>OU015764.1:34890298-35233853 GCA_907173295.1 Fagus sylvatica | reverse complement strand
TGGAAAGAATATCAAAACATATATAAATGGCTTTATGGAAATTTTCCAAATGATTTTCCTCCACAACAGTATGGCCATGATTGTTTCATAGAAAATAATCAACATGGCCAATGGAATTATAATCAAGAATTAGAATTTGATAGACATAGAATGTCCTATGATTCTAATCTTGAAAGGGATGAATACCCACAACAATATGACCATGAATATTATGGCCAATCCAATTATAATCAAGAATTAGAATTTGATAGACATAGAATATCCTATGATTCTAATCTTGAAAGGGATGCATACCCACAACAATATGGCCATTATGGCCAATCAAATTATAATCAAGAATTAGAATTTGATAGATATAGAATGTCCTATGATTCTAATCTTGAAAGGGATGAATACCCACAACAATATGACCATGAATATTATGGCCAATCCAATTATAATCAAGAATTAGAATTTGATAGACATAGAATGTCCTACGATTCTAATCTTGAAAGGGATGAATACCCACAACAATATGGCCTTGAATATTATGGCCAATCCAATTATAATCAAGAATTAGAATTTGATAGACATAGAATGTCCTACGATTCTAATCTTGAAAGGGATGCATACCCACAACAATATGGCCATTACAGCCAATCCAATTATAATCAAGAATTATAATTTGATAGACAAAGAATGTCCTATGATTCTAATCTTGAAAGGGATGAATACCCACAACAATATGGCAATTATGGCCAATCCAATTATAATCAAGAATTAGAATTTGATAGACATAGAATGTCCTATAATTCCAATCTTGAAATGGATGAATACCTACAACAAAATGACCATGACTATTATGGTCAATCCAATTATAACCAAGAATTAGAAATTGATAGACATGAAATGTTCTATGATTCTAATCTTAAATTGGATGATGAAAAATCCATTACTCAAGAGTTAGGATTTAATGGGTATGAAAATTTTATGGAGAGATATTTACAAGAGCTTCATATAGTTCTTGAACCGTTGGAGAAATCCTTTGCAACGTGGATTCTAAAACAATGTAAAGATTTTGCACTAAGGGTGGAATCCTTCGAAAAGTCGGAAGAATGTCTTGAAAAATTGTGACACTCTCTTGTCCATCTCATGAAAAATGATCTAACTCAAGAATTAAAACTCGGGGGGCATAAAATGCCTTATGATTTTAATCTTGAGAAAACAGATTTTTCTTTGGAGAATAATGATCAATTCACCAAAGATGATGAAGAGAGTGAGACAAAATCCATGAATTGGAGTGATATAAACCCATTAGATGATCTAACTCAAGAATGTAAAATGCCTTATGATTTGCATTTTGAGAAAAATGATTTTTCTATGGAAAATGATCAATCTGTCAAAGATAAGGAGTTGAGTGATGAAAAATTCATCAATGATTTAACTCAAGAAATAAAACTCGGGGGGCAAGAATTGTCTTATGATTTTATTCTTGGAGATGATGATTTGAAATGGCATGGAAATGCCAATGAATCATAGGTTTGTTATTCAAAGACAAAGTATATGAAAAACTTTGGATGTCGAACCAAGTTCCTAGTAATGTCTTTGAAATTAAACACCCATACTGGATACTTGGATCTCATGATCTAAAGGTTTTTTCGAGATGGTTGGTTCAATTAAGATTTTATAATGATACTAAAAATAAAATTCGACCAGTTAAATGGTTAAACCAACCATTTAAAAAAAAAAAATTCTACTTGCTTAAATTGGTCATGAATAATAGACAAAAAAAAATATTAAAATGCAGAAAGTTAGTAGCCATTTGAATGGTTAAATTTACAAATTATTTTGGCCAAAACTCAAATATTAGGATAAAATATTCCTAATATTTTTGCCAAGGTAGTGTTGTAAATTAAATTGTCTACCGTCCAATTAGATTCATGAACGTCATCTAAATGGACGGGGGGCATTTGTTACACCATAAAATATTTTTATATATATATTACATATATAATTTGGCCACCATGATGTATTAATTTGGCAGCCATAATTATGTGTGTTTTATATACAGAGTGACAAGTAAAAAACATGTGTCATTATATTGAAGCACTAAAGCCATTTACCATATTTCCACTTTTCAAGGGATAGTGGGGTAGTTATTGGCTTGCTATTTTTATGGGATTTGAAAATAAGATCAAGGCTTAATCAAGTCTTAGAATGTAAACGTTGGAGTTGGCTTATAAATAGTGAACCCAAGTGCATTTCAAACACACACACCCCCAAACAAACCCAAATAGCACTTGTTAGATTAGTTACTTAGAGAGCTTTCGATTGTAGCTTCTAATATTTCCTTTACATGCTTATAAGTACTCTTTCAATTAATTAAGAATGTCTCATTTATGGTAATGTTACTTTATTTGATGTTTTGGTTACCTCGATTGCAGTATGTTTTACTTTAACTTAGGCGTAGTTACCTCGATTAGCATTAATTACTCTAGGATTAGTTTAATTAGTTTAGTTTAATTATTTACTGACTTTAGCTTACTTAGATTAGCTTAATTAGTTTAGTTTAAATAATTAGTAACTTTAGCATACCTCAATTAGCTTAATTAGTTAGTTTAATTAATCAATTAGTTACTTTAGCCTACTTAGAGTTGATTTAATTAATTGGATAATCCCTTAGTTTAGTTAATTAGCTTAGTTAGCTTAATTAATTGTTACTTTTCTGTATACTTGCATTAGCTTAATTACTTTCATTCTTTTTCCTTGCATTTTATTTTTAAAGTCCTTTGGACAAAGATAATAACCGAGTCTATCAGCCTTTTAGATCGAAGTCAGATTGCGGTTCTAAGTTTGTTTTAAGGCACTAGACCCTTATTTAGCATAGTTATTTGTTTCTTTTAAACAAATTAGCGACCATTCCTTGAAAATTCTAGTTTGACAACAAACAAATTGAAACGCTCTCTTTTTCCTTTTTTTTCTTCTTTTCTTTTTTTGAGAATTTGAAACACATATATGGAACTAATAACGTACATACCATAATATTTTGGTGGGGAAATCATGGCCACCTTTGGATACAATAGGGGAAATAATCCTTTCTAAATGTATGAAAAGCCAACAATCACCATTGAATTTGAGAATATGACCAGATGGACTTATCCAAAAAAAAACAGAAGGTGAGAACATGACTAAACGGACCAATCAAAATTAATAGGAGTGGTAGAATTCAACGTGAAGAAATTTGGCTAGGTCCATTTTTGTCTCAGAAGAAGCTATTGATGTACTTTTGGAGGAGTGGAGGAATAAGGGCCTTGTATGCTCTTTCAGTGGGATGATAACTATCCCAAAACACATAATCAGACACATTTGTACAGGTATGAGATGCTGGATTGCATAGTATAGCTACCTCTATGTCCCCTGTACCACAGCACCCTTTTTCCACAAACCGGAAGCCTGCATTATACATTAAATAAAGAATAAGAAAAAATAAAATAAATTGATAAAGAATATAGCAATTAAAGCATCTCCAACATACTCTTCAAACCATTTTTCCTCCAAAATTTGGAGAGTGAAAATATAAAATCTATCTTCAACAACTTCTCTATTTGAGTGTTTTTTTTTTTTTTTTTTTTAAGAAATGTACCGTGACTCTCCAGTATAAATCTCCAAATGAGTTTTGGCTTAATAAAATATTTAGTTATCTCTCTCTTAAATTGAAGAAATAAAGTAATATTGTTAGAAATAAATTTAAATGGGATGGAAAAACAATAAAAAGTCTGTTGGAAATTATTGAAAATGTAGGTAGGTGAAATATAAAAGTAAGTTTTTTCTTTAAATTTGGAAAAGAAAATGGAGATGCTAGCAAAGGGCATATTGGTGAAAATGGTTAAACATCAATAGTGATAAAATAACAATGTATGATAAAGATGTGATTTACCATAATTTTGAGGGTTTTCAATGAGATCAAGTAGAGGGTTGTAGACATCAACATAGACCATCCTACTGTTGGGCAGGTTCCTGTTAAGGGAGTCTAGCTTGGCAGACAGTTTAGTGTTGAACAACCTTGCTGCTATGTTGTACTTTTCTGCACACTCTCTGTGTAGTCCTCCGGCCAGAGTTCTTTGTGATGGCACACATCCTATTGGTGGTGCACTGAGTACTCCAATCCTTCGTGCCCCTAGAGCATATATTTCCTTAAAAACATAATGAGACATATCAATTAGTTAGGCAGAGAAAAAAGATAGGCCAGGACTGTTGGATCTGGCTTGTGTCCAGGACACAAAACATGTCCAAAATAGGTCATGTGTTTGGTCCAGAAGCACTGGGCCAAAGCTTCACCCGAGACTATTAGTGTTGTTGTTACTACTATAATTTTGGTTCTTTGGTGATATAGGTATATTTTCTCTCTCTTTTTATCATAGGACTCTCTCTTTTCTATGATTATTTTCTTAGGAAAATTACACTCTTAGCACAATAATGAGTATGACTAAGAACTTTATTGAGTCATTGACAGTAATTTGAGGAGATGAAAACTTACATTGAGGAAATCGGAAGCGGAGTTGACCATAAGGTCAGTGTAAGAAGGGATATCGTACTGCAATTCCCGTGCATGAACAACAAAATATGTATTGGCAATATCATCACTGCCTGCTACCACGAGATATAGACTATTGGCCAAGATGAAATCCGTCCTCTTCGCTCCAACAATTCCTTTAAGCTTCCCTATGTATTCTTTGAACATATCTATTTGATCGGACATAGATATGACCGACTTTTTTATTTTTTATTTGGAATAAGAGAAAAGAATGGTAAGCATGAAGCATATAAAAACATAAACATAAATAAAAACAAACAAAAAATTGAATTTCCTATCAAACTCCATATTTATACCATCTAATTAGATCACTATCATATCATTTTTATTAAATTAAGGAATAGATATCTCTCCGTATAAAACACAAAATCTAGCTAACACTTAACCTCAATAAACCAAGAATCTTGTAACTCAACTGGTATCGATTGATATTCATTATAAGGAGAACCAGGGTTCAAATCCCCTCATGCCAACTATAAAATTATCCCCAAAAAAAAAATCCAATAAAACATAGTTAGCAAATCCCAAACATAATTTCTTAGAGCATAAATTATTATGTTCGTTGGGTGGAATCCTCCCCACTATCACAGGGTGGGTCCCACCTTGGGGGCCCGCCCCTCCCATCCATGGATACAAAAAAATTTCCTCTTAGAGATAGACATCCTGACCCACCACCTAACAGATATTAATTCGATAGGCCAATGTCAAGGTTGACAGGTTGTCACTAAGGGTTTGATTGTTTGAATAGAAAAGATGGAGGAAAATAGGGGGAGAAAACCTGTTTTGATCTAATACTCTTCCTCCCATACCCACAAATGGTTTTACTCCGAAATTGGGAGAAAAGCATTTTAGAAAACTACCTCGCCCATTTCGCTTACTCGAGCTAAATGAACCCAAGGCCCACCTTTCAGTTTTCCTCCCACTTTCTTTCTCTTCCCCTTTTCTTTCCACCCCCTGTTTTTTTCCTTCCCTCCAAATAAAACCTAAGAGCCGTTCCCAATCCAAAATGTGGTTTTCTATAGACCCAAAGCAGGAATCCTAGTCATCCATCAAATTCTCCTGTTACTCGGATGAAGCTTTGTTTTCTTTTTCCTTGAGATGTAGTACTCTTGTTTTACTGTAATTAATAGGGTTAGATTATCGTTATCTTTAATATATGGAGCTATCTATTCCTTAATTTTTAAAAGTCTGAAGTGGAAAAAAGATTTTTAGATGGTGTAATTATGAGAATTATAAATAGTACTCTTAAAGAATTTAAATCCAAAAAGAAAGGCACAGAATTGTATGTGCGTACCGCTATTTCAGGTGTCAAGGGATCATATCCTGAGCCACTTGATGCAAAGCATACGCCTGTCTTGAGATCTTGAGGTTGCAAGTTTGGATCCAAATATGCTGGCACAAGCTCTTTAATTCCCAATTCCTCCGCTAAAAGGTGAAATAGAATTATAAAATAAAATTTGGACAAATACATGTCTTAACTCTTAATAGAATATTTTTTTAACGGGGAAAATATTAAATATGTTATAGAGATTCAAGATTCTTCCATCGCTTGTTTAAGAAGAGATAAAATAATTAAAGGTAAAAAAAAAAAAAAAAAAAAAAAATTAATGTGAGAAGACAAGAAAATCAAAATAAAAAGCAATACATTATATTAGCAATACAATTTTTTTTCTGAATTTTTTTGTGTGCGTGTATATTTTGCGAAAAATTATATAAGTATGCCTACATTGTGACTTGTGACTTGTGACCATATCTAAAACTTGGAGTCTGGAAATCTGGATTGAATTGGCGTGGCAAGGACAACAAATCATGTTCCTTCATTGGTGATTTTTTTTTTTTTTTTTTTTTTTCTTCTGGTCTGATTCTTTGGTGGATCTCAACTTCTCAATATCCTTAGTCATTGAGTTTTTAGAAAGCCCAAGATAATTCTTTGACTTTTAAAGCTCGCTTCAATAGTTTTGTAAGTCAACTAAGTTTCCCTAATGTTTTTAACAGAAACATTCAAGATTCAATTCTTTTTTTTCTCCAATTTAACAGTTATATGTGTTTTACTAAGAAAGAAAAAATCCAACCTCATCACCCAACTCCTCCACGAAAGAACAAAAATCAATTCATACAATTTAAAATCCAACTTATTTTCACCGTCAATTGATGTAAAACAACAAACCTCACTTTTCTTACCTGTAATTATACTTTTACCCCATTTATTAAGACAAAATAAGCATTTATGGGCTTTTTTCAGAATTTGATGTCAATACTCCCGGCCCATCTGACTTTCACTTTAAAATAATACAAAGAATAAACAATTATTGAAGATTCCTCTCTCTCTTCTTCATTGTGTCTCAACAACCAACAAAGCATTTAAAGCAAAACCAATTTGTATAGTAAAACCTTCCATTTATGTAGGTGAATAGGACAGGCACTATTTCAGGAATACTAAAAAAAAAAAAAAAAAAAAAAAAAAAAAAGCCAATTTGTGGGACAGATGGATTATCAACAACGGATTTCATGTACTTGTTTAAAAAACAAAAACAAAAATAGTAGTATTAAAACTTGATTATCTTAAATTCTTCTAACCAAAAATTTAAACTAACAAATTAATAAAGTACATAGAGCATATTAAGTTTCAAACTCAATTTGAGATTTTTCTAAATGAGACTAAACATTGGACGGCCAGTAAGGGCTAAGGGGGCCTAAGTTTAGTATATTGAAATTTGACTGTCTCCTATTTAAATTACATTATATCTATTTACAAATAGTTAATAGTCAACGTGTTTTAAGAATTCTTGACACTTTGTTATAAAAAATAAAAATAAAAAATTTACTTTGTCTAAATTTATTTATCTCGTCGCCCTTTTAGCTTAAACCTAATTTAGAGTTACTCCGTTGATTCAAAAAATTTGGAGTTACTCCAGACTTGCTGCATCACATTCGCATGCAGTCTCACATGCAAGTGTGGCAATTGATTGGTCATGGGGGTAGTGGAAATAAGATCTGAAGCTATAAAAGTAACTCAGAGGCGCATGAATAAATATAGAAAGTTTCCTCAGTAGGATAAATCTGCCTACCATGACACACTAAACCTCTAAAAGAACAACATGCGACTAAAAGTTCTTTACTTGTTTTTTTTGGGTCAAATAACATAATAGGTAGAGATAGAAAACAAACCAAAAAAATATATAAAAAAGACCAAGACCACTAAAATTCACAGAGAGAGAGAGAGAGGTACCTATTAAGTCTACAGGGACCTTTCCATTGCAAAATCTACCTAATGGACCCTTAAGATCCTTCCCATACGGAGCAAAATTGCACTTAATAACACTTGTTAGATGGTTGTTGTTGCCAGTATCCACGATTGAATCTCCAAAAGCTATGACTGCTGGTACGATTACATTTGGTGGTAGCTGTATAGCAGCCTTGGTGCTACAGAAAAGAACAAAGACAATGAGACTAAGCAATAGTATAGTAGAAGAAGTAGAAGACAATTTTATGAACAGGAAGTCCATTGTCTTAGATGAATCTTTTGCTTGCTCTGAATTTAGGTGACACAAGAACAAGAGGAAAGAGGGATGCTTTGTCTGTGTCACTCTAAGTGCAGTTGTTCACTTCGCACACATATATAGTTATATATAGATAAATAAATCGTAGAACCTTTAAGGCATTTACTGCAGACACACAATAATTAAGCTGATCTAGCTGTAAAATGGACAAAATCTAT
Organism: Fagus sylvatica; assembly: GCA_907173295.1. NCBI lineage: Eukaryota > Viridiplantae > Streptophyta > Magnoliopsida > Fagales > Fagaceae > Fagus > Fagus sylvatica. Next base: position 35,225,562 of record OU015764.1, on the reverse strand, counting down.
GTATCTCTTAGCAAATCATTAAGCCTGATTTATCAAATCTTGCGGTGCGTAGTTAAACAAGTGTACATATGTCTCTATAATAAACAATATAGTTGATGTTGTTGTAAGGCTATTAGCCCCCATATTATCAGGGAAAAAAAAAAAAAAAAAAGCTATTAACCCCCACGTTATTACAGTCAGAAACTCAGAAAGAAAGAGATATATTATAAAACGAAAAGTTATTTCTAGACTTTCTTAAAAATAAAAATATCTTCAAGAACTTTGTGGTTGAATATTGGAGATTGTTGGTTTTTTTTTTTAAGAGAAAAATCAGGGTTTAAACAAATTATATATATATCAAATTCGGTTTAGTTTTCCATAAGATTAAAATAATATTGTGGAGAAAATGAATATAACAGTGATATAATTGTAGATTTGTTTCAACAAGCTAGTATAGAAACATAACAAATTTCACAACTTTTAATACAAGATATATCAAGTTATAAATAATAAATTATATAAAAAAATTATAAATAATAAATAATAAAGTGATAGCAACTTAAGAAAAGTTTCCACTCATCCGTTTTGAAATATGTTGCAGTGCATGTACGTAGCATTATTTTTGTTGTTTTGTAGGTGTCACCAACCAGGCCTAGCGTGTGGTGTGGGCCGTGTGGTACTGTACTATATATGATATATCAAAATAAATTTGCTAAAATAAATTTACTTTTAGCTCGCCTACTCAAGCTTAAATTAAACTTGGGTCAGAGTCGTAAGACCAACCAGGCCTAGCGTGTGGTGTGGACCGTGTGGTACTTGTACTATATATGATATATCAAAATAAATTACCTTTTAGCTCGCCTACTCAAGCGTAAATTAAACTTGGGTCAGAGTCGTAAAACCAACCAGGCCTAGCATGTGGTGTGGACCGTGTGGTACTGTACTATATATGATATGTCAAAATAAATTTCCTTTTAGCTCGCCTACTCAACCTTAAATTAAACTTGGGTCAGAGTCGTAAGACCAATTATATATATCTTAATTGTGTAACAATAATGTCACGACTCGTGGTCGTTCTAGACTGCTAATGAAAAAATAATAATAATAATAATAATAATAAATTAATTATTATGGGATAATAACTAGTTACGTCGGGATTGGATATTTTTGGTTTATAAAAATGAGCCATCAGCCCATCAGTAGCATCTCCTATGATCGATTATGAGGATTTATTTGATGCAATAGTGACGTGTGATTGTCCTCTATCAGACCCAGTAACAACGCTATTTGCTGTAATAGCTCTATAATTAACTTTATTCTACTAGACAATAATACCAATATACCATGTATATTTGCGTTTACAATGGGGACCGGAATGATAATCAAAATCAACATAATTGCTAGTGTATAAAAGGAATTATGACTTATAGTATAACGAGTTAGTCTCCTACTCCTAGTATAAATAAGGCATCTATGTATACACATTAAATATTGTACTCATCAATATAATTAAGATGTAGTCTCTAAGATTTTACCACCGTGAACGTAAACCGTAAGGCTGAACCATATAACTCTCGTCTTTTTTCTCTCTCTCTCTCTCTCTTTCTCTATAATATCTCTCTTATCGCTTTATACTCAACATATTATCAAAAAACTAATCTCTTAACATACTATCAAAGCTTTATTGCTCAATATTTAACAATAATGTTGATGATAAGTTAGAACCAGCATTCTTAGAATTCAATGATTCTAGTTTGTTGAACTCTACTCATAAGATTCGGCAACACCCCTATTCACTCTTTCTTTTTCCTCTTTTAGGCTAAGAGTAGCCCTGTCTACCTGCATCATAATAATTAAAGAAAAACTGCCTTTGGACACATTAAATCTTCTCCAAACTATATCAATAATGTTAGAACAGAGGCTCAGATACAAATCTAGAATGGATTCTCTGATACAATGTCAAATATGAAAGTGCTAGAGAGAAGAGTTTAGAGAAAGAGAGAGAACAAACAGAAAACAGATACACAGAGATACCGTGGTTCGGTCATGAAGACCTACGTCCACACACGAAAGCCCTTGACGGCTACATCTTTACTATATTTCTTGATAGTTACAATGAGACCTAAGTAGGGTATATATACTAGAGAAACCTAGTCTAACAAGTTTGCTTCTATTACAATTAATGGGCCTACACTTGGTTTGGGCCTCATGGCCCAATATATATCTCTAACATCCCCCCTCAAACTCAAGGTGCAGTATGACGAAACCTTGAGTTTAGCATGAAGTAGAATCCTCGAAGAAAAGTAGGGTCCACGAAACGAAAATGCCTGTCGAAAGAAAGAAACCCATGCAGCAAATGAAGCATAATAAAAGAACACAGAAGAGCTCAGAGTAAGACAACGGACTGCCACAGAGGACAACAAAAGACTGTCTTCAGAAGAGCTCACAACGAATAAAAGAACACAGAAGAACTCAAAGTAAGACAACGGACTGCCACACAGGACAACAAAAGTCTGTCTTCAGAAGAGTTCACAACGAATAAAAGAACACAGAAGAGCTCAGAGTAAGACAACGGACTGCCACACAGGACAACAAGAGACTGTCTCAGAATAGCTCATAAAAGATTGTCATGGAAGATAATAGATAGAACAAACGGATTGTCACAGAAGACACCAGACGATTGTCACGGAAAACACCAGACGGAACAGACGGATTGTCACGGAAGACACCAGACAGAACAAACGGATTGTGTCATGGAAGACACCAGACAGAACAAACGGATTGTCACAGAAGACACTAGACAGAACAAACGAATTGTCACGGAAGACACCAGACGATTATAATAGATAGAACAAACGGATTGTCACAGAAGACACCAGACGATTGTCACGGAAAACACCAGAAACAGATTGTCATGGAAGACATAAGAGACAGATTATGGAAGACCACAAAACAGACAAATTATCTTCATCTGAAGCAGATCGTGCAGCAACAAGGAAGCTCATGGGCATAGGGCGTTGCATTAAATTTCGTTTTCAAGTGGGAGCTTGATATAGGAGAGGGCACGGGGTGGCATGGCAACCACAATTGATTTTGTTCTGAGATCGAGGAGAGGACAGGTGGCATGGAAGCCACAATTGTAGTTGTTTTGAGATTGGGGAGAGAAAAATGAAAAATGCATTTTTATCCATCAAAAAATACCTGAAAAGAACAAATGAGAAAAAACAAATAATACGTAAGCTTTTTTTTTTTTTTTTTTTTTTTAGCTAACGTCAGTAGTAGGTAGGGCTGACGTCAGCAGGTAGCTTTGGAGGATCACGGATCGGGCACGGGTCGCGGGTTCGGACTCGGATGATTCGTAGTTTGTTGAGCGCGTGACTGGTCATATGGTCACCAAATTTTGTCAGATGGAAGATATGGTGCCGACGAAGAGACCCGCGGTGGTGGTGAGATGAACGGAGCAGCCAGGTTTCGGCGGTGGGAGGTAGAACTTGCGGTAAAGTTGTTCGTCTCACCGGCGCGTGGCGGCGCGTGAGATGCTTTCTGACTTCAATTTTTCTGTGAATGAGAGAGCGGGTTCCAACAATCAGAACGATAGATGGTATATTGTGAATAGAGGCTTCTGTCAATGACAACAGAGGGAGAGAGATACGGCTAAGAGAGGGCTATAGGTTATGAGGGAATTTCTGGCAGGGTACGGAAAACATAATGCCAAAATCAATTTGGCTCTGATACCATGTTAGAACAGATGCTCAGATACAAATCTAGAATGGATTCTCTGATACAATGTCAAATATGAAAATGCTAGAGAGAAGAGTTTAGAGAAAGAGAGAGAACAAACAGAGAACAGATACACAGAGATATCGTGGTTCGGTCATGAAGACCTACGTCCACACACGAAAGCCCTTGACGGCTACATCTTTACTATATTTCTTGATAGTTACAATGAGACCTAAGTAGGGTATATATACTAGAGAAACCTAGTCTAACTAGAACAGTTTGCTTCTATTACAATTAATGGGCCTACACTTGGTTTGGGCCTCATGGCCCAATATATATCTCTAACAAGAATTACAAAGTTCTTAACAATTATTTACTAAAAAAAAAAAAGATGCTCATTATACATAATTTAAATTAGGGTTACCCAAGGACACTCATAAAAAAAACCCTAGAGAGAGAAAGTCGTTGTAGTGCCCTTGTACAATAATCGCATGGTCTTGGATGGTGTTTGGTCTGTTAATTTACCGTTAATCTTGACAACTCTATTTGCTAAAACTCTTGGTACTTCCCTTGCAGCCCGTAAGTCTCTTGTAGTGGGTTTTTTTGCTGTTTTGATTATGGTTGGTGTGGCTTCTTTTGTGGTTTATCTTGTCTCGTTTGTTTATTTTGCTACCCTTACTGTCGTGCCCACCTATTTGTTTTAGATCCCTTCCTAGCTACGACGTATCCTTTAATGTTCTTGATGTTTTGGTTGACGGGAAGGTTTCCTTATCTTGTTTCTCTATTCTTAGTGCTTCTCTAAGATCATTTACTTTAAAAAAATCTATATTTTAAGTAAAGTTGGTGTAAAAAATAAATAAATAAAAAATCCTTACACTGCCAGTTTGGTTGGCTATCTCCTTCAGTATCATAAATAAAGGTATGAAATTGTTTCGGGATGTTAATTATAAAATCCGGTAGATATGTATTTACTTGGGTAGAAAGTTTGGTAGATCTAGCAGGATTTATTGAGCACAGGACGTCCTAAGAAATTGGCAGCTGGTAGTTTGGTAGCTACTCTTTTATAGTATTTCACTTTTGTAGGAGGTGAAAAGAAGCGGGTCCGACCGAGAGTAACGTATCTAGCTAGTTGAAACTTGAAACTTGAAAGACCAAATAATTGTTGTGAGAAGTGGCACAGTATTTTAATGTGGCTTTCATTTATTTTGTTTTTTCTTGGCATGTATTTGATTTACTTATATTTTGAAAAAAAAAAAAAAGATTTATATGCGTTTAAAAACATAATATTTTACAAACATGTGATAATAAAATATATAACCCTTAAGGAGAGTGTTAGATGTTGACTTTATAAATGTTTAAGCTAACTTAGAAGTTAGAGTACTCATTTTAGGATGGGTTTGAGGCTTATATCTATAAGATCTTCGTCGACTTCTCTCATTCTCTTTATTTACTTAATTAAAAAGTAAATTGAAGTGATTTTTATTCTTTTATTTTTATGGCTATACTTTTCTTTTGATCCCTATTAAATTCATAAAGTTTCAATTTGATTCCTACAAATTTCCCATGTCAATTTGGTTTTTATTTTTCTTAAAATGTGTGAACGTGGTTCTTCTATTATAAAATCGTGGCATTTTTGTACAAAAATGATAACTTGATAACATTTGCAACATGTGGGACTATTTATAGTCACATCACATGACATGTGATTGGAAATTTCATTAAATACAAAAGGCACCTACCATACTTCAAAATTTTTGGAAATGAGTAAAATGATCAAACATTGAATTCTAGCATGTCTTTTCTGATTTATTTTATAAAATCCAAGTAACAACTTAGGTGGCTAAATGGTTTCACATTAATATATTTCATTGCAAATTTTAATTATGTCATCATTTGTTGTTCAAAACGATTACAGTGTTATGATAACTGGAGGGATGGGATTGACATATTTTGTGAAATATAATAACTTAAGTGACCAAAACAATTTCAAGGATTATTTTGAAACTTTGCGAATTTTTCAATTATCAAAAACATAGTTTTGCCTATTTTTATTATAATATATTATTGATATTTTTTAAAATTTATATAAGATTTTTTTATTATTAAATATATGATCATTAATTGTTAATTAAACTGTGTATCGCACAGCTGGTGAATATATATATAAAAGCGTAGAGAACATAAAAAGTCCAATCTGTCAAGTGAGCAGTTCTAGTTATGATTGAATTATCTCAACCCTCAACTGCCTTCGCACGTAGCTTTTATTTACAGCTTTGCACTATCCTTTTCATAGATTCATAGTCCGTTACTGTTTATTTATTATGGATCCCAATTCCCACCTAAAATTTTCAGTATTAGTTGCCCATTTATAACATTGCAATTGCACCATGTACACATCCAATCAAAGCATGCCAACAACTATATATTTGATGTGTAGGGTCCCTCTCCCAGCATTCATCCACCAGTCATCACTGTCTTTTCCTGTTTGGCCACTTGAACGAATAGTGATAGTCATGTACCATTAGTCGTATAATTTATTAGGCTTCCATGGTGATGGCCTTAATAGTTAATACATAGTCCAAAAACTTCTAAGGGCAGGGGTCCCCTCTGGTCACTAACTATACACTAGGGTCCGTATTGCAGTACATAACGTGACAATTATTAATAATGGGTCACAAATCAAGGACATCAATACCGCCGGTCACCTATTATTAAATTTTTAGAAGAATAAATATTTGAAAACAATTTTGTCCCCAACCTCGTGAGGTGTTGTGTGGTGATTAATAGAAATAAATGTAGTATTATTGACAATTGGTAGAATCATATGATATTGATTGTTAATCACATATAACTTGTCATTTCGATAATTGTTGTGTTCATAAACGGATTGTTTTTAAAATATGACATTCGGCTACCGACAGGTCCAATATGCTTTCAACATTTAACCATTAATCTTAATGAGCTCTTAATATGGATAATTCTAATTTGGGTACACAAACAGTGTTAAGTGTTATTTGTATTTAGGGAACAAACTTAATATTTTGGAAAAATCTTGATAATTTTGTTACTAGCTTAAACCTCAAAGGTGATTTATGTATTTTTACCTTTCTAGTTTTGTTATTTGAGGCTTTATGATTAGATTGTCATTGGGCTCTAGTTCAAAACCTAATCCATATACAATAAGTAGATATAGCAATTGGTTGAGTTTAAAGTGAATTTACTTGAAAAGAGATGCTCTTTTCAAACAGGTCAGGGAAAATTGAGATGAAAAAATCAAAAGAGAAAAAACATGGGGGTCCACAAGAATTGAAGGCCCCAAAGGGAAGAGCAATGTTCATAAGGGAGTGCTGACTGCTGAGTTCCATAGGCAATTGAGCGTTTATAATTATTTGCTAGACTTTTATTCTAAGATGAATTTTAGTGTTCAAGTAAATTTCATAATAGCAATAAATAATTTTTTTTTTAAATTTTAACACTTGCATCAATATTTCGTTAATAGAAAACAAAAAATTGGTTACATGAGGATACTAATTGATATTTAGATAGAAAAATATTGTGTGATAAAATTCAAGCCAAGCAGATTTAGGCATTGGATTAAACTCTTCTTTTTTCTTTTTTCTTTTTTAATTCGATAATTACAATAATGAGAGAGAAGATTTGAACCATGGTTCTCCTCATTTAAAAATAAAATAAAAAGACAATTCCAATGAGCTGCTAAACTCTTGACGCATTGGATTAAACTTATGTACCCTTCTATTCCCCAATTTAAAAAGAATTTGAATTCTGAACTTCTATTCAAGAGAAATAGTTATAAGGTTAAATTTGCATGCTTATATTCTTCAATTAAATTCAACCATATGATGACTATATGACCTTAGAAACTGTAATTATACATAGAAAGGTACATTGACCAATAAAAAGACTCTAATTATGTTTTTTTTTTTTTTCCTTTTATACAATAAAAACCTAGGAACTTAATTCTATACAATTTTTTTTTTACAACTACTGATGCGACCTATAGTAATTGGATCATAATAAAAGTTCTATCAACGATGGAATCATTAAAAGTAATCACAACTTGCTATTTTAACAAAATAGGAAAAAATGTGTATGTAACAATGTTCTTTTTATTTTATATATGATTGAACATACAAACACAACCAATACCAACATGCATCATTTCTGGCATTTCTGGATCCTTCTGATCCTTCATATCCCTTTAGGGATATGGATCCCAGGAGTCCCAAGTATTGCATGGATGCAATATTCTTTTAATGGTTGGAATTGAAAATTAAAAAGTCGTTGAATTAAAAAAAAAAAATTAAACTAAAAAAATTTGAACCGTTCAATAAAGTATTATTAGGAATCTCAATCCCAAATAACACATAATTGGCTATGGATTAGAGATGTTGATACTTTCTGCGTCCAAATAAAGCTGGGATGGCAAAAACCAAGAATTCTCATTCCATTCCAATTTTGCAATTTTTTTATCATAATTTGTTGAAGTGATAGATTATGATTGTTGTAAAAAATCACAACTTATATATACCTCCAATGTTGTCCAACGCTAGAAACTAGTGAGCAAAATGTTGATTCCAAACATTACAGGCATTCAAAATTATGCAAAACGATTTCAACAGGCCCAAAATTTGTGCAAAACGGCGTTGTATCGTGTTGTGCCAAAAATAAACATAGATGGATTATTGATCATATACAATATCCAATGTTAAACGCTATATTGTATAGATTCAACAGGCCCAATTCATTTGCAAAAGGGCTGGTGCCAAAATTAGAAATTACAATATTTAACATTGTATAGATTAACTTTTAATCTGGAATTAGAAATTTAAAATTCAAATTCTTTGAATAAAATAAATTAAAAATGTCAAAACGGTAAAAAAATAAAAGACTACAAAAGTAGAAAAAACAAAATATATATATATATATATATATATATATATAGAAATAAAAGTAGGAATTACAACCCATACAACATCACTAAAATGTATTATATGGGATGTCAAACTCAATCACTTTTTGCCTGGGACAAGTATTAAGTAAACATCAAATCAAATCTTAAATGAAATAGTAGTAAGTACTAAAAGTAAACATCAAATCAAATCTTAAATGAAATTGTGATATGATATGTACGTATATCTAATCTTAGTTACGTGAAATCTAAGTTCAACAAGGCCGAGTGGTATATCATTTAATCTTAGTTAAAAAAAAAATAATCATAAATCTAAGTTCAAAACAAGGCCGAGGCCGAGTGGTAATGAATGATTTTTAATGTGGCCATGTCAGCCACGTGAAATAGATCTTGTTCAAAATTGATTTTTTTTTTTTTTTTTGGATAATTGTTCAAAATTGATTTATATAAAAACCATGGGGCAAAATTTATATATAGCAAATTTTGTCCTGTTCGTCTTGTTTTTTTATTAAAAAATCGACACGTGATATTTTAAAGCAGAAGACAAACGGAGTTAAATGCCCGTTTATCTCTCTCATCTCAGCACTCTCTTGTCTCTCTCGTCTGACTGTCTCTTATCTCAGCTCCGCTTCTCTCTCTCATCTCAACAGAGGCAGTAGATCTGGCTTGGAGAACAGCAATCGGTTTCGACTGTGACTATGGTGGTGGGTTTCGACCATGATCGAGACAAAGAAAGGGGGTCTTCGCTCCGTAGATCTGGACAAACTTGAAAGAGGCACAGTTTCTATCCCCGGTACCCATCCCCTCCCAAACCCAACCCAGCAACTGCAGCCACACCGGCAACCACAACCGTAACCACGAGACAAAGAACAACCACCCTCACGGAACCCAAACCCGCATCCCCTCCACAAACCCAGCCACACCGGCAACCACAACAACATAACCACACTGAGCAACCACACCACCCACTCAGCCACCACCAAACACCACACCATCAACAGATGCAACACCCATAACCCAAACCCAAACCGGCAAAACCCAATAACCCAAATAAACCCATTCATCGGCAACAACAGACCACCCAAAACCCAAACCCAAAACACCACAAACCCCCCACCCAAACCCATTCTTCCACCCCAACCCAAACCCAAACCCAAAGCTACCCCAGCCTCCACCACCCATCACCGCCAAAACCACAAACCTCCACCATCCACCAACGCCATGCCACCACCCAACACCGCAACCCCATAACCCAACCCCCACCACCCGCCAAAACCACAAACCTGCAACACAAACCCATCCACCAACAGACCACCCATTGCCACCACCACAACATCGGCAACCCCATAACCCAACCCCCACCACCAAATCGGCAACCCAAAACCCAATGGTGGTGGGTTTCTATGTATGGTGAAGGTGAGATGTTTGATTTTGAGTTTAATCCAATTCATGGAATTGGTACTGATTATGAGTTGATTTTCGTTTGAGCATAAATGGAATGATATTTGACAAGGTTGTATGGTTTAGCAAGTAGAAATTCTTGTCAAATGAAACCCCCTTTCTTTGCCTCTGTTGAGATGAGAGAGAGAAGTGGAGTTAAGATGAAAGACAGTCAGATGAGAGAGACAAAGAGAGTGCTGAGAGAGATAAACGGACATTTAACTCCGTTTGTCTTTTGCTTTAAAATGCCACGTGTCAATTTTTTAACAGAAGAACAGGACGAACAGGACAAAACTTACTGTATGTAAGTTTTGCCCAAAACGATAAACGCAGTGACATTGAATTTAATGTAGCGTGTGACGTGTCAACTCCAGTTTGCATTTGTACCCATACTCAACTATGTTAATTAGCATTTATGTTAATTAACATGGAAAATAGATTTTTTTAAATTCTCTCTACAATAAATTAGGTTATGTATGACTAAGCTTATTTTCTAACTTATTTTGTTTATTTGACAAGCCTCACTTTTTTTTCTAGGTACAGAAATCTTTTTTTACACAACGTATTATAAGCTCATTCAAAACATGCTTAAACAAGAACCCAGTTACTTAGCAAGGGGGAAAAAAACCAGTTGACTTTTAATTAAGGCTCCGTTGTAAAATATTTTTAGATGAAAACGATTTTTTTTTTTTTGTGTTTGGTTGCATTCCGAAAAATGCTTTGGAAAATATTTTACAGTATTGTGCGGAGCAGAAAGAACGGAGGGTGAGGCATGCATTTTTGGAAAATGGTTCACGAAAAAATGGACATAAACCATTTTCCAAATTTTAACAAAGGATTTTCCGATTAACAGAAATTATTTTCCGTTTGACCACCATTTTACAGTAAAACAAACATCCACAAATCTGAAAATATTTTACAGCGAAATAAACAGAGCCCAAAACAGATAGGTGGGTCTCCATAAGCCTCACCCACATGCCGTTTATCTCACCTCAGTGGGCCAATTAGGCCCCCAACATCTAACAAAAGGTTATTGACGAGCCCATTTGAATTATTGATGTGGTTTACTAAGTATTACATTGCGTTTTTCTGGTTTTTCATACAAGGGTTGATAACTGCCCATAGTATCAACTTGGATAGTAAGGGAATCTGCAAGTGAATAGAGCATATAATATAATACATAGATTCATATGAAGATTTAACTCTTGCGTTCATACATAAAGCATTGGCCCACTTGATATAGCTTACAAGAAAAAACTGCATATACACTACCACGGTGAAAACAGCTGACATCAAGTCAACAAAGTGTGTAAAACCAAACAAGAGATGAACAATACACAAATGCTAATCCAAATTATTAATTAGCAATGCCAACCCAAATCATATCCAGAAATTTAAGCACTTTCTCATGGAAGCAGGTGAAATCAATGGGCACTCACAAGAAATGGATGCTGACAAACACCACACTCAATGGTCTCCGAACCCGAGCTGGGAACTTGGACCTGCAACAATCCACATAAGACTTATGATGACATCACGAATCTAAATTGGGGAAAGAGGTGGGGGGGAGGGGGCAGTCACTTTTAAAATTAGTTAACAAAGAATTCTGACCTGCAAATGGACAGTGCAAATAGGACAGGCAACTTCCTTCATCCGCCTCCCAGATCCATCGGACTTGGACCCTGTGAAAACAAACCATTCAAATGAGCACTTGATAAGTTGACATACACTTCCATGTTCAAATCCCAAAATGGGGGTGTTTCACTTGACTCATTATTTAAATCCCAAGCCAGGTTGATCCACATAAAGATAAAATTCCAAACTATTTCTAAGATTGCCCAGCCCATGCTAACACCATTTAAGTTGGAAGCATCAGTACATATGTAATGATAATAATTATAACGATAATGATTATAACAGAAGATTACCTGATGATGCCCTTCGATTCTTTTCCATCTCCTCCTGTTACAAACAATTGCCATCAAAACAATCGCAATCAAATACGCGCACGCACCCACATGCGTTCAAGTTAAAATTGAATGCGAGATCTAACTTGACTTTAAGAATTTATGTCAATATAGATAAATAAATCTATCCTCAACTCTATAATATAAGCACAATAAGTAAAACAAAATCATCTGAATTGGTTCAAATAATTTTAAGGAACACTTGAAATAAAACAAGGCACCGAATACCAAAGGTTATAATAGCGTAACATTATTTACCTGAAGCTTCTTGGCAAGATCCTCATGACTCTGCAGTGCTGCAGGTTTACTAGCAGTTTCCTTGGCATTACTCAGCCTCTGAGTCACTTCTGCCTATAAAACATAGCAACCATCTGACTAATGCACAAGGCCACAGTAATTTGCATAACTAGTACATGTTTGCATGGCACAAATTGATCATAAAATCACTTCTGCTTAATCAAAACTAAGAAGCACAGACATAGGACAAGACACAACATGATTTGGACATGGTGTCATGAAGATTGGACCCACACAAGACTGGGAATATGTTTATGTGAGATCTGAGGTGCTATGGTGCCTGGAAAGGGTGGTTTTTTTAATAATAAATGTCCATGCGATCCTTTTTCTTTTTTCCTTTTCTTATTATGGTCCATGATCTACTGGTGCCATTACATTACCAAGTATTGGGCCTTTGATGTATTACTATTGACAAGACTTAGTGCATCGTTATGTAATCAATTAGTTTCGACCAATGAGTTGGCCCACTTACAAGATCAGTCACCTTGCTTTGCTCCCTTCCCTCAATTAGACATTCAATTCATTTTTGCTTTTCTTTTCTTTTGAATTTTCTTCTCTCTTTATTCTCTTTTTTGTTGGGCTGAAGTCCAATTACAAAGCAACTCATCTCACCACTCCCCTCTATATGGGCCTACCCTATAAGGGTCCAAGAATAGGCCTTCTGAGTTCTCCTCGCTTTGGGCTTTGCATGGTGAGCTGTTGTACTTTCTAAAGCTCTATATGGAAGGCTTCCATAACAGTATTGGCAAGCTTTAGGAGGCATACAACTCATCATGGAAAGTCTACAAAGTCCACAATCCACTTGTAACTTAGACTCAAATTTTCTTCTTGTTTTTGAGCCTTCCACTTTAAACATAGGCCCAATGAAAAGTGGAAGTCCCAAAAACAACAAAACTTGAGCCAAAGTTACAAGTGGATTGTGGACTTTGTAGATTTCCAGATTCCTAATACTGATATCTTCAACTACATAAGTGACAAATACAATCAATTTGGATTCTTTAGTAAGCCATGCTAGGAAGGCTTCAGGACTACCAGATTGACAATGGAAGTCGGAGGGTCCACCAAACAAATTTATTTTTTTATTTTTTATAATTCAATTGTTGCAACAAATGGAGGGAGGATTCAAAACCTATTTCTCCTCATAAAGGAGTCCACCAAACAAATTTCTATCATTATCATGTAAGAATAAGAAAACTTATTTAAAAAAAGACAAATGTTAAAACAAACAAATAGCCCTTTTCTTTTGCGAGACACAATTGAGAACACATACCATGCATCGGTCACAAACTCTAACTTGCTGAGCATTCTCATCGGCAGTTAATGCAATTCTACCATGAGTACACTTGTCACAGAAAATGTCTCCACAGTTCCTGCAGTGATGCTGATAACAAGGTGGAAACCATAAGGCCACCCAAGAAACACCCACAAAGAAATATTTATTTTATAAACAATAAAGCTAAGACCACAACATTTTTACAACATTGTTTAGGTGACAAACTATAAATGGTAGACAATAAAGTGGTGTTAGTGGTAAGTCAATGTAAAAACCAATAACAACTTGTCACCTAGACAATGTAGTGACAACGTTGTGTCTGTAGCATTACTGTTTTATAATTTATAAAAAAATATGTACCTTGCGCACAAAAGCTCCAAAATCTGTCCCACATCCTGTACACTTTGAAACTGCTTCATCAGGGACCTAAAAGAAACAAAAAGACAATACTAAGAACTCCATGAATTTACATGCCAAAAAGTAGATAGCACTGATAAAATGACTTCGGTCTACATGCATATACCACGGTCATTGAGTATGTAAAAGAAACAAAAACAAAAAGGTTGCATCCAGCGCATACAGCTCCCACTTCTGTGGGGTTTGAGAAAGTAAAAGAAACAACAATCATTAGGCTTTTATATTTATATTAGGCCCTGTCTGTGTTAATGGAAATTTTTTCCACAGAAAAACTAGTCAGAGAAGGAAAGAGAAGTACATCTAATCAGGCTGAGGAACACATACTATATATTCTTCCAAAACAGTTATTAATTGCCCACCAACAAAAATGACAGTTTAAACAAAATTCCTTTCTGAAATTTTTTTATATGCGCAAGTCAAAATGTGTATGCGGAAATAACCAGAGCCTACAGAAAACAATGCATAAAATTATATTAATGTTACCCAATGATCTTTCTCCTCATTGCCAGGCTTTATCAAGTTCATCCAATCGCCTAAACCTTTCTTCTTTTCTGTAGTCTGTTCATTTGTCTTTACAGAATCAGATGGCCTGCTTCTTCCACCCATCTCCTTGAGCTGCATTTCGTCAAAGGGAAGAAAATCATGAATCACTAATAATCATCAAGTTCTAAAAGAACCATCTTTGACAATGAGAACAAAAACATACAAACACAAGAGTATCCAAATACAAGGCTCTTTTATTGTTGCACATCATGAATGCAAGTTAGCCTTTTATTAGTTATGGCCTTACTAGGTTTTTAGTTTACTAGTCCAACTAGGACTTCTAATACTACTAGTACAAGAAAGGATTCTTACATATATTTATGCTTAATGTATTCGAAGAAATAGATGGAGCTTATCATAAAATATTACTTGTCTTATATAGCATTGAGACATGTTGACCTTATTGTTCTTCCATCCTCTCTCTTTTCCTTCTCTTTGATATTTGTTACTGTTTACATGCACTGTTCACACGTTTTGTTCATGTGCACTATTTACATATTGTGGAGAAATTCGATTTCCATTTCTTCTTACCTCTCTTCAACCCTAAATCGAATGTTCTCGCTTCCCTACAAAATCATTCTTTTAAAAAGTTCTAAACCCTATATCCACAAATCCTCCTAAACCTTAATCCATCACAAGCACAGGTAAACAAATTCTCCAATTTTTCCTACGTCGATTTGGTATCCGAGTAAAATCCTACCACAAATTCTTTGCTGGAATTTTCTCCACCAACCACTTACCGAAATTTCTCATTAAGATGATAACCAACGTGGAACTAAAGTCAAGGTTTCAAGATTTTTCTCAAGATTGTAGAAATGAAGAAAAAATTGCAACAATTAAATGAGTGTTCCATAAAGGCAAAACTAGAAGATTTATCTACTATCCTATAAGCAAAACTTTGGATAAAGTATCATGCTAGAAAAATAGCTGATCAAGAAATTAGATATTCTAAGTTAGACCTAAGTTTATCCCCCAACCTTTGTTGGCAAACATTGCAGATTGCACCCATTACCCCTTCAAAATCTGATGGATGCGGCCCTGCCAATTTGCTGCCACAACAACCTCAGTTGGGTGTTGGTTCAATGCATCAAGATGTTACATTAAAGAAAGAAATCTAGCCTTACAATTCACCACAAGTTCAACTTCAAGAACAGACAAAATAATGCATTACAAAGACAATAAAGAACACAAAGGAGCAAGGTGAGCATAAGTTTGATAATGGAAAAGTCAAGACCAAGGAAGATACTGATGATACTACTATGGATCAATCCAAGAAGAATTTTAAGCTAAAAAGCCTTCCAAGCATTGATTTTATCATTCTACTAGAATTTAATGATATGGTGGGAAAGAAAAACTCGCTATCCTTGATGCTCCTAAAGGTGATTGAAGAGTTGGTACAAGTTTCAAATTCAAAGGTTCTTATACTTCAACACTATTAAAAAAAATATACACTTCAACACTTTAAAACTCGAGGCCAAGTTTTTTCCATCCAGGGAAAATGATGCAGCCATTGAAGATTTATTTGTTATTAATTCACAAATTCGTCTATTCTAGACTTAGGGTGCAGCCGCACAAGAGCTATGGTCTTTGGTATTCTGCATGTTTGGTGTCTATTGTGTCATGCCTTCTTCCATCTTGGATGTAATATACTATTGGAAATGACAGTTTGTCAAAAGAAGCAATGGGTTGATTTGGAAAGTCTGTGCTTAAAATGGTGTGTTTGGAGAGAACGCAATGCTCGTTGTTTTATGGGGAATGAACTTTGCCTGTTGAAGTTGAAGTTCCAATTCTTGAAGACTCATTTTGAATGGACTTCGAACTCTAGTTCATTTTCTACTATGAACTTCCTAAAATTTTTGGATTCTTTTAGTTCCCACTAGTTGCTATTTTATTTTTTATTCTTTCTATTTGTTTTAATTTTTTCTGCTTGGACTTTCCTTTGTATACCTCTCGTGTACTAGGGTTGCCCTTTGCTTTTATTACTTATCAAAAGGACATTTTACTTAGCCCGTTAGGGGTGAATGCTCCTTGGATTACCCGGCAATTGGTTCAAGCAGATGAGGTCAGTTGCCCATAAGTTTTACTGCCTAGAGGCCAGTCCAAAGGGCTCTTCTAACTCCTAGATCCACAAATACTTCTAAACCTCAAGCCACCACCAGAACATGTAAACATATTCTCCAATATTTCCTATGTCAACAAGTATATGTTAGAAGACCACAAAAGCAACAAAAAATGCAAAGACATTATACCCTGCCATTTTGCCAACAAAGAAAGAAATCGCTATTGTTGTGAAAACAGGAAATACTAGTTAAAGAGTATCCCAACCTGAACAGTTGCAGCAGTCACTATGTCCAGAAGGGTATTGGTAGTGTAACTATTTGATTGCAATCTGATACGTCTAGGCTCAATGTCCACAGAGCTCTTGGACCAAAACGCAAGCGTCGATGAATCCGAAACCTATGTGAGAATATAACATATATCTTAATCTTAAGCCAAAGATTGGAAATGGTGCAAGAAATTCAACTAGAGTTAATCAACTCACTTCGCATCTTGTAATGGTCTCGAGAGGATATATTCTCAATGTCCGACTTGTACCGGGATCAAGCATTCGAATTCCATCCAGACCAATCTGAAAGAGCAAATCATGATCATTTTATGATTTCAACTTCAAAGCATAATATCATGATCACATTTTCGTCGACCAATGGAAATCATACCTGGCAGAGAACATCCATGGTATTCTGACCAAGACTCTCCGGCAGCAACTTGACCCGAAACTTCTGGACTCCACCTTTCACGTCTTGCTGCGAATCGGCCTTGGGGACGGCCCTCACGATCTTGCTCGAATTCGCACTCACAGCCGAATTCTTCTCAGAACCAAAACCGATCGACCTCCCATAATCATCGAATGCAGCCCACGTCGAAGACTTTGGCGCCGTGCCCCGAGCCCCGTAAGGCTCCACCTTACCGCCTTCGTAGGCATACGCACCGTCATCGCGAACCGGATCATACCGCGAAGCCGCACTCTCCGATCGCTTCCCGTATGGATCGGACCCCAAATCGGACCGGCTGCGACTAAATCCTCCGTACCTGTCATCGAAATAAGCACCGGCGTGGTCGAATTTCACGGGATTGTCATATACAGGAGGGATTGGAGAGTTTGGCTGACCATAGGGAGCCGCCGAGTAAGCGGACGAATACGAGGGATTGGGATTGGGATTGGGATTAGGGTTAGGGTTAGGGGGAGACGCATAATTGGGAGGCGTCTGATGCTGATCGTAGGGTGGATAATAGGGTTGCGGTGGTTGCGGTGGTGGTTGTTGCTGATTAGGTGGTTGGTAAGGCACGTGAGAATCGAAAGGAGGGAAGGAAGAAGGTTGGGGTGGGGAATTGAATGAGGGTAAATTGGGGTTTGAGGTTGGAGAATATGAAGGAGCAGTAGGAGTGGGAATGGGAGCTGGTGGGGCAGGGACAGGATCGGGATTTTGAGAAAAAGGAGGGTAGGTGGAAGGATAACCGGAGTAATCGGAGGGAGCGTTGTAACTGGTGGTGAACGGTGGTGCGGAGGCGTAAGGGTTTGGGAGAGGATCGGAGGGGATAGGATTTGGGTTTGGGTTAGAATTTGGGTTTGGGAAGTGAGAGTATTGATAATATGGAGCGGAGCTGTAATCTCCTTGTTGCATCGCTAATTGGAAGGAGGAGGAGGTTAGTTTGTTTTTTGTGTGTTGAGATGGGGGAAAGTTCTGGGATGGTTTTTGTATTGGTTGATGAATTTTCTCGACGCATAGAGCACGAGAGACCAAAAAGATGAAACAGGGACGATCGGATTGGAGAAAGAATAATTGGGGAGACTCGTGTGTGTGATACACATGCACGGGAGTTTCAGTGCTTAAGATTTTTATTGGGCCACTTGGCTAAAAAATGAGCGCCGGTGGGTTGATTTTACCGCGTTACCCCGGTGTTTTTCGCGGAAAAAGTCACACAGAACTTTCTTTAAAGAAAAAAAAGTCACGTATAGCATCCGAGAAACTTTAATACGAATCTTGTTAGCTTAGGGAAGAAAAAAAAAAACACAGTTGGTCGTTTTAAACGACCCACTTAAACCCGATTTTGACATGGCGTGGCACATCTTCTAATGGGGCGTTTCTTCTTAACCCACAACTCCCGGACTCGCAGGTTGATGGGTCACGAGGGTTTCCTTCTATAAGTCACCTCCCCAGAAGGCGGTTGGTGGGATCGAACCCTGCCCACGTGTTAGCACCTTTGGTGCTAACCATTGAGCCAAGAGCTGAACCCCTACTTCAATACGAACCTTGTTACTAGGGAAGAAAAAAAAAAACACAGTTGGTCGTTTTAAACGCTTCCTTTTCTTCTTTTTTAGATTTATATAAGATGTTAATCTGTGCATCACTATTTTTTTTTTCTCTTTTTTTCTTTCTTTCTTTTTTTTTAATAAGTAATCTCTTTTTTTCTTTCATAGTCAATGGTGCGTGGACGTTTGATTTGGGTTAGATTTAAAGGATTTTTCATCATAACGAAGTCATCGTGTTAAGCAAGGTTGCCTTTAGCTTTAGAAAAAGCTATATGTCAAATAAATAAATAATATAGGTGGGTTGTGTGTTCTATTTACACTTCTAGAAAAAAAAATTTTAGGAGAAGTTATCCTATCTCTCACATAAGTAATAAATGTTATTATAAATTAAATTAACGAGACTTATTAATGAGAGTATGCTCTTAGAATTAAAGTTTCACACAGGAAAATTATTGAAAATAAATCTAAATTAATTCCTTTTATTGGTTTTTTTTTTTTTTTTGGTTCAAAATGTTAGGCAAGTGTGTACGAATCGGATTTAGGATAGATTACTTTTTGTTTAAAAAAATAACTTCTAACATAAGTTGAAATGAAAAATTATTCAGTTTCTATCCAAAAATAAAATAAAATTTAAAATAAGAAGGAGATATGTTATCCTAAATATCTAACTCACATAAGTAATAAATTTTACAAAATTATAAATTAAATTAACATTAATTATGATTGTGTTTTATATAGAATAATATACTTATATTAAAGAAAATATGATGTGTCAAAATTCTAATGGAATGTTTAATAATAGAATAAAATTTAAATTAAATTAGGAAATATATATTAAAACAAATGAGGTGTAAAATTGTGAGATTTCAAAAGCTTATGTGGCACAACATGATGAGGTCAACCAAAAGTCAAAAGGTTTCGGTTTTACATTATAGTATAGATTACTTCTTAAGAAGGCCTCCAAATTTGCGAGGCGATAGAAATTCAACTTAGTTGAAGCCTTAAACTGTTTTTTATTTAATGAAAAAAAATTTAAATGTGTTCAATCATCATTGATATTCAATTTTTCTTGATGACTTGTGGCTTCAATTTTTGTAAGTTAGTCTCTCACACAGTAAATTGTTAACATTAACAACTCAATCTTCACCAGTTATGAAGCATGAGTACGTTTTTTGGTACGAGTACTGGTACCGATACAGTACGGCGATACGACAATTTCTAAAAAATTAGGGTACGTGTACGGTAGGTATATTTATTAAATATATATTTTTTATATATTGTTATGCTTAATTTTTTTATATCTTCTTAAACATATGTGAATTTAAGAGCAAACATGGATAATAAAATACATTCATTACCATTAAATGATGGTTAGAGTATAAACCAAGATCCAAAAGACTAGATAAAAGAAGTGTTCAACATTGAAACCAAAATAAAATAAAAGATAAGTGTTCAAAAGATTTGATTGAATGTAAGACTAACGAAAAAATACTAGCTATTTCATGCTTATTTGATGAAGTGTTCAACTTTTTTTTTTTTGGGTACTCCTAGGGTACTCATGCAGAAGTACCCAAGGGGTACCAATACCCGATAAGTATCTGGTACGGATATGGCACCATTTTAGGAGTACCCGTGCTTCATAGATCCCCACATAACTATACACCAAACAATATCTCCCTCTTTCTCTCTCTCTCAACACCAAAATCAAAAATCAAAAATTATATTTCAGCTTTACTTGTCCATGCATCACCTTACTCATGTTTAGGTTGTTTTTAGTTAAAATCTGTTACATAAGATGATAAATTAGACAGGGCAGGTGCAAGGGGGGGTCATTCATCTTTTTATTCAGGCTTTGGAACTACTCATTCGTTCAGCACCTGTAAGTAAATTGTATTTGAGCCCAGTTGGACATGGGCTCATTCGCAGCGCTTGACACCCAATTATACGCATTTTTGGTCATGGAACAAGCTTCTGTTTATGGTAAGCCCCGAGCCTAAAAAACACTATGGGCCAACTCCGTAGGCCCAATATATATATGCCTTAGGCAGAGCTTGCGATTTTATCAATTAGCAAATCTAAAAATGAACTGCGAATGAGCCATTCTCATTTTATATGTTGGAAACAACTGGTAATTAATCTTCATTTCATCACCATCCTTAAACAATGAACATGTGGTAGGGTTGGTCACGTGGCAAATCCCCAATTCAGCTACAGCACCAAGATTTCCATGTAATCGCAGGCTGGTTTTGCAATACTTTATGCAACCATACAAACCAAGTGTGGAACTTGATCTGCAATCCCTAAGGCTGTGCTAGACTTTATGCAAACATACAATTACAAACCAAATGTGTGGAACTTCAACTTTGACCCCCCAAGTTCGAACCCCAAGGAATAGTGGCTCAGAGACTCTGTCTGATCACGTCAAAGTTAAGTAGGGGTCCACATATTGTAGGGGAAGATCATTGCACTACGTGACAGAGTATTTAGGTCGTCCACGTACAAGTCCACGCGTAAAAATTGGTCCGAGAACAAGCAAAGAAAGAATAAAGGAAAGAAAAGGGGACAAAGTTGTGTCTGAACTTTTTGGTCACTTTAATCCATGGAAAGCAAATCACACATTACGCTTTTTGATGCAAGATATCTTTAATATAAAATAAATTATAATCCATGGGAAATGGTATTTGACACACTTTGTGGGTTCCAAAGACATTAAACATGTCGTTTGGATCCATACCAAAATACTAAAACTCAATTAAATTTTAATTAAGTACCATTCTCTCAAAAGAAAAAGAAAAAGAAAAAAATCAAAACTCAATTAAAAAAAGGTACGAAAACTCAAGTGGAGGACCCACGAGTTTTATATTATAACTTCTGCCCCTTATCTAAAATAAAATATGTTATAAAATAAAGGAAATAATATGATAATGAGAATATATCTTTAAGTGGTCATCCACATGATGTATATAACTAATTGTATATGTAATGGTTTTGTTTCTTTTATAGAGGAGATTACATATGTTTATATAGCCTTAAAAGTGTGGAGTTACTTCTCAAGTATTAAGGCTATAACCTCAATCTTTAATTGATAAAACCTAACGTCACCATTAATATTTCATAACACTCCCCCTTGGATGACCATTTACCAAGAATATGCCTCATTAAAACCTTGCCACGTAAAAACCCAAGTGGGATCAAAACCAATGGCGAAGGAAAAAGAGTACAGTATTCTTGTGTCTCTTTGAGTGCCTTAGGATTGCCTCATTAAAACCTTGCAAAGGAAAACCCTGTGGGAAAAAACCTTAGCGAAGGAAAAAGAGTACAATCAGCACATATCCTTCAGAAAATTTTACTCCCCCTCATGAATGCATAGAGTTTCAATTGTTCAAAATTAGAAGATCCTTAAGTCGACGCATGCCAATGCTGTGAACTATCTTCTTGAATGTTGTAGTTGGTAATGACTTAGTGAATATATCTGCCAAATTTTCACTTGATCGTATCTGCTTAACATCAATGTCACCGCTCTTCTGGAGCTCATGTGTATAAAAGAATTTTGGTGAAATATGCTTGGATTCTATCACCTTTAATATAGCCTCCTCTGATTTGAGTGATACAAGCAGCATTGTCTTCATATAGTATTGTCGGGTTATCTTTGATTGAGGATAATCCACACTTTTCTCGAATATGTTGAATTACCGATCTTAGCCAAACGCATTCACGACTTGCTTCATGAATTGCGATAATCTCTGAATGATTTGAGGAGGTGGCAGATATAGTTTGCTTAACAGATCTCCATGAAATAGCAGTGTTCGCCACAAGTAAACAAATACCCTGTTTGTGATCGGCCTTTGTGTGGATCAGAAAGATAACCAGCATCCGCATATCCAACTAACTGTGGATTTGATTTATTTGGATAAAATAATCCTCATGTCAGTCGTTCCACGGAGGTAACGCAATACATGCTTAACCCCATTCCAATGTCTCAAAGTTGGTGCGGAACTATACCTTGCCAGTAAATTGACCGAAAAAGCTATGTCAGGTCGTGTGCAATTTGCAAGGTACATCAAAGCACCAATTGCACTGAGGTATGGTACTTCAGGACCAAGAGTTTCTTCACCAACTTCTTGAGGGCGAAAAGGATCTTTCTTGACATCAAGTGATCGAACAACCATTGGAGTGCTCAAAGGATGAGCTTTATCCATGTGAAAGTGCTTCAGGACTTTCTCTGTGTATGTTGACTGATGAATAAGAATACCATCTGGAAGGTGTTCAATTTGTAAGCCAAGACAAAATTTTGTTTTACCGAGATCCTTCATCTCAAACTCATTCTTTAAGTAATCAGCGGTTTTTGTGAGCTCTTCAGGAGTTCCCACAAGATTTAAATCGTCAACATACACCGCAACAATAGCAAATCCGGATTCTGATTTTTTAATAAAAACGCATGGACAAATAGGATTATTCTCAAATCCTTCTTTCAATAGATACTCACTGAGTCGATTGTACCACATGCGACCGGATTGCTTTAAACCATATAAAGATCTTTGTAGCTTGATAGAATATACTCCTCAAGATTTCAAATTATATGCTTTCAAGAATTTTAAATCCTTCACGGATTTTCAAGTATATGCTTCAGGCATTTTATATCCTTCAGGGAATTTTTGATGTATATATCATTAGTCCAATGATTCATATAGATATGCGCATATTTCGTAGCTACCAAGGCTAATCAAAAGATCTAAATGTAATTGCATCCATTACAGGAGAATATGTTTCTTCATAATCAATGCCAGGTCTCTGCGAGAAACCTTGTGCCACAAGTTGCGCTTTGTACCTTATGATTTCATTTTTCTCATTACGCTTTCGTACAAATACCCACTTATATCCAACAGGCATTACACCTTCAGGTGTTTGGACTACAAGTCCAATTACTTCATGTTTTACTCATGAGTTTAGTTTTATCTGAATCCACATTGGCCAATTATTTCTACGCCGACATTCTTCGACGGTTTGTGGTTCAATTTCATGATCATTACTTCTGGTAATGTCAAGAGCAACTTTAAATGAAAATATGTTGTTGACAACAATTTTATTTCTATCCCATATTTCTCCTGTACTTACATAATGTATTGAGATCTCATCATTTTCAGGTACCTGCTCCTCTTCTGGGGATAACTCTTCAGGAGTTCCCTCTTCAGGAGGTTCATTTTCAGGAGATTTGTGTGCACAATTTTTGGATAGATTAATTATGTTTGTTGCCTGTTTCATGGGTATAGCCTCTTCAGGGGCTGCAACTTGTTTTTCTTGTATTTTCCTCTTCCGGGGAATTTTGTCTTTAGCACCGACAGGTCTTCCACGCTTTAGGCGTGTCTTAGATTCATTTGCTGCTATATTAATCAATTGTCCTTCAGGGACTTCAATCCGTGCTGGATTGTTAGCAGCTGGGATGTGAGATTTCACTATTTTCTTACTGTCAGTGAATACATCCGGTAATTGATTTGCAATACCTTGCAAATGAATAATCCTCTGAACTTCCAGTTCACTTTGATTTGTACGAGGATCAAGATGAGATAGCGTTGAAACATTTCAGCTTATCTTCGTCGTGCTTTTGGCACTGACTTTTCCCCCTTTAATGGTGGGAAGACTTTTTCTCGTCGTGCTTCTGGCAACGACTTTTCTCCCCCTAATGGTGGGAAGATTGTTTCATTGAAGTGACAAACTTCAAAACGTGCCTTTAAAATATCACCGATTAAAGGTTCAAGATATCTAATGATTGGACGGAAGAATCAAAACCAACATAAATTTCAAGTCTACCACCAATCATGGGACCCATTTTAGTGCATTGTGGGGAGTTCAATAGGAATACATATACAGTATAACCAAAAATTGTGAAAGTGAAAAATATTTGGTTGTTGGCCAAAGTACAATGATGTATCATGGTAATAATGTGAACTAATAATGCAACATGTAATATAGCATGTTTCCAACTAAATTAGGTTTTTTTTTTTTTTCATAAGCAAAAATCAGGCAATCGTTTGAAGTCATTTGAATAAATGATTAAGCTAAATCATTATTGAGTATGGGTATGAGCAACAAGATGTTTGACACCTATTTTGATTGACATGCAATAGTTCATCAAATGTTTTAGATTTAAAATCACATGTATTATCATAATTGGGTAGTCAGGAAACTGTGCCCTGCAATTCGATTATTTGAGCAAGGAAGTCTAGCAAATGCAATATTCCTAGTAGAAAGTAGGCAAACATGTGACCTATCTTGTTCGATGCATCTATTAAAATCATAATAATACCTTAATGGACCTTGACATGGATGGGTTGTATAGGTTCACAAATATCACCTTTGAATTCTTTCTAAGAAAGATGGAGATTCAACAACAATATTTGAAGAGAATTGTTTGGTGATTAATTTACCTTGAGAATAGACACAACAACGAATAGTCACCTAGTAAAAGAATCTTCGGGTTCTTTAAGAAATGTCCATAAGAAGTTCTCAACGTTTTGACTCATCATTATTCATCATGGATGTCCCAAGACAATTATGCCAAGAGTATAAATATCTTTGGGTCATAGCACTTCCGGTGCATTGTAATATTTGTTTTAATTGTTATCATAGTGGTATAAGTATAACCCAGAAGAGAAAATATGCAGTTTTTCTAATATGAGCTTCTGGCTTGAAACCATTGTTCTTAACTGCCTTCATTATTGGTTTCAATATGATATCCATTGGTATCCTTAAGCTGATAAATTCCTTCTAATTTAAAGGACAATAATAGTTTTGTTCTTTGGTAACATGATATTTGCTCTCCGGAGCCCATTGGGAGTATAAAAATAACCAATGGGAGTCTTATTCTGGATCAAGATAACATATAGGTTTTCTATTTAAGATATTAAAATAACCCACGAGATATTCGGGAATTATGATCTTCTAGATCAATAAAATGAATTTTGATTCCCTTTAATTGGGGCTTGGTATAGGTCTACTATATGTTTAGCCGTATGACAGGTACGCAACCAATTCCCTTTCATACCACACCTATGACATTTTTCTTCATGGGTTTTTGGGGGTTTATTCTAGAAACCTTTTCCATTTCCATGTTATTTGTTTCATTGTAATTCCACTTTCGGTGGTAGGGTGTGGTATTCTTTCTTGGAATATTTTGAGTACGTCCCCCTTGATTCCTACCACGTTCATACCCACGACCATTATTTCCTCTATAATTATCAAATGAGGTTCCATTTACTTCAGGGAATGGTGTAGAACTGGTCAAGTGAGACTCATGGTTTTTCAGCAAAAACTCATTATTTTATTTAGCCACTAGAAGACAATATATTCGTTCATAATATTTTTTGAACTTATGCCCTCGATATTGCTACTGCAGGAGCACATTCGAGGTATGAAATATATTGTATGTTTTTCTTTTTCAACATGTCTTCTTTAGTGACATTTTCCCTCACATAGTTTTAATTGTGAGTTTATTTTAAAAAGTACAGAAATGCACTCATTTATACTTTTAAGATTTTGCAAGCTTTAGGTGCATTCATTCATAACAAGCCTTTGAGAGGATTATGGTTTTCTGGTATTCGTATGTATATATCCTTTCAGATTATTCCATAAGATTAGGGGATCATTTATTGTAAGGTACTCAATTTTTTTTTTTTTCATGGAGATGATGTCGAATAAAAAGCGATCCTGTTGGGATGCATCGTTTCCATCTTTATTAATATCTCCATTATTCATTGCAAAAGTAATGGATCTCAACATCAAATATCCAAGATAAATAATTCTTTCCTGATATATCAAGGATGTAAGATTTGATAACGTCTATAACAAAGATAATAACATTAGCATTAAATGAACAAGCATTTTTTTTTTTTTTTGAATAAATGAATAAGCATTTATATCATGCAATTAATCAATATGATATTCAATCTAAATTATTTAAATGTAAACTATAATCAAATAGTATACATAAAACTAACGTATATTTGTATACAAAGTTTAGAACATGTGTCAGATATGATTCTAATTGGTTAAAATAAAAGAACAATTGTAATGGAATTGCCTAATTTAATACTAACCGTATTTAATGATATTACTAGATATAATATGTCTAGCATAAAGCCCATAGGAGTTTTAATCCATTAACTAAATACTAAGGTTTTAAGCATTAATCAATGTGATGATAAATAAATAAGATAATACTATTACAAATTCATTAAGAAAAACTTACTGTGGATTGAAGTGTCACACAAATCACTTTTTATTGTGATAGATAAAGTAAAGACAAATTCCTTTTAGAATTTGGCTAGAGTCTCGTGCTGATAACGTGTTATAAAATAAAGGAAATAATATGATAATGAGAATATCTCTTTAAGTGGTCATCCACATGATGTATATAACTAATTGTATATGTAATGGTTTTGTTCTTCTTTTATAGAGGAGATTACATATGTTTATATAGCCTTAAAAGTGTGGAGTTACTTCTCAAGTATTAAGGCTATAACCTCAATCTTTAATTGATAAAACCTAACGTCACCATTAATATTTCATAACAATATATATTTTTTTATCACAAATTTTGATATTATATCAAGTTATCCATTTAAAATCATATAATACATATTCTTAACATTATTATTGCACAAAAAGGTTTTTATATTTTATTTCATAACAAGTTCATTAATTTAAGATAAATCAATAACTTAACTTAATGGGATCAAATTTCAAATATCAAGTGAAAAAAAATTTATGATAAATGAAATCTATTACTCAAATTTCTCAAGGCAATAATATTAAATCAAACAGTCAAATTAAAGTTCAAGTTTTTTTTTTTTTTTTTTTCTAGAATTTGATAGTTAATGAGGGGAAATTTGAACTTAGAATGTTTCATACTTTCATTTGAAGAATACCAACCAATTAAGTTACAAAATTCTTAACAATTAAACTTCATATTCTAAAAAGGAAAACAAATACAAAAAAAAAGAGTTACGTGTTTTTTCCCATACCAATCAAAATCGTACCCGACTGTATTTTAGGTCTGAGCTGGAAAAAAAGGGGATTCGTGTTGATTAATTAACCGGAACGAAATTTGGATTAACTTTTTATAACTTTTTTTACATTTTTGGGGGTGAAAACTGTATTTCTATCCAATTTACTAGTAAGTGAAAAAAAGGGACTTAATCTAAAACACATGCTACCTTATTTCAGATCACGAGAAGCATTGCTTTCATTACAAGTTTATTATTTCAAGGAATATCAGAATGCAGAGGGTTGGGGTAGTTCTAATTTCTATTTTTTTGGATGGTGTAAAATAAAAGCTAAGCCGGGGGGGTTGTTTAAAATTAAAGGCATCACAGAAGGTTTGCTGTTTACTCAAAGATGGGATTTCCTTGATTGTTTCAACATTTTCGACAGGGCCCCCTTATAGCACGAATCCAGCTTTTGCTTTTTTGCTTCTTCCACATGCTGACTCATATTTTATATGGCTCGTTGAAGCAATCAATGAAAATTTATCAGTGGCGGTGACACCATGACAGTGGCAGTCTTGAAAACATGTCAAACTTTGCTTTCAAATCTTTTTTATGTCAGCTAAAAACAGTACACTGTTTATGGCTTTAGCTAGGGAGAGAGCTGGTAAAGTTTCTTGTGAAACCAAATGCCAAAAGGACCACCCACCCCATCAGTCTCTCAATTAAAGATAATTAATCTAAATCAGGAAAAATAAAATAAAGCTAGAAGTAGAAAAAGTAGAAAGATTCTTTTTCACTATACCATTATCATCATCATTTCGATTCATGTTTGGGCCGTTGCAGTACAAAAATAAATCCGATACCATGAGGACCCAAAAAAAAGCAAAAGAAAAACAAAAAACACCATCATGACAGTACATGGTATCCATCAGCATTTGTACTTCACACACACACACACACACACACAAAAAATTCCTTCTTTGTTTTGTGCTTTTCTTGTTAATTTAGATCAAGAAAAGAAAACCTCCATGCTATCCTCCTTTAAAGCGTTGCATACGGGACAAGAACCAAGAAAAGCTTCACAGTACTTGCACGAACAGAGGTGTCTGCAAGGTAGGAAAAGAACACAGGAGGTCCGAGAGTAACAGCTTTTACAACTCATGTTTTTGCTGCTACTACTACTTTTTATTACCTGCGTTTCTTGTCCTCTATTATCCTGATTCTCTCTCTGATAACATGATGAACCACAAAACGACGCTGTATCTTCGGCTGTATTGCTGGCTAAGACCAATCTTTCTTTGACTTGCTCAAGCGTGTTGTTTAGATCTATGACCAAGGATTCGTTTCCTTTGGCTAGTCTTTGCCACGTTTCCTTTTCCATCTCTGCCTTTTTCAAGCATTCTTGGAGCTCCATTGACCTCATTGTTGCTTGTGCCAAGTTCTCTTCTTTCTGCCTTAAAAAATTCAACGTTTTGGATTCGACATTACTCAACAGGACTGCGAGTTCTTGCTTCCTTTGCTCTTGCAAAGCTATTCTTAACCTTTCATTCTATCAAGAAAAAAAGAAAGAAAAAAGAAAACCATTAAACGAACCATTTTGAACCAAAAGACAAATTCACAAGCTCTATAAAAATTTATAATTTGAAGAAAACCCATTTGAGATAACATATTAATATTAAAGATTATTACCTGAAATTGAAGAATGTAGTTGATCTCTTGGCGCTGCAACTCAAACTGGGCATCCAAAGATTGAAAAAAAGCCATGGGAGGAAAGCTATTACAACTTGAAGACAAAGTTGAAATTCCTTCGTTGTTGCAATGAACCGCCAACTTTTGAGTAGTGGTGTGAGGAAGATGAAAGTGAGAAATTTGTTGGGGATATTGATGAATGCTAAAACGACGATCATGATGATCAACTACCCCAAGAGAATTAGGATCATGTAAGCCACACATAGGTAAACCCATATTCTCTGAAAAAAACTGTGCTTGAACAGCCATCTTAACAACTACCAGAAATCAAAACGTACGTACCCTCTTTCCCTTATTCACATATATATTTGATGGCTACATTAAATAAGAAACGAGAACTGAAACGAAATGAGTTAGGTTTGAAACAAGAGGGGTTCATCATGTTCCTGTTATATCAGAAAAAATGCATGACCTTTTTCTCTCTCTCTAAACTCGCTTTATTGGACATAAAGCATAAACTTTGCCTTCTTTGGTGCTGTGGTTTCTGGTTTAACTGAAAAAAGGACCATATAAAAGAAACCCGTGGTTGGTTTATTATTTATAGTGCCCAAAAAAAAATTGACTCAAACCTTAATAACATGCAATTAGATATAACAAAGGAGATTATTAATAGGTAATAATAATTAGGAAACTAAAAAAAAGAGAGACAGGTTTTGGATTTCCTGTCTTGTTTTGTGAAACCCCAAAAGGGCTTCATATCCAACAAAGTAGCATTTATGAGACGGATCAGATAAGAGGGTGGCGCGAAAACGACGACGTACAACATGCAGATTTTGTGACAGGAGTCACAGAACTCTCGGGTCAGAGATTTGCATCAAAAGAGAGAGAGCCAAAGAAAGATGTGTTGGTGAAAGAGAAATTCACTCAATTAGGGGGATTCAGAGAATGGAGAAATTTTGTTTTGTCAGTTTTGTTTTGTCATTGGGAAAGGCTGAAGTATAGTAAATTTATTATTATTATTATTTTTTTTATTTAAAGTTTGAAATCTACGTTGGTCATAAATATTTTTTTCTTGTATCCGTTTGAAAACGACAAAATTCACACGTAAGAGTAAGACTACTCCTGTGTTTGTAAATTGCATTGAAAATTGTCAGGTCGGTGCCACGTGGATGCGTATAAGCCATAGATTAGATATTAATTGAGCAAAATCCATATTAAGGCAAAGAGTTAACTCAATGAGTTAATCCCCATGTCATTAGTGAGCTGCAGAGGTCTAGACACTCGAGGCTTAATCCAGCTTAGCCCATTAGGTAGGTGCTATCATAGACGTTGATGATGGATAGTTTTCTCATTAATGCATTGTGTTGATAACTGATCAGGATGCTACAAGACAGGGAAAGATTGTGGCAGGTGAGTCGATGGCTTGCTTGGCAACACAGCAACTACATGCAAACCTGATTACACCTGGAGACACACATCATATGACAGTAGTATTTTTTTTTGATAAGTACATCATATGACAGTAATAAAGTAGGAGTAGCTCAAACTTCGTATTGGGTATTTAATGTTTGTAAAATTTTAATATTAAAATAATTTTGTTACTATTTATTATTTTAAAAATATGTTCCTTAAAGGACCAAAAATAAACGTTCTTAAAATTGATGGAGCAAAATTGAATAAGGACCATGATTGAGAGATAAAAATGCAATTCCCCCATCTTTTTATAATTTTATTTTATATGTTTTCTTTTTAAAAGTGTCAAGAATTTCTATTAAACAGTAAAAATGAGAGTGAATATGCAAGAAATAGATTTTTTAGTATAAACATGAAAAAATACTTTGAAATCGAAATATATTCTAAACATGAGAGGGAAAAAAAAATTAAATATGTTTTTCATTAAAAATATAGTTTTATAGTTTCTCATGTATTTTTATAGTTTTATTAAAAATACTATTCCTGTCAAATAAAACGTAAATATGAGAGGGAAAAAGAACTTAAATATGTTTTTCATTATTTTTCTTAACTTTATATTGTAAGATTATTATTTCATGTGATGAAATGCCTGATAAAACCCTTTAGGGACCAATGAAATTGAAGCATCAAGCTGACTTTTCGTAATTCATTGCGACTTGTGAGGACTTTGGTTGAGGACCTTGAGGCCTTGAGGGTGACACATTAACTAGTAAGATTAGGAATTATATAAATCACAAAACTCATTAATAATCACATAAATTATTTGTAAAATCATAATTTGAGAAAGAGTTGTTTTTTTGGAGAGCATAGTACAATGAGACTGAATGATGTGAAAGTTCTCCATTGCTATCAAACAAAAAAAAGATCAAATTGAGATTTTGAGAAGAATTGCTTTTGGAGAGCATAGTACAAATGTACAATGATATTGAATGATGTGAAAATTGTCTATTGTTATTAAACAAAAGATGAATATCAAATCTTTCTTTTAGCAGAATTTAGGAGGAAAGGAAAAGTTATCTCACAACTTCAGCTCTAACTCCGGTGTACCTCCAATTAACCAGAAAAAATAAGTCTATAAAAGTTAATCATCCTAAACATGCGGTTCCATTTTGTTTGAACTTGTCCATGGTTTTCCTTAATAAGTGAGTTTTGACCTCAACAAAAGCAATAATTTGTTATGCATCCTTTTTCTCTTACTGCCTGGATCCCATAATTAAATGGAATCTACATGTTATTAGAGAAAAGATATTGGATATATCGATACCTTTTATAATGAAAGAAGAAAAAAATGGATTCAAATTTCTCTTAAATTTAGTTAAATATATATCATTATTTTGTTAGCGTATGTTTATTGTATAATAATTTAAAATAGGATTTTTTTTTTTTTTGAATATTTCAATAATTAGGAAAAAAAAATATTTTGAATCTTAAACATCTCTGTCCAAAAATCAAGAAATGCAAGTTGAATTAAAAGCTCTTAGCATAAATAAGAATTGTTAATTCTTGAGAACCCATGAAAATAAAATGTTTGTTCATTTGAAAATTTTTTTTTGGAGAATTACAATTCCCATAAAATGAGAATTTTAATTCTTACCTTTTAGGTAGGAAAGGTAATTTTCACATACTTATTTCGTGTAATTTATTATGTGACCCTTAAGTTCAACTTTTAATTTTATTCTCAAAAAGAAAAAAAAAAAAGTTCAACTTTTAATTTTTTATTTCTTAAAAGTAATTAAATATAGTTAATTTTTAAAAAATAGTTATTTTCCCCCTTGCCATGTTTGCCATGCATACCTGCCTTCCAACCTACTAAACAGTCCGCTTTGTACATGTACACACATTTCAATGTGCACAACAGCCTGCTTGGGTAAAATTATCTTATGGGGCTCCATATGAGATGAGACTACCCTCTCACTACATGTGGAACCCTCCATGAGATACCTCCTAGGTTATGGAACTCCAACTCCAGGCAAGTTAAAACATAAGAAAGATTGTTCTAAGGTAAATATGTAGATATATTAATTTCCAGGACTGTAATTAGCAAAAACACAGTATCAATATGGCAAAAACTTGTACACAACACCAGATATTAAAACTTCGCCTGTCTACAAAAAATTGTTTGCATTTTGTTTCAGAATTTCCTGTAATTATATAGTCTATTACTTGCATATCAAGTTAAGATTTAAGACTCAACAAACCCAATGGCTGAAGCAGATAACAAAGTCCAACCAACTAACAAACCTTTTCTACTTTTCTGCCTTGATTCTAGAAGATTCTCCTACTGCACCTTCCATTCGAGTATACCAGTCACCAATCTGTGTATGCTCTACCATATCTCTGCCAGACATGAGGTGTCGGATGGGCCTCAGAACGCCAAAGACAGCAAGATCAGCCAAATTTGGATTTAACCCTCCTGTTTAAGTAAAGAAATACCAAAGTTAATAGTCCTAACAAATACCATATTCTGTAATTTAACCATATCATGATATCAGTTAAACAGACCAAGAAATTGCCGGCCCTTCAGAGCATCCACCCATGTTTCTGCAGCTTCATACAGTGCTGCCCGTTCATCTGTGATGTTGTGTTTCTTCTTCAATTTCTTTGACACAAAATACATAGCTGCAGCTCCAGTATACTTTGCTATTATCCTCTCAGAGAAACTGAAATTGCCTGATATAAGAGGGACGATCATAAATTATGGTCATTAGCTAAATTCAACATCAACATAAACAGGGGAATAAAGCAAACAGCAAATCAGAACTGAATGAAAACTGCCCTGCCCCAGCAAGCACCGACTCCTATGCAACATGAAAAGCATGACCTCACTAAATAAGCAATAAAAGCCCTTACAAAAAAATATACATAGGCCTTTTCTTGCATGTTGCTTTCTTCACATGTTTTCACTGGTTGAACAGAGACAAAAGCTGATCATAGTGCTTCAGGAGTCCAGTGTGGGAGAACTCTACCTCAACACATGCTCGGGGTGGAGAAGTAACCATAGGTTCGGTTGTTCGCCGATTCAAGTGGTACGTGAGTTAGGTTTAGAAAGTTGTGAGACAGTTTGGTTCCCTATCTACCGTTGGTGTTAAAGGGAGAAGTGCGACGAGCCAAACCTAAGACGAGGTCTGGGTTGACTGCTAGATTTCAGTATAACATTGACTTAATCAATTTAAGGGTTTAAAGCAAGACAATATGTTCCAACAAATTTTGGTAAAAGATTTAGCACACTGAAACAACAGTCAACTGGATGAGGAATGACAAATTATATATAGCCATGTTAATTTTAAGCCAAGCCAACCATCTCATTAGGGTTTGCACAGTCTCTACCCAACTAAGATACCTTTTTTGGGATTTTCCTGAAGACATCCTAAAGCAAAATATGATTGAGAAAATCAACAGAATGCAAAATGAATTGATGCGGTTACTAGCAAGAGACAAGCAATGGGTTTTCCAGCCTGAATGCCTGATCAGAATTTTTTCTATGGTTTCTCGAAAAGTAGCCAATTCATGTCCTACACTAGATTCGGGGAGTTTTATCTTGCCCAAGTTATCAGTGAGGTCAATAACTCTGATATATAAAAATAAAGAAATCAGTTTAAATATAGCAAAGAACAACATTGAAACTCCTTCATACATTTTGTGAAAAGTGTATAGCATTGACTTGAAAGGATTGACTTCTCAAGCTGAATGGTAAAGATAGTATCCAAACAATTGAGAGTAGACCTGGCTTGATGAACAGAAAGGTGCAAAGAGCAGCAAGCCTTCGAGAGAAATTTCATGGGTTACAGATGCTCTCTCTAGTCTAATGGAGTGAATGGATGCCTAAGGTCTCTCTGATACTTAATAACCATGTAACTTCAATTTATTGAGGACTCAACAAAAATGGAACCAAATAAACAAGGTCATTAAGAAAACCAACCTCTAATGATTTTGAAGGCTGATGAAAAAATTCAAGATAATCCATGATAGACTTTGTCTAAATCAGATTTAACGGCCACAAGACCCCCCCAATATTATGTATGACAGTGTGAATAAACCCCTGAGCTAAGTGTGTAGGATCAGAGTATATAGACCTTCCCTGAATATTAAATTGGGTAGAAGCTATGAGCTCAAATACTGAGAGCATAGTTGTGTTGGCCAAAGCTTAGGTTAGGGCATCCTATAGAAAATTGAAAGTCAATAGGGTGAACTTGAGTCAAGAGCTTGGGTGGAAATGGGCAAAGAAAGTTTAAGAGACAAGTGCAGAGCTTTTTCCTTATTCAAAAGCTCACTAATCAAAATAAATATGTTCATTCGTTTCTTCCGGAAACTGGCCTCTTATATAGCAATTTCATGCCTGAATAGATCAAGCACTAATGCTTTTTACACATAAAGGCAAAGAAATATTTAATTGGAGCAGGCGTATATAGGAAAACCCTTCCACGTGCAAAAATGTTACGGCCATGTAATAAAAAAGTTTCTCCAAACTATAGTGTGGTCTTGTGCCTTTGCTTATCTGGGTGGAGTTATTGAAAAATCATAGAGAATTGTATTACAATTTCTAAAATGGGTCTAAGATCTAGAGTCTTAGCAAATACTGGTTCCTAGTCTATTGAACTTAATGTGGAGAATAAACCAATGCTGATTGCAACTAAAATTTGCTTGATTTTGTTTTAAGAAGATAGTGCAGAAATTTTGTTACACCAATTTCTAGTCTCCTCAATTGTTATATTTACCAATATTAAGACATGCATACACTTAACTAATTCTCATCCAAATTGCTTTGGGTGGGCCTTACAAATGATGCATCACCTTTCTCCTCTAATTTGGTATATTTATTCTGCCTTGCCACTGACAAATACCGTATTCAGTTAATTTAACACATCAAAATCATGCATAAAGACTGCCTCACTACTATGAGCAACTTAAGTCTCTACAAAAATTCAGAACAATTCCCACATCAGACTAAGGTGAAAGATCCCAACAAGTATGAGTGAAATTGCATGTTACCTCATTATATGTAAATTTAATTGAGCACTGGAAAGTTAAAATTAATGACTTTCATGATAAAAAGAGAAGAAGAAGAAACAAACCTCATGGTCGATGTTTTCTTTTGGTCTCCAAAGCAATTAACAAAACTCTAAAACTAATTTAGTATGATCTCTATGTGATAGAAGTGTCAAAAAAATACCACGATGGATTACAAGCAGGAAACCACAATGCCTTCTGGCGTTATACCATGTATTAAGAAGGGGGGAGGGGAGCCCATAAATTGAATTAATGCAAGTTGTGAGATTAATCTGATATCGTACCATGAGTGGTGATATAGTCAAATGACTCGAGAGCTTCAGAAGTAGTACGATATATGTTTGGAGATAAAACATGCACCAAGTGATTATCCACCCACCTAACATCATGAATAACAGCATAACATCAATTCATCAATGTCAAATGCCACTTTACATCAATCCAAAAAATCAATCTAACGGATGCGGGAAACGCAAACGGGAATAACAATATGAATTTAAAATGTAGCAACATTGATCCTGAGCTATAAAATATTCTAATTCTATAATTCTATCACAAACAAAGTAATTTACCGAAGAAAATAAGAAATTGAAAAGGCTTAGAAAGTTGAACAATGAAAGCCAAAACCACAATACCCGCGCCACTTCGTTTCTTCAACACCATCCACAACAGGGTTTTCAGGATGAATCCTTTGGAATAGCTTATCAATTATGTCTGCACAAGTAAAACAAGCTCAATTAACAAAAAAAACAACCACAGGATATGAGAAATGAACTTTGGTGGCAATCTTAAATTCATCAACCTGAAGAATCAACCATCTGTTCATCATCAACCTTGAGTATAGGCACTTTCTTGTAATCAGACCACTTTATCTCCTTTTTGTTGATGGGATTAACCTCCACTGCTTCGTATGGAATTTTGTAATAATCCAAGAACGCTGTGAAAGAATACAAAGAAAGAAACTTTGATTGTTTTCTTTTCTACAAAGAAACAATGGAATCAAAACGCACCGTATAATTTGATTTTACCTTTGACTTTGTTGCAGAAAGGGCAGGCTTCGTACTGGTAAAGAACCATGTCCTTCGGTGAGAACTTGTGGGATTTTGGTGTCTCCTTGGCGTGCACGTGCGCGTGCGCGTGTTCCTGAGCCAGAGAAGTGGCCGCGGCGGCAGAGAAGAACATTGTCCCCGCCGCGACAGAGGGAGGAGCTGACAGTGACGGTGACGGTGACGGGGACTGGACGAAGCGCTCGGAGTTGGCATTTGAGAACGTGTTGTGGTACAGAGCTGATTGAAGGAGTCGGTTGCGAGTGGCTGACGTGGCGGTGGCTTCGCCTCCGATGGCTCGGCCAACGAGGACGGCGAGTCCGTTAACGTTAACCCTTCTCATCGTTTTTTAGTTTTTAGTGTGTGTGTTCAGGGTTTTGGCTGAGTTTAATACACGATTCTTTGACTACTTCCACAATTATTTCTTCAATAAAACAATATTTTTATGACATTATTTAGGCGACAAAGCTATATAAATGAAAGACCATAAGATGATGATTTAGCAAAAAAAGACCATAGGATGATGTTAATTTTATTTGTTAATGGATAGCCAAAATCAATAATGATAAAATCTCAACTTTTTCTATATACTAGTCGTCAACGGAAAAATTATTTAAAATAAAATCTAAAAAATTATTAGTATAAATATGAATTTTTTTTTTTGTTTTTGTATTATTTTTTTTAAATATGAAAATTAATAATTATTAAAAGATATTTATGATCAGGTAAAACTTAAGTAGAGTTCCTTATGTTAGATACATTAAGTTTCCTAATTGAATTTAAACACATGATTGCACTAACCAATGAAACACAAACAATGTTATCTTTTTCCAATATTTAAATTTAATGTATTTGAATTCAACTAGAAACCTAATATACTTGACCTAAGGTACTCTACCTAAGTTTTACCCTTTATTATTATTATGTTTATATATCAAATATATTATAGTATTAGGCATTTATTATGATTGTGTTTATATATAGAATAATATATTATTTCTATTAAAGAAAATATAATGTGTCAAGATTCTAATGAGATGTTTAATTATAGAATAAAATTTAAATTCAATTAAAAAATATATATTAAAATAATAAAGTGTAAAATTGTGAGATCAACTTTTGTGGCGCAATATTATGAAATAGGATCTCTCTATTTATAAATCTCTCATTTGTCTATTTTATAATTAAGATTTTATCTCTTAAATCAAATAATGTAAATACTGTCACGCTATACTGTTGGATCTGTGATTATTTTTTTTTTTTTTTGATATATGATAGAAATTCTAATCTAAACTCACACACACGTATATTTGAACCTATGGCGTCCGCTCATGATGGTTGCTCTTACCATCAGGCCAAGACACCAATTGGTTTTTGGTGTAGGCGGGATTTGAACCCAGGTCGACAACAAGAGACTTTATGATACTGAACCCACTTGGATCTGTGATATTTGATTTTAAAGGAGATGATCTTATTCACAATATTATAAGGTTAACCAAAAGTAAAAAAAGTTTCAAGGTTTTACATTATAGTATAATTAATGATTTTATTTAGTAAAAAAAAAAAATTAAGGATTTTGAATAAGGGTATTATAGGCAAAAGAAACTTTTCTAAAAAAAAAAAGAAAAAAAAAAAAAGGCAAAAGAAACCGACTCTCACTGGGCCTATAAATACACCCCCCTCTCCACCCTAGAAAGCGTATACGCGTAAATCTTCGTTTTCTTCTCTTGTTTGAGTTGGCCGCCTCCAAGCCTCTTGCCTTAGGGTTTCTTCGTAGATCTTCGATCTCTGCGTGTCGAGATCGAAAATTAAATCTCGTCTTAGCCCTCAAGAGTCAAATCTTTGTCTTGTCCTCGCAAATCATAGACCTGATTTGAAGAATCACCGAAGAGGGGTATTCTAGTAATTGAGGATGTCTCGGTGTTATCCATACCCACCTCCAGGGTTTGTGAGGAACGAGGCGTTGATCGAATCGATCAAGGTTTGTTGAGCAAATCTGGTTTTTGCGTTTATGCTCAACTGCTCTGCTTGTGTTTTGAAAAAAAAAAAGATGATATTGTAGCATAAAACATATTTGATTTGCGAGGCCTCTCTTATGTTATGTGAAATCTGAATCATGAGATTTGTGCCTTTAATTTTTGTGATCCATGGAGACTGACCGTAACTAATTTAGGTATATGTTCGTTAGATTAGGGTTAGGGTTGTAAATTTTAGGGTTTGTGATTTGGTTAATGGATATACGAATCTTTGGAGTATATTTTGGTTTTAAAAGAGAATCGGACCGATGTCACTGAATTACAAGGCTTTTAACATGAATCTTTTGGAGTTTAGATCTTGCGGCGAGGACCAGACCGGTCTGATTGTGCTAATCTTAGTAGCGTAGTAGAAGTAATATATTTAGTTTTGTTAATTTAAGTATAAGCAACAATGATTTTAATAGAAGGAAATTATAGAGGAGAAGTAGCTGAAACCATGTATTAGGTATTGTTTGGACAAGAGGAATTTCCCTTCCACTAAGATTAAGAATAATGTGATTAGAAGGAAGGGGAGAGTGTTGAGAGTAAGACTCTGAATGAGAGGAATGAAATATTGAAGGATTAATCGGCAACTGGTTTTGACAGATGAGGTCAATTGGCTTGAGTTTGTATTTTGTGATGTAGTTGGGGCATGGAGGAGTTCTAAATCTTGGTTGGAATTGGAGTTCTAAATGGGTTTTGTCAGACAGAGTAAACTTGATTGTTTTTAACTTAGTTTGTTTGGGAATATATGAGGAAGGGATTGACATGGGTAGATGAGTTAATTCCTAAGGAAAATATAGAAGTACTTGCACTCTTTTATGTGTTTGATTTCATTACCATTTGATTTGTGCCTTGAGAACTTACTTGCTTGTGTTTGTTGTTTTCTAAAAGTAAATTTTTTCTATCATGAAGATCTTCATTGGAGGAAAATACATTTTACCTTCCTTGTGGGTGGTCCATAAAACACAGAATGTCCCTAAAGTTTAGTTTGTAACACAACCTCTCTCTTCACAGGTTCAAAGTGTAAGGTCAACATGTCTAGTTTATAAACCAATCTCGTTAAATTAAATCATTTCATGTATATTTTTATCCATGTTATCAACGCGTGTGGTCAAGTGATGATGATGAAAACTCTGTGATTTAGGATGCACATCACAAATGCAGGGTGAACAGCTGCAATTAACCCATGTGCAATGATCTGGCATTTATTGATTGGTTAGGAGTTGATGTGTAATTTTGTAATTAATGATTGTAATGATGTTTTTACCATGTCTTGGAAGTTTTGTAATTTGATTATATGGGGTTTGCCAACAACTGCCTTAAGACCTGTTTGCTTCTTTAGGTGACCAGTGTAGTAGAAATATGAATGAATACTTGTTATTGAGTGTTACATTTTCAAATGAGAATTGTAACTTGAATAATGGCACTAGGGCTGTAAAAGCCTATTTAGTGCTTTGCTTGTGTGTTTCTCCCAATCTGAACATCCTTCCCTCCAAAAAGGAAGAAATTCTCATTTAGCACTGAAATGTAACCGATTCATTTGCTTGCTTGGCTGTGCTTGCCTTTGTTGGGTGTTCCTACTTCCTAGCCCTCTGTTTTAAAATTGTTGTTCCGGTGCTGTATATAGCTCCAGAATAAAATGGAGAACGACAAAACGGAAATTAAGAAAGAGAAGAAGAGGGAGAAGAAGGAAAAGAAAGACAAGAAAGACAAGAATGAGAAGAAGGAAAAAAGGAATGCGCGGAAAAGAAAGGAGAATCCTTCTGACATTGATTGCAAGATAACAAATGGCAAGATAACAAAGATCAACAATGAGAAGTATGGCCAACTAGCACAAAGTAAAGCAGAGTCTCTTGGTGTGCATCTTCAGAAGCGAATTGATGATGAGACTGAACCACTGGAAAAGAGTGGTCTTAGTGAAGAACATGGGCAGCCAGTCTGTTCTCCAAATGTTAGCTACTTATCTGACAGCACTCAAAGAAGCAACAAGAGGAAAAGGGATACCTCACCATCTAGTGAAACTTGCAGTCATGGTGAGTTCAAGTTTAAGTTTATCCTGTCATTTGATGATGCTAATGTTAGCTGGACTTCTGTAACTTATCAAAGAAAAAAAAAATGTCAGCTGGACTTCATTAGCTTTTTGTAGATACTAAATTTTCATTTGATGTTTTTTATCAGGAGGAACCATTCTTCGGTTTCGTTTGCCTTTGA
Organism: Fagus sylvatica; assembly: GCA_907173295.1. Classification (NCBI taxonomy): domain Eukaryota; kingdom Viridiplantae; phylum Streptophyta; class Magnoliopsida; order Fagales; family Fagaceae; genus Fagus; species Fagus sylvatica. The sequence goes on along the minus strand of OU015764.1, from coordinate 35,184,256 downwards.
AAAAGCACAAAGCACCAGAGCCTTTGAAAAAGCTCAGAGAACCAGAGCCTTTGAAAAAGCTCAGAGAACCAGAGCCTTTGAAAAAGCTCAAAGAAACAGAGCCTTTGAAAACGCTCAGTGAACCAGAGCCTTTGAAAAGGCTCAGAGAACCAGAGCCTTTGAAAATGCTCAGAGAACCAGAGCCTTTGAAAACGCTCAGAGAACCAGATGCATCGCTCAGCAATGAGCAGTTGTGCTCTACTTCTGGAAGGGTAGGTTTTTCTGCCCACCAGAAGGATGAAATCCTCCATGTACCCAGTCAAGGAAAGTGCCACTCTCCTAATGCAACTAAGAGTATAGTTGCTGAGGAGCCCGCATCTAGGCCCGAAAAGGAAGTGCCCTGCCCATTGCCAAGGAAGATTAAACTGACAAAACATGAAAAAAAGATTCAGAAGACGGAATCACTCTATAAATCCTTAATTGAGAACTTTGTTCTGCCTCCACCTCACTACCAGGGAGACAATTTTGGTGATGAAGAATGGCTCTATAGTACGAAGCATGAAGAAGATACAAATGGGTCTAAACGATTTAAAGCTTGCAATGATGTCTCGAGTTGCAGAAGTCCCACTTTGTGGCAACAACATGCCCAATACTTGCCCGAGGCTGACATATATGCGTTACCTTACAGTGTTCCATTTTGATTTTTTTGACACTTATTAAGCGATTTGTACAGTTGAGTTGTATTGAGCACTAGACAAAGCAATTTTGAGAATATGTTTGGTGCCCGAGTAGTTCTGCGAATGGCACCTTGTTGAATGGGACCAAATTTTTTTGAAGATTGAAAATTGTTTCAACTTTTCAATATTAATTAGAGTTGATTACAGTTCTTAATGTACATTTGTAACGTCCAGTTTGAATGTCAAAATTTTGTTATTACCACCTTTATTTTGGAGATTAACCTATCATTCAAACCAATGTCTAAATTAACATATTAATTGATGGTTGTCCAATCTAAATTATAAAAACTGCAGATATAAAACCTTGATTTGAGATGAGATTGCAGACAAACTTCGAAAAATTAATCTCAAAATGTCGTGTTAATTACAACATTATGAGTTAATAAGAAATTCCAATTAGGTAGTGTCTTTGTTCGCACAATCTAACTGGCCCAGAGCTAGTACAAAAGGGAGACCTTTTTTATGATAAATTTTCGGATACGTGTTTGTACTTTGTACTTGACCTCCCTAAACTCTTCAAAACCTATTTCATCACAACTGGAGTGGGTTTAAACATCACTCTATAATTTTTTTTTTTTTTTGGTTTCCCAACCGGTATCCGAACCCACTGGGCCGACTAATCCGGTTTCGGAGCGGGTCCCGGGGTTAAGGTTTTAAACTCCTCCCAACGGGCTTGCGGGGGATCGAACCGTAGTTCTCCCTACCAAGTCTAGCCCCTGGCACCACTAGACCAAGACACCGTTGGTAATCACTCTATAATTAAACCCATCATTCATATTGGCAAAAAAAAATACAATATTAATATGAACACTCTCACTCTACACTAATCTACAAGACTACAACCTGCATGATAATTGCCAGGGAAAACCAAGGATGCCTTTGTCGGAGAGGACTACAAAACTGCATAGTATAGGACCTTCCTGTTGTAGTGTTGTTACAATTTTTTTTTTTTCAATACCTCGACTTCAAGTTCCATGGCTTCATTGATAATAATCACTCTTGCCGTTCTTTCAAGTAGTCCTTCAACATAAAGTGTCGGGTTTTTTCTCCACTTCGTAGAGATGTATCACTACTACTTAGTGAGCTTGTGTTGTTTTCTGATTTAAGCAACGTGGAGCCCATGTGTCGCTTGCTACCAAATTCTGGTAAAAGGTCATCATCATCTTGATTTTCTAATTCTTTGAAACCAATAACGTGGGAACTGACAAACTCATTCGCATATTCCTTCTCCCCTGTTAATAGCTTTAGTATCTGGACCAGGGACCACAAAAGTGTCAGCTATTTAAATGCCAATCAATATCAAAGAGAACCACAACTAATTTGAAACAGAACTTGTTTGTCAACTCCACATGTTTGCCTATTAGCTTTAAAAGCCATTTGAAAATTAGCCCCACAGGAAATCTGTTACGATTCTAAGTGTCCCACATCGGTTAAGTATGAGCTTGGCTATGTGTAGTGAAATTCAATTAGTCATTTAAAAGTCAACAACATGGTCCAGATTTTCATCTCATCCTTGTTAATTTTGACAAAAAATTAGGATGAGATCATAATTATAATTATATAAAAGAATCAATTCTTTTGTTTTTTGATAATTTGATAGTTGGGGAAAGAGAAAATTGAATTCTAAATGTCTTCATTAGAATTTAAAAACACCATAAAGTGTTAGTTAAGCTACAAGGCACTTAGTTATGTAAAAGAATCAATTCTAATAACTTAGTAATTGTATTTACCTGGCTTACTTTTGGCCGAAGCCGAGCTGACTGGCAAACACACAGACTTGCTGCCAAGACCATTCTATGGATTTGATCAACATCCAAGTTCCCATCCAACTTTGGATCCAACAATGCTTCAAGATCCCCACTCTCCAATAATGGTTTTGCCTAGATGAATATAATTTGATTACACAGCTTAGGAGTATTTAACAGTTTTTGTTAAAGAACAATAAAATCATGAAAATAAATAAATCACAAAGTATGGTTGAAGAACTATCAGCAATAGAAAAAGTATGTAAAGAAGAAAGTTCGTACCCACTTGACCAAACTCCTTTGTCCTTTCAGGGTCTCAGAACCAATTGGCTTTCTTCCTGATAACAGCTCAAGAAGAACCACACCAAAGGAGTATACATCTATTTTGTCACTGACCCTTCCACGCATGAAATATTCTGGTGCAATATATCCAAAAGTCCCTACCACATCACTATGTATCACATGAGTTGAATCTGTGGGTCCCCATATAGCAAGCCCGAAATCAGATAACTGCAATCAAGAAATTAAACCTGCATCAGCAAGAATGTTGAACTTATAGACATCTCATCTTAAAATCCACTAAGAAAACGAGTCCTAAAACTTTGTTAGTTGGTTTCAAGTATTTTACTCTTAAAATTTATCAAAATATGTGAACATGTGAAACTACTTCTTGTACCTCTCTATTTCAAGTACATCTTTTCTTTCTTAACTTGGACTGATGGCTATAAAGTCATAAATATTTGGCTAAAATGCATTTTATAGTTTACACCCTTTTTGGAGTCATTTTTAAATCGATCACTCAAATTTCAAAACTTGCAATTTACACCATCGACTATTACATCTTGCCCTTAACTCACCCAAAAATGACGGGTTTTGGACAGAAAATTGACATCGCTGTAATAGTAGATGGTAAAATTACAAATTTTGAAAGTCGACCCCAAACTTAGAGGGTGTAAAGAGTATTTTAGCCTAAAAATTCTTGCGGCCTACAGCGGGAATATTTGTAGAAGTTACTTCCATAAACAACAATAAAAATGAAAGTAGTACCTGTGGCTGAAAATCATCGGAGAGGAGAATGTTCGAAGATTTTATATCTCTGTGAATAACTGGCCGAGAACATTCATTATGCAGGTAATTTAGAGCCTCAGCAACTGCAACAGCCACTTTAAACCTCACTTCCCATGACAATACAGATATATTACTATTACCTGCATTACAGATACAAAATGAACATAAATGACGCAAATTAAGTGATGCAGATTACCTTGCAAGTCATAAAAGATTACCATGTAAGTTTTCCTCTAAACTCCCTATGGGAAAGAAGTCATAGACAGATATAAGATAGTTGTATTCGACACATACACCAATAAGAGATGTAATGTGCTTGTGCTTTAATGTAGAGATGATATCCATTTCTGAGTAGAAGTCATTCCTAGCTTCCTTATAAGATTTAAGTATCTTTATTGCCACTGTTCTGCCACAAGGAAGAAATCCTTTGTAAACGTTGCTACACCCTCCTTCTCCAATAAGATTTTCTGTCAAAAAACACAATTTTTAGATAGAGAGCCATGTTGAAGGTATTTTGCCTTAACCAACAAAGCCTTAGTTGCCCAATTCAAGGCAAGAGCCTTAGTCTCCTCTATGAGGATAATTAAGGTTTGAATCTTCCTCCTATATTTGTTGTAATGATTGAATTATCCAAAAAAAAAACCAATTCAAGAATTTATGCCCAAGAGGAAAAAAGATAACCTGAGGAGAATTGAGAAGTGGCACTCTTCAGCTCCTTGTAGCTGAAACACCTATAACCATATAAGTTCGTTCTAATAAGAAGCTCCAACTCCTTGAGTAGCTTTCCTGATGTAGTTGAACCATTCTCATTATTTGAATCCCCAGACTTACATCTCTCTCTTTCAACATCACTTTCTATTTTATTAGAAACAGAACCAGTCTGTGTTTGTCGAGTTACTGAAATTGATCGTTTAGGCAGGCTCATTACCCATTGAACAACAGACATTTTTCTAGCTCCAGACTTTCTACAAGAATTTAAACTGGTAAAAGGTGCAATCTGAAGAAGAGGCCAACCGGGAATTGATTGCAGCGACTCTTTTGTAAGGGGAGAAGCTGAACTCGAAGAAACTTCCATTTTATTCAAATGAAAATCAACCTGGTTCTGCAAAATTAGAGGCATGGACATATTCCTAGCTTTAGATTTTCTCAAAGCTTTGTGACTCAAAGGTGCAATTTTCTTGAGAAGTGGCCAACCAAGTGTTGATTCTGTTAGCTCCACTGGGAGAAGAGAAATTGACCTCAAAGTAGCTTCCTCCTTGTATTGATGATTAAGGCTAAAATTTCCAATTTTGAAGTCCCCATTATTATCTCTTATTACATATTCAGGTGTCTGAAATGCATGAGATTTAGCTTTCACAATTGCTAGTGCCTCTGCATGTCTTAAGCTAGCATGACTTTCATTGAAATAGAACTCAGGGCTTGAATCTGACTCCAAACCTGCATAACATACAGAGTTCATATGCTTTTTCATACAATTTAAGGAGTTCGTCATATGAAAATAGTTCAAACCTCTTAGTTGGTCAACAGAATGCCTTTTGAACATGGTCTTTCCCTTGTGGACCGACCGATTGGCACAATATTTGGCATATGAAACCAGGTGCCTGAAAATATATATGCATAGTTAGAGAGAGAGAGAGAGAGAGAGAGAGAAGAAAAAAAAAACTTCAATATATACTTCCATGTTTGAGAGTTTATAGCTCAACTTACCGGAAAGCACTTCCACGGTTTGTTCTAAAAATCACTGCCTTAGACACAGAGTGCTTTCTCACCCTCTTTAAAACGTTTTTAAATGAATTTCTTGGTGTTCTTGCACCATTGAGATTAATCTGAAATTCAAGTATTACAAGTTTGAATTTGAATTTGAAAGAAAAAAAAAAGAGAGAGAGAAAGAGAGAGAAGAAGAAGCAGCATGACAAACTGATGAGAAAGCCAAACCTTTTTTGCTGTAGGGAAGCCTATGCAAAATTTCAGATGATCTAGAAAGTAGAATATTATTAGTAATAGTAATTCAAAAAAATTCTTACACTTAAATTAAGTTAATAAGCTTTTGGAGTAAGATATATACCTGGGTCTAAAAGATCAAAATTCAAAACCAAATAACGTGCTAGTTTTGCAGCTCTTATTAGTTCAGAGCTTAAACATTCTGCACCATGTTTGTTCATTAAAATTCCACATAAAGACTTCTTTCTGTCCCATTTCCTTGCTGTGTTTTTCTTCTTAATCATCATTTCTGCTTTGATCATACTCCTATAAATTCGTTGACTTCCTAGTATTCTACAATGGATAAATGTGACCCATTAGAATTTATACATGTCACAATTCAAAAAGTATTTGATAATAGCGCCTACCATTACTGTTTGATACATGAATGCGCTTAACAAATAATACCGGGTAGACAAGTTGCAATTGGAAGTGACAAGTACAAAATTATAAACAAATCACTAGAAAAATCTTTATATCATTTTAAAGAAGAAAAAAACAAAGAGAGTGGCTGTGGAAGATAGATGTAGACGACACGGATCTTCGTTTCCTTAGTTTGAATGATTTTCAACTTTGGTAATCCGTAAATGGTTACACTTATAGGTTAATTCTTTAGTTTGAATATTTGACTGAGAAATTCTATGATATCTATCTAACCCACCAAATTACTTTTTTATTTAAATACAGAGTGAACACCAAACTTACGTTCGAGTATAACTAATTTTGGTGAGGTCAACGTTGTTCCATTTTGACTAAGGTGGCTAACAGAATAGACTATAGAGTCGAGAAACGTGAAGAAAATGAATGTGAAATAATATTCAATTCAAATTATCCTGAGATGAGAACACCTGAGAAGCAGCCATACTTTTTCTAAGCCAATAGTTTGTAACGATGTGGCAAAGGTAATGGAGATATTCATGGAAGCCCTTCTTATACTTCTTATACTCCATGACCTTAAGATAATTATAGAATATTTCGGGAATATATTAAATGTGTATTCTTTTCTCTCACATAAATGGTGGATCCTGCTAATTACATACATGGTGGGACCCACCACTTATGTGAGAGAAATGAATAAGCATTTAATATACTCCTGGAGTATTCTATAATTTTCCATGACGTTATTTGTATTGAAGAAGCTCAAAGGTTAAAACCCAAGGCTTAGGATGTCGAAGCTTTTTAGGATTTAATTCTTTTTATTTTTGCATTTAATGTAATTGATTACATGTTATTATCTTTCCTTCTTAGGCTAGAAATTTATTTCATTTTCCTTCTATATTGTAATTTAGGAGTCCTATTTAAAGGCCCAAAATGAAATATTGTAAACAATTAATTATGGATTATAGTTTTGAGAGTTTTCTTCCAATACTTGGTTTTGATTCTAAGCAAACACAGGTGCCGATTCCTGAATCACTATCTTGCTTGGTGCTGATTTTAAGCAACCTTAAGTGCTGATGCTAGATTCTATCTATTTTTATGATTTATTCACTCGATGCTAACTTCAAGCAAACACTAGGTACCGTCCTTTTTGTTTTGTTCTTCTTTTGTTTCCCAAATAATGTCCCTTTCCTAGAGTATACACTATACTGTCCTGCATCACCAAGTGGTGCAGCACTGCATTTTCCAACTGATTTGCCTTTGAGACAGTAAATATATCGTTGTTCGAAGTTAAATGCTAAAACATTGAAGTTTTAGACCAAATGACTTTGCCCATAAATGTAACCCAAGACGCACATGCATATAAGCACACATTTTACGTTAATATTTGTCTAAGACTTTGAAATTTTTATTTGGCAAAATTGAAAGTTAATTTGAAAAATAGCTTAGCTTTTTATTTTTTAATCTCGTCTCAGGTAGAAGCAAGACAAGTTTCATGTTTAAGTGGAACCCATCTTTTGGAGTGACGAGATTTAAAAATGGCTATATCTCCAAATACTTTTAAAACCATATTAATTAACAAAATAGTTTTATGGCTTAATTACTATTTTAGTTCTCAATCTATGACCTTTGTGTCAATTTAGTCCTCAACCTTTCAAATGTGTCAATTTGGTCCTCAACCTTTTATCCTTGTGTCAAAATGGCCATTACCGTTAAATGATGGATGGAAAATGTTAAAGTGGCTAACGGTTTTATTAAAACATTAAAAAATGATGACGTGGTATGCCAACTCAGAAAAAAAAATAATAAAAAAATTCAGAATATCACTCATTTTGATTCATTTTTCCCTTAAATGCCCAATTCCTTAAACCTAAATCCATGAGTTTCATCATTCATGCCTAGCCGCCCCATACATTTCCACTCACCAGCCGCCCCACAATTTCAGTCAATCAAAGATCATATGATCAATTGGAAATTGAGACAAAGAACAAATATATGAAAAGCTTTCAAAGCACAAGAAGACTAATTCCTAAGCAACCATAACATGGGAAACCGAATCCTTTTTTAATTCTATCTATTTGTTAAGAACGTATATAACAAAGTGCTACAAGTGCAATAGTTGGCATATGTAAGTTGAAACTCTTCTGAAGCTTCCAGTCAGTGGGCTCCCGATAATTTTAATTTTACAAGAGAGAATAGAAAACCAGTAGAACCCAACCAACTACCGCCAGCAATGAAATTCCCAGGAGAGAAACTTTGAGCCTCAAAAGCACTAGTGATAACCTTGAAAGGAAAATCTTGGGTTTAGGTTTAAGGGATCTGGGGATTTTGGTCTGAAAAAAAAAATGAAATGAATCAAAATGAGCCACATGTGATTCACGTGTGTCAACTGTCAAGTTTAATTCTGTCATGTTTGTATTATTTCCTTTGTAAATTCCTATATGTTTCAATAAAGTAACCATCGTTTCTTTCAAAAAAAGTTTAATTTAATTTTGATATATATTTTTTTCTTCTGAGTTGGCATGTCACGTCATCATTTTTTAATATTTTAATAAAACCGTTAGTCATATCATCATTTTTCATTCATCACTTAACGGCAAGGACCATATTGACACAAAAATGAAAGGTTAAGGACCAAATTGACACATTTGAAAGGTTGATGACCAAATTGACACAAAGGCATAGGTTGAGAACCAAAATGGTAATTAAACCTAATTTTATTTAGCAAAAATGGCCCACATTTGACTGTGAATGAGTAATTAAAAGCAAACTGAAATAAAAATTAGGAAATGCCAATCTTAGCACCCCCCCCCCCCCCCCCCCTAAAAAAAAAAAAACCTATTATTTGATGAAATAAAGGTTCGTGAATAGAATACATACGTTAACAGTAGAGGGATCCAATAACAAGCCACAAACGGTGAAAACTCACATAAACCCTCTGACCAATAAATAAATAATTAAATAATTACCAATTGAAAATTAATAATAATAATAAGAAAATGATCAAAAGGGGGAGGAAGGGGGGGTGGAAGAAAAACCTATATATGAGTTCCCTGTCAAGGTGCATGCATTTTTCATACAATTGTCCTCATTGCTCCTCTCCCCATCATTCCTTCCTCTCAGCCCAAACAACTTGCTTCCTCGCTTGTACACACATTTCAGTTGCACAACTAACACATAATAGCAAGTCAAACTTTAATAGAATCAAATTTTTCACCCATTGCTCCGCCTTTCTGTTTCTGAAACTGGATGTACCGCATTGTGCTCGCAAAGAAAGCATCTGAAGCAGCATTGGGGGCTATAGATTCGCTTTGCATCTCAGTTGTGATTAATTCTATCAGACTTTGGATTGCAGCACTTGTAATTTGGGGGTTTCCTTTCTCAAAAAAATAAAGGTACCTGATGCATATATTTACCAATGAGTCATAGAAGTAATCATAAAATAAACATAAAAGCTATCAACTATGCGTGTATAAGGAAGTTCAATTTGGTACGACTCTAAACCACTGACTTGTTCAGTATTTCAACAAAGAGTGTGACTGGCCCACTGTTACCCCGTGTAACATTGGCCATCTGTTGAGCAGCATTTGCAATCCTCAAGGCACGCTTTAAGCAAAGCAGGACCCTGTAAATAGAGATAGCACCAGTAGTTAAGTCCTCTTTCATAATATGTGGCAATTCAGGTAAAGTATGGATTAACAAGTGAAAGCTTAATACCCTAGGAAGCAAACTGCTTAACAATAATGATAATAAAAGATCAAGAATTATTATGTTGCATCCATAATCAAGAATACCCAACAAGCAGAAAAAATTAATGCCAAAGATAAAATGCGAACAAATTGACAAATTAGGACAAATTAAACTAGGCAAGATATATTAAAGTAAAGTATCTCGCAGTGTACCTTTCTCCATCCTTAATTCCATCCTGATCATCAACCCAAAAAAGATGTGAACATGCATAAACAGCTCTGCACTGATCAGGTTTCTTTAGAAGCTTTGCTGAATACTGACAGAAGGTAAAAACATCACTATGAGTTTTAGTAGGAATGGGTAACAAGAGCACATTAATTAGACAGAAATTCAAGCACCATTACCCCCGTGGCCTTGTGTGTTAGAGTATCTCTATTCTCAACACCAAATACATTCAATCTCTGAAGGGTTCCAGTTATCAAATGTATCGCTGTCACCTGGGCTTTGGAGTCCTAAAAAGCAAGTAGATACTCATGTGAATAAAACAAATACGGCTAAATGTGAGACACTGCTTCTTGATTAAAACATTTGAAGACTAATGACCACTTCCTGTCAGTAATCTATTAAGCAAACTCAATTACAAGAAACTAATTCATGGACAATTACCGCAATTTCTTCCTCATATAACACAAATGCCTGAGTGAAAAATTCATAAGCAACAGGCTCAAGACTACAGTCATTAGCAGCCTGATCATCAAGGGAAAAAAAAAAACAAAGAGTTCAGAAACATACAGTTAGTCCCCAGCTATGGATATCCGACATGACATTTAAGGTTTTTTTTTTTTTTAATCAACGGAAAATATTATCTTGTTTTATGGAGTACCAGATAAAGTCAAGGCATACCTCAGCACATTGCAAGTACAGCCTTAATGCCAGTTCAGGAGATGGAACAGCACAAAGACATTCGATAATCTGAAACAAAGTAATTATTATTGTCATATTGCAGGTAAGAGTACAAGCACAGAACATAGAAAAAGAATTTATAAGGAGAGGGGAAAAAAAGAAAAAGAAAACACTAAAAAATCCATAGTTACTACTGTGAAAGAAGTTATATAGGAATGGAAAAGGAAATTTTAAAACCAGGTATTGGTAATTAAATTGAACCATCCAATAGATGTAACAAGATAGAAAACCCTGTCAAGAAAGCCTATGGGGAAGTAAATTTGTCTACAAGGACATGTCTAAAACAAAGTTTCAGTCTTGTAAGTATCAACATGTAAAATTTGACATTGTCTTCCACAGCTGTTCAAAAGTCACCTGATTTAAGATCTGAAAAATTTTCTTTGGAGTTGCAGGCACTTCCTCTCCCACTACATCCCCATCCTGACCTTGTAATCGCCTGATCAACTGCAAGCCACAAACAACTTTCTGAACGGCCCTTCAAAATTAAGGTTCATTTATAATAACTATCAAATATGAACTCTTATGCACAAATTAGTTCATTTATAATAACAACTTTCTCTTGCTTGGTGCTGACTCCTAGGTTGCGTATCTTTATTTTCAATCTTTTAATTTTCCTGTTGCATTGTTTTGGTTTGTCTTGCGCCAAAAGTACTCAATGCAATTTTTCACTCATGTATATCTTGCAACGGAAATTGTATACATGGAAAAAGAGAAACAACAGTCTGCCATAATCAGGAAGAAACATACCCTGAGTGCAGAAAATATAAGAGGGGGAACAGTAAAAGGAAGTCGTTTTGGTCCTCCATTCATTATATTCTTCTTCACGGTACATATGATCTGAAGATCAGAAAACAATTCTTAAGTCAGAAACATGGGGTGAAAAAAATACCAGAACCTAAGATTTATGGAAATGGAAACAAGTATTGAATTAGAAAATACATATATATATATATAAGAAACAAGTATTGTGTTTCAACAAGACATGGGATATTTGGCACAGCCCAATATTTTTACATATGTCCAAACAAATGTCAGACGCAGGTTTACACATGCCATCAAAAAAGTTGAACACCCCAAAATCTAAAAGAGGAAGAAAAAAAAGGCTGAAAATCAGTTGAGGGTTCTGATTCTTGAAACTTAAATTACAATTCTTTTATAAGTAGCATTGCAATATCTTAAATAAAATTAATTCATTGTTGGCACCAAAATTTTTATTTATATTTCACAAGGAGTGTGCAAACTTTGACCGACAGTCCAAAGCCTAAGATTTTGTACACTCGATTTGTACGTAACAAGCTGACTTTAGCTTATTTATCTTTTTTTATTTCTATCAGCTCATTGTGTATCCATGTAATGATCACAAAAAAAAAAAAAAAAAAAAAAAGGAGCAGCAGAGGTATTTTATAAGATGTTAATGGATTTAAGGATATTCAGGTAACATTAGCATCAAAAGAAACACTGCTGATGCAGAAAACTTTCAAGACATCAATTACTTACCTTTAACATTTCTTCTGGATCATGATTATAAAGCATGTGAATAAGCCGAGCAACAGAATTTTGTTCCTCATTAAAATCCTCCTCATCAAGCTAAAAAAAAAGCAACAAAATAATCATGTGAATCAAGAGGAATTGATAGCAGGCAACCAAGAGAATTTTTAATATTCAAATCTCTATCTTGTAAGATGAAAATTCTGTTTGCAAAATAAATTTTATATGTACCTCATCTGCAGCAGTTCCATCCAAGTCCTTGATGAGCCCTTTAATTAATTCGAACAACACCTCAACCTACAAAGAGCATATTAACCACACTCCCCCAATAAGAAAAGTTAAGATTGTACAACAAACAGAGAAGAAGCCCACCTGATCAGCAGCAGTGATGCAAGTATAATTCTTCATGATGCTTTGAATAATTACCATTGCCATGACTTTATTTGTTTCATCATCAAGGTGGTCCATCACACGGGGATAATTAGAAAGTGTCAGGGCCATGACAACATCTTTGTATTTCTCCAATGGAGCACTCAAAAGCGCAACGACTTGTTTTTTTGCTCTATGGTCTTCAAGCTTTGGTTTGCTAGAGAGCTTCTTAACACATGCTCCCTGTAATAAAATAAAGAACAAACAATGTCAGCATAAACTTGTTGATAAAATCCATTGGAAATATAAGCTCAAAGAATTTCAATCCACATTATATGTCTACACTGACCAGCAGGCCTTCCACATAAAATTTCATGCAATAGTTAAGTGGAAGTTATAGGTGCTCAACTCAGTATTATAAACGAGCATCAAGAGGCAACATACCAGTACTTGATCCACATAATCAAGTCGATCAGGATGAACACGGAGAGTAAATGTAAGAAGAGAGACATATAAGGTTATGGCCCCAACAATAGGCATGTCAACCTGCGCTTCTATCACCTGCCATCGCATGTATTTGATCAACATACATAAAGCACGGTTCCACATTTAGATTAAATTAAATAAATGAAGAAAAATGATGCTATTCAATTAAATAAGGGACAATAAATGCATTAGCATGCTCAACACAAGGAATCAGTAGAGCAAAACAAACATAAGGCTCTCTTCTCCCTTCAAATATGAATACTCCAACTGAGGTTTTATGAAAAAACCAAAGCCCCAAATCAAATTTCTTTACCCATTTTCACCATGTTGTCACCTACACATGGGATATCAATTCTAGTTTTGTATTAAGATTTCAAGAAAGCAGTGCTTAGAGGTCTACAGTGTAAAAGGAAACTAACGGTTGAGCTTGTACTTTGTAGAGCTCTTCCAAATTTGTATAACAATCAATAATTTACAAACTTAGGACAATAGCCAGCTTACCCTCCCAATAGCACTGCTCAATTTTGCAAAAGCTTCCACTTGCAGAAATTCGGGTAGCACCTGACACAAGAAAACCATGATCAGGAAAATGGGAAAGCATGAATCACAAAGACAGCATATAGATAACTCACATCTGTACTTGAAGCAGCATAATTTGATAATCTGTCCATTAATTGAGATAACACTGTCTTGACGTCAACTGTTGGCTGCAAATAGAAACATGTTCAGATAGTGGTTAAGGGAAAAGAAGAAGAAAGGCAATAGTCTACCTTTATTGAGTTTATTGCTTTATTCAGAATCAAAAAGAAAAGCAAGACACTGAAAAATTTAATATCAAAGATCCAAAGATCCTTCACATATGTATTCTGCAGAAGGGTAGAGATGCATGTGTTTTTCCCACCTAGTGTTGTATGTTCATTATATAAGGAGAATATTTTTACATGTTCACTTCAGAGGCCATTAAAAAAAATCTTGTATCGTGGTTTGTTCCTATGCAATGTTCATGTTCCACAGTATGCATTTGTAGACGACTTTTCAAAGAATTAAACTAAGGCCTGGTTAAAAGGGACTTTTCCAATGGTGTTAAGTTTTTAGAGAGCTGAACTTAATAGCTAGCGGATGGGGTGTGGGGTGTGTCTCTGGATTGGCATTGTTGAATTGTGTCTTCTGTGTCCCCCACACAAATCAAAGACAAAATACAAGCAAAACAAATGTCAAATGTAAGAAATTATGCAACCCTGAAGCAGAAATCATATCCAATATGTCATGACACTTACCTGAAGCTGGGGACAAGCACCCAATAATGTTTCAAGGGTTTGCAAGTGGTACTCATCAGGAAAGACCTGAATTATGCAATCCATCAGATAATATTGAGCAAGGTCATCTTTGCAGTTGACAATCTGCACAACCCGATTTGATGCCATTTTTGAAAGTTGATCAGAGAGGGCTCCCAAGTGGAAATTGAAGAAGAAAAAAATAAAAGTAAAAAACTGAGAAAAGAGTAGATTAATAGACCTGTTCTAAGACTCTGGGAAGAACAGCTTCTTTGTACATTCCAAGCTCCACGCCTTCTATCTGACCGAGAACATGGAGATTTTTCCCAACCTAGTATGACAAATAAGAAAAACAGAACTGTTATTACTCTACCAAATCTATTACACACTATTTCATCTGGTGATAGTTTCAGATGTTACCAGATCACGGAGCTCGCTCCTTTCCTTTTCCAGCTTCTCTCTCAATCGACCAGGTCCCTGCAGACCAGAAAGCCCAATTGAAGGCCTCAACTCAGGATCGCCAAAGAGTATGAATGACTCACAAGCACCATAACATCTGCATGGCCAAAAATCATGCCATCATGGCTCATTTTTACCTCTGTGGCATGCAAGTACAGTGGTGCTATGCATGTCCAAGCATGAAAGCAGATAAGGATTTGTAGAAGTCCAACGAACCTGATGTTGCAGTCGCACCCAAAGCTTATTCATCTCAGTGAAATTCTGGAGCACAAATTCTACAGCATCTATGACACTGTCAGCATCACTGCAGAAAAATAGTGGCACAGTTGAATCTCAAGTTAAATAGTAAGGGATATGTAAGCTAGAGTTCACAACACATTTCTCGTCTCCAAAGATAACATCAGAGTACAGCGTTACAAAAGTGGTCCCATGTGGCTTGCAAGCATATACAAGTTATAAATTGAACCTACTGACACAGCAAATTTACTTTAAGACAATCATATACCAAGTTCAAATTCAAGTTTCATTCTATAAATTGTAAATCTTTAATATGAGATTTAGTTCTAGCAAGAAATAAAAAAAAGGAATAGCGAGGATAGGAATTTTAAGTTACAATAAAATGCTTCTTATGCCTGTTTGTACAAACAAAATGACATGATGATATGATTCATCTAAAAGGGTAAAAAAATTGATGGTACCAACTTATGCCAAATGAAGCAAAGTCATTTGGTTATTACTTATCAAAAAAGAGAAATCATTTGGTAGAAACTTTTTAACAACAATTCCATGAATATTGAACATATTAAAACACAGAGCAATCAACTCCTGAAATAGATAATGTCATTATGATAAGGGAAAGATATGTAATCAAGCAACCATCTTACCCTTCATATTCTGAACCAATATCAGGTAATTTATCTCTACTGACTTGAGCAAGATAACTTCTTAAAAAGAGTCCACGGATTGGATGTTGAACACCACGACACATTTCCACGAGATCTTTAAGGACATCCTTAGCAGGGGCCTCCTTAGATTTCATGTACACAGATCCTACTGTACATAGGAGATACCTGGTAAATCAACAAAATGGACTTCACATGCCCTGACAAAAATGTGATATCTAAAATAACCAAACATGCATAAGCCCGTCTGAAAGAAATTTAAATTTAATTGGAAAGAAACACGTCAAGTTTTGGTGCTCAAATGAAAGAGAACAACTCCACAAACTAGAATGAATCTGTCATTGCACAGATCAAAAGGTTAAAGTGCATGACTCACTTGCACAATTACTGTGAAACTTAGAATATTTATCGTAGCTATATACACAGTGTAAAAGAATGATCGAACCAAAGCTATCTTTCTTGTTGCAGGTAACAATGAAAAGCACCTCACATTACTCATTTGATTTTTTTCATATAAGTAACTAAAAATTAGGGCAAATTACAGCACTCTCCCGTTAAAGTTTTGCGAAAATGACACTCCGCACCCTCACCTTTGTTAGAAAATGATAGGAGAGGCACTGTCATTTCGCAAAACCTCAAAGGAGGTTGCTATAATTTGCCCTAAAAAAAAAAAAAAATTGATACGTAATACAAAAATAATTATTTGTAATTAATTTGCCATAAAAATTTTTAAAAAATTAAATCATTTTTAAACTCTTAGACCCATTGGCTGTTTCCAACACATCATAATAATCTCTGATTGAAGTCTATAATAATAATTCTAACATTATGCTAACCTTTCATCCCAGCTCTACATTAGTGAAATTATCCATATATTGAAGTTATCTTTTCTAAACAAGAAATTCTTATTTCTCATTCAATTTCGCTACTCATGACGGCCTACGTCCACATTAAAATCTTGCTTCCGCTTTTCTCTTTTCTCTCATTCAATCTCTCAATCACATTTGCAAATGTTGATCAAAACCTTCCATATACGATAACAATTGAAGCATAATGAAGAAATCTTACATTCTAGGCAAAATGTTCCCAGCATGCTGAACAAGTTCATAGAGATCCACGATCGAAACCCCGTGCCTGCTTTCATCTTTAAAGAACATCTCCAGCTTCCTCAATTCATCGAAAGCTCGCATATCTTACACACCAAATTCAAAATCAACTTCACAAACTAATCCAACTAATCCTAAATTAGCAGCTTCAAAAAAAGAAAAAGAAAAAAAAAAGAGTAATTACAGAGTTCGTAGTATTTGTGAGGTGAGAGCTTCGAAGTTCGAAGCTCCGATAGCATCTGAGCAGAGTATTTGAGCGCTTCTCGGAGATTGTTGGCGTCCTGAGATCGATGGAAACAAACAAATTCAAATTAGTAAAAGAGATTAGGTTAGGATGGGAATTTAGAGAGGAAATTGAGAAATGAGATGAGAAACCAGAGCGCGGTGCATGTAGAAGGCGTTGTGTTGAATGGCAGCGATCCCTTCGGCGAGCCATTTTTCTTGGTCCTCAAATCCGTCCGATATTATCATTTTTCTTTGTGTTGTCTAAACTGGGATGGATCGGACAGTATGTAGAGAGGCAATGAAGCTAGTAGAACGTTAACGTATAACGAGAGTTGAACGTTTGGTAAGAAAGTATTTGGGGAGGCCTAGTGTCACGACATGTGATACAGCTTTGATCATAATTTAGGCTAAATTACAAATTAGTTTCTTTAATTTTGATTTGTTATCAATTTAGTTCTCTAATTTTAATTTAAGTCTTTTTATTTGTTTTCAATTTAGTCGTTCGATCCACTTCCATGGCTTGCCATAATATATTTTAATTATTTATTTTTTAGGCTTCTCAAAATTTAAAAAGTCCATAAAAAAAATCTAATAATAGCATATTCATCCAAAAATAATATATACCAAAGATTTCTATACACAAATTCAACTAGAAGCTAGGTGTCGAGACCCATGGTAGCAAAGACCCTCAAAGCACCAAACTTTAAGCTTCTTATAGGAATGACAAGCATAGTAAATTCAATTTCCCTAACTAACTACACACCTAAAAATTTTATAAAAAAAAATGTCAAGAGAGAGAATCCAGAATTAGGAAAAAGGAAAAAGAAAAGCATGAAGCAAAGAGATCTTAAAATCCCAAAAAATTAAAGCAAATAAAAGGAATCAAATATGCATTCTAAAAGCAAAGAGAAATAAAAGAAGCATAAACAGGTGACAACAAACGAAAGTGGAAAGGGTTGTGGTAGAAAGAGCCATTTTTATTTTTTTATCCTTTTAAATTTATTTCAATAAAAAAAAATTCCTTAATTATATTTTAGATTTTTAATTAAAAAAAAAAAAAAGGAAAATAACATCGTTTTGGTGGGTTTTAACAATTTAGATTGGACAAAAGTGAACATAAAAATTATGTTCAAAACAAAAGGATTGAATGTAGGGAAAAAAGACCAAATTGAAAACAAGTTAAAGTTAGAGTGTACAACTTGTAATTTAATAAATAATTAAATAGATTTTTAGAAATGATTTAAAGGATGACAATTGGATCACGTTATAACGGGGGATGATGAACACAAACCGAGAGGTGATACAGCTGTGATAAAAAGTGGTGTAAATATTGTGATTTCTAACTGCTAGTTTGAAAAAAGTTTATTTTCAATTATTTATTGGGTTTAAAAAGTAAATTGGACAAAATGGCAAAATACAATTGTACTTAAAAAAAACAATAAAGTTTTAACAAATTGTTAACTGAAGATAAACTATGAAAATGGACACGTAGAGAAAAAGATTATAGCAGTTAGAGACAATTAAACATGTCTCGCGTATCTTCTATAACTTGAGATTCAAATGTGAGTAATTTTTTTATTTTTTTGATAAGTAAATGTGAGTAATTTTATCATTTGCTCGCGTGTAGGAAAATAAAACTAACATTATCCTAAGTTGTTAGTTGGGCTAACAACTAAAAAAATAAGTTGTTAGTTGGGCTGCCAGTCTGCTTGTCAAAATTGAGAATTTAACAGAAAGTCCCACAAATAACCAGAGGGTTTAAACAAGAAAAAGGAACGAATTGTAGACCTCTGAATCAAATTACTTCCTCAAAGATTTCTTTAATTATTTAACTTATTAGGGTTCACTACAGTAGTCACTGACTTCATCATTGAAATGTTTAGACGTGGCAATCATAAAC
Organism: Fagus sylvatica; assembly: GCA_907173295.1. Classification (NCBI taxonomy): domain Eukaryota; kingdom Viridiplantae; phylum Streptophyta; class Magnoliopsida; order Fagales; family Fagaceae; genus Fagus; species Fagus sylvatica. The sequence continues at coordinate 35,165,507 of OU015764.1, read as the reverse complement.
GCCCATGCACGTATGCACCGAGCCCACTATCCCAAATAAATACATAGCACCTTCATATAAACCCTAACAGTCAATAAAAACACATCCATCAATCCATATATAATTACTTCCTCATTTGCGTGAACACAGGGTCTGTCAAAAGAATAAAAACAGACTTTCAAAGCATCCAAACTTCAGTACCACACAGAAGATTAAGAACACAAATTATGCACTGATATAACCAAGTTCATGCCAGGAAGCAGATCTTTTATAATAGGGATCTTCCTCGCATCTGCTTAATACAGGAGACAAATTTTTAAACACAAGACGTGTACATTGGTCAACAAGGAATGCTAGTCACCAGTTACAGATCACAAAAACATTTAAAGGCAGAAACTAATAATTTCATGCTTTCACATAGATCCCTAGCATGTCAGTCAAATACTATACACCACAGCTTGCTGCTTCCTTAAAGAGGAAATGGATATAGGAAAGAACACAGACTGAGAGATTGATTGACTGATATACTGCACTAAGAGAGGCTGGCGGGTCATTGTCTCCTATGTCAAATAGAATCCCTCCTGGATCACAATATGGAACAAGCCTTTTGTGCCTTTCTCTTCTTCTTCTTTTGCTTTGGCGGCTGGAGCACAACCTTGATGGCTGCATCAAAAACTGCCTTAACATTCTGCAATTACAATATGACATGAGTCCAATAAGTAACAAGGGCATAAAGACAACTTTCCACAATTAAGGACAAATAAATGAAGAGGATATGTAAACCTGCTGTGTTTTTGAACTACACTCAATGTAGGCAGGAGCTCCAATCAGTTTTTTAAGCTCTTCCCCCTTCAGTAAAAAGTGAAAGTAAACCCACACATTAAGAAGGTCAAAGACAAACCAAAACAGATGTCTAGGGAAATAAAAGAGAAAGATACAGGGTGCAGTATAGTTTACCTGAGCTGTAGTAATGGGCACTGCACCAGGATGGTCTATAAAGAACTGCTTATCATCCCGAAGATCTGCAGATAGATGGAACTAGTTATGAAAACAAATACATCTTTAATGAATAAGGTTAAAAAAATATTCAAATAGAAGTCAAAACTCCAGATTATGAATCAACAAGGACAGTCAAATCAGAGAAGTCTTGAGCATAATTTGAATAACCAGAATCAATTATATCCAAGTAAATACACTCACAAGAGATATATTCCCCAAAATAAGAACAAGAACATAGAACAGGCATATAAATACAAACAAAATCGTGTAAACTCTCAAGCTACTTATGATCATTACAGATGTGAAGGCTAGTTAGACGTAACCCAAGTGCAAAAGTTGCAGCCATTTGCAAGAACTAAGCATTACCCAATGTAGAGTGGCACTGAGAGGAAGAGTGAAACAATAATTACAGAGGAAAATAAAATAGAAGTATTCTAGTGTCCCGAATTAGAGAAGGGTTCCGCCACAACGCATCACAGGAAAAGAAAAAAAAAAATCAAAACAAATTGGTAGCCTCATTTTCCAAGTAACATGTCATATTCAAGCCCAAAGACAGCATGAAACCCGAGAACACTCATAAAGCAAAATTTATATAGGAATAGTAAATAACATATTCCTTTCATGTGTCTTTTCAATAGTTGTTATAACGTTTTGGTGATGTGAATGAATTTGACAGAATCCAGCTGCAAAGTCTATGCGACAAAGAATTATCTGCATGCCATACGAGCATTATGTACATTATAAAAGTTACAAACTATAATGTTCCATATACTTGTCAACAAAATGAACATGTTCAACATCAATATGAGTTTGTATAAGCATGTCATTTGATCATTTGCTTTCTTGAATACAAAAATAAATGAGCTGTCTTAGGAACAATAAGTTATGACACTTAATATTGTTCAACAAGTTGAAATGATACAGCAAAGCCCAAATAAATTTTTCCAACTAAAGCAGGTATCTTTGACTCAAAAAATTTACAATCCACATTGAAACCCAACCTCCTTTCTTCACCATAGGCCCCCATCCACCCATAATGCCAAAACCTCATTAGCTAGAAGCTGGTGTCCCAAATCTTCTGTATTCCTATCTCCTCAGCAAAAATAATCTCACCTCTACCTACAATTTTCCAACTCCTCACTGTCATTGCTCTCTTCCCGAACCCCTACTCTAATTCCCCAGCCCCCTTTCCTTCTTCCTCCACCACCATCCATACCCCTACCCTAATATGTGGGCCCTCTTTATCACTGAAGGCCACAATTGCAAGACCATAGTTCCCATTCATTTCTGGATCCCCCAATGGAACCGGGTATTTGCTAGAGCTCAAAATTCCTAAGAATTGAAGGATCTTCAATTTGATCACAGATTGAAGTTTGTAAATGTTGAGAAGAAGATTCGTTTGGACTTTCTGAACAAATAAATGCAAGCTTTAATATCATAACTGCCACAAAAATTATATGTGCCTTAGTAGTATCACTTGCTGCCAATACATCATAGCTAATAGAAGCAAAAGTATGCCTGGCTTCTTGACTGACCAGAAAAAGTGGCAATAAATCCATGCTGCAGAGCATCATATTAGATAAATTTAGTAAACAAGAAAAACAATAGGGTAGCAAACAACAAAGAAAATTAAATTCTATTTCCAGAAGCAGAAAATAACTGCATAATACAGAAAAACCTACAAGGGATGATAATCATCCAACCAACAATGACAGCCTTATTTAAACTTAGCTACAAGAAGCCATCAAATTTTTATGAAAAGCATAGAAAAAAGCAGTAAACAGTCCTACCTAATCAATTTTAAGACCTATGAAAGACACTACCTAAGTATATGATCAAGGCTTTGACCTCCAAGCAAAAACCCAATTAATCTAGGATTAGAATATTGAAAAACTGCAGACAATTTAACACCCATTGCCACTCCTAAACTAAGGTTCCATCCACATTCGACAAACACAGTTGATTACAAGCATACATCAACCAAGAAGAACACACTAATGCATGTAAAAGGAAGGATGACAATTAAATCCTACCGAGCTTTGTTCCAACAAGGATTATTGGAATGCCAGGTGCATAATGCCTCAATTCAGGAATCCACTGAAAGAGAAAGTAAAACAGCAAACAATTTCTCAGCCCACACAAATGCAAACATCCTACATAACAAAGAATATATTTTCTTAAATAAAAAAGTCCATTCAAGATGTCGAGACCTTTTTTGCAACATTTTCATAGCTGGCCTTGCTTATGAGAGAGAAAGCAAGTATAAACACATCTGCACCTCGATAGCTCAAGGGTCTTAACCTATTATAATCCTCCTGACCTGTCCAACAAATCATTCATTAAAAAGCTACAATAAAAGAAAGAACACGAAGAAGAAGAAGATAAGCAAACCCCGGAAATCTTACCAGCAGTATCCCATAACCCTAGGTTAACAGTGCTTCCATCCACAACCACATTGGCACTGAAGTTGTCAAAAACGGTCGGCACGTAGTCCTATTATCATCGACAAATGAACAAACAACACAATTAACAACCAATAATTTCTAACCCAAAGTATTTTCACCGAAAACAGAAAACGTCACAATTCAGTGACAAATATTTCCAAAGAAAATATGAAATTTAAAGTAACTCTCCTATAGGCAATCATAGTTTTCCACCATTTCAAATTTTCAACACCGAGATCATAATTGATCAATAATTGTTACCTCTAAAGATATAATTTGTATTTTCAGAGATCAATGTTTAGGTATGAAAATAATCATTATCTTTGTAACATTCCAAATTAAAATCACAATAAAATCGTCCAAAAATCTCAAATTTTCTTTTCTTCTTGCTTTGGCTTGATTCTTCCAGAAAGATCCATCAAAAACAAAATCGAAACGAAAAGGAGCAGATTAAAGGCGGAAATTACGAAAGCGGGACTCACCGTAGGGAAGGTATTGCTGGTGTAGGAAATCAGCATGCAAGTTTTGCCAACAGCGCCGTCACCGACCGTCACGCACTTGATGAACCTGGACGCGCTCATTTCCACAAGCGAAGCACCAGATCTCCGCTCCTACCACCTCCAACTCCAACAATGCCTCTTCTTCTCTCCTCGAGTCTCCTCAGTCTTGTTTCTTCAGAGAAGAGAGAGATCACCACCTACACTCCATTTCTTGCGAAGATTCGGAATTCTTGAATTCAAAAATTCAAAGTGTAGCTTTAACCCTAACACCTCAAAAGAAATAGAGAATGGGGAAAAGGAATTGAATTGAAAATGTGAAAAAAGAGAGAAAGAAAGAGAAAGACGAAGGTGGGACCTGAGCTTTGAGTTTGAGAGGGGAAAACAATAGCGGTTGAAATGCTCGCTGACCTAGACAACCTTTTGCCAGCTTATCTGATCTCTTACTTACAAGCTTACGGCTTTACAGGTTACAGCTCTTCCGTATCATATACCGCTCATCCAAAATTAAAATACCACTCTTTCTTTTTCTCTCTCTTTCTCTTTCTCTTTCTTCTTTTATATTTCAAATTGAAAAAAAAAAAAAAAAATGTAGTGACTTGTAGAATCCATTAATATCCAAGGTACACTTATGACTTTCTAATGTGAGATAGTACAATCGAATCTATATAATCTTTCATGTTTAGTAAAAAAAGGAATCTATATAATCTTCCATGCGTTTATTACATTTCCTTAAATGGCATCTTTAAAACAGAGAGTAATATGAGGTGCAAAAAATGTTTTTACTAATGTTAGATAGTACAATCGAATCTATATATAATTTTTTTTTTAGGGATCTTTTTTCGTTTTACTAACTACAAATAAATGTTTTTACTCTATTTCTCATGAGTATAGATGCCAATAGGATGGATCATAAGTGTCTCTATTTCTTTTTTCTTTTTCTTTTTTTGGAGTGACAAAGTGGAGACATTTTGTCATTCTTAATGAGATAAATAGAAAGGATCAAGAGTATGTTATCGTTTAGGTTTTTTTTTTTTTCTTTCTTTCTTTTGTGAGCAACAAAATGACTAGTAAAACATGTTATTATTTCTAATAAGATAACTTTGATATTGGTGAAAGTGAAAGAGAAAGAGAAAAGACAACGATAAGCATGATGTGAAAAAGAGAAATGGATTATTCAGAGGTACTTTGTCATCCCTCCCATGTATATCTGATTTATAACAAATCAAATTTTTCTGTAATAATTTTTCGTTAAAGCTAATAATGTATATATATTATTAGTAATATTTTTTAAATTATTGATGATGTAGCAGAAACTAAGTGTATATTGTGTATACAACATTAGTATTCTAATGAATTTTTTTAATAAAAGTTAAAAAATACTCGTATATATCAAAATATAACATGGTATTCGTAAATAAAGCTTAATAAAATTACAGCAAACACAACATCTCGATATTGATGGGACATGCAACTTAATTTATTTGCTCACATGAGAAGAAGCCAGGAAAATTATATAATACTCTGGGAGTACATTAAATACGTACTCCCTCCTCTCACAAAAGTGGTGGGTCCTCATCATGAATTTAATTAACGGGACCCATGATTTCTGTGAGAGAAGGGAGTACGCATTTAATGTACTCCCGGAGTATAATATAATTACCCGAAGAAGCCATCTGTTAATGGATAATTAATACAATCATTGGAAAATTATCATTTTTCTTTAAATAGTCATTGGTAATTACTAATTTCAACTACTCCAGTCTAAATATACAAGATTAACCTATTTATAAGGAAAAAATAAATTAATAGAGAGGAGAAAAGAAAAGGAAAAAAAGAACACTGAACAAAAAAATTACTTGATAGCATCGTCCACATGGGACATGAACATTACTAGATTAAGCAGTTTCTTAAACTTAAACGTAGAAAATTAGAAATTCAAATACAATCAAATCTTGTAGTATCCATAAAATAAAATAAACAACAAAAAATAAAACTCAGTAACTAATAGGTTGCGAACACAAATAAATCCACTATACAAAATAGAACTACTGCGTTACTGACCTAGAACACTGAACAGCTCCTTGATAGCATAATTTGCAGTACTTTTCATGGGGTCATTCACTCTGACCTTGAATGTTGCCTTTAGAATAAACGTAACTCCCATTAAATTTTTTGTTATCAATTTCCTAATGATGACAGTGAAAGAGGAAATTCATTGTCTGTGTCTATCCTTAGATTAAATTACAGGTCCAACAATAACCTGCCCTACAAGTACAAGTTGCATTGCATGCGATGTTAACGTTCGTTTAAAAGTTAAATGACTAATTTTGGTAGTTGTCCTCATAAATTAAGTGTTAAAAAGTGGGAGTGACAATTTTAGGTTTCAAATATTTGTCATTTTTTCTTTCTTTGTGTAGAAGAATATACTACTATAAATTTTTTGGGGAACTTTTGTTTATTCTTACATTAACATGATTTAAGACTCAAAAGTTATTATTCTTTACATGAAAGGATATACTTTGGATTTTTTTTTTTTTTACTTTAAGTAACATTCTGACTGCTTCTTCATCGTTTTGTTACTAGGAGTCTAGGAAATGTTCAGTCAATAGTGAAACAATTAAGAACATGACCGGATAGAAAGAAGAGAAGACTCAAAAAAGCATATTTATAGCATGGGACTCAGACAACGTGGCCAGCAGCATTGGTTTTTCATTCTATATCGTCTTGTCCTAATCTATGGAGATGGAGTCAAATAGACGTGCCAAATTGTATGTTCCCTATAGGCTATACATATCAATCTGCCTCATGCATATAGCGTAGTTTAAGAAAAAGAGAAAAATAGGAAAATAAAATGAAGACGGGCAGCCTAATTAATTTGTGAGGGAGGGGGGCACAAAGAAATACACTTGCCGTGACAATGACGAGCTTAAACAGTTGAAGTAGCAGGTGACTTAGAATACCTTAAAGTTTTCTTTATAGGAAAAGTGGGCACTGCCAATACCATTACAAAACTCTTAGTCAGAATTGTTTTAATTTCTCTGCAATCATTGGGGAATGGGGACAATAAACATAAATAAAATATCACGGAATTTAAAATAATAAAAAAACTAGCTTTCATGATACCATGGAGACATGCAAAAGATGAAATTTGTTCAATTATTTCCAGAATTTTTTTTAATTAATATTAATTCCGCTAATTGCGCAATTATGCACAGCCCGGAATTGGAGAATGCACATGTGGGGATAGCCTAGAACAGCTTCATGTGATGTGTTATGGCCTATGTTTCAGTTCTCACCAACCCTCCAACAAACTTTTATAAATATCCTCTGGCTAAGTAGTACCTCCTTTCAACTGAAAGTAGTTAAAAATAAATAAATAAAAGTGTAAACAACTTTTTTTTTTTTTATAAACAAAAGTGTAAACAACTGTAATGGATGATAGGACGTTTTGCATTTTTCTGCTAAAAATACTGTTGCAAGAAGCCAAGAAGTACCGTAGCAAAAAAAAAATTCCTGTAACAAGAAGTAATGTAGCTAAAAATAAAAATAAATTAGAATGTGAAAAGTAAATTTTAGCAAAAAGCTAACTTATTGGGCTCATGCCAAAGGCACACATCATAAAGTATGGTTAATGTCTTAATGACTAATTAAGGACCACGTTTCAGTCCTCTATTTATTCTTTCATGACATTGTTTATGTATATATTTTTCCATCAATATTACCATGGAGTTATATGGTAATAGCCGAATAGGGATTACGGGTTTTCGACTATTGGTGATAGATTAATGAATGAATTATTGAACATAGTCGCTCCCTCCTATGGATGTAGATATATTGTCAAATCACATAAAATCTATGTGTTTCTTTTCTCTATTTTCTCTTCTTTAATCTTGTTAATTCACAATTGTGTCAACAACAAAAAATCTCATTAATTCACAAAAAAGATAAAGGTAAAATGCACTTAAACCCTTGAACTTTTATGTTGTTGTGATAGAAAGAAAGTTCATATATTATTATTTTTTTAATATATTCCGGTAATCATGTCTTCCCACCTTCTCTACTCTCCCCTCATCTCCCTCCATCCAAACATAGAGTACGTTAAATCAACATAAAATTAGACTGAAATTCATAGCTTATAATGTAGTGTTCATTGGAGCTTTAAAATGAGTGTGATCTCACAAGTTTAATTGATGCCAAGCTAAAGTGGGTAAAGTTGGACCCTAAATGTAGTTTACAATTGGCGTTGGACAGATGCTATAACGCAAACTACAATTCAAATTAATGTCTCTTAAATAAAATCAGATAAGGACTAAAGCTGTATTTATTCAAATTTCAAAGTTTTATCATCTTATAAAATATTGCAAAACTTCTAGCATATTAAACATGAAATAATTGTATTATATATCAACCGCTTCTTGAGAATCTCTGAACAGCAACATATTCATGTGTCCATCTTCTATTGTGTCTCATGAACATACTCCATGCTTCAAGATTATGCACAGTTTGTGATATGGGAGATTCTTGCTTACCTTGAATTAGAGGTATAGCAAAGCATCATGTTTGGCTTGTACAAACCAATTAACCAAGCACTTGTACCTTCTTCTCCTCTTGTAGATTGACTAGTTGTTTATATATACTGCCTGTTTTTTTAGTGAGTTGCTCATGGCTGCCAATTTCAACCACCCTCCCAAATTGCAACACGGCAATTTTGTTTGCTTCACGAATAGTTGACAATCTGTGTGCTACTAGAATTGTTGTTCTGCCCTTCATAAGCTTGTCAAGAGCCTCTTGAACCAGCTTCTCAGACACTGTATCCAATGCACTAGTTGCTTCATCCAAAAGAAGAATAGATGGGTCTTTCAACATTGCTCTAGCAATTGCCACCCTTTGCTTTTGCCCCCCTGATAACTGCACTCCCCTCTCACCAACTTGAGTTTTGTAGCCTTCAGGCATTCTACAAATAAATCCATGAGCACTTGCTGCTTCTGCAGCCTTCATCACCTCAATTTCTGATGCCTCCTCCTTTGCCATACTTGATGTTTTCATAAATTGTTGTAGAGAACAATGCTGGCTCTTGCTGAACTAAACCAATTTTAAGCCTTAATGATCTCAAGTTTAGGCTTTGGATATCACATCCATCAATCAAAACTTTCCCAAAAGTGGGGTCATAAAATCTCATCACTAGTGATATCACAGTACTCTTCCCAGATCCACTTTGGCCTACTACAGCAAGACTCTTTCCTGATGAGACTTTCAAGTTCAAATCATCAAAAATGGTGATATCAGGCCTTGCTGGATACTTGAAACTCACATTCCTGAATTCTATATCACCTTTGACATATGTTACTATCTTTGAGGTGGGATTATTGGGGTGGATAGCTGGTTTTCTTTGGAGAATACCAAAAACTGACCCGAGTGCTTGTGATCCTTTTACAATGTCAGGGGTAAGAGCAAGTGTTTCTGCTATTGACAATGCAGTGATTATCAAAACCATAAAGGATTTCATGATGTCTCCAAAATTTGATTGTTTTTGCTTGAGTAAAACGGATGCATACCAAAGGCCAAGTGCATAGGAACAGTATGCAAATAACTGTGATACAGCATAGCCAAAACCCGAGATATGGCCACGTACAACTGCTTGCTTGTTTGGTTGGCTTAGTTCGGAAGCAAACTGCTTTACAATCTGGTCTTCAGCACCAAATGCAGCAACAGTACGTATATTTGCAATTGCTTCGCGTGCTACAGCAGTTGCTCTAGAATAGGCACGAGTGTAGTCTCCTCCAAATCCCTTGAGAAATAGTTGCTGCAGATATAAAGAAAGAAAATATAGAAAGGGATATAAGCACATAAATGAGTACATGTGTTTGAATCACCCTCACTGATAACTATATGATGGTTTCCAAAATTTACCTCCGTAATCGAAGCTCCAATAAGCAAGGGAAGGGAGGCAACAACGACAGATGCTATGCGCCAACTTAACATGAATGCAATTACAAATGCAGTCACAGTGAGTGCTACATTCTGCACAATTGTGGATAGACGGTCAGCAAGAGCACTTCTTACTAATGTTGCATCTGCTGCTAAAATTGATGTCAGTGAGCCCGTATTATTCTCTTCATAATCAAACCAGCCAACTTCATTGGAAAGGATAGCTGCAGTTGAAAAAAGATGTATAGTTTTTAATTAGAATGAATGATTATATTTTTGAACATGCTTGTAGATATTATCTTGAGTCATGAACATTCCTAATTTTGATATTTGTAGCTGTATGGTGAAGAGATAAGAACCTGAGAACATTTTTAATCGAATACGAGTGGTGAGACGCTCTCCCATCAATGTATAGAAGTAGTGTTGCAATAGATATATAGGAATAGTAACAACTGCCACTCCAACAAATACAAGAGCTACCCGTTGGATTTCTTGTTTCATTTGAGAAGCATCAGGAGAATAAAATGCAGTCAATATATGTGTGATTCCAAAGGCAAATAGTGGAGCTTCCATGCCAGCAAGAACTGCACCTACTGAGCCCAGTACTGCATAGGGCCACTCCGGTGCATTTAGTTTTATTAGATCCCAAATTGATGGAGTATGCTTTGATGGGGAAGATTTTTGATCACTTGGCTGCAGTACTCTTGTACTAATTGAGTTTGAATCCAGGGGATTGTTCTGACTGTAATCTCGAAAGCTGGAATGCTCTGAGTTTACAGATAATTCTCTAAAGCTAGAATTCCTTGAACTTCCAGAGCGAGATATTGAGCCAGGATCTTTAACATGTTCTGACATCTGCAAGCTCACCAAAGTTGCATACTCACCATCCTTGGATATTAATTCCGTGTGTGTCCCACTTTCAACAACCTGACCGTTCTTTAGCACTATGATTGTATCAACATCTCGTACAGTGGATAGCCTATGTGCAACTATGATTGTAGTCCGATTTAACATAATTTTATCTAGTGCCTGCTGCACTATGAGTTCTGATTCTGCATCAAGAGCACTGGTGGCCTCATCTAGAAGTAGTATCTTTGGATTTCTCAGCACTGCTCTTGCAATAGCAATTCTCTGTTTTTGCCCTCCTGAAAGCTGAGTTCCTCCCTCCCCAGCCTTAATTCAACAACAGTCAAACATCAAACTTGAGTATTTGACAACAAAGTTGCCAAAAATAATGAGGTCATGATCATGTACCAATTGATTCTCCTCTAAATTTAGTATATCATCATCATGTTTGTGCATTATAGGATTTGTTTTGACATATTTAACATGAGTTTGGATTGGCTTTTTTTTTTTTTAGAATAGCTTGTTTGTGTATAGCTTTTTAAAGCCTCACTTCTTTTTTTTTTGTTTTCAGGTAAAACCGGTACTTTTGTAAATAAGTTTTTAGCAAAAAGCTAATCCAAACTCACATTCATCTATATAAAAAATGGACAATAGCCTGTACACTTGACAAGGGCTTGCAATAAGATGTACCTGAGTATCGTAACCATCAGGTAATCCTTCAATGAAAGAATGTGCATTTGCAGCTTTGGCAGCTTGTATGATCTGATCCATGTCTGCATCTTGTTTACCAAACAGAATATTTCCAGCTATGGTTGTTGCAAATAGTGCTGGTTCTTGGCTAACCAATCCCATCTGTTCCCTCAACCATTTTAACTCAAGGGTCTTAAGATCATGTCCATCCAACAGTATTTTACCTTGTATATGATCAGGCACAAGCCACATGAGCTTTCAAAGTTTAATTATTTACATTCAAAAGTCAGCTAATGAATTTGCCTACAAACATAATTTGGACTCTACTAAGAAATACTCTCTGTTAGGTGGCATCACATACCTGAAGTGGGTTCATAGAAACGTTGAACCATGGATATAATAGTGCTCTTTCCTGAGCCACTTGGGCCAACTACAGCAAAGGTCTTCCCAGCACTGATTGAAAAGCTCAACGTTTCAAAAACCAAATTGGATCGTGAAGGGTAAGCAAAAGAGACCTCGCAAAAGTCAATTTGACCAGCTATTTTTGGCAACACTACTCCATTATCTGATTTTTTAGAAGACTTGGAATCTGTTTCAATCATGCTTAATATATTAGCAGCAGCTGCCTGGCCTTTAGCAATGGCAGCCAGGTTTGGAGTTGCTTGACCAAGAGCACTACAAAGAAAACAAGTCTGTTTTTAGTTTGGACAAAATATAATCAACCAGTTATAACCGCAAACTGTTAGAATAATGGTTAAGTGTCTAAATTCACCATTTCCTTTAACTTTTGGGAGCAAGTGGTCATGAGTTTGAACCTTGTTTCCACTCTGGTGATTAAATTTAGCATTTCCTAATTGATGATTTATTACGAACATCTTTCAAAGTAGACTTACAATCCACTGAAGATGACATTGATAATTGTTGTGAATGCCTTCGCTCCATTTGTGTCCTTATGCCTGACAAGTATGCCGGCATACCAGAGAAGCAATGCCCACGCACAAAATAAAAGGCCATATGTGAATCCTACACCTACTCCTTTTGCCAACCCACTCTTCTTCCCTAGTTTAAGGGCGTTATTTAGTGATTTGGAGTATACTTCAACTGCTTTGTCCTCTCCTACAAACGAGTACACTGTACGAACCTGTGAAATAACCTGAGCCAAGCAAAATGGGAGAGGAAAAGTGCCAGAATACATGAGATTCAACTCAAAGAATCTACAATAATTATCTAAGGTGTTATTAGCTAAACAATCAAATTGAAGACATGTTAAAATCCAAGGTTCAGCACAGAGGCAACAAGTCTCAAATGTTTCATTAGTATTTGCAACAATTTAATGTAGGTAGCAGGATATGTTTTAGAGATAAGTGTTTACCTCTTCTGCAACCTTTCCAGCATCAGCATAAGCAGCCTCACCTTTTTCTGATAAGGTAGACATGATAATAGTATAAGCTCCCCCTGCGAAAGCTACCAATGGAACAACAGCCAAGGTGAGAAGTGTAAGCTTCCATACCGATGCAAATCCAACGGCAAACCCAACAATGAACTGAGAAATGTAACGCAAAGCATGGCCTGTCTGCATTAAGATACATTAGAATCTTCTTCATTTTATAAATCCAACGATAAATTTTGTTCAATATAAATCATCAAGTATAGCCATTTGTATTATGATGTACCTTGTCACCTATTGCATCCTGCACTAGTATTGCATCACTAGAAATGTGGTAAATAATATTTGTATCTCTAGCATCAGTGTCAAAAAAATTGATATCCTTGTTTAAAACTGATTGAAGATACTTTGTTCTCAAACGAGCAGTTTGCCTCTCTCCAGTTTGCATCCATAATGCGACACCTGGAAACATCAAGTAAACAAGGATGTTACAAGAAACCTAAGCAGTTGGCAGGAAAGAAAAAACAATGCCAGCCAGATTAGACTTAGTATATCATCAAACATACCTATCCATGCTGATGCCAAAACAACGAGTCCAAGATAAACTAAGTACAGAGAATACTGCAAAAAGACATAAGTTCAGATACAATTGTGGCTTTTTAAGAAGCATAAAGTCATTAAAATAGAAAAGAAAAGAAAGTACATTTACATATATAAAAAGTATATTAATCCTGAATCACTATGTATATATGTTCTAACATTGAATGCAACTTCTTTTTAAACTGATATACATTATAAAACGAGAGTTTGACAAAACTCTAAAGTATATTAATCCTGAATCACAAGTTTAATCATTTAATCATTACTCTAACAAACAGAAAGAACTAGTCTTACTTGGATCACTCTTTAATTATAGGAGTAGTTGGAAGAGTTGAGAAAAAAAATCATCTTGAATTCATTGTGGTTAAAATATCTATTTAACTCCAAAATGCCTTTCATCCAACTAAATCATTTGGAAAGTTAGTATAAGACTTCCTTGTTTCTTTATATAAATGAGATGAATATAGGACATTCTGCATCTCACATGCAAAAGTAGTAGCAGTGGGTAAGCTATTGAAGTTGTCAAGATCTCTTTTTGCTTGCATGCACCCTTTCCGTAACACTTTTACAAGATCATTACTACATCAATTTATTGCGTCTCACAGTTGAGGCTATGAGGAAAATTATGTCGCCTTAAAAATATTATCGTTATACCATTGCATAAAACTTTTCATAACAATTTTGCAAGTTTCATTACGAATAGTAATTGTAAAGGCAAAAGTTGATGCTTCAGAGGCGAGTGTTTCTCCTTAATTTTGTAATGCTTTCGACAAAGTCGTCACAATAGACCTATTGCGACAAAGCCTTCCTAAACCCAATTCACCTTGGCATTGCTTAGGAGTGTTTGTCTTCAAGGCAATGGCTATGTCACGATAATCTTTTTTTTACGATAATCAACACATACATATTTGATCTTTTCCAATCGTGATCCTGAACAATTGTTGATTGTATGTGGAGGGATTAGATTGTAAGTTGCAAAAGCCACGCAAACAAATATAATAAAAAGTTAAAAAAAGTTTTTCAAAAAATTTAATTTTTGTTTGGACGATCGAAAGTTGAAAGTTGATTTTGCGACTTATAATTTGTGAGAGAAGAGAGGCTTTACTCCCAAAATACTAAATAATAACTCAAAAATTCTCTATGTTTGGACACCCCTCAAATATCTACCCCTAAGGCTTGTATAAATTAAATTGAGATTGTTCTATCTCTATTTTATAATATTCTTTCATGATTTTTTTTATAAAAAATAAATAAATAAATTGTGGTTTAATAGCATTGGTCAGTCTTTCCTTTGAAAAAAAATTGGATTCGAATCCTCTAGCCCTACTTGTTTTAAGAGAAAAATAAATTTCTCTTTTGAACTCATTCACCATCACATCACAATCAGAACACAATTTTCAAAGAAATGTATTGTACATTTACATGAAAGAAATATGGAGGGAGTGAAATTGAAAGGAATGGTGAGAGCCATCATTCTTTTGTTTAGAAGATGTAAGTGAACGAACAGAAAGGAGTTGAACCTATTCCCAAGCATTCATTGCAAAAGAAATAAAAAGGTGGATTTCTTGAATGAAATAAAGGAAAATATAGATTTTATTCCTATTTTGAGTAAAACAAATAAAAAGTAAATAATACAATAATTAAATTGGTTATTCTCTTTTTCTTTTTTTTTTAAATAAACTCTAAACACATTAGAAAAAAAGAAACAACATTCTCTTTATTTTAACCCAATTATTTCATTATAAATTTATAATCCTACTCTTTTTTTTTTTCTAAACAAAAGAATTAGAAAGGTATATCCAAACTTCAAAATGAAGGTATCAATGTTCCTCGTACCTCAGAAACTTGTGAAGACAATTTGTGAGGATTCTTGGATAGATGTCCTAGTGAATCAATCATACGACCAAACAAAATAAAGAACACAGGAAGTGCAGCTCCATGAATGCACGCCCCAACACTTCCAAAAAACATCAACACATAATCAATTGTATCAGCAGCAGCAAATAGACCAAGCAATGAAACACTCTTCTTTTTGCTTGACTTAGATCCCTCTTCCATTTTTTGAACTGGGTTCTGATCCGAAAGCCTATTGGAGGCAAGCTCCACTTCTTCCATGGCAAAATGTAGACCAAAAGTTACAAGGATAGAGAGAATGATAAAAATTGGAAATGGAGCACGAAACGACCTTTCTTTTCTTGTAGAGCTTGAAGATGATTGCAGTCCATTCTTGCCAATTAATGTAAAGGTATAACTAGTTGGCCAACCAACAAACTCGGCTCCTTAACTGTTTTTTTAAATTTTTGTAACATATGGTGATGGTTAACGAACGGTGCTCATATAGCGCACGTTAGCAACACTCATTTTCAGACTCTAGTAGTCTTGTGTAGTATAGCTCAGCAATTAAGCACTAACCTTTTTGGCCGCCTTTGTAGCTCTACTTATGAGGATTTTTATTTTTATATTTTTGTTAAGCTGTTGTCTGTCGGGGAGAGATTAGTTTTTTTTATTTTTTTAGGCTAAATAACATAAACTTTATTGAAAATTATAACTTTGGAACACTTCCAAACCAAATTGGAAGGAAACCAAGTCGATTACACAACAAAGCCCAAACCTTATAACAAGAGCGGCAAAAATGACATACGTCATAATACAGGACCCTACCAAGAGGGCAACACAAGCAGCAACATAAAAAAACCAAACACAACAACAAAAAAGTAAAAATACAGAAACAAATACAACAAACACTACAAGATTTGATGACAATCCAACAGCATGGAAGAGCAGCAACAACTGGAGATGTTCTGGGCGGCAACAAACTTGGAGCTAAGCTCCCATCCAAGCAAACAGTAACAAAGGAAGTGAATCGGATGGTCCATGGCATCAGATGCCATGCGATTCGGTTGGAGCTCTCCACAAGGAAGAGCTTTGCAAGATCTACCCTCAAGTCACCTAGAGGGTAGTCAAGAAAGGCTCGGAGCGGAAGAAGGCCCCAAATCCACTGCCAACTGAACATCCATAGCCATTGGAGATATGGCTAGTTCTTATTTACGAGAAAAATTAAGGATCAAATCTTTCCTAAAAACCCAGAACAAAAATGTTGTTGTCCTCCATCTTCCTTCCAAAAAGAATAGCTCAATAATTAGAAAAAAATTATTACTTGATCCCACTTTAATTAGGTCATGGCTGTAAGCCTGTCAAGCTTAGTGTTAGAGATAATATTGTACATTGTATTATAACTGTGCCAATAATTGCGGATGGCCAATATATCTTTTTAATACTTAGGACCACCATGCATTGTGATTTGACACCATCGTTGGATTGTTAGTTATATAGTTAACCATTCACATAATGTGTCCTCATCAGCCCTCACCAATCATGGTGTCGTATTATAACAGTGCCATTAATTGGAAGCAAACGTCTCTGGAAATGACCATCGTATAACAGCCTTATTATATGACATTACTGTAGACTAGCCCACAACTAAGGGTACAATGTGTTTCTCGAGTACACAAAGATGTATACCATGTTGGTTTGGTTTGATCCTTTGTTACAATAGTTTATTTAGTTTAATTTAATTTAGTTGGAATAGGATTCTAAATTTCTTGAAACTTAAGTAATATGATTTTAGCTAGAGTAAATTATGTTAACAATTTGATACTTTAATATTACAGTTTCATCTTAAATTATCTTAATAACCAATGAATCAAAGGATGCAGAATTTATTGTACTTTGAAAATAAAATTTCAGTTGGAATCTTAAATTTCTGGAAACTTTTGAAAATAAAATTTTAGTTGGAATAAAATTTTTATTTATTTATTTTACATTGAAAGTGGGAGATGAGAGATTTGAACCCTAAACGTTTCCATTAAAAATGACTTTGAAACTTATTGATGGAGTTTTACCTAAAGTAAACTATCTTAATAATTAATAAATAATTGCTTCTTATTTTGGTAATAGAGATTCATATAAAATATTCTATGAATTATTTTGGTATTGCAAGGCGTGTAACACATATGTTGAGCCACTTCACACACTCATGACTTTTTTTACCTTCATTTTTATTATGTAATATATGATTTTAGAAGCATAATACTTCCAATATTTTTAAATCAAATTAGTTAAATTCAATTCAATTCTTATTGCTAAGAGCCTTGTAAGCTTATTCTAACATTGATTAATCTTCATTTATGAGAAAGAATAAGAGTTCAAAGTTCGTTATTCCGAACTATTTAAAAAATAAACCAAACAAACAAACGATTCTTATCGTTAACCCCACATTTCGGGCCTCCCTTTTGTTATATTGGACAAAGTAAGAATCCGCTCCGATAACGTTGTTCACAAACTTAGGCTGGGCTCCCAGCCCAATTCCTTGATCACGGTAGTTTTTGAGCTATGGAAGCCTCAAATCAAGAGGAGCCAGCCCAAGCCCCAAACTTCTTCTCTCTATTTTCAGCTAGGCACAATGTTGGGAGTTTGGGACTTCCCTTGGCGTTGCTCAGGGTTTAACTTTCCTGCAAAGTCGCCGGTGGAAAATCAGAGAACCCTTCAGAAACAGGTCGGCTTTCAAATCTTTATCTTGTTTTCATATTCCTTTCTTGGTGTTAGTTTTAGACATCTCTGTTTAACATCATGCATTCATAGTTTTATATATTTTGTTATATGGGTTTCAAACTTTCAATTATTTTGAATCTCATTAGAGTAGAAAGAGTTGTAAAGTGACTCATGAAGTATTTGATAAGATGCATGAAAGACTTTTTTTTTTGGCATTTCCAAGAGCTTTGTAAGAAGGAATTTCTACTGCAGAATAGACTGATTTTTTACAAAATTCATTTGAGTAGTTATATGTTACTAAACAAATGGATGATTCTCTTTAACCAAATGGAGTTTATATTAGTTAGTATAAAACCAGAGGAATTAGTCATCAATGTGCATTAAAATACAACTCTTAAAGTAAGAATCCTTTTCAATTTGTTGCCCGGTATTAAAATTAGCTTGATAAAGCTATAAAGTTGGGCATGGAGATTATCATAGGTTTAGCTAGCCACTTAAACTGAGCTGAAATCTATCTTGTCTATATGTTTTTTAGTTTTCTGTGTGGTCGATAAGCTGTGTTTGTGGACATTTTAATTTCGGAAATGTGGAAGAAAAAAAAGTTTTCATGTTGTATCATGTCCAAATATAAATTTGTATTGGAAATTCTTCCATTGCCAATACAACTTAAATCATTACAGCTTCTCTTAATATCTGTGTAGAATTGCTTCAGTAGACAGCTTACTGAAGGGGCATTTCATGGCGTATTCTCATGCATGTGATTTCTTATTCTGCAACTTATGTGGGACAATGCTATCTTTGAGATCAACTAAGCATTCTGAATGTCATCTGTGTAGGTTTAAGTGCAGCGTGAAAGCCGAAAGGAATAGCTATCACATTAACTTGCGTGCAAATTTTGATCATAAGTTTTGATTCGTTCAGTTAATGATAGTTTTATGTGTTCATTGTAGTGTCTTAAATTTTTCACTTTATATTATCTTATCAGGTTATTGCTTTGTACACATACATGTATGCTTCTAATGATATAAAATATATAAACCTTTATGCTCTATCTCTTTTGCCTGTAAATCCAAACAGATGAGGCAAAATCCCATTGATATTGAATTGGATCGCCGGTTTTTAATAGGACAACTGCAATTGCCAATTTGTCGATAAAGAATTCCCCTTAAAGTCAAGGCTTCTGCAATGATATTAGCACCCAACGGGCAATGGCCTATTGTTTTTTCTGCTGTTATTGGCAGGTAATTATTGACTGCAACAATTGTGCAGAATAAATCAATGAAGAATTGGGGTTTTGCGGAAATGGTGATACGTTCATAAGTGGTTTATGAGTTTATGAGTTTATGTGATACGTTCATAAAGAGAGAGAGAGAGACGTGAGCTTGGTGCGAAGATTGCTGCAGAAAGTGGTTATTAATGCAGAGATGGTCCTAGTTTTTATGAGTCATGATTATGTTTGCCAAAAGTTTAGGAAGTTGGTCTTTCTTGTTTTGCCTGTACCAAAGGGGCAAATTACTGAGGATCAAGTGGTGCGGAAGATCCCCCCACTCCAAAGTTCCATTGAGAGAAGCTTCTCGCCAATGCACAAAGTGAGTTGTTTTCTTAACACGGCTTGAACACTACTGAAGCTTTTCACAGGGTTCTCTTGGACTAAGAGAGCGGTGAGAAAATTAAAGCATCGTTACAAGAAATTATTTTTAATTGAATCATGCTTTGAGGATGATGATGGCGAACATGAGATTTTATGGGGAATATGCATGAAAGTAGATCTATTTCTTGAAGATTCATCATGCATGAAAGCGGGTCTTCTACGAACCAGGTCAATAGTATAGCTTGAAGTATGATTTAAATCGGATCTAGGTTATATTTAAATCGGATTTATATAATTGCTCATAGTGATAGATCCGAAAATATAAAATCTTATTTCATGCCAAAAACAGAAAGTACACAAATCTTATTATGTGGAATCAACCAAACGAAACGAAAAAAAAAAAAAAAAGTTGAGATTAACCCGTATATACTTGAGCAATCTCCTAATCCCAAAGACCCAACCCAACATCCGTTCTATTTTTGTGCACCCCAATTCAAAAACACAGGTGGTGATCACAAATTCATCCCAAAAAAAAAAAAAAGGATTACAGCACAAACAGCGAAGCTACACCTTCGCTGATGGCTTTTATTTACACACAAAAGACCAAATATACTGTAATATCGTAACCAAATCACACAACTTTAATGGAGCCGTAACAGTCGCCGGAGATTGTCCGTGGCTCCGGCATCTATTCCAGCAGATGCTTCAACTTTGCAACTAAGCTTTGGCCTCAAAGAAAACTTGGGCAGTGGCAAGCTGCTCGGAGGTGGAGCCAAACTAAATACTGCACCAGAAAACTTTTCAAACTCTTCTGCACCCACCACCACCTTTGATGATGATGATGATAAAAACCCACATACATCCTTTGGTAGATCATTCGGATCAGGACCTAAACGCTTCGTTGAAGCGATGATCAAACATTCAGAAATAGCATGCGTCTTCGTTTTCAAATCTTGCTTTGGATCTTCTCTTTTTGTGGTCTTTGATTTCTTTGGCGTGAGGGACTGGTCTCTGGGCCTGTTGGGCTTTCGTGGGGTTCGAGAAGGGAGAGAGTGGTGTTGTGTCATGGCCATGGGGTTTGGTAGAGGAAGAAGAGGTGGTTGTTGTTGTTGTTGATATGATGGTGGATAGGAAAACGAGCGAAAAGTTGGAGGAGGATAGTGATGCAAGAGACCACCATGGATAATTGTGGGAGAGAGACTTTCTGAGGGCTTGGAAAGGAAAGCTCGAGAGCTTTTCTTTGATGGGGTTCTGATTTGCTGCTTGTACTTGTTGTTGTAGGGAGAGATTGATTGGTCTGGTGAAGAATATGGTACCAGAACTGCCTCCATGGTCACCCTGAGTTATCTGATTTATAGAAACTAAAACAAAATATATCCAAAATTTCAACAAAGATATATATACTACACAAAAAAAAGGAGGCGATGATCTTAAAATATCACGATCAATAGCCTGAAACTTGTTCTAAAAAATTAATCTTTAAAGACTACCTTAACAAAGTTGAAACATAGATCAACAGAAAGTATAAGAGAATTTCATAAAATTATAGACAAAATTTTGTAGAAACTAAAAGCAGAAACCAAAATGAAAAATTATGTTGATAGATATAACTCTATAAGTCAGTTTTTTTCTGACCCAGATAGTTAATATGAGAAACACTTATAGTAAGAGAGGTAAGATTTTGTTTTCTATAAGATCTACTACTTCTATGTATCTTTGTGTCAACTCAGACACCCTTTATATAGAAATAAAGCTCCAACGGCTACTTTATTATTATTTTTTATTTTATTTATTTATATATATATATATCTATATGTCACAATTACTCTAAATTTACCGACAACCGTTGCAGTAGGCTACCCCTTTTAAGGTCGTGAATTACTGTAGGGCGGCTACCGCCGATTCGATTTAGACCGTTGGATTTTGTTCATAGAAATAGCCGTTGAGGTAATTATGACCGTTGATTCACTCCTCGGGTTCCTCAAATTTGGTCTGTTTAGAAAGAGACGTGAACGAATCCTAGCCATACACGTTGGTGGGGGCCATGTGCTTTCATGCATTTGTTTTCGTCCCTGTGACCTCACGTGGAAGGAATGAGGGAGGGCAACACATTTGAATAAGATATTTTTGTGTGTGTGGGAGAGGGAAAAGCAATGGAATGGAGTGGTTCTGCAAAAAAACAATCATAATTATAATAAGGATTTTGTTAACCAATGCCCTTAGGGCAATAGTTAAGGAGCATTAAATGATTGTACTTTACGGGAAATAACAAATTTTTAATATTAAAATAATAAATAGAAAGACTAAAATACCCTTAAAAGTTATTTTTGTATTAAATGGAAGCATTAAGTGGAAGCATTAAATGCTTCCTTAACCATTGCCCTACGGGCACTCGTTAACAGGACCCTTATAATAATAGTGTATTTTTTTGAAGAGCAAATTTTCTTTCTACACGTGGCGAAGTTTTAGCCATTTCTTACGTAGATTGATTTGGATTTTCTAATGAATCATTGGTGGCCCCATGTGTGCCATGATAAAAGTAAGTGGTATTATATTTTTTTGATGAATGGTGGTATCATATTTTAGTATGCCATGGATGCATCCATATTTGCATAACACTTTTTTTTTTCTTTTTTTTTTTGTATTTTTCTTTCGAATCATTTCTTTATGGTTAGAATCCTTAGTAGTTGCATAACATCAATCGCAATAGTGTGACATGATTTTTGCACAGAAGGTTTCATTTTATAAAGGGAACGATAGTATGAAGTTTGAAGAAAGATTATTCTAACTCATTACAATGCGATTAAAAAAACTATTTAAATTTATTTTTAATCATATAACTTATTTAATTGTTATGCGACTTGTTTAATAATTTTATGAATCATGTTATTCAATACACGTGAATAATCTTTTGAATTATTGCATGATTCTTTCAACACGGTTTGGAAGAAAACTATATTTATAATAATTTATCAATTAGAAATAGATTAAAGTCAACTTTTTACCCCCTAATTTTGGGGTATTTTTATTTTGACCCCATTAAGTGCTAACTAAGCACCTAATCATGTGTCCATGTCACCATTTTTTGCCACGTCATCTTGCCATTTCATATACATAATATAAAAAATTATTAATAATAATATGAAATTAAATAACAAAAAAGAAAAACAAAATTAAAACAAAATAACTTTCTAAAAAAAATCCGATCGTCTCTTTCTCATTTTGCCCAGAAAATCCCCCCCTCTCTCTCTCTCTCTCTTCAAGCTAGATCGTCGGTAGCCCTATAGGCGGGCGTGGATAGATACCAAAATGAATTGCTCTCTCTCTCATAGCTCAGTTCTCTCTCTCTTTCTCTCTGTAACCATCGAGGACTCAAGCTTCTCATCTCACCCTTGTTGGATCTGGAAGTCTAACACAAATTTGATGACCGAGTGAAGTGCTTCGTTAGAGAGCAGCGTGTGTGCGTGTGGGATTTGATTAATTTAATAATGTTACGTAAGGGAGGATAAGCTGTGGCCGCCAAGGGTTGGCTGGCTAACTTGGAGATAAAATTAAGGATTGAATTTATTCTCAGTTGCTTTCATCTTTTTTCTTTCATTCCTTTTGCAATTACTGCTACTGTTTGGATTTCGATTTACCAAATTTAGACTATTACCAGTTCTACTGTTATTATCTGTTTCCTTTACCTAACTCTTTTTGGATAAAGGTAACAGTCAAATGTCTTTTAGATCAAGTGGATTTTTTTATCACTCATGAATTATTGAATGTTGTAGACAGATGGGTTAATTGCATAAGCCAATATGGCAGTAAATGGTCCAAGTCATCTTTTATAGGTTTCATTTTATTGCATCATATTTTTCTTTGTTGGATTTACATTGGAAGCTTGACTTCATTTCTTAAATTTTCTAGATTTTTCTTTCTATAGATGTGGTTATGGTGAAGGAATTGTTGTGTTGATTTACAATGCCAATTGAAGGCTTTTGGATTTAAAGAATTTTCAGTTTTCAGTTTTTATTCTTAATGTTAGTATATGTTCATAACTGGATTATGGTGTCGTGCCGAAATATTTTCATTGTGTTCTGAATGAATGATTTTGATTACAGTCCAATTTTTTTATTATGTAATTAAATTTATTATTAATAATTTTTTATATTATATATATGATGTGGCAAGATGATGTGGTAAAAAATGGTGACGTGTACATGTAATTGGATGCTTAGTTGGCACTTAACGGAGGAGACTCTAATGGAGATGGACAGAAGGGCTCGTTTGACCACTAAACAAACTTATAGGGCTCAAATGAAATTTTTTTAAATTAGGGGGCCAAAATGAAAACACCTCTTAAATTAGGGGGTCAAAAATTAACTTTAGTCTTAGAAATAAAGGTTTCTATTTACAATATTGAGAGTATTCCAACAAAAGAGCGGATTTTTCACTCAAAATTTAGTTAATATTTTTTTTAAGCTAGTCATTTTTTCTAAGTATACTCTCCAATATACATATTTAAATATTCTTATTTTTTTATTCTTTCTTCCACTTAAATATACATTCTTCCAGCTCCACCACTAAACTTAGAATTGATTCAAAAAGTGATTCTATTAAGTTGAAGCCGAATGACAATTTTCTTCCTAAAAATTTGGCTTCTTCTTTTTTTTTTGAATAAAACAAATTATTGAACAATAAAAGAAAACAGCATATATAACACATAACAAGTTGGCATAATATAATTTAAGTAGGTGTTGTACTTTTCATTCTCACATAAAGATAAACCCCACATACGAGATTTACACGTAAAATCTACATTTATATGATAGAAAAACGTAGTGTATATATAAGATACATTGAATAATTTCACTTTTATCGGAGAGCAAATAATGATGAAGTGGAATAATGCTGTCTTATTATCTATAGTTCAAAAAATGAATGAATTTCTTCATCAAAAAAAAAAAATGAATGAATTTCAAATAACAACATGGATATTACTTACCAACAAAAAAATCAATGATTGTCAAAAGTGAGAGAATCTTACTTATAGAGTTTGTTAGCTTGGTCGGCCATGACAAAAGAAGAAATCGACTATTCAACGGATGGATTAATGTTGAGCTAATACTATGCTAATTGAATTGACTATTAACATATTTCATGTGTTTGATATGGTGGTTGCATTTTATCCTTTCTCTAAAGGACTATGAGTTTGATTACATGGTTTTGATGACAACATCAAAATCTCCACAGGGAAAAGGAGCATATAGCTGGACACATGCAGGAATCAGGATACGAACCAACCATGAACCAATCATTCAGGCAGACAAAATTAAAGACATTTCTTCGGGGGCCCCCTTAATTTGTCTTAAAACGCTAATCTGAATACTAGATGTATTCTATTGTTGAGTGATTGAGTCCATCCATGTTTAGTTGCTAGAAATTGATAATGACTTGGGATCTTATTCTTGTTTGTAGATAGAAAGGTTTCAACAATCGAAAATTTGTGGTTAAGATTTTGGGTGCTTGATGGCAATCCATATTAAGTGAATTTATCATTAGAAGCATGTCTCACGCGTTCTTATTGGGGATTGAACCGAGTTGTTAATTGTTACCACCTATCACATACTTAGATATCGGCCATTTTCATAAGATCTCTTACTCTCACTATATTGCAATTTTGATTTGTTATAAGAGGTGATTATTAAATAGTTCAGGATTACAAATAAATACGTAGTCTCATTCTCACATGAATGGTGAGTCCCATCACATAAATAGTGGGTCTCACTAATTAAATTCATGGTAGGACCTATCATTCATGTAAGAGTAGGACTATACATTTATTTATAATTATTTTTTTTAATCTAAATTTTATATAAAGAACTAAAGAAAAGGAATTTGAAATAGATGAAAAAATATGCTAGACACGCTCAATTGGGTGAAAATTTTGAATTAGATCGTGCTACTTTGTCCATATTTTGAGAAAAAGTATCTCTTGTTTTTCATTCTCATTGACATAAGAATAAATACTATAGTTTGCATTTCGAACAAGCAGTCTGCTCAGGGTTCCAAACTCAACGATAGCAACTAAACACGAGGGTTGCACTCATTGCGGGACTTAACCCAACACCTTACGGCACTGAATAATTTTTCTTATAACTACACATTTTGATGACTAATGTTACCATAAAATAATTGAAACCAAAATATAATATTGTAGTTGATTCTTATAACTTTTAACATACTTATACTTACTTTTATATGTGTAGGAAGCCGTTCACAATTTTTTATTTTTTTTCTGTGCAGTCGGCCGTTCACAATTGGCCTGTCTTTAACTTGTGGTGGTATCCACATTGTCAGCTGACATTAGTCTAGTAAGGTCACATGTTCTATTTTATTTTTATAATTGAACTAAGGAAAAGGCAGAGAAATCGTAAATAACAAAAAAAAAAGTAAAATATCTATTGCTGATGCATGACTCATGAGATAAAGGGCCATCGATAAAGAAACAGAGACAGCTGTAGGTCGGTTTCTTTAAATAATTTGGTCAAATGATGGCAAAAGTGTGTATGTTTCAACTCCTTTTTACTTTTTTAGAGTATATCCAAGCCTCAAATTTGCCATATACAGTAAAGAGATTTTTACACTTCCATGATTTTTTCAGGATTCGGGCTTTGGTGTGATTGCTAAATGGGCCGTGGAAGGTTTGGAGTCAGAATGTTGTTATTGGACCTAGATTTGTCCCACAAATTCTTTTTGCGGGTCTACTTGGGTACTTCCTACACTGCTATCTTTCATGGGTCAGACATCCTTTTATCAATCTATCCTTGAAAGAAAACTTATGCTATTACTGGGTTTGTGAATTTGGTGAAAAGGGATCTCAAATCCCCATCTTTTATGATAGAAGCTTTTTTTTGTTTTGTTTTTTGTTTTTTTTTTCTCTCTTGGGTTCTCCTAATCTATGTCGTTGCTAACCTAATCCGACCCCAATAAAGCCACTCCATGGGCATTGGGCAAGCTTGACAATAATATGCAGTAGTCTCAATGCTTGGGCTCTAGTTGAGAAATCAGAATTGGGCCTAAATATCTGTTGAGTAATTTAAGATTTCCAAATTTTCCTATTTTCATTGTGCAAACAAAAAGATCTAATGTACAGTACAATACTTCTTTTAAGCATTATACACACACGTAATCTGAATCAATAATACTTTATATCAAGTTTTTATTAGACGATTAATCTAGTTGAGATTTTGTTAACAATCCGTCTACAGACACATCGTTGTGATACTCAATTCTCACAACTAGATAAAGTGACAGGTTATGAGTGATAAACCATCATCATTATTATAATGGTCCATCACTCTGTATTTTTTGAATTTTTTCATAAATTACAACTTATCACTTCAAATTGTGTATAAAAATAAGTGTATTCCTAGAATTTTTCTTTTGTTAATGTCAAGAGACATTTAAATTTCTTATCCCATAATGATGCAAAGTGGGTCTTTTCTTTTTCCTTTTCTGGCTAAACTAAAATCTTTCATTAATCACAACAAGAAAGTGTGTTTACTATTTAGCTTCCAACCTTCCAAAATAGGCCTAGGAAGCGAGGTGTTAGAACGAGAAATCAGACCAATAGAGCTGGAGGGAGCATGTTTCCTAATGCCTATGAACGTATCTTCCTTTTACTGCCAAAAAACCATACGAAGATGTTTGTTACGGAATATCCTTGTTTCTTTAGCATAGTATGGAACTTTAATCATTACTAGACGTTTAGTTAGTTATTTTTTTTTTTTTTTTAATACTAATTTAGTTAGTTATCTTATTGGTACTAGGGCTTTGGGGTATCATGAAATTGTGCAAATATGATTGGTGAATATAGCAATTCAAAGGAAATGCAATTGTAAACAGTACTGGAGTGGCCGACATATATTGTCTCAATTTTTGTTGTCATCTCCTTTTTTTTGTTACAGAGATTATCATAAAAAAAAATTTAAAAAGAAAATAAAAATAAAAATTTATTGCTTATATTTCTCATCAAAGGAGGGCTCCCCTTTTTTTTTTTTTGAAGGAGGGCTCCCCTTTTGTCCCTCAAAACGCTGCCATGTGCATTTCTTACTACTGATGTGACGTTCATAAGTTCATTCCAGATATCAGTATCACCATAAGATTTTTATCCCGTTATCGTGTTAATATTACCGCAAGAGGGAGGAGTCGTATTACTCCTATCATTTTTTTTGATCATTGTATTACTCCTATCATATCATATGAGGACTGAGGTAACCAAATAAGCACACAGCAAGATATATCACCATGAATTTTAAGAGGATGGCCTAGTTTTTAAGTTCTAAGGAGATTTATGAGAACTTGACTTCGACATATTTAGTTAGTATTTTTGGGTCATCAGATTTTTTTCTTGTAATTAGGTGTGTGTAGGACGGGGGCTACACACAAAAAAGAAGAAGAATAAAATAAGAAAAAGATAAATCATCTTGTATTTGGAATGGATAGGTGGTAAGAGTAGTCCATGGTAGTTTGCAATAGCGATTGATTTAGGCCTAACAAAATCTGACTTGAACTCATACCAAAACCTGAAAAATATATATATATAAGTACTGGTAAGCATTTTTTCACTCTTTAACACAAGCCGGTCAACCCGTACCCAACCCACTAAAACATCGGGATTGGGCCAACAAGTAAGTCACACAAGTCAAACCGTTTATTCAAAAGGGTTTTTTCCTGCTTTTTTTTTTTTTTTTTTTTTTTTAACTTTTTAACTGTGTAGAAATTACTATTATGAAACTTTTATTTAAGGATTCAAATTTTGATTATTATGAAAGTTCACATAGTACCAACAAAACAAAATCCCAATTAGATTTGTATTTTGAAGAGCCTAGATTTATTGAAAACAACATGTAAAGTTGAATGTTCTCTCTTGGTGGAAGAACCAAAAAAGAATACAATAAGTTTTTGAGCTTTCTTTATTGGCACACCATTTTTTATGCATTCCTATAATTGTGGTACTTCTAAATTAAATTTTAGTATTGGAGGTAAAATTCTTACTTAATATTAATATTATATTGTTTTAAAAGAATGTGGAAGTTTTGATTTGCACTCAAAATTGGTTATATGAATTTGAGATAATATTTAATCAATTTATATAATATTCAGAGTTATAATATTTTATTTCTTTATAGGTTTGTTTTCATTGTATACTAAAATTATATTAAAATTTTGTTTTGTAGATGAAAATATTGATGAAACTACTCATCAACTTGATGTGTGATTCTTAAGTATGAATATTTTCACTATTAAATCTACTACTAATATTAAGTAGATTGAGATGCAATTCATAACATTGACAAAAGCGGAAAGAGAGGGATCCTATAATAATAATTATTAACCTAACATGTTATGTTTTATTCTTAAAAATTTATTTATTTAATAAGATTTGTAGGTAATTTAACTTATTTCATATTTTACATGTGATAGATGCATCCGATGAGATTGATATGGTACAGGGAATCTTTTTTTTTTCTTTTTTCTTTTTTTCTCTTTCTTTTGTGGTGATGATTAGATTAATGAATTGTAAACTTATGAATTATTTTTTAATATTTTTTGTTTATTTATTCTTTTATTTGTATTGAGTATGTGTAGAAACATGTCGTTATAAATGAGTTGTAAATCTTATAATCTTTACCTAGTTTTAAGGGTTGGATTAACTTGATATAACCCATTTAGAACGACATGGTTCTACACATACCCAATATGACCCAAACCCGATCGACTCATTTGCCAATTCTAGGTGGGTATGAAGTAGGCTTACAGCCCAAAAATGGTCCAAGACATATCACCTTGGTCGGTATAGTTCGGTGTCCCAAACTCCCACCACCATGATACAATTTAATCATGTCTCCTCAGTGGAAGCTGATATATTTCATATTTTTGCACTAAAACAGGGGGTTGCAAACTTTAAAAGTGACAATTAATATAAATGGTTAAGACGTTGAGGTCCTAATGAAGTTAACAATTCAAATTTCTAAATGATTGAAACCTCAAGCTTGATACTGGGAATATATATATATTTTTAAAAAATTTCTTCCTAAATTAGTTTTCTTATATTTTGGTCGGATTCTAAAATTTGGTGTCGAGGTATAGTAAAAAAAAAAAATAATATATATATATATATATATATATATATATATATATATGTTTACGCTATATATTTGACCAGAAGATCTTGACACGTTTTTTTTTAATCAAGAAGATGACTCTGTTGATTGTTGAAGGTGGGCCAACTGTTGCTTTCAATAGGCTTTTTGACATAATAATTGAGACCACAAAATGAATGCTCTGTCTGTAACAGAAGAAAAATGACAATTGAAGATATGAGCTACGATCGTGACCACATAATCGAATAATATAGAGTGAAGAATTGGATAGGAATGCATTCGGTTTGATAATCTTTTTATTTATTTATTTATTTTTTATATAAATATATTCTTTAAATATTTTATATATCAAATTAATTTTTTTTTTAAAACTAATAAGGTATGGCTTCACGGAAGGAAGCCATATGCTGATATGCCTGCAAATATTACTTTTGATGATTTGTTTTTTTTTTTTATTAATAAAACTAATAAGTTCATATTTTGCAAATATTATGAGATATTAGTTGAGCTAAATGAGTCTTGAATCCAAATTTTAATTATTGGACGAGCTTAAAATATTTGATTTAAAATCAAGAAGCATATTTGAGAAATATTTTAGAATATCTCAAAATAAAATAGAAAACATATAAAAATAAATATATTTATTTATATTATTAAGTAATTATTAATTGAATTATTTATGATATTAAGGCTTAAATCATCCTCCTCTAAAAAAAAGTGGAGAGGTTTTACTAAACTATTACTAAGATTTAAGAATGCCGGTAATCAAGACACTCATTTTCTAAGGAAACCGTTTGTTTCTTATTTTTGCTATATAAAAAAAAAATAAAAATAAAAAATAAAAAAAATGGTTGCTTCTTAAGTTGATATAAATCTCACCCAACTCTCCCATCAAATTTGGTCAAGATGGGAGCACATAGAGAGGAAAAATCTTTCATTTATGCTCTAATAAAAAATAACTATTCAAAAACACAATAAATATGTATTATTTTTATTGTACTATAGGAATAGTAAAAAATTACTAAAAACAAAAGGCAATTTTCTATCTCTTAATAAAAAGGGAAGAAAAAAAAACAAACTAACTCAAAAAGTTTGTAACATATTAGTGGATCTCTTTTATAAAGAGTATCAACTTTCAAATCTCTCATCTATTAAAAAAAATTATATTTTCAAATCTCTTGAGTTGACACAAAGATTCATTAAGTTTAGTACTCCAATTTTTAAGGCTTACCTTTTGTTAACTTTTTTGAGCTTGTCTTCTCTCAAATGCAAGTGGTCTTATTATATTGCTCCCACTTTCTCTAAAGGGATGACCACTGCTCCCAGGTTCTCTAAAGACTGACCCTACATAAGCCAAAAAGGAAATGAATTATTGTCGCATCGAAATGCGTTACGTGTGAGTTGCAACAAAAGATCTTTAAGCCACCTAATTAGTGAATATATTATTCAATGCCACCAAATTAGTGATAATAGTGTTGGATAAAGTTTGAGACTTCATGAGACAAATTTAAGTAAGGTCATTTTATATTTAAATATTAATTAAATTTTGATATTAAATTATTATTTTTTATCTAAAAGCTATTCTTCTTTTTTTTTTAGATGTGAAATTATTAATTAAAAGTTTTTTTTTTAATTGATAGTAAATTAATCCACTTAATCTTCTTGTAACATAATCTATTTTAAGTAGGATTTTATCAATTTTAATTTTGAAAAACTTTATTTATCTAGGTTTCAAAAAGTAACAAATTAAACTCTTAATCCATATTAAACCCAAACACGATTAAAATTTGATGGTTTAATTTATTAGTTTAAAATCATATTGTTTAATTTGTTAATTTTTATGATTTTATAGATTCAATAGTTACACCCCTAAATTATAAGGTGTAACACAAAATTTAAGGACTAAAATGACAAAAACAGAAGGAATGATTAAAGTTAACAATAAAAGCAACCATCAAGGACTAAAATTAGAAAAATGAAATGTTACAACGAAAATGACAATTGATACAAACTTAAAAAATATAATCCGAGCTCTCACTTACTTAACTTCACTATATTCCATTAGGCACTACGGAGATCAACTTTCAAAATTAGGATCAAATCATATAATCTAGAAACTATAAAGTATAATTTTAGGAAGTATATACTCCAACAGGCTTTTACTAAATATCATACGGAAGAAATTTTTATGTGACATGGGATAGTCTTCCTCTTCCAATTAACATGATAAACC
Source organism: Fagus sylvatica (assembly GCA_907173295.1). Taxonomy (NCBI): domain Eukaryota; kingdom Viridiplantae; phylum Streptophyta; class Magnoliopsida; order Fagales; family Fagaceae; genus Fagus; species Fagus sylvatica. The sequence goes on along the minus strand of OU015764.1, from coordinate 35,133,608 downwards.
CAAAAAAAAAAAATGTCAAAAAGACTATTGAGATGTCGGTAGACTCTGTACTGCCACTTAATAATGAGACAAAAGAAGGAAAACAAGGAAAAGCATTTGAGAGCGTAGTAAGAGTAGAGAAACAGCAGCGCTAGTGCGCACAACAAAAAGTCCAACAACTATTTTAAATTCAAAAGCCATAAAAGCCAAAATACAAAAACCAATCATTTCCTTTCCTTTTAATAAAAATATCCACTTTACCTTTTATTTTATTTTATACTGTGATGGATTCTTTATAATAAAGTAAGATTAATGATAAATTTATAAATAAAATGTATTAAGATGTTGTGAACTTTTATGCTTCCCTTTTAACTATTTAGTACATAAATTCTAGTACAGTTGCAAATACCAATTATTTTGACTTTTTTGCATCAAATCATTATAAAAAAAAATAAAAGGAAAAGGAAGTATGGGGTTCTCAAGCCTCAACATTAAAATTGACGGAAAATGGATAAGAACGGTCTATTTGCTATAATACCAAAATTTATATACTAAATTGACAAAAAAAAAAAAAAAAGGTTAAGAGTATCAATGTATTTTATTCATAAAGTTATATAAAAAGAGTGATATTATGTTATCCAATTATACATTATTAGTGTAACAAAATATGTATTTTCTTGAACCTTAAAAAGTAGTTTCAACTGATTCAATCTTAGGTGTGCTCTTCAACGGTCAATAATTCGAGTCCCCTCAAGAAGTGCTCTTAAAATTAATCGAGATGCGCGTATCTACGTAATAACACCTAAAGTAAAAAGTAAAAAAGAAAAAGGAAAAGAAGAGTGTATTTTTTATTTTCCGGCCAAAACTACCTTAATAAGTTCCTAACGATATATAACGGCAGTGGCTACAGTACATGACAATTGACAAGGTCCCTCATCCACTGTCAAATAAATGATACTCACATTCAAAAAACTTTCTCACACACACACACAGCTCAGCAACTTAAACGTTGCCGACAGAACACGGACAGAACACGGCCATTACGCTTCTGATAAATTTCCTTTTCAAGCCGTTGTGTTGTGCGTGTGAGTCCAATGGTCGTTAAACGCTAAAGATTGGCCACAAGAAATAAATGCTCCTTTATTACAGTTTCTTTCTGATAAGATTTTAGATACACACTACTAGTTTCATTTTTCTTTCTTTCTTTGTACCCAACAAAAAAATCTGATTTGACAATTCACAACAAAGGATATAAGACACATATTTTAGTGATTCTTGATATTTTTTTTGGGGCTTTATTTGTTGAATTGTGATATACATATAGCAAAGCAGTAGAGTAAATACAGGAGGGTCTTTTTTTCTTTTTCCTTTTGTTGTTTCTCGTTCAACTTTGGTAAAGAGTGAATTGGTGATTTGGGGTGTTCTGGGAGTGGATTTGAGATGGGTATTTTGAGTACTATACTGGGTCTTTGGGGTTTTGGAGTGGGAACTTCAATTGGGGTTGTGATTGGGTACTACATGTTCATCTACTTTCAGCCAACTGATGTCAAGGTCAGTGTCTCTCTCTCTTTTTCTCTAGTTACCTTGTAATTTGATTTTTATTTTAATTTTGGCTTTACATTAGTTATTCTTGGTTCTTGTTGTCTGAATTGTATTCTTTGTATATTTCTAAGTAACACGGCTATGTTTGAGAACAATTTGTACGGTTTTGGTTCATGATAGTGTCATTTATCCAAATAAATGATTAAAGAAGTCATAAACAACAAGAATATGCGGTGGTGTTACTGAGCTCTAGCTCAATTGGCACTTCCTCCTCCCACAATAATGGAATGGAGGGTGAGGTTGTGGATTCAAGGATGCGTGTGTACCTTACCAATATTCTATTTTATTATTATTACTCTTATAAACACCCACAAGGATATGCCGTGCTACTTATGTAAGATAGTGGTGTGTTTGCTTTACATATTGGCTTGTATTGACTCTTCAGGGACCGAGTAACCTCAAACTGGTCAGGAAGACTGTGCAGTGTATGCAAATTTATGTTACATTTCAATGTGTTGTATTTTACAATAGTTTGGGGCTGAGCCTTGTAGCTCAATTGGTTGGCACAACCTGGTGTTTTACAAAGGAGACATTCATGTTTCAAATCCCCCTTTCCCCAATTAATGAATTACCAAAAAAAAAAATTACAATAGATTGGGGTATTGTATATATTCAAATTGAACAACCTTAGATTCTCTCATAATATATAATGTACCAAATTCAGCTAATATGGACCTAACTTTGTAATTTTAGTTGATATGGCAAATTTTTAGTTAAAATAATTGTGTACTATCCTTTTCATATGCTGGAAATGTTTTGTCACTAAGCACAAGAGTTGGAAGAAAAGCAAAAAGATAATTTGTTAGTGTGTCAAACCAATTTCTAAGTTGATGGCATTTTTCATGTGTCGTGCATGTCCAGGATCCTGTGATTCGTCCTTTGGTTGAGCGAGATACAAAAAGTTTGCAACGCTTGCTTACAGAGATACCCCTGTGGATTAAAAATCCAGATTATGATCGTGTATGTTATTATTTAGTACCTCTTTTTCACTCAATTCTGTTTTTTGGCTAGCTAAGTGCAATATGCAGCTTTAATTTACCTGTGTTTTTGGGTGAAGGTTGACTGGCTTAACAGATTTGTTGAAATGATGTGGCCTTATCTGGACAAGGTATGCATACCTCTAATGATGTTAATTTCTCTAGTGCAATATTCTTTTGGGTATTTTTTTCCTTTTTGTATTGACTATTGATGGTTCAACATTTATAGGCAATATGCAAGACTGCGAAAAATATAGCAAAGCCTATTATTGCTGAGCAAATTCCAAAATACAAAATTGAGTCTGTTGAATTTGAAACACTGACCTTGGGCTCCCTACCACCCACCGTTTCAGGTTGAACTGATCTTTCTCTCTCTCTCTCTCGCTCTCGCTCGCACAGACACACACAAACACGCAGATAAGTCACAGATTCATACAGCTTATGTAATTTATCTGTGGACTATCATTTCCTTGATTCTAGTATGTTTTCAGACATTTATTTATAAATGTTGGGAAGATGAAATGTGAAAGTATTAAGCTATTGTATTGGTTCTCATGTAAACCATTCAGTTTCATGTATACTTCTGTTTCATAATTGGTCTCCTACATTGTAACCATTGATCTTGCCTTTCGATACTTTACCCTCTTTTTTTGCCATACTGTAAACAAGCCTATATTTTGTACCATGTACAGTTATTATTACAATTTTTATTGTCACCATCTTCTTGTCTTTGTTGTAGTCTTAGTCCTTGGTAGAGTTGCAAGGCTGTCTTGAGTCACATATGGGGGTCACAATGACTATATACATTCATTTATCTTGTGTACTCCTCACCCTATGTGCACTTTCTTATTCTTTTTTTCCCCTATTATATGTGCTTATAGATGGAATCCTCATCCTTGGTTCTGTTATATGCCAGGAATGAAAGTTTATGTCACTGATGACAAGGAATTGATAATGGAACCGACAGTCAAGTGGGCAGGGAATCCTAATATCACTATTGCAGTTAAGGCATTTGGGTTGAAAGCCACAGTTCAGGTATTTGGTTGAACAACTGTTGGTGAAGAAAAATATACTATTATTTGTCAAAGTTGGCTACATGGCCACGAATGGATAAGGAAAAAATTGTTTCTGAATTCATGCTTCCTAAAAGAGTTCTGATTTCTTGATAATGTTTCAGGTTGTTGATCTGCAAGTGTTTGCTACTCCCCGTATCACCCTGAAGCCTTTGGTTCCAACCTTTCCTTGTTTTGCCAAAATATGTGTGTCTCTCATGGAGAAGGTGTGTGGTAATGGTTAAATTCTCAATTGATTAGTTTCTCAATGCTAGTTTTGCAGGAAAATTATCTTTGTTGCTACATATGCTTCATCTGGGGCTGGTGCCTCCTACACTTCAGTGCTGATGATGTTCAAATCATAATGAGAAGATTTCTGGCTGAAAGAAAATTTTTATGTCACCTTTATTTATTTCAAAAGCTCAATTTCTTTTTTGATTGGGGCAGAGTCCCATGAGTCATTATGCAGTTACAGCACCTACAATGCACTGTCCTTCTCCCTTTTCTTTTCCTCTTTTTTCCATTCAGTAATTTTATTCTGATTTCTGCAGCCACATGTTGACTTTGGACTAAAACTGTTTGGAGCCGATGCTATGTCCATTCCTGGCCTTTATAGGTTTGTCCAGGTAACACTTCTACTTTTCATCCCCCCCTGCCCTTCCATTCTTGTGGGTTAAATTATGATTTTATTGGCCAGGACATGACTATATACCTGATGATGACATTTTATGACATCCATCCATTTGCTTAAATTAAGAACAAAATGAAATGACTGAATTTTCATGGGACATCTGATTGTGTTTGCTCCATATTTGGTATTATTCTGTATCATTCCTGAATATACCTTCCCCTCCCCCCCAGGAGCTTATTAAAGATCAAGTTGCAAATATGTATCTATGGCCCAAAACCCTAGAAGTACCAATAATGGATCCAGGAAAGTAAGTCTGTCATTCTACCTATCTTTAAGTAATAATGCCAAGCCTTTTGTAAGGACTTGCTAATGTTACTTAATTTTGGCAGAGCCATGAAAAAACCTGTCGGGATTCTCCATGTGAAGGTCGTGAGAGCCATGAAGCTTAAAAAGAAAGATCTACTGGGGGGGTCAGATCCTTATGTTAAACTCAAGCTCACTGAGGACAAGCTTCCTTCAAAGAAAACAGCTGTTAGACACAGCAACTTGAACCCTGAATGGAATGAGGATTTTAAAATGGTTGTTAAGGACCCAGAATCTCAAGCCTTAGAGCTAATGGTTTATGATTGGGAACAGGTATCTTTCTTTGGGTTTGTTTTTGGTTAAATTCTGGAGTTTAAGGTCACCTTTGTTTACAACTTCTGGTTTTTACTTCTTACCATCAATATAAAAAAACTAGAAAACCAGCCCTTGGTTGACCTATATAGGTCTCCATGTTACCCAACTCATGACTGTTAGTTGTATTTCCTATAGTTTTTTCCATGTGTCAAAGTTTTGTTTCCTTCTGCATAGGTTGGCAAGCACGACAAGATGGGTATGAATGTCATTCCATTAAAGGAGCTTACACCTGATGAGACTAAAGTTATGACGCTCGATCTACTTAAAAATATGGACCCAAATGATGTTCAAAATGAAAAGTCACGTGGGCAGATTGTTGTGGAAGTGTTGTACAAACCTTTCACGGAAGAAGAAATGCCGCATAATATTGAAGATTCAAATGAGGTACAAAAGGCTCCTGAAGGAACACCTTCTGGTGGTGGTATGCTTGTAGTTATCATCCACGAAGCTCAAAATGTGGAAGGAAAGCACCATACAAATCCATATGTTCGGTTACTTTTCAGGGGGGAGGAGAAAAAAACAAAGGTATATTATTGTTATTAGTTTGATTATTGCTATTCTTTTTGTTGGTATATTGTTATTGTTTTTTGGCTATAGATGGTATTTTCTGACTTTATGAGCTTGTCTGAGCATAGTAGCAAAAGGAAGCGATAGGTTGTTTGACTTGTTTCTGTATGCTTATAACTATCTTAAAAGACTTAAACTCAAACCCCACTGAAGACATACTCACTGAAAATCATTTTCATGGATTCTTTTACATGAAAAAAAATCTGTTCAGTCACTTCAGTGGATGATTTAAAAAATTTAATGGGAAAATCAGTTCACTATAATTTGTCATCTGGGAAGGATTAGACCCTGCGACCGGTCTTCATATAAGAGTTCTATAGAATGTTGATATAATTAGGTAACAGGAAGTTCTCATTAACTGCTAGTCTGCTAGCCTGTTCAAAGCAACAAAGATATCTCTTTTAAGATGTGCAATCATGTTCATTTGCTATGGATTGCTTCCAAGCTAGTTGTAATGCTTGCTTCTGAAAATGCCTAGTTGCCTTTGCTTTTTTATTGAGTCCTTACCGAAGTCCTTTCCAAGTATTCATGAGTTAAATTGGTTTGATTTTTTTATTTTCCTCCCCAAAAGTGATTGACAACCGCATGTTATTGACACAGCATGTGAAGAAAAATAGAGATCCAAGATGGGAAGAGGAGTTTGAGTTTATGTTGGAGGAACCACCCACCAAAGACAGGCTTCATTTTGAAGTAGTTAGTGCCTCCTCAAGGATGGGCCTGCTGCATCCCAAGGTATAATCGCATCCATTATAAATCATCTTAGTACCAGTTTAAAGATGGTAAAGAATTCAACTCAAAGTAGATGTTTTCTTGGGGGTACAATACATTGAATTGAAATAATGTTGTTTATAGTAACAAAATGAGTTTTTGCGTTTTCCTTGGTGCATGCAAATATAAAGCTCATTTGAGAAAATTATAATTTTTTTGATTTTGGTTATTACAGGTGCACCGAATTTGCTCAAGGAAATATTGAATGGAAATTTTTTTTAAAAAAAAAAAGTAAAACAAAATGAAAAATAGAATTTGGCATGGAATGATAAGTGAAGAACAAATTGACTCATAATTGCGATTTTTGTAGTTGGGGTTTTTCTCTTATATTGTGTTCTTTTCTTTTCCATCAGGAAAGTCTGGGTTATGTGGATGTGAATCTGTCTGATGTTGTTAGCAACAAAAGAATCAATGAGAAGTACAACCTCATTGACTCAAAGAATGGACGGATTCAAATCGAGCTGCAATGGAGAACTTCATCTTGACAGTAATGCTTTGTGACCAGGGTAGCAAATTCCATGGGGAAAACATCCGAGTTTTCCTGTTTTCTTAGGCTAAAACTAAGTGTTTGTTCTTTTATTCACAGTAGTGTTGTTTTATGCTTCAAAAACTGACTCTGTATATAACCTTAGCAGTTAAAACAAACTATTCCAGCTTCAAGATTGCTAAGGCCTACTCTGTGTTTTAACTATTATTATAGTGACTGATTCAATGTTGGGTTAGCCGTGGCTACTTGGAAAAAGTAGACATCTCCTTCCCTGCTTTGGATTTTGTTCAATCTGGAGAACAAAGATATAAAAACTACAATGATGCTAATCTGAATTGCCATCTCCTATTTTTTTATAAACTAACATTGCATGTTTGGATCCTGTTCTCTTAATACAGAGGTGGTTCTGTCTAGTGTTGTTAGTTTGTTACCACTTACTACTCTCCTGGTTCCAGGTTTCAAGACCTGGCTTTGACATGGGATGTCTTTCCGGGTGAAAATTGGGGTAAATAATAATAAAAAAAAAATTTATTTAGAAATATTTTGTTCCAAAAGAAAGGGACTCGAGTGAGAAAATAAAAATAGTTTTAATAGAAAAGAATAAAATGGAATGAGAATGAATTAAATTAAATATCTATTTTTCTTGTTTGGGTGTTTAAAAGAAATATGATGGAATCGAAGTTAATAAAAGGGAATCATGTTATAAGAGTATTATCATTATGTCATTTCTTTGATAAAAATATGAGTATCATGTGGATTTTAGTAAAAAATTGTTGAAAGATATTTCATTCTTTTTTATTCCTCCCAAGTTTGGAGGGATTAAAAAAAATGGAATTATGAAGGAAATGAATGGAGCATGTTAAACTCCCAAACAAGGAATTTATTTTCATTCCATTCCACTTATTCTCCTCCCCCAAACAAGCTACAAGATGTAAATATGTGATTCATAGTTCTAAGTTCCAACCTCCAATGATAGGGTTATTGATAGGGTTGGTGCTTGGTGGGTGGTTTTCCTTGCTAAAGTAACTTCGATATTGCATTAGTTTTTAGAGTTTTGATGAATCTTTAGAGGCCTCAATTCTTATTGTTAAGGAATAGATTTAATTATGATTCATGCACTACGGCTTCATGTAAACATACCATATATGTGTACAATTTGAAACAATGAGGAAGGTAAATGTAATTTCAGCAAACCTCATAAGAGGTCAATGCAATTTTTCCATTTTTTAATTATTGAAATTTGCTTTAAAGTTTTTTTTTTATACGTCATTTCTCATTTCGTTTGGTCTTGAAAAAATCAGTTCAGCTCAGATCCTCAAAAATTCTGAGATACAGTTTTCTTTCTTTTTATTTTTTTGTCTGGACTACATAATGGAAGTGTATTTCCCCCTCCCAAAATTCCTTCCCACCCATTGATGCCTGGATGTGAACTCAAGGCACAGACAGGAAGGATTGGGTTCTAATAAACTTCTAATTGTTAAATTAAAATCGAGGCGGCCCAAATACTGTTTATGTACAAGTGGAAGTCAGGCTCATACACAGCCCAAATTACTCATACATGTAAAACATGTGCCCAACAATACCAAAAAAAGACCCTCAAAGATGTGACCTTTCCCAACCACGCACTCTATTTGCTTAAAGCCAGGCGAGAATAATCCATCATCGTCATCATCATTGCAAGACTATACAGTTGGACATTGAAACACGAACTTGCAAAATTGTCTTGATCAATCATTCATCAAAGGCTCCCAATTCCCAAAACAATTATTAACTATTCAGATTTTACTAAAACTAGTATAAAGTAGGCATCATTGTGGTTTCTAGTCTATATGTAGCTTGCTTGGCGTAGCCTCAATACTTCCCAGTTTTGGTTCGGATGGGTCCGGTTAAAGCCAAAGCGTCCTGAATTGATGACTCCAGGCTTTGTAGCGCGAGCCTATAACTTTAGCTAGCTTGGGCACTAAGTTGATGCGACACTTGGCCCAGCCCAACCATACGTATCCTCCAGTGAGGGATTCAGATCCCATGCACATGGCTGCAGTATCCATTTTTTATTCACTAATTTTTGTACTTTTATGCATGTTTACCATTTTATCTTTTTGTTGTTATTTTTTATTTAAATATTCAGATTAAAAATTAATTTTTTAATATTTAATCTCAACCCTCGAAAGAAATTGATATTACATGAAATCTTAACTCGAGTGAGTGATAATCAGTTAAAAAAACACAAGAAACAAACATCACATATATTATAAAAAATATATATATCATATAATATTATAAAGACTGTATAGAGAACCAAAATAATTAGCCAAAAAAAAAAAAAAAGAGTGGATAGAGAATCAAAATAACTCACTTGGCTGTAATTGAAAAACAATACCTCTTAAAATCGATTGTATAACAAGAGAATTAAGTAAGTTAGTAATTATCAATTGAAAACGAGATGTTTGCAAAACTTAATTAATAACTCCACATCTCAAAAAAGTAAGAAGAATATTTCTTAAATAAATAAGAATTAATATATGAAAATAATTATATTCGTCGCTTTAAGCCATAAATTTTATCAAGCTTACTTGTCTATTATCCTGAGTTAAGTTCAAACTATTAATAAACAATTTGATTCATTTACAATCTTGGAATTTTTTCTTTTAAAATAAATTGATAGTTGGAAGAATATGATTTAAACTTTGGATGTTTACGTTAAAAACACCATGAAATGTCAGTTGAAATATAAATTTATTGGCTACAACTTTAAAATTATGAGTGTAAATGAAAATATTGAGTGTAAATGAAAATATTAAGTTGAATAGTTGACCTAATATGTGGTGGAGTTTGCTGCTTTGTATTATTCTCTAAATAATTGACCGAATGTTCCACAATCCTCTATAATCTTTCATTCCAGTATTATAATTAACAAGAACCAGAATATAAATTTCAGTGAACCCAACTGATTTAAAATTGGCTCTGTGCACAATCAATGTCTGAGATACATGAAGCAATAACATGGTACTATAGGAGGCAATGCCTATGAATACTTATTGTTTACTATTTGTTCTACCAGCTTAGCACTACAAAGTGCAAATTTCAGCCTCCAAGTACACTAGTCAATAGAGCATTATGAAGGATTCTCTCGAATCTCTCCTCCCTTTCTCTGGATATGGAAGCATCCCAAATCTCAACTATCCAAATAGGTTTTGTTGCTGCAAAAGTAGCAATCTTTATTCTTCAAATCACTCACTTATTAGATTCTCATAATTCTCAAATCTCCACTAATACTTTTCCATGAGAATATGAATTTGTTCTATAGCCTAGTGGAATTGACATCTAGAAAAACGAATAGATGCTTGTGTCTTTGTACCCCAAACTTATGCGGCTCTCAAATTATCCTCAGTAATCTACTTAGGAACAATGTAGCATTTTCATTTCCATTCACTTAATCTCTTTCAAATCTAGCATAAAGAGCTCCATAAAAGCCACTTTCTTATGAAGATGCAAAGGAATACTATTTTAAAAAGCAGAAGTCCACGAGCAATGAGTCTTTAATCTCAAGATTTGCTCTTACTCATTGACTTATTTGTTAAAAATGCACTTAAAAAAATGGTGTGGGACAGCAAAATAGGCCAAACTGATTTATTAGACTTTCTATTATAACACTAATCAAACGGTTGACAATTCGTGATCCAATGGTCAGAAGCAGAAGGGTGTATATTCCTTATCATGAACCACGTAACACTGGATAGAAAACTAGTGGGTTATTAATCAGAACTGAAGGGTCGTAACTTTGTATGCCGTTTGATTATGGGCCCACAAGTGGATGATTTGGATTGGTGAGAGAGTTATGGAAAAAGAACAAAAGGAGTGGACTTTCAGGTCACAGCCAAAGTTGAGTTCAGAGGAGAAGATGTCTGTATGGGAAAAGACAGAGACAGCCTTTGCACTGGGCCCCCAGCCAGAACCACAAATCCCAATTTGGTTTTCTCAGTTCTAAAACAAAAAAAGACACCGTTTTGATAACCTCTTCGTCTCTTCCAAAGCCAGACAAATACGACACCGTTGTTTTACCCATGGCAGATCATTTCCTATCCAAAGGGAAAAGTAAATTAAAAAGTGTAATTTGGAGGATTTACCACGTAATAGATACAACTGGACGAACTGACCCGAGAGCACAAGAAACAGCAACATTATCACGCCCCTGTCATTCAAACTTCAAACCTGACACATCACGCCGTCGAAAACACACCTTTCAAATGAGTTCAATCAACTCATCAACCCCGAGCTACTCCGTCAGGTTTAACGACCAACTTTTCCGTCGTTCTACCTTTCATTTCTTTTTTCGAAGGATCATAAAGGAGTAAAAAAAAAATAAATACTTAAATTTATGATTATTTATTTTTACCTATTCACAAATCCATGATATTTTATAATAATTTATTTGTAGTGAAATTATATTATTTGAGATAATTAAATATATAGAATGGTTTTTGTTTATAAACTTGTAACAATTATATAAGTATAAATTATCATTCATTTATCTTCGTCCATTTTAGTATTGTCCAAGACACACTAATCCATATCATTCAGGACAAAGGACCAAAAGACGAAGGTAATTAACTCGATGAAGCATATCTCATAGAACAAAGGCGAGAGATCTATGTTTTGAATCTTGAGAAGTTCTTCTATAATTGTTGGCCTCTTCTCTGTCTTACATTAATAGTTAAAAACATATTCATGAAAGTAAAAGACATTTAGAAGCTCTAGATAAACCTAAAAGCATCTTCAAACCAAGTTATATACGAGAGAAAAATCCTAAAACCCTATTATTTTTTAATATATTTATGAAATTCATCAGTATTTAAAAAATAAAGTAATTTAATTTCAAGTCTATATAAGTAATTATACATATATATAAATGAAGTCTCAAATATATGAATTTAATCATTAACACATTATTATATTTAAACTCGATAAACTTATGTATTATAGTTGAACCTAAACTTACAAACTTGCTATTGAATTTAGATTATTTGTTAAATAAATAAATATAAACAAACAAACAAAAATTTATATTTATTTTTTTGCAGGTAAAAAAAATTGGTCCTCACAGTGTTAGCTCTCTGTTAACCTGCGTCAAATCCCTATAGTAGTGTAGGACCCAGCTATGGCAAGCTAAAGGTACCAACCTACTAGGGCCTAGAGGAGCAAGGAGACATCTCAGCCTCAGCCCTCATGCAACCCTATTCTCTTCCTTTCGCCTTTTGCAGTTTACAAATTGTTTATTCATTCAAGTTTGATACTTTGGAGTGTTCTGATTCTTCCTTTACGAGGCACTACTAGTCTACTACTCATCTTATAAGGCTATGCTTCCCAGTGCGATTTTATCCAAACTGCATAGCAGGAACCTTTGCATTCATTCATTCCCTCATGCTTTTGTAGAAACAACCCGTGAGTGTAAACACTGAGAGACAAAGAGAGATGAAGAGTACCTTTGCCACTAGTTATCTACTTCTTCACATTGCTATACTTTTCCTGCTATTCTCAGCATGTTGTTCGTACAGTGATCTTGATGTTCTGTTGAAGCTTAAGTCCGCCATGACAGGACACAACGGTACAGGCTTGGAGGACTGGGTTTCTTCTTCTCCAAAAGCGCATTGCTCTTTCTCTGGAGTTTCATGTGATGAAGATTCACGGGTTGTTTCTCTCCACGTGTCTTCTACACCTCTCTTTGGTTTCCTTCCGCCGGAGATTGGTTTACTGGACAAGCTCGTGAACCTAACCATCGCCGAAAACAATCTCACGGGGAAACTTCCGATGGAGATAGGGAACCTCACGTTGCTCAAGTCCATCAACATCTCCAACAACGTCTTCACCGGCAAATTCCCCGGAGAAATCACTCGGAGAATGACGGAGCTCGAGGTTCTCGACGTTTACAACAACAACTTCTCCGGGACGCTTCCGACGGAGATGGTGGGCTTGAAAAATCTCAAACATCTTTGTCTCGGCGGGAACTATTTTTCTGGTCCAATTCCTGATAATTACTCCGAAATCACGAGCCTCGAGTTCTTGGGCTTGAACGGCAATTCACTTTCCGGCAGGATTCCGGTGAGTCTGGGTAAGTTGAAGAATCTCAAAAAACTCTATGTTGGATACTACAATTCTTTCGAAGGTGGTATTCCACCAGAGCTGGGATCTCTTACTTCGCTTCAACGCTTAGACATGGCGAGCTGTTCTCTCACCGGAGAGATTCCTAGTAATTTGGGGCTTTTGAAGAACTTGGACTCTTTGTTTCTTCAAATAAACCGTCTCACAGGTTTTATACCTCCTGAACTCTCTAATTTGAATAAATTGTCGTCACTGGATCTTTCAATTAACGAACTAACCGGAGTGATACCTGAGAGTTTTTCAAAGCTTGAGAATATTACGCTAATTAATGTGTTTAAGAACAAGCTGTTCGGTCCAATACCAGCTTTCATTGGCGAGCTTCCGAATCTCGAAGTGTTTCAGATATGGGAGAACAATTTCACTCTTCAACTACCTGAGAATTTGGGGAAGAATGGGAAGCTCAAGGATCTCGACGTGGCTACCAACCACTTCACCGGTTTGATTCCTCCCGATCTGTGTAAAGGAGGGAAGTTGAAGGCTCTGATTTTGATGGAGAATGCTTTTTTCGGACCGATTCCAGAGGGACTCGGAGAGTGCAAGTCGCTTATGAAAGTCCGAATCATGAAGAACCAACTTAACGGAACGATTCCGGCGGGGCTTTTCAACTTGCCGTTAGCGGAGATGGTCCAGGTCAACGATAACCACTTCTCCGGCGAACTTCCCTCCGAAATCTCGGGCGATAAGCTCGGAATTCTTACACTTTCCGGCAATCAAGTCACAGGGAAAATTCCGCCGGCAATTCAGAATCTCAAGGCATTGCAGACTTTATCCCTGGAAATGAACAAGCTTTCCGGTGAGATTCCGAAGGAGATATTTAATCTACCTTTGCTGACTACGATCAACATAAGCGATAACAATATAAGCGGCGAAATTCCGGGTTCAATTTGGGGCTGTGCGTCTCTAACGTCCGCCGATTTGAGCCGAAACAGACTGTTCGGGGAAATTCCCGAAGGTATTCCCAAACTGCAAGTTCTCGGCGTTCTCAATTTGTCGAGAAACCAGCTCTCGGGCCAAATTCCTGACGAAATTCGATCCATGACCAGCCTCACAACGCTTGATCTTTCTTACAACAATTTCGACGGCAAAATTCCCAACGGTGGTCAATTTTCTGTTTTCAATGATAGCTCGTTCGCTGGGAACCCCAATCTCTGTTGGCCACGTCACGTGTCTTGCTTGAACTCGGGTCAAGGTTCGGGTCGGAGCCATGGTAACCCGAACTCATGGAGGCTCATTGTAATTGTGATTGCACTCGTTACAGCACTCTTACTAGGTCTCGTCACGGCTTACATGATGAGGAAAAAGAATCTCCAGAATTCTCGGGCTTGGCGGCTCACTGCGTTTCAGCGACTCGATTTCAAAGCCGAAGAGGTGATTGATTGTTTAAAGGAAGAGAACATTATAGGCAAAGGTGGTTCAGGGATCGTGTACCGTGGTTCCATGCTAGACAATCTTGACGTGGCGATCAAACGGTTGGTGGGTCGAGGTAGTGGTCAGAGCGACCATGGTTTCACGGCTGAGATTCAAACACTGGGAAGAATCAGACACCGAAATATCGTGAGGCTGTTGGGGTACGTGTCGAACAAGGACACGAACCTGTTGTTGTACGAGTACATGCCGAATGGTAGCCTGGGGGAGCTGTTGCATGGGTCAAAGGGAGGGCATTTGCAGTGGGATTTGAGGTATAGGATTGCTGTGGAAGCTGCAAAGGGGTTGTGTTATCTTCACCATGACTGTTCGCCTATGATTATTCATAGGGATGTTAAGTCCAATAATATATTGCTGGACTCTGACTTTGAAGCTCATGTGGCTGATTTTGGGCTCGCCAAGTTCTTGCAGGATGCTGGAGCCTCGGAATGCATGTCCTCCATTGCTGGCTCGTATGGTTACATCGCCCCAGGTTCGTCGTCCTCTTCTTCTACTCCTACAAGTTTTGTTTAGTCACTGGCTTATTTTTCTAGGAATTCTCGTAATACTGTGGCTTGGGTTTCCCCCGTATTTGAACAGAAGTTCATTTTTGAGTGACGTATAAAAGTATTTTATATAATCTAACATGTATTATAACTCTACTCTTACAGACATTGCATTTAATCGTTGCATAGTGTAATAAAAAAGATGTATATATATATATATATTTTTTTTTTTGATAAGTAAAGATGTATATATTATTGTTCTTTATATGCATGGTTGCGGAACTCGTATCTATGGTCTGATTCACACATGTATATGACAATAGTATGCATTCGTTAAGATATCATCTCTAATTTGAGGTTGACAATTTTTGAAGCAAGTTTGAAAAAGTACTATACTACTAATAACGTAAATAATTAATCAGCAAAAAAGAAAACAGTTATAGTAAACAATTCATCACTTGAGCCACTTATGCTTGCTTTTTGTCTTATTTTAGTATGGTGTACCACGACAGCGTCTACAGGACATTATAGTTTTCATTTATTTGTTTTGATTTCAATAATATAACCAATATATGATTTTCAATTCGATGACTTTGAACGTGAGGTAAGCGTCTGAAATTTCATTAATATTTTTCTGTGCAACAGAGTACGCTTACACGCTTAAAGTGGACAAAAAAAGCGACGTGTACAGTTTTGGTGTAGTGCTATTGGAGCTGATAGCAGGAAGGAGACCAGTGGGGGAGTTTGGTGATGGGGTAGACATTGTGAGATGGGTTAGGAAGACTGCATCAGAGCTTTCTCAGCCGTCTGATGCAGCTTCAGTCCTTGCAGTGGTGGACCCCAGGCTTAGTGGTTACCCTCTGACAGGTGTCATACATCTGTTCAAGATTGCTATGCTGTGTGTTGAGGATGAGAGCTCTGCCAGACCCACAATGAGGGAAGTCGTCCACATGCTTACAAATCCTCCTCAGTCTGCCCCAAGCCTTGTGAACGTTTAGATATTTACTCTTTGGGTGCTGAAGATCAATATTTTTGAGTAAATAATAGTAAAGCAATGTGTAATAATATTGTGACAAGAGGTGGTGGGTGCAAGAAAAAATTTCACCAGAACCGCCAAAGCTTTTATGGTGGGTTTACTTAAGCTTGGTTGAAATTGATCTAAGTTTCTTTTTGTCACTGTAAAATGTTGATTTCTAAGTCTTACGTTAGCTTGTTCTATAATATATGGTATTGATTGTGACATTGTATATTCCATGTGCTTTATGCTTTTATCCTTCCTTTTTTTTTAGGTTGTAAGTTAGTGTATTTTGGTATTTTATGTGTTTTCTTATTCACATGCTTGGGGGGTTTATCAATACACTCATAAATTTATATGTTACGGAAATTTGTATTGCAATGCTGTGTGAGACCATGCTGTGAGATCAGTTGCATCACGTGGTATTATCTGATTATCTTTGTTCATTGCACGATTACACACCTTAATAACTTGTTTGGAAAAGTAGGAGGTGCATGAGAAGGCTGTGAAACTATATTGGACCAATAGAATGAAGTTTGAACATAGAGAACAAATTAAAGTGTGGCCCTTTTACTTTGATAACTGTGTAATTTAAGATGAATATTGTCTTTTCTTTAAGATAAGATTTATTTAAAAAATTTTTGAATATTATGCAATCACAGAGAAAGTGCACAAGATTTATTTAAAATTTTTGAATATTGTGCGGTCACCGGAGAATCTGCACTCTTTTGTTTTAATTTAAGTTGAATTCTTATCTTGTTTTTTGTTTTTTTTTTAAAGACAAAATTCATTTGAAATTTTTTGATTTTCAAATTTTGGTATAGATTTATTTAGAAAATACAAGATTGTATAAATTTTAATAAACTTGTTTTTTAGAAAAACAAGATTAATTATAGATCTAATTGCATCCCAAGTGAAAAAGTTTGGGACAAACTAAATTTAAAATTAAATCTTGTTTTTCTAACAAACAAGATTCAAAACTCCTTGGGATCTTTTGGTTTGTATATTGTTTATGAACTTAATAGGTGAGTATTATATTAGTTTTGTGCCACGGCCCACGGACAAAGCAATGGGTTGTCTTGCTCGGAACTTCATTATTATGGGCCGGTTACATGAGAGGAACTTGAAAGAGGAGCTTCATGGGTTGATTGGTTGAAGATTATTAATCTTCTGATCGCGCGTCCAATGAGGAAGTGGGCTGGTTCCAAAAAGGGAAACCATTTTGCTTCATTTTAAGCCGTTATAGAACCCAAAGGGCCTGCTTCAAGCCCTTGGAGTGTTGGACAACCGGGCTTTATACCTATTCCTAAGTTATATTTGTGCGAGCATGTAGTAAACTTGTACCAAACATAATTTTATTTTTAGGCTCCATTAAACTCTACCAATTTAATCAGGGTACTGAACATATTATCTATCTTAATTTACACAGACATGATTGACGTGCAATGTTTAGTGACCATTTGGTCTCAATGAGTTTATTGAGCACACACGTGATATATACGAGTAAGAAGGATTGAACCCACTCTCAACTGGGTGGGGAATTGGGTGTGGACCATAAGGCTAAATGCTCAGTGGGCAAAATCGTTTACTTTAGAGTCCATCAAATTTGGCTAGAAGAATTCATATCATAATTTTACCTAGCATTACATGACTTAAATTAGTTGATGGTAGTAATAATGTTATTGATTAATAAACAATTATAGGTGTGATTATTCTCATTCTACAAGTCGTAAAATCGCTTAATGATGGGTGACCATTTGGAAGTTGCAACTTCTAAATAATATATTTTCAACAATTTTTAGGTCAATTGGCACGTTCAAGTCTTTTCTTAGGGTGAGTTTGGGTTTGAAACCCGCAAGGGAGTAGGGACAACCGGACTAGGCCCCCACATGTGTAAAAAACATATAAATAATATCACAATAAAGTAGGGCTTTGTCAAGAGTTCGAGTTTTGTTGTTCAACAAAACCGCGGTTTAAATTCTTCTCCAAAACTGTCAAGTTATAAAAAATAAAAATAAAAATGAAGTAAGACTTTTATTAAGAGAGTGAGCTTGGGTTTTGAAACCACTGGGGACTTTGTCCCCCTTATGTTAAAAAATTGAAAAACTATAAATAGTGTCTCAATAAAGCATGGGTTTTATTCTTAATTTACATTTTCCGTCATTAAGAAAATAAGAGGAGATAACATTATCAGAGAAAAAAGGAATAAAGAAAATTCGAAGAGAAGAAAGTGAGTGAAAATAGATGAGTAAGAATTTTTACTAGTTAAATTCTCCACTAACTTTTCAATGAGAATATGAATTTGTTCTGACATAATTGATTTGAAGAAGTGAAATGGAATTGATGCTTAATACTTTGTTGCCAATCTTGGGCAGTTTCTTATATTATCCTAGTACTTAGTTAGGAATAACACTTTATGTTGAGGTCCTAGCCACATTGGTATGTTATTAATTAGTATGAACAAAAAACCTCACTACAATAACTCGGAAGAAAATATTCTATAGCAAGGTTCACAAGTACTGAGTCTCAATGGTTGAGAATTTTTAACGTTCTGTTTCTTTTTTTTTTCAAAATTACTTTCTGCCGAATTTTATTTCATAGTTTTTTCTTTATTATTAAATCTTCATGGTTAAACTTAAAGGTGTAGATCCCATGCTTTGTGGCTTCTCTTTATGTTTTTGACCAATATGCTTTAAAGCTATTCTCATTTTTTTTTTTTCTCCATTATTTAAAAGAAAGAAAAAATACTTTCAATTTAAATAAGGGGATGAACATTTTTTTAAGAAAGGGGATGAACATTTAAATAGGGTCACTCTAGCAGGTAAGAACCACAAAAAATGTCATGATACAAAATACCCATTTTTCATTGAAGTGCGTGGAGATAATCAGCATAGCATTTTAGTCATCCTGTACAACAAGGAAAAAAAAAAACGATGAGAAGCTCTTTCATGTTTAATCTTCTCCACGTCACTCTAATTCTCTTTCTTTTCTCAGCTTGTTCTATTTCGCACAGTAGTGACCTTGAGGTACTATTGAAGCTCAAGTCCTCCATGATAGGACACAAAGGCTCGGGCCTGAAGGACTGGAAATTCTCTTTGTCTCCAACAGCCCATTGCTCCTTCTCTGGAGTTTCCTGTGACCAGGATTCACGTGTCATTTCTTTGAACGTGTCGAACATACCTCTCTATGGTATCATTTCGTCAGAGATTGGGCTATTGAACAAGCTGGTCAATTTAACAATCGCTGCAAACAAACTCACGGGTGTACTACCTGTGGAGATGGCCAACCTCACGTCACTCAAGCTCCTCAACATCTCCAATAACGTTTTTAACGGAACTTTTCCTGGAGAAATAACTCTTGGAATGACAGAGCTTGAGATTCTTGACACTTACAACAACAATTTTTCCGGGCTGCTTCCTACACAGCTTGTGAACTTGAAAAATCTCAAGCATCTTTGTCTCGGCGGGAACTATTTTTCTGGTCCAATTCCAGAGACTTACTCAGAGATTCAAAGCCTCGAGTTCTTGAGCTTGAACGGCAACTCACTCTCGGGCAAGATTCCGGCGAGCCTGGCTAGGTTAAAGAATCTCAAGAAAATGTATGTTGGGTACTACAACTCTTTCGAAGGAGGTATTCCGGAGGAGCTTGGATCATTGAGTTCGCTTCAACGCCTCGACATGGCGAGTTGTAGTCTTACCGGCGAGATTCCGAAGAGTCTGAGCCTTTTGAAAAATTTGGAAGCATTGTTTTTACAAATCAACCGGCTCACGGGTAATATACCTCCTGAACTCTCTGCTTTGGTCAGCTTGCAAGCACTGGACTTTTCGATTAACGAACTTACTGGAGAGATCCCGGAAAGTTTCTCAAAACTAACAAATCTCATTCTAATTAATCTGTTCAAAAATAAGCTTTTCGGTAAAATCCCTGCGTTTATCGGTGACCTTCCAAATCTTCAGAGGTTTCAGGTATGGGAGAACAACTTCACTTCTGAACTCCCAAAGAACCTGGGTCAGAATGGAAAACTTGAAGTATCTTGATGTCGCTACTAACCAACTTATCGGTCTGATTCCACGGGATTTATGTAAAGGAAAGAAGTTGAGGACGTTGATTTTGATGGAAAATTTCTTTTATGGACCGATTCCCGAGGAGCTTGGTGATTGTAAGTCGCTGGTGAAAGTACGAATTGGGAAGAACTTACTCAACGGGACGATTCCAGCTGGGATGTTTAGCTTGCCGTTTGTGGAAATTATGCAGGTCAACGACAACTACTTCTCCGGCGAGCTTCCATCCAATATTTCAGGGGACTCACTTGGATTTCTCACGCTATCCAACAATAAAATCACAGGGAAAATCCCTCCAGCAATTGGAAATCTTAAAAGCTTGCAAACTTTATCATTGGCAGTGAATAGATTTCAAGGTGAGATTCCTACTGAAATCTCTAATTTATTAGAGTTGTCAGGGATTAACATCAGCGCAAACAACTTAAGCGGTGAGATTCCAACTTCGCTATCTCGTTGTGCTTCACTTTTGTACATCGATTTTAGCCGAAACAATTTCTCAGGGGAAATTCCAAAGGAGATTGATAGATTGAAAGTTGTCGGTTTTCTTAATCTTTCTCATAACCGACTCATTGGTCATATACCTAATGAAATCTGCGCCATGTCATCCCTCACGACCCTCGATCTATCCTATAATACTTTTGTGGGAACGATTCCTAGCGGTGGGCAGTGTTACCTCTTTAAAGACAGTTCATTCGTTGGGAACCCAAATCTCTGCTCCCCAGGCCTGGTCTCTTGCCCAGCTACAACCAGTCCAATTCAAGCTTCAGGTCAATCCCGCGGGAAGTTTTGTTCTCCGTTGTTCGTTGTAGTTATTGTTGTGTGTGTCACGGTTCTGTTGTTGGTACCAGCTCGAAGCCATGCACACAAATTCAAAGGCGGTGCTGGCATTGTCCATCGCGGGAAGACTACATCAGAACACTGCCAGTGCCAGGTGGGTTGGGAAAATCCATCAAAGCATTCTCAGCCGTCTGATGCAGCTTCTCTTCTGCCACGTGGGTGAGAGTTCTGGTTGGCCCACCGTCGTGGAATAATTTGTTCCTAAATAATAGTAGATCAAATTGTAATAATATTGTGACAAGAGGTGTTGGGTGCAAGAAAAATAAATAATAACACCTGATCCTAAGCTTTCATGGTGAGTGTTCAAATTTTCATTTTGTAAAAATAGAGTGTGATTTCTAAGCTGTCAACTTTGTTTGTTAAGTTAATATATGGTGTCGATTATGACATTGTATATTCGATGCTTCCTGTTTATAAAATAAATTTGTGTGTCAGTGTGTCGATGTACTAAGGCATGTTGGCATATCAATTATCAAGACCAAAGTTTGTGTCGAATTAGGTAATTTCAATATGATTTAAATATTTTAATTTGGCTAAAACATGGTGAGCTTCCATATGGTGATAAGAGATTCTGACCCATTGTGAACTTCTATGCTGTTTACACCATGGATTTTTTTGATAATTAACTATGATTTTATTAAAAGAAAAATACCCTACATAGAGGGAGATACAACCCTACATAGAGGGCAAAAAAGGTGACATTCGTCACAGCAAAATACCCTACCAAGAGGGCAAAATACTCTACCAAGAGGGTAGCAACTACAACTAACAACAACAACAACAATACAACAACTACAACAGCAATAACACACACAAACTGTACAATAACAGAACACCAATCGGCACATAATTTGGCCACCTTCCTGAAAAACTCAAGAGCAACCACGACTATCAATGTCTGGAGCAGCAACAGATCAGGAGCCGTAATCCCAGCTAGGTGAACCACGGTCGAATCGATTTTGCCATGGCAAGATATGCCATGCGATTTGGGTGTGGTGGGGCTCTTCAAAAAGAGTTTTAAAAAATCAACCCCAAAGTTAGGGTCGAGAGAGGGACAAGCTGGAAGAATTCTTCAAATCCGATGTCCACCGAACATCAATTGCCGTAGAGGGTCTTGGCGTTCACTGGAGTGACAAAACCGTGCCGATCTGAGAGAGAGATGTCGATGGAGGCTCAAGTCACCCAACGTCTCCAACAGATCTCCACCGTACAAAACCAAATCGGAAGGATGAGAAATGAAACGAAAGGTAGGTGATGGAGGGGGTGGTGGCGGTGACTTAGATCCTTCCGATCTAGTAGACAACAAAAGAGGGAAAGGAAAAAGTAAGTGGAAAAACGAAAAGAAAAGGAAACGGCAGTGGGCTACGCAACCGAGATCGAACCATTTCTGGTCTCGATCTCCCTCATGCGGAGGTGAGGGCAGGTTGCGCCGCTCTAAACACGGAGGAGTAAGGTGAGTGGGTTTCAGGGGTTAGGGTCTCTCTGGAAGTTTCGGGAGTTACTTTTTTTCTAATTTTTGTTTACACCATGGATACATCAAGAATGGAATATGACATGTATAAATTGGTAATTATGTCACATATATGCTAGTAATTATGTCATGTGTAATCTTGACAATTACGACATGATATTGGTGGACACTAGTTTCCCCGTAATTTTTCGAAATAATAACTTAACATAGAATTAAATTCAATCTTTATACATTATATTATATTGTGTCTTATGCGCTTTGTCGATGGTTTATTTGTTCAAATTACTGTAAAAAATAAAGGGTAAACCATTTTTCGTGTAAGATCCATCAAAATAAGCTAACAAATTCTAAAAATACAACCCTTTTTATTGGCTGGTCAAATGCACATATTATATATTTTTTATATTATTATTATTTTGTATGGGTTAATATTATCTTACACTTGGGATGTCCAACAAATTTTTAAGCACGACCCACTTGCCTAATTTGGCCCGACTTGAAGGGTCAGAGGTGGTTTCGACAAGCTGAGCAGGCGGGTAACGAGTTTGGCTTTTTAAAAAAATTAGTGCGTGTTTGGTACACCGGATTCTGTGATTCAAATATAAAATCACCGGATCTCACAAAAAAAAAAATGATGTTTGGTACACGTGATTTAAGTGAGGATTGAAATCCCAACTTAAATTTTATGTGAGTCCCATGCCAAATTTGAGTTCAGCCTTTCACCTGTTTTTGAATCCAAGCCGGATTCAAATCCGGACTCAATTCTTTTGTAGATCCCAGTTTATTACCGTTACTGAGCCCACCTTCTTCATTTCTCCCGATTTTCTCTATCTCTCCTCCAGTGCTTCTCTGCCTCTCTCTCTCTCTCCTCTCGGCCATTACAGAGCCCGTACGGTGATGCCAGATTATCCATGCAGTTGTGAACAAAATCTCAGGCTCCGACGAGGTCAATGTCTGCAGCACTTGACTAACCAAATCAGAAAACTATATGTGCTTGAGCCAAGCCAGGTCCAACGACAGTGGGCTTGTCGCCCATACCTCATGGGCAAAAGACCAATAACATAAAACATGTTGAAAATCTCCCTCCAGTCCTCCACAAGTCAATGAGGTTGAAAATCTCCACACAAAGCCCATAATCTCTAATGGCTCAATAGGCTACAAGACTCCTTTCTCTGGTCATAGCACCTTCCAAGGCCCCATGAGTCGCAGATCCTGTACTTTGTCGAGGCGCGTGACACCCACGAAGATGATGGATCCGAGGATGGCGAGGCCGTAGTTGGGTTTGGGGAAGGGGACTAATTGTGAGGTCTGAGTAAAAAAAAAAAAAAAGAAGAAAAAAAGAGAAATGGGGGGAAAAGTCTGAGTAAAAAAAAAAAGGAAGAAGAAAGGAGAGAAATGGGAGAGGGGGGATGAATGTCTGGTGGGGGAAGTAAAAAGAAAGGAGGGGGTACGTGGGTGGTGGAAAAAAAAAAAAAAAAGGTGGTGTACGTGGGTGGTGGGGGAAAAAAGGAAAGAAAAAAAAAAAATAATAATGTAATAATAAAATTTAAGTCTAAAAACCAAAACTATGTACCAAACATAATTTTTTTTTTTAATTGTGATTTCAGTTGTGAAACCAAAACTATGTACCAAACATAATTTTTTTTACAATATTGAATTCAAATCAGGATTAAAGTTCCAACTTCAATAAAATAAAAAGTCATGAAACCAAAACAAAAAAACGAAAACACGTACCAAACAGGCCCTTAGATTGTTCTTGGATAACAAATTTTGTGAAAAATTTACCCACTTACCAGACTCAACTAAATATTTAAAACTTTTATAGTTGAAACATGACCCTTTTTGAGATGTTCTTTACCATTTGACATTAGTCATTTTTTTGGGGGACATATTTCCATGTCATAAGCAAACGAATTGGTACACGTGTTTACAAAGCCATTGTACATAAAAGTTCAACGTAACCGGGAGCTCTCATCAAATTCAAATTTCAAACCCGTTGTTTTTCATAATTCACTTTCAAAAAAGCAAAACCCGGAATTTTATTTTTCCGCCATTTTAGATATAATAGAGGGAAGCGAGTGAAGACTGAAAGCAAGGGAAGCGATAATGGAAATGAAAAGCCCGCCACCATGTCCGAGCACAGTAACTGTTCGAAGAAACCCACACAGAAGAGCCAGACCTACCCCCTCCACAAACGCTCCTCAAATTCCCGTTCCTCCATCTTCTTTACCAACCGCGAGAGACATTCCATCATTTCCTATTCAAGACATTCTTGCAATGGAAATCCCCCAAAACCCTAAACCAGACTCACCTCCCTCACCTCCCAAAGCTCCTATCTCCGAGGATCTCAAAGTCTACGTCAGAATTCGACCTCTCTTGCCGCCCAAGCTCTCGGGGAGAAACGCCACCGCTGCCGATCAGAACCCTAGGGCCAGAGCCAAGAACGCTTGGCCACAAAACCCTGCGAAGAAAAACGCAGCGAGGGACAAGAACGCGAAGACGAAGAAGACCGATGAAGTTTGCATCACAGTCAATGATTCTCACTCGGTGACGCTATCCCCACCCTTAGCACTAAAGGAATCGAAGAGAATCAAGTCTGAGGTTTACGAAGGGTTTTCACATGTGTTTCCGATGGACTCGTCTCAGGTTTCTTTTCTTTTCGCTTCTCGTTTGGTTACCAAGAAAATGCAAACACAAATTTAGTTCTGTTTAATTTGACAACAGGGTGAAGTGTATGAGACAATGGTGAAGCCTCTAGTGGAGGATTTTCTCAAGGGTAAAAGTGGAATGCTAGCTGCATTGGGGCCGAGTGGTTCTGGCAAAACTCACACGGTTTTCGGGACTCCTAGGGAACCTGGAATGGTACCACTTGTGCTTCAACAGATTTTTAAGCGGTCCGAAGGAAGTGGCTCCGAATTGTCGAGGTAACCGGTGATTTTATGGATTTCTACATTCTATTTGAGAGTTCTGTAAATTTTGTTGCAGTTCATTGAATTGTTTATAATAGCAGTATTAGTATATTTGTCATTCAATTATGCACACTATTAATTTGTGGAATAAGTTGTGATATATTTTTCAGGTCATTTTGTATATCGATTTTTGAAATATATTCTGAAAGAGGAAAAGGAGAGAAGGTATATGATTTGTCAGCTGGTGGAACTGAATTGAGCATGCAGCAATCAACTATAAAAGGCCTCCAAGAGGTTCATAGCTGTTTCTATGTTATGTTGTTTCTTTGCCTGATGTACAGACATGATGGATAATTGTATAAAATGACTTGTTTATGTGTATTTGATTATTGTGAACAGGTTGCCATATCTGATGCTGGACAGGCGGAATCATTAATAGCTTGTTCGATGCTAAAACGTGCCACGGGAATGACAAACGCGAACAGCCAGTCAAGGTGCATGACAACCAAAGTCCCCCCCTCCCCCTTTTTACTGCTATTTTTATTGAATTTGTAGTTGAAATAGATAAGAAATATGGAAACAATTTTTGCAAGTTTTAGATTGTTGTTTGGTGATGCTCCCTCATCTTCTCCCTCTACCCTCAATTGAAGTTTTGCCACTTGCTCTATGCAGTGGTAGCTCTTTATGTTAAGTTCCTAGGTCTTTTACTAAATGAATCTCAATTTTATTATTGAATGACTTGTTCTAGTCTAGTATTAGCAAATTGGTTCACTCTTTCCAAAATTTGTGTTTAAGGTATCTTAGGAAAAGGAAAATGACTTTTAATTCTGTATAGAAAATTGGTTCACTGTTTCTGGAAGTTTTTTGGATGTATCTTGGGGAAGAAACTGACTTGCCACTGTGTCTTTGATACTTGAAAACCATATCATGGCATCCGATTTTTCTATTTAAAAGGAAGATTTCAGATACCCTAGCTAAGAATCATCTTATCTTCAAATTTGGATTTTTAAGGAATACAAATAGCTGTATGGATAAGAAAGTGATGCAGTGTGTTCCCTTTTAAGGAGACTGACCTTTGATGTATACACTTTAAGGTGGTTGTGTTGTTTGGTCTGATTTTATTATGTAGTTCTGGTCTTTTGAGTTTCGTCCTCACATTTAAAGTGTGTATCATATTTAACCCAAAAAATGAAATAAAAGGTTCACTAGCTGAAGCCTAAGTGGTTTCAGAAAGTAATTCCTCATAGTTGGTCCTCTAGAAGCTTCAGATTGGAATTTATTCTTAATGAGGTATCATTTTATGACTTACATACAATAAGATGAGCGATAATCATTGTCATGTTACCAATTATGCGATTGGTAGGTCAACTTGACCATCAATATCAGATCATAGTTAAAGCCAAGTAATTGAGGAATTACTTGATTTGCTCTTACTAGTTACTACTTTGATTGATGGGCTAGGAAGATCTACAACTTGTTCCTTGACAATTTACTATCTGAAAAGAAACAACTGAATCAGTTTAGTATGATTGATATCAGTGGGAATATGGTGGATTTTATTTGGATTTTCATGTTAAGCTTTGATTTTTATTGAGTTTGGATCGTTGTTTTTGGTTAGGTTTGATTTGTGTGTATTGACGGACAATTCAGAGTGTGAGACAGCTAGACATTTATTATTTTGGGGTTACGTCTTAAGCTATCAGAGTTTTGAGTTTCTTTTTAGTTTTGACAGACGTAACATTCTAGTATTATTTTATATTGAATGTAGGTTAAAATGCCACCATGTAACATGAGACTTATGGATATTCCCAATTATGGACATTAAAAGCATATGAATTTCTAGAGGTTAATGTTGTGATATTACAATGTGATTCCTTGATTTTAGGTGGTACAAACTTGGTAAATTGAATCTTACAATATGATGAATTCTGTGATGCTATAGGTTTTGTAGTATGCAAAGGTTTGACATGTAGAATTAGTATAAGTTTAATTATGAGGGGTAGTAAGTAGGTTTTTTGGGATATATTCCGCTATTTAAAAGTTGAGTTACTGATCATTTTTAATGGATTTGGAAATTGTCTAGTATCTTAAAGGTTAATGTTTGGATACCACATGTGTGATTCTTTAGTTGATATGAAGTTAATGGATTGAATCTTTCATTGGAGACGAATTGTGATTTTACAGATAGTGTATAATGCAATAGTTAGTGGTATCATTAACTAATGGCTCATATTTTGATAGGAAGTTGTTCCTTAAGTTCAACATGGATTGTGGTGACCAGAGATTATTTGGAAGACATTGATATTTTTTAATTTGTTCATAATAATTAGGTATAATAAATTGCGGTGCCTTAGGTTCTACATTGACATAAATTTAGGATTTATTAATTTTATAGTGCATAGGTTTGGGGTTATTAGACCAACTTTCCGATAAGATAATTTTTTTTCTAAGTTTTATTTAGAAAGCTTACAAGATTCTAGTAGTTATATGTTGAAACTTTTCAAGGTTAAGGTTTTGTTATATACTTATCAAAAAGGTTAAGGTTTTGATATCACAAGTGTGATTTGATTATTGAAAGATTTCGGTGGTTCAAAATTTTTCTTGACTCTTGTCTAGCTAAGCTTTAGAGTAATTTGTTGGAAATTTTCAAAGGTTTGAGACTTTTTGTAGACATTATCCTTTCAATTCTTATTCAACTGGAGATTATAAGTTTATATTTGATAGTATATATATATTTTTTTTTGATAGGTATTTGATAGTAGAATTATGAAGAACCAAAATTCGTTTAATGAGTTAAATGAAAACATCATTGTTGCCCGACTATAGTACCTCAAGGATAGAGAAGATCTAAATTCTTTATAGCCTTATATGATGATTAGATGTGCTTGTGGAAATCAGTGGCATTAAGGTAGTGTTTAGCTTGATACTTAAGGTCTCTTGAGGAATTTCTATGTACAAACCTTGAGGAAAAACAAAATTAATGGAGGAATGTTTCCCAAATAGTAATTGTTGTCATCAATATAAATCTTATATGAGCTATACCTTTGATTAGTGGATCAATCTTATTAAGTATAATTGGGTTGCTTTGACGTTGACTTTACAGTGGTATATTTTTATCAACTCTAAAAGGAGTATAATTTTTTGAGGTATAAGAGTGATGCTATCAAAATGAGAGGTATTGAGAAACTAAAATTGTGATTCAAGAATATAAAAATCAACAAATCAATTGTTAGAGATTATTCATGAGTTTCTAGCCTTCGACCTTAATTAGATATTGATGAAAAGACGGTTGATAATATTTTTCCTTCTCAGAAATTTAGGTATATTAGTGTATTCAAATTATAGCGCTTTGGATCCTGTAGTGGCAAATGTTTAGAACTTATGAAGTTATATAGTATTATAAGATTGAGGTTGTTAGCCTACTTTCTAATAAGGTAAAAATTTGGGTTGTTTTATTTTTCTCCGTTGATATAGAATTATACATTGGCTAGAAGGGACAATGTCCATAAATTGTGTCAAACCTATGGATTATACCTTTGATTAGTGGATCAATCTTATTAAGTATAATTGGGTTGCTTTGACGTTGGCTTTACAGTAGTTGAATTTTATCAACTCTAAAAGGAGTATAATTTTTTGATAAGTTAAAAAAAAAAAAGGAGTATAATTTTGATTTGAGGTATAAGAGTGATGCTATCAAAAAGATTGTTGAAGGAGTTAAGCCCAAGTATCATCGTATTCGACTATCTAGAAGTTAGAGGTGATTTAAATTCTGTTTAATTGCAAAAGATAGTTTATATTATTGGGGTATTCTATGACATGGACACCATATTAGTGCTCAGTGGAATATCTAAGAAGACTTTGGATATATTTTGGTTACAAACTTTGAGTTAGGAAAAGTATATGGAGAATGGAGACACTACTTAATCTTGAGGTATAGAATTAAATAGATGTCAGAGTTTAGTGACTTATGGTGAACTTAGAATTGTGGATTTTCTTCCGTTATAATTTTGGAGACTGCTTTAGCTTCTTGATTTATTTGAGACTAGCCAGTGATAATTATTAGATTATTTGGGTTACTTTTGAAAAATACGTTGTATAATTTTTCATTGTCGTGTTAACAATTATGTGATTGGAAGGTCAGCTTGGCCATCAATATCAGATCATGGTTAAAGCCAAGTAATTGAAGAATTACTTGATTGGCTCTCACTAGTTACTACTTTGGTTGATGGGCTAGGAAGATCTACATTGCATTTGAGCATTACTTATAGCTGTACAACTTGTTCCTTGACAATTTTACTAGCTGAAAAGAAACGACTTAATTAGTGTAGTATGATTGATATCAGTGGGAACTATGCTAATCTTCCGTTTAAAGTACATGATAAAAATGGGTTGACATAACATATTACATTCTTTTTTTTTTATTTATTTATTTATTATTATTATTTTTTATCACCATTAAGTCCCATGTATGTATATTCAATTACTTGTCCTACCATTACATTGTCATTTGAGATTTTATATAAGCACAAATAATGTTACTTTATTTATTTGTTGACATACTCTTAGATTTGTGAGTTTATGCAAGATAGTTTTGTATTCTCTTTTTGCAGTTTTCTTTTCTCCTTTGGACTTGTTTTTTGAGGAGTGGAGTTGTACACTAAATGATGAGTGTATCAATTTTTTTTTTTTTTTTCCCCAAATGTTTCTAATTGATTACTGGAATATGATTGCTAATTTAATTTATGGAAGGTAGATATGTATTTTGTACTACTGTTATCTTTATTTGTTTTTTTCTTTTACATGCTTGTAGCCGGTCGCAGTGCATCATTAACATTAGTAATGTTGTTAACAAGGCTGATGAAGTTGATAACAATGCTGTCTTGACTATTGTTGACCTTGCTGGAGCTGAAAGAGAAAAAAGGACTGGGAATCAGGTTCTTGCCTTTAAAATAAGCTGTTCTGTTCTTATAAAGCTAGTATTCTCGGGTTTTATGCACCCTAGGGGATGCTGATACTTGTAGAGATGATTATCTACATGAATGCTCCCAAAACTCTGATAATTTTATCTTTTTCAAAATAATACGGGATAATATTTGGAGACATAATATTCTAGTGACATACTTATCAAAAAAGCAATGCTAGGACATAATCTTTTTTACAACTTGCTGAGGTGGTAACTTTTAATTGGAGTAATATCACTTTCACATGAGTCTATCACTAACACCACTTTTATCATGCTCCAACCACAAAAGGCCACATCAGTAGTTGTGAAAAAAGTTGTATCACGAGATTTATTGTAATATTTAAGGGTTGAAGCTTAGAAGGGGCTCTATACTTTTAAAATATTAAAAATAATTGTTTTTGGAGCTGAGCTGAAGTTTAAATTTGCGATTTAAGTCTACATTTCTGTCATATTGGATGTGGAATGTCTTAGGGATGTTCTCACCATAACAAAATTTGAAGCATTGGAATTCTAGGGAATCATTGGAATCACATTCTACTTTTCAATTCCTGTACAATCATGGAATTAACAGTATGCAACCATAAACTTTGATATAAGATTGGAAAGAAGTCACTTAGGATAGGATTTTAGGTGAGGTCAAATCACTTTATCTTAAGTGGTGAAGGTGAATGTCACATGTATGTTACGTGACCTTGGCCATGCAATTGTTTTATTGGTAAGTTACACGGTGGGTCTTGAACCTACAACCTCACACTCCACCTTAGTCATGCATATGCAGTAGCGCCCAAACACCCCTCAAGTAGTACAATCTTAACTTTAGTTTATCAATTTGCAGGGAGCAAGATTACTTGAAAGCAATTTTATCAACAACACATCAATGGTTTTTGGCCTGTGCCTAAGAGTATGTATCCTCAATTTGCTTTCATGGATCTCCTAGTCATCTGTGCTATGGTCTGGATAATTATCTTCTGTTATTGTTGGTATATTTGCTAACATCTAACTGTTAGTTATATCGCTTTTTGAATTAGTACTTTTTAGTCCTCCTATGCTCTACCACTCTCCCTCCCTCCCTCCCTGTGATGTAATATAGTTCTTTTCTTTGTTTTCAGTCATTGTTAGAGCACCAAAAAAATCGCAAGAAGCCATTGCAGAAGCACTTCCAGAACTCGTTGGTAATGTTTCTTCACAATGGTTTCATATGTTACTATTGCTGATGGAGTTTAGTTTACAACCCTTTTCCCACAGAACCTCTCCTCTTCAAGGGGTGGCTCGCTTTGATTTCTTATTTGCAAGGAATTAACGTTACACACTGTTTTTTAGTCGGTCATTTTTCTTGATATTTTTAACACAGTTGCTCTGTTTCAAACAGTTGACCAAATACCTGAGAGATTATTTGGAAGGCAAGAAGCGGATGACATTGGTATGTAGATTTTGATTTCAAACATTTTTTATTCAATAATGCTACAAATGCAATTTAAAATGGTGGATAGTGGTGCTATCTGTTTGATCAGATCTTCTGTGGCTAATTTAGTAATCTTATATAAGCTTGTACTTCCATTTTCGTTTATGAACTTTTGAAAAATCTAATGCATTTTTGTTTATTGTGTTTACAGATTTTAACTGTTAAAGAAGGAGCAGAAGACTATCTTGATACATCCTACCTGCTAAAACAAGCTTCTCCTTATATGAAAATCAAGTATAAATATATATATTCCAAAAATCTGATTTAAATTTTTAACTTATTATTTTAATGACTTGTCTTTTAATTTTTATACTTTTAGGTTCAATAATGTTGAGGAGTCTTCCTTGGTGAATTGTAACAAGAGGCATTTCCAAGCATTTTCTAGAGTTGAGCAGCCCAAAAGAATGAAACTTAGCGGCCTTGATGCTCATGTGGTAATTTGTTCTTCCCTTTTGGAGTGCTAAATATTTCGGTTTTAGAGTTTTTTTTTTTTTTTTTTAAGATTCTTTGCATGCTACTTTCATCAAATTACTATTTCCCCCCACCCTTATTTTTGGTGGCCTTAGATGTGAATTCTTAAGTTTGTTTCTTTGCATGGTGTTTGTAAGATGAAAATTAGGTTCAATGGGGCTTGGATGAGATTTTGGCTTCCAAGTGTGACAAGTATGGTTTTAAAGTTTGGGCTTCTCTTTTGATATCAATTATGTTGCATAACCTAGAATATCATGGAATACATTGATCCTTAGATCTTGTAAAATATCCATGTGTTATATTACTTGAGTAAGTGATCCAGGTTTGTTGTTGACATTTAATTCATACCTTGTGAAACTTATGGTTAAGTAGTGTTTTATCTTTTTGTTACTTGTGTACATTTCAATTTTTGGTGTTATAATGCAGAGCCGTGACCATTCTTGCCAAGCTGAAACATGTATTCTCTCTGACCATGACCATGTATTCTTACAATTTGGAATCAGTTTCTCTCTGAATTTACAGTGGATTTCCTTGTCATTTAAATATGTTGGACTATGTTACTATGGAACATAGAGCGAGTTGTGCAATACTGGTACTACTAAGTATGATATGCAGTACTCTTTCCCAAGTGAAAATTGGTGCTGACACTTGAGACACAACACAGTTAAGACTTGTTGTCTACCCATGTCTGACACTTGTTTAGACACTAATGAAAGAAATAACCTACATTACCTTACAAAATGAGCTTAATGATAAGGAATTATGGATGTTGTATTTTTTTTCATATACCTTTAAAATATTAATTATTTTTATGATTTTTTTTTCGACTATCTATAGTTCCGCATATAGATAAACATTCAAGGGTAAAACTTAGGTACATTAGGTTTCCCAATTGAATTCAAACACATGGTTGTATTAACCAATGAAACACAAACAATGTTATATTTTCCAAGAATATTTAAATTCAATGTATTTGAATTCAACTAGGAACCTAATGTACTTGACCTAAGAAATTGTACCTAAGTTTTACCCAACATTCAAACATGCTTAAACATGAATGTTTGATGTTACAAATAAATAAACAGAGAAACATACATTGCCATGCCCAATGTAACTCTTTAGGAGTATCTGGGCAGCACTTGTATCTCTATTGAAACTTGAAACTCATGTTTTGGTCCACAACATGGCCTAAAATTGATTGCCTTGGTCATCGTATGTGCTATTGGATGTGGTTCCTGAGAATCATTTTTTGATCAAGCTGTTTGTCATATTTTGCAGATTTTTGCTATGAATATTCCTCTGATTTTAGGCTTCCCTTTATCATTTGTTGTATGTTGGTTTGATTTCAGTTTGAAGAAGGAAAAAGCATAGGAGTTGAACACAGACTTTCTGAGGAAGGTTGTTTCAAATGCATTTCTTTTATGGTTCTACATTTTTCTGTTTGTCATTCACAATTGCTCTGGCTTGACATGCCTAGTCAGGTTTATCTCTAGAACATCTGAAATATGTACTTGTTTCTTTACAGAGGGCTCAAGAATCAACAGATTGGATGTTAGCGAAAATGCAACCATAAAATTAGACTTTGTTGACTTGGCAGAGAGAGAGAGAAACCATCAGATTATGCAAAATTTTGCTAAATCTATATGGAATGTCTTGAAGGAATATAAACAAAAACTCAAGGTATTAATGTATGGATATTAAGTTATGCTTAAACTTTGCAACTCACATCTGCGTGTTAAGGCTTTTTTTTGTTATAGTGCTCTGATATCTCTATCAATGCAATTTCAGTAGTAAACTAACTAGCACCATCTATTCGACAACTCTGGTTCTAACAGGTGGCAGAGTGTGAAGTAAATAGTCTTAGAGAAAACCTTAGGAATGAAGAGACTCGAAACCTTGACCTGTGTAAGGAGCTGGAGGATCTGAAGTCTTGCTGTACTTGTTCCAAGAGAAATCATGGGGACGCCTCCGTAGTTGAAGTATGTTCTAGTTCTGAACCCAAAGTAGAATTAGAGGGATATGGATCTAGTAACATTGATGAGGTTTGCATGCAGCTTCTCTCCTCTCTCTCTAGTTTTATTAATGGTGCTATTTAATTTTGTTTTTTATATTTTCCCGGAATTAGTACACTCTTGTTATAGTTCACTTTCACATTTTACTTGAGATATCCATGCACTATGTTCTGAGAAAGAAATTAATACACAACGATTTTGGTAAATGTTCAGAAAGATGTGGACCTTCACTCTTCCAGCCTCAAGACATCTTACTGCAACACTCTGGACAAGTGTGACTCTTCTCCAATAAAGGATAAAGATGTGTTCTCTCCGGTAAATATAGCTTTGCTGCTTTCTTTATTGTCCCAACTCTGATCTTTTGTGATCCTCAACTCATGGGGATCATGGTGTTATAAAATGGCTAATTTTTGTTTTCTTTTAGTTTTTTGGGTGCTTTGGTCAATATAACAGTATTCGAATTGTATTTTTAGGAAAATGGTGGATCATCTTCTCTGAACTTGAGTGGATTTGAATGTGTTGACAATGAGCAAGAATCTAATGCCACTGTAAGGAAGTGTCACCTTATGTGTTTCAGTATTTAAGGAATGTCTCCATAGAGTGAAAAGTTTCTTTTGAATTGTCAGGTGAGTAATTCTGAGGTTGAATTGGTTAATGCTTCATGCCTTCGTGTTGAAAACTCTGACCAGCAGAATCATCAGGTATGAGTGTTGGACATATCTTGTATCAGGAATTCAGGATAGGAAGATTATGATATTTATTCTTATGTATGTTGAGAATAGCTGGGGATATTAATGTAGTTTTGATACTGTGCTATCAGAGAGGTGATATCTCTTCTGGGAATGGACACAACACAGAGAATTTAAATGAGTTTAAATACTTGGGAACCAAGGATAACTTTTCAGATGCTGATATACCAGGTTTGTTTCAAAAAGTTTTTTCTGTATGTGTATTATGCTATAATGATGGCTTATTCTATGATATGGGAACATTTACAATCTGGGTAGTTAGAATGTTAGATGCCCAACTTCTTTTGAAATGTGGCTAGTTTGTAGAATCTGGATACCCAACTTGTCCTATCTAGAACATGTATTTCCTTGAAATGATGTGATTGGATGAAAACATGTTCTTATTGTAAGGTTTTGAAATTCTGTATGTATTCTTCTCTTAGTAGAGGGATTAGATACATGTACAAAGTATATAAAATAGGAAAGGACAGCAATACCCTAATTACAGCCTCAAATCAAGAATACAGCTATCAATTAGAATACATAAGAAACATGTGTCAAATTGGTTTAACACTTATGGCATGGGGAATCTTTAGAGGAGGTAGGACATGTCCCACATTAGGTTGTTTTTAAGTCATATATTTTGCTTCAAGATTTGATGTTATCTCTTAAAGTGATTTATCATTTAAAATTAATTAGTTAGCTGCATGTTGATAGTCTATCTTAATTTTATTAGCTCCAGAACTGGTAGATGCAGATCTTATTGTCAGTAGTTACTGTGTATTTTGTGATTTTTGCATGTGAAATAGTTCTAATGGGCTTCGTTTATGGGGTAGCCCAGTCTTGTTAAAAGGGATATGGATCCCAATATTGTGGTCTGGGATTGATGTCCTGAAAGTGGCTTGAATCCCAATGTCTTGGTTAGGCATCTATGTCATTCTTCCTTACCTACCAATATACTTTTCGGCATGGTTTCTATCTATAAGTAACAAGTTCAAGGCTTTCAGAGTTTGCTATCAGCTATTCAGAGTCACAAGTCATGGTTAGACGTGACAGTTGTTCATCAGTGGAGCTGGACCAATATCTCACCGAGGAGGATGAGGTTAAATTCTCTTTCATGTCCCCTTGAATTATAATGATGCTTTTTTCCTCAAGTTTCTTTTCAAATGTCTGTTTTCTAATTCTGCTTTGACACTTAGTTTGTCACATTTCTTCAAGTAGGCTATCCAGCTAAACACATGAATAACTACTAAGCTGCCATTACATATATATCTGCTGCATCTCAACTATTAACTCCGTTTGTTCCTATATTTAAATGTCTACATTGCTCTCATCAGTCTTTTTATCCAAATGACAGCATACATTGTGAGTTTGAGGGACTTAATGCATGCTTTAAAAGCAAAAGTGCAACGGTACCAAACTGGTGTCCGCGTTGGCCTTGCCTTGAGCTCTTCCGTAAAATGGAGAGCTTTGAGCTTGTAGAAACATGCATACCCCCTCGTCATCCAACTAGTAGAAAATCACATTAAAAATTGTCTAGATCTGATCACATGAAGTTTATGTACTTGTATTGGTAAACAGAGAGGGACTATCCATATATGAACCAGCATCTGTCCTCCATCTAATCGACTTTTAAATGGAATTCTGCCTGTAGAACTATTTCTGATTTTTTTATTAATGGTGAGTGAGCATTGTTTTTGTGCTAAAGTGACCTAAATGTGGAGAGCCGTAGAGGGAGTTCATGATAAGAGGAACTCACGGTGGCTTCCCAAAGTAAAATTGTTAGTCTAGATGACTCTTTTTCCTTATATATACAAATTAGCTCTTCTGTTCTGGTTCATAATTTATAGAGAAGTTACCAAGCTGTTATACGTAATTATGTACATTTTAGTAGCTATTTGATAGCAGTTTGTTCAGATTAACTTATACGTGAAAATCATAAATACTGTGGCTGAACCGCTGAAAGCAGTTTGTTTAGATTAATTTATATGTGAAAATCATAAATACTGTGGGTTAGGTATTACATAAAACTCAGTATTTTCAGCCATACAACCATTGTCGTATCATACGTGAGTCGTACCATTTTTCCATTTGTCCACTTCTTTAAATTATATCCCTTTTTTTCCCTCCCTGTCATCTGGCCTCTTTGTTGGTTTAAATTTTCTTTGCACTCATATGTTGCTACTTCTTTGTTTTAGGAAAAGTCAATTGATTTAATTTTAATGGTTTCTCAAATTTTCTTTGTATAAATATAGCTTGTCCTCATCTCAACGTCTTCATTAGTGTGATTAGAATACAATTGTCCAATATCACACTGCTATGTATGGCTTTTAACATCAATGTACACACAGTGATTGATTTAGGTATTTTGCAGCCTCGGTTATGCTCTTACCACTAGCAGCATGCTGCTTGTTCAGTCCTTTTATTAAGTTATTTATATTTGGGATTCTGTTCATATGTCTGTCATGGATATCAGCTATCTAACATGGCTATCTCCTAAGGATTGAAATGCTATATGACCTAATACTTACAGTTTCCCTTTCCATATTTATGAATTAAATGTCTTTCTTGTTAACTATAGATGCATATCTATGATGTAAATACTGGTTTCATGGTTCTTTCTTTTTCCCATTTGGTCCTTTTTTAGGAATCTTCAGTTCTGCCAGCATCAACTAAGGAAGATGTTGCACTTACCCAAGTATGCAGCATTTTTGATGTGCCAGAGAGTCAACCAATGCTTGATACTTACTGTAGAGACTTGAATTTTGAGAAATTAAATAGGTCAGTGGGGGTGTTGTATCAGTGTTAGCTGCACACTTTGTCTTGTTTGGATGAGATTATTTTTATTGGCTTATTTTGTATAAAATATAAGTTATATAAAAGTAAAATCATACATTAAGAAAAAAAAGACAGCTTTAAAAAACTGCACATAAGCTAACAGTGAAATAAAGTTTGTGGGGTTGAATCCCAATATTGATGATAGAGTTTCTTGAGATGATTTTTTTTGTGTTTGGGGTGGGGGGGGGGGGGGGGGGGGGCTTTGTTTATGCCTAATATGTTATATTAATCAGGAAACCTTTGCCTGACTCATCCATATTACCGAGGGATTGCAGCGCATTGGATGTTGAGGATGGGATTATTGAACCATCAGTAAGTTCTTTGTGTTTTTCTACTCTTTGCTATTTCTTTGCATATACATTACGTTTTATTAGATGATCTAAGGTCATTTGAAATTTGAAAAATGATGTGGATCTCTTTGGAGTGATCATCCATGTTTATGCAAAAGTCATTTTCTTTTTTCCCTTAGAGAATTTGGATAGAACGACATGTTAATTAAAATGGCGATAGAGAATATGATTTTGGATATAATAGAATGATGAAGAAGAATATGTGGCTGACCTTGATTAGGCTATTAAGGATCCATAGCCGATCTCAAAGTTGAGACTAAGGCTTTGTTATTGTTGTTGGGAATTTGGATAAACTTTTTTGCCTAGTCAAAGGTAACCACCAACAATGAGCACAAAAATTTATTTATCTACAGTTTATTTTGGTGTTTAAAATGATGAAAGCTAACCTTTGTAGAATTGAAGGAGATCATCGATTGTCAAAGAAGAATTGAGTTTAATTTCCTTCTTATTTCTTTTTAATGAAACATAATTTTTTATGATTTTTTTTAATGTAAAAGTTGCTTCTGCTTTCTTTCGCTTTCCCTTTTCTATATGCATTATAGGAATTCTTGGATTTACCTCAATCACAAAAGGAAGATGTTGCGATTACCAAAGAAAGTGACATTGTTGATGTGCCAGTTATTGAACCAAGAATTGATACTTCCTGCAAACCAGAGAAACCAAAAAGGTCAGTGAGGTTGCATTCCTTGTTAAACATGTCAGTATGTGGTATAAGCAAAAAATAGTTGACTGTGATGTATTGCTGATCATTGTCTTGCCTTGCCTTGGATCTTAAAAATTATCACTGTTTTTTTTCTTCAAGATATCATATATTAGCTTTTGTTCCTAAATCTTTTCTGTTTTTCTTTTCATTGTCAAAATTAGGAGACTTTTGCCTGCTTCATCCATACTGCTGAGGGATTTTAGTACTTTGGATGTCGAGGATGATATTGAGAAACCAAAGGTAAATTTGATAATTTCCTATTTGCTTGTATGTTTGCTACTCCCATCTGATCTGAAATTGAAAGGGCTGAGGGTCACAAAGTGACAAGTCACGTTTGTGCCGCAATTTACTGAGTTGGAATTTGGAACCAAAGCAATGATAACACCAAATTAATGAAGTAGGAGGAACTCTTTATAAGGTGGAAATCGGCATCCTTTAAAAATAGTCCCGTGGTTTCATTTTAGCATACAGTTTACTCTCAACTGAACAAAAGAAAAAAAAAATATATATATATATATATATATATATTAAAGAAAGAAAAGAATTAGTGTTCTTGTAAATGTTATTGGATTTATATCAACTAATTTGCAGGGAAACAAAGCTGGAGGGAAATTGGCTGCGGATGAAAGAAAACGAATTCAAGGTAGCTCTCTCCTGCGCTTACTTAAGAGCAACCTTCATCTCTAACATAGCAACCCTTTAAAGTTTAATCCGAGAGAGAGAAAGAGAGGAACATGTCTGTTGTACATTAACTTTTTGTATAGATGGGGCATTTTGTTTTTTGGGCCCAATAGCTCTTAATTAAGAAGATTGGCATTTACAAGTTACATCTGTTGTATAATTCTGACAAGCTCTGTGTACACTCTAATGCCTAAAGTGCTTGTGATCCATGCTCTAAATTGTTTATAATATCAGGCATGTAATTCAGTTGAAATTCCAAAATGTTTTTTCGGAGGGAGAGTGAGAAACTACGGTATTTTTGGGGCATGGATTGACATTGCAGAACATAGTTCATAGTAATGTTTAAAATAGTGTTTTGTACGACTGTTATGGGTGCAACAAATATTGTTACTGTCCCATGTTATTTTGCCTTTCAGGATGGAACGTACCCGTTTTATTCATAAAGCTTAAGAAGTTGAGTGGGCCTTGTACGTGAACCTGTCTAAGCTCTAAAGTTGATCTTAGTCAATTGAGCCTTCCCCTCTGTAGTTTTGGTTAAGCACTGCTAGGTCCTGTTGGGGCAACCGGGCTGAAGATAGCCTTGGGGAAGATGGGTCATTCTAGAAACGGACTCTTTCAGGTTGCCATGATTCTCCGAACCAGCCCAAATTGGTAAAACCAATATAATTTGTATGCCTTGTGTGTGGTCCACCCCTTCCTCTAGAAAGATAGCAAAAGTTAAGAAATAAGACATGGGTTTCGTTAAAATTGTACAAGATATGCAATGGATATTGGAGATGTTAATCTTCAAGAAAATTGATTCGTATATGTGAGAGTTGTGCCGCAGTGTGCTGGTCCTATGGTGGACCGTGTGGTACATGGGCCACTTGAATATTGAGCGAGGTCGCCATCCAAATGCTTTCTATAAACTTTATCATTCTAAACTCACCATAATGCTTAGGACTTTGGACTAATTAAAGGAATTAAGACTGCTTTTAACGTCTCAATCCCCAGTTCCCCACTGACTAGCTCAAACTTTTTGTTCTTATCCATTTTTCCCTCTAATGATTAACTTTATGAGGTCTTGTCAGAATACTGTGACATCCGGAATTACTCATGGTTTAAAGATGTTAAGTGTTATTATAATGATTTTCATATTTACTAACTTCAGAGATTGACCAAAAGATTATTTTTAATAAATAATAAATTATATGAATTTAGATTAAAGAAACTTTATTGTTAAATGCCTGAAATGAGGAGCAAATAATTTTAATAAAGATGATCTAGCTCATCATGTTTTATTCCATGGGAGAGAAAGACAAATTCTAATTTATTTTTTTACTTCTATAGAATAGAATATAATATGATTTATTCATGTTGTCAAAGATTTCAGCAATAGTTTTTCGTATTGCTAAAGAGTTGAACTATTAAAAAAATGTGGTTACTATCTGATTGAATTGATTGGGTCAGATAGCAACCTTGTTTATATCTTTAAAAATTGAAAATCTACCTAAAAAAAAAACATATTTCTTCTGTACTAATTTGTCAATGTCACTTATAAATAATAAATTATATGAATTTAGATTAAAGAAACTTTATTGTTAATTGCCTGAAATGAGGAGCAAATAATTTTAATAAAGATGATCTAGCTCATCGTGTTTTATTCCATGGAGAGAAAGTCAAATTCTAATTTATTTTTTTACTTCTATAGAATAGAATATAATATGATTTATTCATGTTGTCAAAGATTTTAGTAATAGTTTTTCGTATCGCTAAAGAGTTGAACTATTAAAAAAAATGTGGTTACCATCTGATTGAATTGATTGGGTCACATAGCAACTTTGTTTATATCTTTTAAAATTGAAATTCTACCTAAAAAAATACATATTTCTTCTGTAAAAATTTGTCAATGTCACTAATAATAACAATTTTTATTTAAAAAATGATTTATAGGAATAAACTGATATCTGCTTACTCTATCGAAAAATATCAATTCAAGTCACAACATTCGAGTGAATTTAAATTACGTTTTGGAATCCTTTTAAAACCCATCCCACCTCATAGCCACAATTTGGGTTCGTTGACGTGATTTTAGCTAAAATAAATAATGAAAATTGAATCTAACAAAAATACCAAAGAAAAAAAAATGTACATAGTTTAAGCACGTCCACCTCCAAATACAATTCTACTAACCTTGAGATAAAATAGAGGTTAGATGGAGAAAAATATAGAATAAAAAAAAAAACAGTCAATAATTATTCACAAACAACAAGAGTAAACTAAAACAAGTGCTCCATTTGAATCGTTCCTGCTCTAACATTAGAAGAATCAAAGTCTAAAGTGAGGTCCATCTGTTAGTTTGCGTGAACGAATCTTTTTTACTGTTTTTAGCATATGCCTAATGAATTTTATGCACCCCAAAGTCACACCTACTCCAAGCATAAGAACAACAATCTTTTACAAAAAAAAAAAAAAGAACTGCAATCCCGAGAAACAATCATACTGCAAAAATTTTCATTAAGTTGTAAAGATCAGTCATTTATCAAAATTATCCCACTATATATAACATGTAAGATGCAATTATTTATTCCAGTAGACCTGGATCATGTATGAACACCCTATGTTCACATGAAAATGTCTTCCTTTTTTAGGGATGATTGGAAAACCATAAAAAACGGGTCAATTATGATACAAGTTGAATCCAAAAAAAAAAAAAAAAATAAAAACGAATTCAATTTTAGGATATTTTATTTTATACCAAGTTTGTCTATAATGGGGTGAGAACCCGTTTTAGGTAACATAGGTGCAAGATTTTCAAATTTACAACTACATTATGGCTATAGACTATAGTGTATCTAATGTACCCCTGACACATAGCATTCAGGAAAAAAAAAATTCCTTTAACATATGATTGAAATATCAAAGATAAAGCTGACATATGCTATTTTAATTTTTTTTATGGAAAATATGCTGGTTGACAATAAGGGTGTCCTAAAGCGGACAAAACTTCATTCAACCAATGATCCCAAATCCGAAACCATTGCTTCTTTAGTTTTATGTCTTATATTTTGTCTATCTAAAATAATTTTTTTTGGATAGGGATTTTATGTACCTAGCCTACTATATACTCACGGTTCTTTAACTCGGACCTAAATAGTTGAACAATAATGTAAGTCCCTCTTCCATTTCCATGTCTTAAAAATTCTCACGTGTGACCCTCACGTGACTGAGAAGAGGACCAAGTGGACAACGACAAGAAGAGACCTCTACCCTTTTCAGCTTACGTTGGTGATAGTACCATGTCCACCCCTTGCCTCTTTTCTCCGAAAACTCATTATAAAAAGGCCCACAAACCATACCCGGAATTGACCGGGTTTTTTTTGGTTGCTCTTTGACCTACATGGTCTTTAAATTTAGCCAAAATAAGGAAAAAAAATAAAATAGAAAGTACACCTCGCTATTTTTCCTTTTTTTCATGTTCTTTGAAAACCAAGTTAAGTAACGTTATGAAACCGACGTTATAGGTTCAGTTAACTTAATTGGTAAAATCATTATCATCGAGTAAGACCTCTGGGTTCAAATCTCGACTTCACCAAAAGCTAATTGTTAAACAATCATTATGAAATAGACGCAATAAATTCAAATATTATCGCAATTATATATGAAAAAAAAAAAAAGTACATCTCGCAATTTTTCTTTTTTTCACATTCTCTAGAAATCAAGTTAAACAATATTATATAAGTTTCATTAGTTTAATTGATAAAATTATTTATCATCGAGACCTGTGCCAAAAATCAATTATTATCTGGACATGATAGTAGAAGTAATTATCATACAACCACGTCATAGATTTAAAAACTAAAAAAAAAAAGAAAAAAAAAAAAAAAAGAAATTAAGCAACATTATTAACCGGTCAATCCAATCCTTCCCGAGTCGACTCGCTCGAGGCACGGCTCGCGCGCACTCTTTGTCACGTGTAGTTAACCAATAGCGAACATTAACCGACCACAAAATTGAAAAAAAAAAAAAAAAAAAAATTGCGAGGAAGAAAGTTAGAAACGTTGTTTGCTCTTTCTTCCCAGTTCGAAAAAATAGAGAGAGCTTCACAGAGAACAAAGCGAGCGAGGGTTTTTGTGAAGAGAGAGAGAGAGAGAAAAGAATTTGAAATCCAAGCTCTAGAGAGAGAAACCACAAATCAACGATTCAAGAGAGAGAAAGTCTTTGTATGTGAGCGAGCGAGAGAGAAAGTGAGAGTTGAGCTTCTCTTCTCTGTGTGAAGGAAAAGGCTGAGTCAGAGCTAGGGTTTCGAATTCATTGACGAAGGTAAGGAATTACATTCCACGCTTGTAATTATTGCTTTTTATTTTTCGCGTTGTGATTAATTCGTTTCCAATTTTAGGATTAGCGTTATTAATCACCTATTTCCATAGCATTAATTATTGATATATATAAATATTTTTTTAATTTTGATCATTATTAATATTTAAATTCATACCACGCCTTACTAGAGCAAGCTATCGAGTAAGGGTTTCTTCGTGCTAGCTATTTTTGAATTCTAGGGTT
This sequence comes from Fagus sylvatica, assembly GCA_907173295.1. Lineage (NCBI taxonomy): Eukaryota > Viridiplantae > Streptophyta > Magnoliopsida > Fagales > Fagaceae > Fagus > Fagus sylvatica. Next base: position 35,089,755 of record OU015764.1, on the reverse strand, counting down.
TGGTACTCTCTGCCTGTGGTAATTCTTGCTTCTTTTTTTTTTTTTTTTTTTCCTTCTATTATTGTAGAGAATATGAAATTCCTTTTGTATGGTTTCGAGCTCGTTGGTTTAGATTTAGTAAGTCTATTTAACTATAGTTTGTTTTTGGGGGTTTTGATTTGGTGCCTCTTTGGCTGTTTCAGGATTGAATTATTGTTTACTTGGCGCTTGGATTTCGATTTTTTTCGACATTGTAAATCTACTAGAACAGGCATTGAATCAACTGGTAAGTAGAATTGGCTTTTGGTTTTTTTGTCTACTTTATTGATTGTTTTCCCTAATTGACAATGTCATATACATGGGCATTTCTTATCTTTTTATTGTTTTGGGTTGGATGGGCAGGCCTGTCGCAATTTTATTTATATGAGCCTTAATTCACAGTCATATTTAGTGTCTTATTTTATTGTTATAGAACTTTTTTCACATTAGGAAATGGATTTTAATACTCATAATCCAAATTGCTCAAACTTATTGGACTTCTTTTTAGTTGAATTGACTATTTTTACTACACTGGGTATTTGGTTTTTCTTTTTAAGAAGGAAAATTTTATTTACTGGCATAACAAGGATACAATACTTAGTTCCTGCCATGTTGACAAGCCCTTACTTGTTGACACACAACAGATGATTTTTGACTTCACTTATAATTGACAGATGGAAGTGATAAAAGAATTGTCATGTTATGCTCTTCAAATGGCTGTTTTTGTTACATATAGAGTGACACAGGACAGCTTTAAGGATATTCTTAAACCGAAATTTGTAGTTCTCTTGTTTGATATTCTTAAACCTCATTTGTAGCTTTTTTGGATACAAGCTTGACCTTTGATCATTTCTTTAGCACTGTTGAACAGCGTGAGCAAATATAACCCAGTTCTTCTCATCAGTTATGTTTGTTCTTTAACATATTTAGTGGTACCTTTGTAAATTAAAAAGGGGGCTTCATATAGCTTGTAGTTGTTGCCTAAGTAATTTGATCATTGGACCATATATGCCTCTTCTCCAGAAGTCTTAGTTTTGAATTTGTTCAAAGATTTTAGTTTAGTTAATTAGCAAGTTTTCTAGTTATTAAGCATGAGACAGGAAACTTTCTTGGATATCCAAATTTGTAAAATGGGGATGAATAAATAGGAGAGTCTCAACTGTATCTGTCAGATGGATATGGGTCAACAAATAAGTATGCTTGTTTCACGTGATGCCATGGGACAAATGGGGGAATTTGTCTACGTGTGCTTGTGGTAGGTTTAGGTTAGGAGAACATGTAGATCTAGGGTTTAGAATTGTTGAAGAAAAGGTTATGACTTATGAGGTTGTGTTAGGAATAAAAAGATGGTTTGATGAGATATTTGATGGCTATTTAGTATAATAAGAGAGTTTGTGGGGTTTTAGGGTTTTGATAGGTAAAGGAAAGAGCATGATTTGGGGTTGTAAGAAAGAAGGAAAAAAGAGGATTTTATGGTGTTCAAGGGCTGTATGAACAGTACCACTAGAAAGAGAAAAAGAAAGGATAGAGAAGAGAGAAAAAAGCAATAACGTCAGCATGCCTCAATACTCAAAATGCTAAATATTTTTATTCATCAACTCCATCTCTCTTTGAATACATGTGAGCACAAATATATAGAATTATAGGACTTCTAGTTTGACTAGTAAACATAAAACCTAATAAATTACTAACATGAACTCAAAGAAATTAAAATCTAAGGTACTTATGATTTCCTAGAAAATTATAGGCTCAACTAAAGTATCAAAATCCCCCTAATTCGCAGGAATTGCAGAAATTACAGATTTTCCCCTGAATACAAAATTGGCCATAACTAATGAAATAAAAACCCAAATAAAAAACTGTTTTTAACCCTAAAAGACTCGTACCTAGACCTTTAAAACCACATGACTTTTACTTCAATTGGACTTGCCCGTGGGCCCCATAAAATAAAATCTTGAATTGACAAATTTGTGAAGTTATAACAAATTTATCTTCCATGGCTGCATCACATGGTCACTTGACCTTTTGAACTTGTCATGACCCGAACTAGTATATTCTAATCAGTTTGGTGGCTGAGAACCTTCCCTTACAATTCTAAACCATCACCAGAATATTCATTTTGTGATGGATACCTTTGTGTTACTTTCAGTATATGCCTTTCGTGCACATGAACAGACCCATAAACGCACATGCTCCTGCTTGTGCGTGTTCATCCTCTCATGATACTTACAGTTGCTATCCTATGTCTGATACATTGCTATAAATACTTCATCTTATGTCTTATGCTTTAGCCAGTCTAATTATGTTTTGGTTTTGACTTTATTAAACGTACATAATTCTGTGGAGAATAGACTTTATTTGAACTTACACTAGGAGTTCTTTGCTTATGTTCTTGCAAATTGTCATGCTCTCTCCATCTGGAGGATGAAAAAAATTAGGGAATTAGCGTAATGTAGTGCATTACTCCATTACTCCATAGACTTGGTGCTTGTAATGTAGTGCGTTCTATTCTTGGTTTCCAATTAATCTATACATGGTGGCCATGCAGTTAAGTCAAAGTTGGACAATGAAATTGCAATCTCTGCAGCCTTTTTTTTTTTTGTTGACAAGACATGAAATTGCAAACATAATTCTGTACTAACAAAACTTGCTTTGTTCAACTTCTTTGTACAAAGTCGGTTATAAATTTCTTGTCCTCCACATCCCCCCCTAAAGCTGCTTATTAAATACCAGTGATCCCTATTAAATACATATTTTTTGATGTTATGTTTTGTAGGTTATTTGTCAACATTATCCTGAAATTCTATAGCAGTTTCCAATGGGAGAAAAAGTAACAGCATGTCACACAGACTTCTTGGATGCTTGGAAACTTTGTATTTGAAGCAGTATGACGCTTGAGGATTTCTTTACCTTGACCGAGATGAAAGATGGGCTCACAGCCCCATCTCGAGTTGAGGAGCTGCTCAATGTAATGCAGAAGGACAAAGATTGTGTTGTGAAGAATGTTGGTGATGCAACCAGGCAGTGGGCTGCAGTTGCAAGCACTATTGCTGCCACAGAGAATAAAGATTGTCTTGATCTTTTTATACAATTAGATGGTCTTTGGTTCATTGACAGATGGTTGAAGGATGCTCAAAAATTATGTAATGATACAAGTGACAGTTTTGCAGAAGAGTCAATCACTGCATTGCTACGAGCACTTGAAAAGTTGCAAATAGACAATGAGAGATCAATAGCTTCAGGGATTTGGATTACTGTCAAGAATCTTCTTGGCCACAATAGCTCTAAGGTTCAGGATGGAGCAAGAATGTTGTTTGATAGCTGGAAGCAAGGTAAGGATTGTGATGCAATTCACCAGGATGTTCAGGATGGGAATAGAAGGCTTGCTGGAGAGGATGGTGGGCCATCTGCTTTTGACAATCCTATTTCTAGAGAAAGTGCTAAGGAAGAAAATCATGTGTTAGAACCTGCTAGAGATGAAACTTGCCCTACGAGAGAATCAGATATTCAGCCAGAAAGGACTGAAGATGTACAGATTCCAGATCCTAATGATCAGCCTGGCTCCCACATAATAGCTGACCATGAGGACACCAAAGATGGACCTTCCAACCCTTTGGCTTCCTCTTCTTTTTCAAACTCCTTGCGAGAAAATTCTTCTGTAAAGGAAGAATCCCCTACACATGCTGCAGACGGAACCACTTCTACTGAGATTTGTAGTGTTCCAGTTACGAAGCAAGGCAGTGATGAGGAACTTTCAGATGTTCTCAAGCTGAATGAGTCAACGAAAAATGAAAAGCAGGTGCATGAAGTTGACAATTCTTCAGGCAAGTTGGGTATGGCAGAGATTTCTTCTGCCTCTAGTGTATTGGAATCTGGAGCTGCTTGTACTGGTGATGAGGCTGCAAATGCACAGAAGATTGTGAGGGAGCCTGCTTTACAGACCGGGTTAGATGATATGAGACCTATAAATCGTTGCAGTGGAAATGAGTTCAAGACTACTGGTCAAGATGATGAATGTTGTTCTAATGCTTTGCTAGACTTGGCTGCCAATGGGAGTATATCAGGAAAGCCTGAGGATTTAGACTCTACTTCTTCCAGGATGGAGGACATTGGAGAAGCTGATGAAGATAAGGGGCATACTAGTGATGAGGGTGATGATCTGACAAATGCTTCTGATTTTTCAAAGCCAGCAAGGGAGACCAAAATCCCTGTTGTGATTGACAAGAGAAGGTCTAATATTGAACTTGAGTATGGCATAGTGGATGCTCTAGAAGTTGCTCGGCAAGTTGCTCAAGAAGTTTTAGAAAGAGAAGTGGTGGATTATAGAGAACCATTCTGCAGTTTGTCTTCAGAGAAAATCTCGGAAGGTGGAATCAGGCAGCCAGGTAGCCCAGATTCTATAAATGGAAAGCAGGACCTACCTACAGAGGTACCACGAGAGGAGGGGGCAACTGGAAAAACTCACTCGGCTGAGACAAATCCTGAGGGGGAGGGAGGCTCAACTAATTCAGATAATCTGGACAATGGACCAGAAAATGACACACATGATATGGAGTCCTCTCAGGTGACTGAAGCAGCTCAAGAACTAGAGGTTAACACAGAGAAAGGCCCTTGTGATTTTGATCTAAATCAAGAAGTCTGCTCTGACGAAATGGATGGTCCAATGAACCCCTCTGCACCCATTTCTTTTGTTTCTGCTTCAAGGCCATCAGCAGCTTCTGAATTGCCTATAGTGCCTTTGCAGTTTGAGGGGACTCTTGGATGGAAAGGATGTGCTGCTACTAGCGCTTTCCGCCCAGCATCTCCTCGTAGAATTCCCGATAGTGATAAGACTCCTTCTGTTGCAGGAACCCGTGATAGTTCAAAGCAGAGGCAGGATTTCCTTGACTTTGATTTGAATGTGACCGAAGGTGGAGATGAGTTGGGAAAACAATTTTCCTTGTTATCTGGCCTTCCTTCTGGGGAATCTTCAGTTGAAGTGAGCCCGATGAGGTCAGGGAGGCCGAAGTTGGATTTGAACTGTATTGGTGATGATGGTGATGCTCCACCGCTGGATTCAAAGATGGGAGTGCAGCTCTTTAACAACCTGAGTAGCCATCGTAGCCCATCTCCTGCCTCGTCATCATCATCAATGCAGCCTTCTTTGAGGAACATTGATTTGAATGACAGACCTTATATTCACAATGATGCGTCAGATCATGGGCCTATCAAGTCTTCCCAATTTGTAAATGCATATGGAGGACCTAAACCAGATGCTCCTGCTATTTCTATCATGGGCACCAGAGTGGAAGTTGATAGAAGGGATTTTCTTTCTCAATCTTTGTCCTTACCAAACGGCAAGACTACAGAACCTACAGTGGACGGTAGCATGAATAGAGCAGGGGTTCTTTTGGGGATGGCTCCCACAATTTCTTATACTCATTCTCCTGTTTTTGGTTTCAATGGGCTGACAACAGGGCCCACCATGTCCTTTTCTTCGGCATATGGACCTGCTGGCTCAATTCCATATATGATGGATCCTAGAGCGAACCCTGTTGCGCCTCAAATTGTGGGATCTGGATCATCTGTTCCACCTTCCTACCCACAGTCACCGTTCATAATGAGCATGAGTGGTGTACAACCAGGTCTAAATAATGCCGGGCCATCCCGCCCAAATTTTGATCTAAATTCAGGCTTCATGATGGAGGGAGGGCATAGAGACTCAGGGGGTTTGAGGCAGTTCCTCATTCCTGGTCAAGGCAGGTCTGTTGAGGAGCATTTGAGGACCAACTTACAACCCTCTTCAAGCTCTGGGATTGGAGGGAAAAGAAAAGAACCCGATAGTGGATGGGACCACTATCCTTTTAACCACAAACATCAGCAACCACCTTGGAATTAGTAAGTGTTTTATTTATCGAAGGTCCTTCCTCTCTTCGGATCAGTTCATAAATCCAACCAAGCAAATTGATGCTTACGTTGCCTAAAATTATCCAGAATGGTAGGTGAGCCCATTGGCTTTAGTGGGAGGGGAATTATTAACTGAATAAAGCTGAGGGCTTTGTGGATGTAATGTTGTTCTTGTTGCTGAAGGGAAAAAAGTAGGTTTATTGTTTTAATTTTGATTTACTTTCCATCTCCTTTTCTGTGTTTCATAGATGGCCATTGCAATCATAGAAAGCTTGGTACATGTAGTTGTAATTTCTCTTCCTTATATATCACAGAAATTTATAGGAACCGGTCTCTCTTTTTACATTGTTTTATAGTGCTTATATTAGAGGTCAAAGTAGGTTCGTTTGGCTTTTAATGATAAACATACCGAGACAGCAGTTCTTTAGCTAATTTTATACCCGGGCGGCTCCAGGCCAACGGGCCCCCAAAAGAAGAAGAAAAAAAAAAGTATTATCAATATTATCCACTTAATTTTACGCTCGGTCACACATCAAACAATTTTGTTTAAAAATAAAAAACAAGTATAAATTTGAAAAAATAAATGATTATTTGATAAAAGATAACTTAACAATAAAAAAACAAGACAATATGAATTGAACTATGTTTAACCATTTTTCTAAAAAGCCTTTCAGTTTTTCACGGTTTAACCATTTCTTTTGCAAATCTGATAGTTTGACGGGTCTAATAACTATGTTTTGACATGTTGCTACTAGGTCCTCACCTCTCCCTCCCCTTCTCAGATAAACTTTCTGACGTCAACCCTGTATCTGTTGACATCAGAGCATAGTCCTCTTTATCCGCGACACTAATTCCATCCTCCATGTGGATTATTCGATTATGGACCAAGCCTTTTTCTTTATTATTGCATGAACAGAGATATCCAACCAGTTCTCTAAGTGGACGAGTATGAACAGTAACGAACACTTGTGCAGATGAAAACTGGAAGAAAATAAAAACACTAGTTTCTTATATGAATGAAATTAAGAATTTTTTCTGGGAACCCAACCTTCTTTCTTTAATGCTTAACTACGGAAACAACACTAAATCGTAATAAGTTATAACAAAATTGAAGGGGAGCTGGGCCAGCTGGTTGCTACAGTAAACATGTCGTCCGTCCTATAGCAGCAACACCCCTTTCCCATCCTCAACCCCAAAAATGCAAATGATATTTGATACAAACTGCCTTTGAATCTACTACCTCTTCTATAAAACGGCTACAAAGATAAATATATCACTGCCCACCAAATGCACAATTACGTCAAAGGAAAACTTAACCGCCAGCTTGATAGTGCTACTTACGCTTAAACCTGGAAAAACAAATCGAACAAAAGTGAGTATTTTCTTCCAGGAATGAATCATGAATGTGTATTTGCAATGCCAAGTCAAAATTAGAGAGAAACTTGCAACCCTTTAATTTCACAAGCATTTTTGTTAGCATAAAAGGTTTACAAATTATACAAGAGAAATCCACAGGCCACACACGCATATATGCATAAATAAGATCCAAATCAACCACGGAAGTACAGTGCAATGGGATTGTAGGCTAATTCATACCTTGACTTGCTCTTAAATGAATTCTTGGACTTTTTCTTGCCTGCAGCAAAATTTCTTTTCTGCTTTTTCTCACTCATGTCACTTTGGAATAGCTCCCGCATCTCATTTGTCCTAGATTGTTTTCTTTTGTCCGGTCGTTCAGATTTCTTGCTGGGCTTCTTCACAATCTTGCCAGCATCTACTGCTTTGTTCACAGCCTTAGCTGCTTTTGCCCGTCGGTAAGCCAGATCAACAAGTGATATTCCAGTCTTTTCTTTCTTGTTTTTCCCATTACCCTGCAGTTCTTACATATTAAAAAGTGTGTGCCACCTTTGAACAAACTTAATAAAAAACACCTAAGCTTAAAAAGTAAAATAACAAAAAAGAGAGCGAAAAAAGAAATTTGCAGTTTGAAAGAGCAATGAAGGCAATAGTGTCCACACACAGATGGGAGTTCCCTTAGACCATCATAAAGCTCAGATGTCAACTTTATAAAGAACAACCAGAAGATATGTGGCAGAACAAAGAGAGGAAAGTCTGCCAAAGTAAAAGCATATTGATGATGTTCATATATTAGAATCATACAGTCATATCTTCGATTTACTGCCATGCCTAATAAACTCTGGCAGGTAGTGAGGATGAAACCAATAGCAATCAGAATCAATCTATCACAATCATCTTCATCGTTCACGTAACTATAACCAATTGCCTCAACAAAAGCCCATTCTTAGATATTAAGATTACAAATAGGTTAGGCCATCCAATTGTCCCAGAAAGGTTCAGATTCTTTTTAGTTAATACAGATACTCCATGTCACTAAAAGCTGCTTTAAGCTAAGATTATGAGAACTGTTCAATATAGATGGAAATTAACACAAAAAATAGAGAACATGAGAAACATACTTCTTCTAATTTGTTATATCGATCGTCATCCTCCAACATTTCTCTAGCTGCTTCCAATTTTCTGCGCTTCTTCCGTGGCAAATTTTTCTACTCAACATATACCAGTTAAGAATGTTAGTCATGTTGTACATCAACTAAAAGCTCTCATTCAAAAATTATGAAATCAACATTTAATCTCAATTTCAAGATAGCAAGCACCTCACGCTCTCGTTTCCTTTTTTCTTTCATTTTGAGGTCTTCAGCTTCTTGGGCACTGATTAACACTTTTCCAGAATTCTTTTCTTTCTCCACAGATGCCTGTCAATAAGATTGTAGAGTCAATGTTTTTAATCAGTTAAAACTCCAATCAAAGATGGAGTGTTTGGATTAAGAAAAGAACAAAGTCATGTAGAAGAGAGATCTCCACTGGAGATAAGATGGTACAATGGCAAAGGAAAAGAAAAGTAGAGAGGGAAGGAGGGGGGCAGGAAGTAGAGAGGGAGATGTTCAGTAGAAAAATTGGACAGCGAGATATAAAGAAAACAGCACAGCTTTTGCTTAATCTTTGACATGGAAAGAAAGAAAAGTTCTATCACATAGGAGAAGGTCCTTTAAAATAATGAATCATCTTAATATCCATTTACTTTATGTAATATAAATTCATTAAAAAAAAGGGCATGGTCCTAATAGGCTAGTAGTCTGCAAAAGAGATAAAGATAGGAGGTAATACTCTGTCTGACAAGCAAAGACTGCATGGCACTATGAATATCCAGAGGGTAAAACAAATGCAATTGAGAAGCCTTTCTAGGGTCACAAAATTCTTTTTGATCTTATAGCAATAATCAAGTTGTACTGAAACTGAAGAACCTTATCATGCAGATACATTAGGTGCAATTGAGAATGACCTAAATGGTTCCCAGTTGCCAATGTGAAGGCCATTGTCAATAATCTAAAACGATGGCCCAACCATTTATGCACCAACTTATGTATAAGTAGAGATGCACAAATTCGTTTTGGGGAAAATTGAAATACTAAGAAAAAAAATATGCAAATTGAAATAACCTTTGACGCCTTCGCAACAAGCTTTTTCTCCTTTTCTGTAACAAACCAGGTTTTCTTGGGCCGTGAATATATTTCCTCCCTATGTGCAATCAAATTTTCTGCCTGCACACAATATAGAAGTGAACCAATTTATGTTAAGCTTGAGTATAAGATCATATTAACATTAATTAATGATTAGTCAAAGACATAAAAGATATATGGTGGCTGCTTTGGAAATGACAACACAGACTTTCCAAACAATGACTTCATCAAAATAAAAAAAAAATGACATTAGAATCAGTACAATACTCATGATATCAAACAAAAAGCATCACATATGTAAAATCACATACCCTTGATACTTCCATTTCAGCTTTTCTTAGGACTCTCTCTTCCCTGTGTATTCAAAAAATGTATTATTGCAATGCAATGCAATGAACAATAATAAGAAGAAATCTTTTAAAATGGATAATACTAAGACCTCTCTTCTTCAAGAATCTCAGCCACCTGATCTTCCATTTGCTCAATTATCTGAGACCACTTGGTTATTGATTGCTCTGCAACGATTCGACTTCTCAGCTTGGAACCAGCTTTCTTAGCCTATCAAATTGAAATCATCACTCAGTTAAATCTTATTGAGGAATCATCAGAAGCATCAATTTCTTATTGCCTTCTTTTCTTTTCTTTTCCTCCATTGTTTTTGGATGGGAGAACATCAACATAATTAGGGACGTCTGTTTTAGAATAATTATGTAATTAATATAAAAGAAACGAAACTATAAAGCGCAAAACTTCTAATGTGAAGTTTCCCATTGGAGTTTTATTTATGAAGTTTGTAGATTATCAAGTAGTTGAGCATAAATATGGTTAAAAGTGAAGTCCATTTGTAAATTTGAGAAATATGGAGCTGGAGTATTATAAGAAAGATTTTATATTTAATAAAAAAAAGGAGTTCGTGTTTTAGATTTCATATGGCATAGAAATAGAGATTAATAATATGAATTGATGATTATTCAAAAGAATGATGAAGATAAAAAGAAGAAAAAAATTTGGAAGAGAGAGAGAGAGAGAGTTTTCTAATAAATTAACTGGATACTAATAAGGAGTTCCCTCTTAAAAAAAATTCTAATGCTAAAGAAGATTGCCCTAATTAAATCTAATGAACAAATGAAACAAATTTTAAAAGATTAAAAGAGGCCCAACATGATATGAGGAAGAAAATGATGCTCACAATGTCTTTCAAAAGAGATCGGTCATTATCTGTAACAAATGTAACAGCATATCCTTCCCTACCAGCTCTTGCTGTACGACCGACACGATGAATATAGCTGCACAAAGGAACAAAATAAGAAAATGGTTTTCACCAGGATGCAGAAAGTGAGCCCCATGCCGTCATGTGCATATCACCATATGGCAACATTGCGAAAGAGTTTAATCTACCTTTTATATTCCCGAGGACATTCATAATTTATAACTGTTTGAACACCTATGATATCAAGTCCCTACAAAAGACAAACAAAATATATTGTCAAACAACAATACAGTTTATTAGATTACAATAATTGAATATAGAGGCATGATTTATGAAAGAAATCGTGGAAGCATGAGAGCGCTTAGAGAGAAGAGGATAAATAAGTTTGAGAATTTGTTCTCACACGAGCAGCTACATCAGTTGCAATCAAAAAGTCAACTTGCTGCTTTCTGAATAGTTCCAAAGCCTACACAAACAAGCATAAGTAAGATTCACAAAACTGAAAAGATCATAAGCTCATAAAAGCAAGCAAGGAAAAGCATTCTCCAACGAACATCAAACTTATAGTAACATAAGAAAATAGGACGATTATCTTCATTAAAGAGTAATGTAATAAATCCAGATAAAACAAAATGCAATTTATAGAAGCTACTCACATCAAGGCGCTGGATTTGGGTAAGATTTCCATGAAGCTCAGTAGCGTTAAGGCCAGCTAATCCAAATAGAATCTTCAACCTATGTGCAGCCTGTTTTGTTCCACTGCCAATACAAATAAAAAATCATTAACAGGTCCAGAAAAATCATTATCTTCAAGACAATTTGAATCACACACAAGTAAAATCACTGACCCAAAACACTTAGCATTTCACCTTAACATAAGCCTTAGGTACTTTCTTTCTTTTTTCTTTTTTTGAAGCTTAGGAGTTAGGAGCACAGGTAAGACAGATTGTATATACTCAAGACAAGACTTTCAACTGACTGTAATTACGAAACAGGATTTCTGACATCCCACCCTCCAAACTGTCACATGGAAAAAGGTTTCACTAGCAATGTGAAATCCCTTAAAAATCCAAATGATGTTTAAGTTTTGGTTGACCACAAATTTAAAACAGGATTCATCTTTTTTTTTTTTGCCCTCCTTTTGCTAAGCATTTTAAAACAGAATCACATTGCTGCATAATATCAATGTCTCCTCCACAATAAAGATATTTTCATATGGGGAGTCGGGTCCGGTTCTGGCAGGATAAGTGGTGTAGGGATATGGCCTTGAAGGATAGGTTCCCTATGCTCTTTACTTGTTCTACTCATTGTGAGGCTACCATTGATTCTGTTTTGGTGAGACCGGATTCTGGAGGAGTTCGTGAGTGGAATTTTACATTTGTGCGTGGTTTTAATGATTGGGAGGTTGATGTTGTTGTGGAGTTTTTTCTATTCCTAACATCTAACATAGTTACCAATGAGGGTCCAGATAGGTTGAGGTGGAAACTTCAAAAGGATGGTGCCTTTGACTCTCGATCATTTTACTATGCCTTGAAGGATAGGTTTGGGCTGATTTTTCCTTGGAAAAGTATTTGGGCTTTTAAAGCCCCTCAACGGGTGTCTTTCTTTGTCTGGACGGCGGCTTGGGGAAGGATTCTCACTTGCGACAATCTCATGCGGAGAGATTACACAATGGCGGGGTGGTGTTGTATGTGTCATTGTGATGGGGAGACAGTGGATCACTTGTTATTACATTGTCCTGAAGTTCATGCGTTGTGGAGTTTTGTCTTTCGATCTTTTCACATTCAGTGGGTTATTCCAAGGCGGGTGCTGGATTTATTCCTTGGGTGGCAAAATTGGTTTGGGAAGCATCATTCGGACATTTGGAATTTAGCTCCATTATGCTTAATGTGGATGGTGTGGCAAGAAAGAAATAGCAGACCCTTTGAGGATGAGCTGAGCTCGGAGGATCAGCTTCTTGGAAATTTTGTTAGCTCTTTATTTGATTGGCCGCGAGTTTGGGGTTTTACTATCGCTGCTACAGTTTCTGAATTTGTTGTTTCTTTACATTCAGTTTCCTTTTCTCCTAGTCTAATGTAATACCTGGTCCTCCCGTGTGCATACTTTGTGCACACAGTAGTAATTTTGTTATATATACAATTCTTATTACCTATAAAAATAAAAATAAAAGATATTTCATATTCACAACAATATTTTAGTAAATATTTGAATGCCACTTTAGATACATTTATCCCAACATCAAGATTGCCTACTTAGATATATTATAGGCAACAACCAGAGTCATATGCAAATAAAAATAACTCATGTAGCAGTAGTTAGAACCTGAAGATGATAACTTTGGAAGTAAAAGTCTTTGAGCACAATGACAGAAGAACTGCTTCCTGATTTACTTCACGCATCCGGCGTATCCTAACCACCCTACATAACAAAGTCATAGTCCTCAATGAGTTAGAAGGAAATGTAGTAGAAGGCTACCATAAAAACTATAGGTGAAGATTATTTTTTTTTTGATGAATAACTATAGGTGAAGATTATAACTTTATAACTTCTGTTCAACATAAGCCTCTGCTTGAGAATGAGATTCATCTTAAATAAAAATGTATATAAGCATAAATAAACTTATAATTAGCTAAAGCTAAGTGGAGGGATAATTTAATAAGGAATTACTCCTGAGTCAAAGTTGCTGGCAGTGTTTTGGATGGGTCAGCTGAGAGGCGTGAGGGTTTGGTCAGAGAAAGCTTGATAAGCTCATCAACTTCCTCAGTCATTGTAGCTGAAAATAGCATGGTCTGCCTTCTTCTCGGACATAGACGGACCTTTTAATGAACCATAAATGAGAAGAACTTATGTTAAATAAATCAGAACATACAAAAAATAAAGCAGCATATTCTATTTTTGAACCTTTTGCATTAAAAGGAGAAAATACCAGCTCCTGAATTTCAGCACTAAATCCAAGCTCCAAAAGGCGATCAGCCTCGTCAAGGATTAGTACTGCAAGATCTTCCAAATCCACGGACATAGAATTGCGTAAATGATCTATCATGCGTCCTGGAGTGGCCACAACAATATCGGGCATTGTTCTCAAGGCTGCCTCTTGCACCTAATATAGAAATGACATCACTGCAATATTCCTGGTGGAAACAGATAAGCTATAAAGTAAAATATAGATCCCCTTTCTTCATTATCAGTTAATGAATTGTTCTAAGCGGTGACACATTGGGATTTTAACCACATCCTCATATTTGTGTTTAAAATCGAGATTTGCAAGCTGGGTAAAGATGCAAACTAGGTAAGTTGATTTATTTTAAGGGTGTGTTTGGTTCAGGTGAATAATTAAATAAATGTGATGTAATCACTCTAATAACATGTCATTTTTACTAATTTAAATGATAACATTATTTTTTTCTTATCTAATACTTGAAAAAATTACTTATAATATAATAATAGAAAAATTACTTCTTATATAATAGGGGTATAATAGGTTATGATAAATTCATATAAATTACATTTTCTATCCTCCTATTTTTCTTCTCAAACAAAGAAAAAAATTTATATTCATTTCTATCCTGGGAAAACTAAAATTTTTTCCGTCCTCTCACTCTTCCATCCTTCCTGCATATTTTTTCCTCCCATTTTCATCCTTTCATCCAAACGGACCCTAAGTATAACAGGACCAGTAAACAAAGATACTCTTTTTAGCCCTTGAGGTTATTTGTAGCATACCACTGTATCACAAAGTCCAAAAACAAAATAATTATCTTAAAACCAAAATCCTTTTTTCTTTTTTGATTTTCAAAAGGGCCTGAATTTCAATTTAATGAGAATCTATGTAGAAATAGACTAATACTAATTTGTCATTTGCTGAATAGATTTGATTTCATATGAGTTAGGCAGAAAGAAAAATCGGATTTACTGAAAGCATCGCAATCAGAAGACCGGGGGGGGCAGTCACGCCTCATACCAGGTGTTCAAAAATCAAGCCATATGAGATTAACAATCAAACCTTTGTGGAAAGCCCACCAACAACCAGGCAACATCGGATGTCAGTAAATTGAGCAAGTTTCTCTGTCATACTGTGAACCCTGCACAATGACATCAAAATTTGATTGACTATAAATTCAAGATCAGGAAAAAAAAAAAGGTCAGTTTTCTTCTTTTTTTCCCCTCTGACAAATCAAGTAAGCCAAAAGAACAAATTCCATAATACAGATCAAATTTTCCAGAGAAAAATGTTCCCACACGAGTTCTTAGCAAATGTATGAGACTGAGGCATGGGCCTAGTAATGAAAATTGGAATCTAACTTGGACTTGAGATGTAAAGCGGTGTTTCAGAATTCATAATTCGAATGTCGTTTCATTTTCATAAATACAATTTGAGGCAGAAAGATGAGTGCTAAATGCATAACGAATAAAAATTAGGGCAAAACAACACTTACTGAACCGCCAACTCTCTGGTTGGAGTAAGAATAAGAACCCTTATCGCTGGCACACGTTTTGGACGGAACAATAACCTCTCCAAAGTAGGTAGCGCGAAGGCGGCAGTCTGCATAATCGAACAATTACAAAACCATAATCTTCAATTGAACTAAACCATAATATATCAAAAACAAAATCATGGCATTACAAACAATTTACCTTCCCTGAACCAGTAACGGCACTCCCGCATATATCACCCCCATTCATCGCTAATGGTATGACCGCCGACTACAATCAAAACCCTAAAACTCAGCAAACCTAAATGGCATATATATATATAAACAAATAAGAAATGAAATAGCTGACCAAATAGAAACCTGAATTGGTGTGGGCTTACTGTACCCCAACGCCTCACAAGCCCGAAGCAAAGGCCGCGATAAATTCAGCTCCATGAATGATTTGGCGTGGAATGAAGCTCCATCGGAATTCGCATAGAAAGATTTAACTTCACCGGCATTACCGGTCCCGTCGTCTACATCATCATGCCTATCCTCTTCCTAAACATCAAATGCACAGTTAATAATAGAATTATGGATTTGAAAATTGAGGGATTAGAGAAGATTAGTGCTAACTTCGTGTTCATCGGGTTCGGATTCGGAGTCATCGGCGGGGTCGGGGATTGGAACGGAGCGGTTTTGGAGTGCTTTGGAGATTTTGAAATCGACAGAGGTTGTGCTGCGACGCTCGTGTTCTTCGGCAACTGATTCGTAGTAAGGAGCAAAGTCCCATGGAGATTCAGTTTTCTTGTTTGATGGCCGTTTTTCTTTTTCTTCCTTTTCTTCTTCGTCGTCGTCGTCTTCTTCTTCTTCTTCTTCCCCTTCTCCTCTTCCCCTTCTTCCTCTTCTTCGTGTTGTTCGTTTCCGGGTTGAAAGTCGTCTTCTTCGTCGCTTGAGGTTTCGAAGACGAAAGAAGGAGCCATTGGAGAGAGCTGGAGATGGAGAGCTGAGGCAACTTCGTTTTTGATTGATGAGAGTGAGGGTTTAGAGTTGGGTGTTAAAAGGGTTTATTACCCGTTAACCCGCCTGAAATGAACGGGTTAGGGCTTGGACATTTATAAAAGGGTTGCCCACTGATCTCGGGTCAAGTTGCGGATTTTAAAACCCATAATTTTGGCCCCATGAAATACCTAAAAATTTAAATACAAAAAAAGCATATTAGAATTCAATAATCACAAAATTATTATTATTTGAAAATAAAACATTGATCAAAATTGTTGAAACTAACGTTGTCTGTATCTGTGATACGAATATCATCCTCACGATCAAAATATCCTGACCAATCCAACGGTGTGAATTTCTGCAACAAGCTCCTATAGCAAAGAATAATATGATTAAGAAAAATAGAAAGTTGAAAAAAGAGAGCGAGAGAGCGAGTTGATGAAACTCACTGAGTTGCAGGGCGGTGCGGAACGGAGCCAAAGGCAGAGAGTGGTGGTTGCTGGTTTAGGCCTTTGATTGAAAAAAATTAAAAACTTTGGACCTAATTTGAAATGGGATATAAAGTCTAGGTCTTTTTATGTAAATTTCCCCTGATAAACCAATTGGATTAACATTAATTAGCACTATGTTAAATATATTTCAATTTTCTAAAAACCCAAAATGACATAAAAGAAAGACTATTTATATAACTGAAAATAATTCAGTTGCAGGACCTGAGAGATGAAAGTGGGGAAAAGTTCGCTGCAACGGTGGCGCAAACTTTGTGATGCGGCGGCGGGTGTATTTCAATGGCCTGGATTTATTCTGATGTTGATGAATGGTCGGATGTGTTGGGTAGGCAGAGGAATCGGAAGAATTATAGAGAGTTAGGGCTTTTCTCGGCGGCTCAGTTTAGAGATCGAGGAAAAGAGAAATCGAAACTACGTGCGGACTGAACCCCACGTGGGATGCGCTTGTGCGTTAAGTTCTTTGTGTTGACGTGGCCGTTTATTAGTGGTTAACTACAAGTTGCAGTAGTGTTTGGAGTTTGGCCTTTGGACGGTACTGTGTACTTGCCACGAAATGTTTTTGGATTAAAAGAAGAATTCTTCAATCAAACGGAATTTTATTGGTTTAATTATATTTTCCGTCTTGTTTGATGATTCATAATAATCCACTAGAGGCTCTTTTTATTTTTTGGGTAAAATGTATAGTCCTTTATTTTTTTTTAGTATAGATATAAAATGTAGTCCTTTATTTTTATTTTTTTTAATTAAAAGTGTAATTCTCAATAATATTATAATTCATGACAAACTTTTTTTAATTCTTAAATTTTGTTCAAATTTTTTTTCAATATATGTAAAAAATAATACATCCTAAAAATATAAGATTCACCAATATAGGTTTTATATCCCTATTATTACAACATTAAAAAACTTGAAAGTGAGTAAATCAATAGAAAGTATTGAGTGGGGTGGGGATATTGTATCACAAATCAAACATACAAAAAATATTATGCATATTTAATATTCAACATTGTAAATTCTTTACACACTAGAAGGCCTCTCTAGGAACCCATATACACGTTTCCAACAAATATTACTACGAATAACAACAATCCCAATATTATTGGTAGACTGGCTGTACTTGCAACTTTCTCCTTTTGTCACTTTCAATTTTTTTTTTTTTACTTGTATTTCACTTTTTAAAAAAATAACTCCATCCACTTCAAAAGAAATTATTTGAGAAACTGAAACCACTCTTAATCTATCGCATCAACTTGTATAGAAGTCAAAATGTGAGTCCGTTGGTACCATTTGATTATTGATTTAAGAAAAAAATCCATAACAATTTTCATACAAAATATTTAAAATTTTCATTTTCTTTCCTTTTCCATGATTCTAAGCAACTCAAAAAAGACACATGTGATTGATCGGTACCTCTCCTAGGTGTACAATTCATTAGGATCACAAACATCAAAAACACCATTATCACCTTAAGAAGGCTTTCATTCCATTTTACATTTGAAAATGCATGTGTTTGAAATTCTATAGAATTTCAACATAAATTAACCTTACTTTCATTAGAGCTAGTCTACGTTCAGTGTAAAATCATCAATAAGAAACCATGAAGCTCATGCAACAAACATCTTGTTATTTGTAGCAAATGAATAACTACCAAGTACAGAGTTTAATCACCAACCGGATTACAGTAGCACAAAATCTATATAAATAGTTAAATACCCATTATTTGACAATTATACACCATCCAACACCATATATGCAGTTTATATTAATGCATAGATGTTTTGAGTTCAAAGCATGTGTTTTGGTTCAATGTTTTGAGTTCAAAGCATGTGATTTTGGTTCTAAGTATCCGGTTACTCTTATCTATTTTTCTAGATTTTCTCAACAGTTGCTTTTATTTCTTCTCCTAAATCTACTCAAGTTTATCTTTTAATTCAATTACTTCCGAATGTTCATGTATCATCAGGCTTATATATATGGCTGTTTACAAATCATCAAAAGCTTAAATCAATTTGGTTTAGTTCTTATTTCTTTTATTTCATTCCTGTTTTCTTTAGTTTAATCTAATAGTTCCAAGGATATTATAAAGAATATAAACATAAACATACCTGTTTTCTTTATCCTATTCCCTTGAGTTTCTTTCTCAGATATAGAAAGGAAAAAAAATAAATATCAAAACCAAAATTAAGGAAGAGTTTTTAGAACAAATGACTGAACAAAAACAATTTCTAATATATATGTTCTATTGCAATTATATCATTTTTTAGTCCTCCACTATTTCTACCACCAAATTCAAAGTTAAAAATGTAGATAAACTTGAAGTAGTCATCACCATAATTAGATAGGATAATAAAAAATAAAAAACTAACCATTTTTTTTTTCATGTTTGAAACAATTATCACAGCAATCCCAATAAATTCAAATTCAAATCTAACTTTCAAACCAACCACAAAACGGTTACAAATCATTAAATATTTATCATGATCAAATGGTTTCTAAAAATTTGAACTTCATATTTCTTAGTTTTGGCAACTCATAAAATCCACAAAGACCCATCTATATTATTGTCAATGACAAGATCACGAGTGCAAAAAACCAAAAATAAGAAGAAGAAGAAAGGTCTATGAGAGACTGAGCTTATAATAGAGGTTTATGCACTTTGTCCTTTCAAGTTCCATGTATAATTGGGGATATCAAAAATTAAAACCAAAATTATATCTAACCAGATTCTAATACAAAATTCAATAAACTTATTTTTTTAGGAAAAAAAAAAAATGGTTTTTTGTCGTTCATTACCTATTTCAATTATTAGTATAGACTATAGATGGTTTGTTGTCGTTTATTACCTATTTCAATTATTATTACTATCATTATATGGAGGTGAAGGGGATATATTATATATTGTGATAAAGATATATTATTTCTTTCATATTTTCAAGAAGAAAAAAGAAAGTAATGAAATGGAAATACCTAAAATACCTATTTGTAAGTCCGTTTAGACCATAGTTTAAGGCTTTTTTTATTAAATAATTAAGGAGATAGAGAGGATTAATCAAGTAATGCTTCGAGGCTCATTTGAAACATAATTTTGCCGCTTTGGGGATTTTCAAGTTTCAACCCCTTCAAACAAATTCACATACTCATCGATAAGATTTGATATCTCATCTTAGGACATGTACGAATATTAGATTGTCATTATGACCTGGATTTGAATCACTTCATTGAGAGAGAAAATGTGGGGCCGGGGTTGGGAAGGAAACAAGTTTAATAGAAGTATATATTTATGTCCAATGGCCTAGGAATATAATATTTGATACCTTCCTGATATATTTTCATTCTTTATGTTATTTTACCCTTTAATGGCAATTGCAAGATTGTAAAGGAAAAGGACTACGCCTGTTGTAACTTCTGTTGTTTGCAACAACACTACAGGGTTCGACTTTCAAGTTTCAACCCCCATGTTCATGGCCATAAGAAGCTCACCAGTCACCATGCTCCTTTGTCATTCCGGTTTTGCACATCCCACTCCTACCATCCTCACCATACTCCTTGTGTTATGGCGTGGGGAGTGGGGACCCAACATCTCCCCACACTCTGTATGAAGATTGAAGGCTAAATTATCTCCTCGAATACAATACAAGATGTATAAATCGTGTACGTGCAGAATTAATAAGCTTGGAAACACCATACAACCAATTCATCAATATTCAATATGCTCATTTTCCTTTCTTTCCCTTTTTGGCAAAGGCTGGAATAACACGATAGTAATTCCCGCAATTAGAAGATCGAATCTGAAATCTAAAAAATAGCTAAATCTTAAACAGAAGATTTTTAAAGAGTCTTTTAACCACATTTATCAATTCTAAACCCTGTTAGCAGATCTAAACACATTAGATGGAGAAGTCAAGTCAAGTTGCAAAATGCCAAAATCACAGCTTCACCATGAAGGTTTTTTTTAATAACGTAAGAAACCTTCTAAAGAAGAATCATTTGGACTCGCCTCTAGCCAGAAGAACCTGTAAGTAACTAATAACCCCACTTGTCAAAACCAATTATCGTGTAATCCAAGAGCATTCACCCCTGACGTACTAAGCAGTATAGCTTTATTATAAAGTATCAATCATGTACCTTCGACCATAATCTACACTCAAACTGGCAAACTCAAATCACCAACATGGATAAGAACCACAAGCTTAGCACTGCCGCTTGATAGCTAACACACTGGATTAAGAAAAGATTGCCAAAGAATGATTAAGTAAGAGACAATTCATGGTCCATCAATACCGGTGACATGGAGTCCAAAGGTATCCTAGTCTATTGACATAATTCCAATGTGTGCACACACAAAATTCTGCTTCTGACAAGTTATCAATAGAATAAAAAGGTAAACTCCTGCTTTTAACAGATTATGTGTAGTATTATATATAATCATCATTACTATGGAAGTTAAAAATCAATTTGAAGTACTAGAGTAAAAAGGTTAAATGGTAACCTCCCACATTATTCATAAGCGGAACAACATTGTTCAGAGAAATGCAGAAACTATTTTCTAAGTAGAGGGTGCATATAGCTGCACCATCACCATGTACTTAAGGATTATTATTCTTCTTCTCACTTGACTTTTGTCCACAACATAAACACATAAATAGTATATTATACTTTATGTGTTTGCAAGCAATCGAATTTCTTTAGGTCATGTAACCACTGTGCCCATCAAATCATTCATCTATTAGCTTAATAAAACCCCTACCACCTTCTTAAAGTCATACAATGATTTCTTTTTTGATAAATTAAATCATACAACAATTATTGTACCATCACATTTTTTTTATTGTAGTTTCCATGAACTTGTCTTATTTTTTCACCAATGAATTCTATATATAGAGACAGGTATCAAATAATGATCATATTATATAATAGAGCTATTCTCACATGTTCAAATAATACTGCTATTATCATAATTTAAGATTCTCAAAGTACACAAAATTTCAGATGAAAATTTGCTTTCTAAACAAATGATTAGATGAGGGAACTTTTGCGATTGACAAATAATGCAACACACTTGTATCAAAAGCTTGGAAGAAAATAATGCTAATTTAGTATGTATAAAAATTTTGTAGAAGTTTTCTGTCACCTTAACTCATAACAATGAGGGACTGAAGGTTTTAGGTCACAATTTGCCAAGAGCCACATGGATTCATATGTATACATATATTTCTATTTTTTTGTAAATAAAAAATACTAATATATGTTTTACTATCTGATCTCGAATTATTCCAAGTTCTACATAAACATCATTAAATGGACATCCCTTATCATCCCTTATCAGTAATCGCATCTTAGGAAGCTAGGGCCTTTCCGTACCATGTTACACACCCACCTGCTTACCATAAAAAGGGAAAGACATGTTCACAAAGGACTATAAAACAAAGTATTCCAGCAATCCCTATTTCCAGTTATTGAACACAGTGTAGACTATTGGCCAACCATGCAATGGCCAATTTGGTCAAGATTTATTTGCAACCTTTTGCAAGAACACTGGCCTTGTACATATAATCTAGTTTGCGTCCTTGTTTGCTACTACTAACTGTATTCCATGCAACTTTATACTACGTTTTGTTTGTGAGGTTTAGCCCAAGAGCAGCAATGCAAATTTATAAGATATACACATATTTTTATTTTCTCCTTTCAGATTACACAAGAGCACACATTCAAACACACTCATTTTTCTTTCCTGGGGATGAGAAGGTGGTTATTGGAACTTTTATCTAAACTGCAAATGGAAAAAATAAAAAATAAAAAAATAACATTAAAAATAAGAAATGAGAACTAAGAGACAACTAAAACAGTAAAACCAGGAGAGCAGCTTGATAAAGGCATATGGCTCAGTGGTTTTGGGGTCCCAAAAATAGTTATACAAAGGGTGGAATCTAAATATCTAATCAAAGACCACAGGAAAATATGAAAATGCAAGCAATTCAGCTCTGGCCTATAACCGAAAAGCAAAGATAAAGGCTAGGAAAACAGCCAAAATGATATTATACAATAAGCATGAATGGTAGTTGGGGCAGGCAAAAAACTCCAAGGTTTGCCATCATCCAAAACTAAGTAACTAACGACAAATCCCTGAAACCATGCTAACAGACAATAATATATATCAGACTTTGTTTAAAATTTTCTCTCCACTCACCCATCTCTTTTGCCTTAACCAATAGAACGCATACATGGATGAAACAAAAACAGTTAGAAAAATCATTGACGGAGCTAAAAGCTTTGAATTTAAAGCTTCCACTAGTATTCAACTAATTAACTGAGCAAGTGTAAGGTATGAGATTGAGAAATAAGCAAGACCAAACTGAGTAAATATTATTTACATTCAGGAGAAAATGGAAGCATATCTCAAATCTAATCAACTAGCAAACAAACAACAAAAGTTCATAAGCAACTTTAAAATGCACATTTAAAAAAAAAGAAGAAAAAAAAAAGAAGCACAGAGTGCATACTGATTCGAAAATCAATCCAAAACGGAATTGGTTCTGCCGGAACCTGAAGCTCCACCGGCAGTTGCCGTCACCCTCTTCTTCCTCTCCTCCTCGTATTCCGGATCATCTGTAGGTAGCTCAAACCTACAAACCGGGCAAGAATTCCGAGAACCGAGCCAGGGCACGATGCAATCACCGTGGTACTCATGGCCACATGGCAATTTCGTGGCCATTTCGCCAATATTGACCATGTCCTTACATATAGCGCAGGCCAAAGCCTCAGCCTCCGACGCAATCTCCACTGTCGGTAAAGCCGAGACGGCAGATTTTGATGCTGGTGGAGCACCTCTCCTTGCGCCTATATCGTTCTCCGCCAAGGCTTGCAGCAATGCCTCGTAGCCATCGGCGTCCACGTAATCCTCAGGATTGCCGACGTACCGGTCCGATTCGGGGACTTCGAGGCGGAATTCGATGGAGGTGTCCTCCAGGCCCATGAGAATCTCGGCCCAATCCAAGATCCGGTTACGGCCGCTCCGTGCCCGGGGCATAAAGTCTTGGATCCGAACCCGGAGAAGATCGCGACGTCTTCTCCGAAGGTATTCCTCATCTTCATCTCTCTCTAGGCGATCTTGATTCTCTTGGTCCTCGTTCTCCGATGAGCGATCTTCGTCCTCGTCTTCTTCATTTCCTTCCTCTTCTTCTTCCTCCTGGTTTTGAAACTCTGTATTGTTCGGATCTTCGTCCTCTTCATCGTTTTCCCAACCATCCAGCTCAATCCTGAGGAAATCGTCGTCAGGGGAATGATCTCGCGGCGGAGGTGGAGGAGCGTCGTCGTCATGCGCAGCCTGCGCCATCAATCGGAGGACCTGAAGGAATTGGGATCCGAAGGACGGATCGTCAACCTGATCGGACAATCCGGAAGGTGGAGTCGTCGGCGGGCGTGACGTGGCGGGCATCGATTCGACGAAACCGTTCTTGCACTCGAGGCAGATAACGTCTGGGAGATTGGCTAGGGTTTCGATAGAAACGCGTTTCTCGCAGGTGTAGCACCAGTATTGTAAGGTTTCCGTTTCGCTCACAGACTCAGTCGGAGTCTGAGACTGGGACTGGGTTTCGGCCATGGTGTTTCGGGTTTTTTGGGGGGGAGCTGGTCCGATACGGCCGAGATGCACCCAGTACGATTGTGAAGAGGAAGGAACGAAGAAAATGGGGGAGATTAGATTTATGAGGACTGCCACGCCGAGGGTGTCAATTATGTGAGAGGAAGATGAAGGTGTAATTAAGGTGGTAGTTTGCCTTGGAGTTAGAACCGTTTGATGTGAATAATAGTTAGATGATGTGGATTTGCAAAGAAATCAAGCGGTACATGTGTAAAATGGTTGTCATTCTCTGCGACCAAAGTAGGAGACCAATAAGCATTCAAGTTTTAAGCCTCCGTGCTGCCGTCTGCCTTGCATGCACCGTCCAATTTTTTCCCCCTTTTCTTTTCTTTGTTTTGTTTTAAATAAAATAATTATAAATAAATAAAAACATAACAAAAGAATTTGGTAATACCAAAAATTAAAAAACAAGAAAATTAATTACTAAATACGAAAATATGATTTTTTTTTTTTTTTAGAAAAAATTCTAATTTACACCCTCAACTATTGGGGTCATTTTAATTTTATTTCTTAAATTTTAAAATTTAAGTCATACCCCCTAATGTTACATAGCTTTTGAAAAAAAAAAAAAAAAAATTAGCTAGATAGCCTAAACTGAATTAAAAAAATTAAAACATTTCTTTAAAAATTTACATAAACTAAAAAATACAAAATAAAATAAATAAATTTAATTATTGACGTCCAAATGGAAGCCAAGAAAGAATCACAATTTTGAATTTCAGCTCATAAGACCCAAAACCAAATCCTAATAAAACTGAATTGATTTAGCATCACCGTATAGATTTGAACCCAAAACACCAAACATCCAACCATCGTATACATCGGACTTAGTGGCTTACCAATTAAGACTCGGCTAAAGTACTCACCATTTCCCTATCTCGTCATTAAGATAATCGAACCTTGTAGTTCATTGACTTCAAACCCATGTCCAAATGAAGATGCTTCCCAAAGGTATATATCTAAATTTTGAAACTTTAGGGAGGTAAAATCAAAGGAAGCTAGAATATGAGGCAAGGACAGCAAGGAAGAAGCTTTGCCAAAGCTTAATAGGGGTTTTCATATATATTAAGGTTAGGTCCTCTCTTCACTCATAAATATTAGACAAACCCTTTGTTTTTTTAGAGACTATGATGGTTTGCCCCCATAGAGTCATCTAGTAGGAGCATGAAGAAAAAAACCCTTTTTGTTTTTTCGGATTTTAGTTCTACTCATAATATTTGATTCAAGTGTCTTTGTTAAATCTTAAACGTGGCATGGTTTATGCTAGGACTATAAAAATATTATTATTTTTTTAAATTAGGGTGTTTATCAGTTATAAAAGTCAGAAACTTGACATCATCAAAAAATTACCTTAACTCAGCAGCAGGCAACCAAATATTGGGGGTTTTTTACTTTTTATTCCCCTTTAAACAAGTTTTCACAGGACACCAAAACCATAGTGTGTTTGTTGAATCTTACAGCTCTATGTAGTTAATTTTCAGATTTATAGCAGCTGCATTTGAGATAAGTTGGGTAATAACTAAAAACGTACACGAAGCTTTGCTAAAAGTAATTTAATAGCTGAAGCGTTCAAGTTTGCCGACGGGCTCCTTATTTGCATGAATTTCAAAGTGGCACATCAAAACATTTTACCATTTGTGAGAAAGAAGACAAACTAGCGAATCTATGCAATCTCGATGAATCTGACACCAAATTGAGGGCTGATCCTTTTTCATATTTTAAATTTTAATGGCCTGGCCCGAATTTGGATGTTACAAACGGTTCAAGCCTAGCCTTGTCAGTTGTCACTAACAAATTTTAAGCCCAAAAGTTGCCAACTCATGCCTACTATAGTACTATGAACTGATAAAAGATAAGTTTGAATCCAGACTCCGAAGAGGTTGTGACCAACCGGTGAAGCTTTACTCTGGAGCATTGGACCGACTTGATCACGATATATAACCTCCTTTTAGTCTGGAGCACTGGACCCGACTCGATCACCATATATACCACTTTTTAAATACATGTCCTGTTTGTGTCACATCCAAATATACAATGGACTCACTGCCCAAATATGTTTCAAAGACCCACTGACAATTGAGTATGACTTGCATTATCCAAGCACCAATGTTTCCAACCCCCACTCCTCTGTCATGTTGTTCTCGACCTTGAATATAGTGAAGATAAAGTTAACATCCCAGTGATCATTCATCGCCCTTCTCTATACCATCTTTCATGAAAACTGATAAAACATTGAAGTACCAAAATTTGAACACTTAACCAAACCAACAGGCCTTTTAATTTATGCACAAACCTAATTTCATTCGATATTAGTAGTTATTACACATTATTTTTTCCTCTCTCAATCAAAAAAGCAAACACCTCGTGTCTTGAACTAGTTCAAGACAACTTCAGCCTAAGCTACAATACATGAAAAACACCCACCAACCAAAAAGAAAAAGCTTGTGTATCTTACAGTGTTAGCTAGAGACCTTTACTTAATTTTTTTTTTGTTACTTTACTTCTTTTTACAAAGGACCATACGGAATTTGCTGTGGAAGCCTAAAGCGGACCTGAGAAGCCGGGGACTTGACCGCAACGCCGTGCCAACAAATTCCCCCCTTGCACATCTCGTGGGCATGCTCGCGAGAAATCGCATACGTGGCCTTGCGTGACACGTCCCACGTCAGCGTCCCGATCAAAATTAGGCCCACCACAGTGGTGGAAACAATCAGGACAAACCCAGCACTGAAGCTCCGCCCACAGACTAATCCATAGGCCTTGATCCCTGCGATCACCGCCACGTAGATCGTCGTCAAATTCCCAACCACAGCGTCAGATAACGCCATCGATCTCTCTGTGTTTAACGCTTGGCTAGAGGCTAGAGGCTCTCTTGGCTGGTTCTATAAAAGCTCTGTTTGGGGGTATTTAAGGAAAAGAGAAAAATTGGGCGTGAAGCAAGGGCCAAAGAGGTAGGTGCGTGTACGAAGCGATACAAAGCAGCGGATCTGGTGGGATTGGAGGAGATATTTATGAGTCTTCCTGAGAATGTCTGAGGGTATTGATAATTTATTGGGTTGAAATTTTTTTTCGATAAAAGGATTGAAAATTCTTTTTCTCTTCAAGTTATGGTGTTTCATCGAATAACTGAGTCTATAAGTATACAAAAATTCATAAAAATGTTTGGCTGAAATCTCAAGAATAGATGAATAAAGTAATATTTGTAGACTAGTTCGAGCACTCGGTTACCTATCTAAGCCTTGCATTTATCGTTATCGTGGTTTATGTACTAACAGCGTATTGTATGTCCTTGATATTAATCAAGTACGAATATTTACGAAAGGTTAGTCCAAAAACTCAAGGTCATAAAGAATAAAAATAAAATAATGTTTAATCCAGTAAGAATATTTACGAAAGGTTAGTCCAAAAACTCAAGATCATAAAAAATAAAAATAAAATAATGTTTACGAGGTGTCTAAACTAAAACTAACAAAAAAAAGTTAAATTATAACTCTTAATTGATTAAGAAGAATCTTTCTTCAATCATGATATGTAACTCATTAAATTAGTTTTATAAACTGTGTTTGAAGAAAACTCCTTCAAAATAATTTGAATGTAAACTCTATTAAAAAAATAATTGTGGCTAGTGAAAGAGTTTGCCGACAAATTTTCTTATTTCACTGGAGATATAGAAAACCGCATGCGTGGCAATACCGGTACGCATTGTGGTGACTGTGGTCTTTTTTTATTTTATTTTATTTATACTTATACTTGATAGATGCTAGGGCACTTCACGCTTCACGCTGCTTAAGTGGTCAACTTGTGATCGGTCGGTGGTCCAGACAAACGCGTCTTTTACTTTTATTTTTCCAAATAATAAATTATCTGATATAAGTAACAAGCGCACGTAACGGGGTATATCTCTCACACTCTTTGGTCTGTAATTTTTTTTATAAACACACTCTTTAGTCTTTATTCACTAAAATAGTATGCACATATGGTACGTATTAAATAAAATTTACAATTAAAGAAAATATTTTGTTAGTATTATTAAAATTGAACCATAAAACATAATTCTAATTAGTACTCGATTTTTTCCATATGTTTCAAAGTGGTACATTTTATTTTAGTTCTCAATTTTTACCTCATGTTTCAAAATGGTCTATATTATTTGAAATGTTTTAAAAATGAACATTTTAAATGATAAGTATCATTTTGAAACATGTGGCATTTTGTTAAATGAAACATTGTTATAGAAAATGAATGAGACTTTGTAAAATGAAACATTTTAAATGATAGGTATCACTTTAAAATATGTGTCAAAAGTTAAGGATTAAAATAAAATATTTAAAAGATTATGAACATTTTTAAAATACGGGACTAAAATAAAATATTTAAAAGATTATGAACATTTTTAAAATACGGGACTAAAATTGAGGACTAGATGTGTAATCAAACCAACAAAATTAATATAAATGAAACTCTTAAAAAAAATGATACTTTTATTAACAAATTTTAATTGCAATAATATTTTAAACTCGTTAAAGCTTCAGTGGTAGAATTTCACATAAAAATAAACCATCTTAATAATTAATGAGCCAACAACTTTTATTTTTTAATATATTTTTATAACAACATAATTTTAATAACAATAATATTTAAACTTTTGAAGCTTTAACAATAGAGTTTCAAATTATCAGCGAGTAGTGAGTAGTGAGCCAGATAGCTAAAACACATACTTTGTATTTGAGATATGTACATATTTTCATCCATAAAATAAAGAGAATTGTTGCATGTAATTATTACATCAAATATCATCTCCGTAAGTTTAGTAACACAATATTTTTACATAATCAAAGAGACATTTAATAAAAGTGACGTTAGTGTAGGATTCATATAAAAAATGATGTTTCAATCACAATAAATAATATCACCAATTGTGAATAATACTGTGTATTTAACATTACTTATATATATCATTTCTCGATTTTACCATGATTTTTTGATGGATGTGCTGATCTGAGCCACGTGTACATTCTTAGTACGATATTGATAATTGAATAATGTGCTACGACCAAACCCTGTTGATAGGCGATAGCTGCTCGTAACTCTAAGTCTAGGATTTGCTGTTGCTTAAAGCTTCTTCCACCGAATTTAATCATGGAGTTGGATTAACGATAATGAAATGAAGGGGAACCAATAACCATAATGCGCCATCTTTCCTTGAATACAAATTGTCGAACACCATTACTTACAGTGTTCTAATTGGAAGACAATAAAAAAAGGGTGAAAAGAAACATTGTGGTCCATAAGAGTTTGAGTGAAGTCTAATTTATTGGTTCGCGTGGTTAATCATGGGGAAGGAGTAGGGTAACTTCTAGGGTTTTGATTTGATCTTAATTTTCATTAAGTTTTACTATTAATATAAGAGAAAGTTTGAATCAGGGGGTGGGATTAGTCAATTTTTAATGTAAGATGCCCACAGAGAAATATTGTAGTAATTCTTTGGTGGGTGATTTCAAGGCTCTAAAGTAACGATAATGATTTTTATGCTATGATGCAAGGAATCAAGCTTCCCAATAAAACGTATCATTCTTTTATGCTATGAAAAGGCAACCAAGATTTGAGATCTAATTAGGGCTTGATGATTCAAAGCACTCAGCCAATCTCAAAACTGATATCCTAAGACTCATGGTATTGCGTCGCGTGGCTAGATGCATGAACGAATCTAGTTCATAAGGTTGAAGGGTGAAGGCCCAAACATTTTTTTTGAGAAATGTTGCTTGTTATAGGGTGGGTTTGGCCCTCCGTTTTCAAAAAGAAAAACTGCGTTTTCAGCAAAAAAACGCGAAACTGTTGTGTTTGGCCCCACGATTTTAGGCACCCGCGTTTTAAAAAACGCCGAAAACCTTCGTTTTAAAACTGGAGCTGGTAGTCAGCTTTTTTGAAAACGTTGTTTTTAACTAAAAAATCTTGTTTTCGCACCACATGTTTTTGTGAAATTAGTTACTAAAATGTCCTCAAATATTTCAATAATGACTAAAATACCAATTGCTCTCTCCATTTCTGCCTCTTCATCTCAGCTCACTTCCACTTGCAGTAAGTTAAAAAAAGCTCTGATCTGCAAGAACCCATATATATAAAGAAGAAGAAGAAGAAGGGAGGACTAGAGCTGGGTCTGGGTTTCTTGTCAGTGACTGGAGTGGATGGTAAAGAAGAGATTTTTGGTGTTGCTTCTTCTTCTTCAGACGAAGTTTCTTCCTCTTCAGATGAAGTTTTTTCTTCTTCTTCTTCTTCAGAGGATGAAGCAGCTGGTGGATCATCCAGGTGTGATGAGCGTTTTGAACCCATTTGAGAGATAAATGGATTTGTTTTGAAGTTGGGGTTTGTAACTTTGTTTAGAGAGAGGAAGAGAGAGTTTTGGCCTTTTGGGAGTGATGACTCGTGACAGGTGAGAGATGAAAATGCCGAGGCTTCAGAAATCAGAATACGAAGTGTAAATGAAAGATAAGGAGGAGGAATCCTTGCCGTTCGATGTTTAATAATTTTGGTGATTAGATTTACTCTTGACCAATGTTGTATATTCCGTTCCGTTCCGGCCGGAACGGACGGAAAATCTCGTACCGGCATGCAAACCGGTACGAGGCACCCCCATGTTCCACCTCGGCCAAAATTTCGGCCTGTTTCGGCCAGTATATGTAATCCGGCCGGAATACTTTTTTGGCTTTTTATTTATTTATTTTTTCTCTATTCTCTATTCCACCTCATCGTGCGAACACTCTCTGAAAACGGCATGCTTGGCAGAGGCAGATCTCCCCGATTCCATGGAGAAATCATCCACTGTCATCCCTTTTGTTGGGGAAAGTCACCGAATCTGGCGTCAGATCTTGCCGATGAGCTTCGAATGTGAAGAACCGGAGAGAGTGACGAGGATGTACGGGGAGGAAGCGTCAAAGTCTTCGAGGGAGAGAGTGGCGGCGGAGGAACGAGAAAGAGAATAAGTGTCAAAGTCTCCGCCCCTTCTTCTTCTTTCTTCTCTTCTTCTTCTCTTCTTTCTTTTTTCTGCCCAGCTCTCTCTCTGTCTCTGTACCTTTGGTGGACTGCCTGAAGTGCTGTAACTTTACAGCTTGCAATGAAAAACCAAAACAGCTTTCAATCAACTTTTATTTGTATGGTCATTTAATGCTTGTTATCTTAGTTTTTTTTATTTTTTTAATATTAAAAATTCACAATTCTCTGTAAAATAACAGCAATTAATGCCCCTTTAACAAAATCCTATTTTTATAATATTTTTATTATATTATTCAAATACAAGTGCATAATATTATTATTAGTATTAAGATTGATATGAGTTTATAATTTAAAAAATTCTTAACAAATTATAAATTTTGATGAATAAACATATAAATAAGTAAATATATATATAGCGGTAAACCCGAAACGAAACGCCGGTATTGACCGGTACCGAAATATACCATTCCAATGGCCAAACCGAAACGGAATATACAACATTGCTCTTGACCCTTGGATTACTCTTGTTAGGTGAAGCTTTTGGTTCACAAGGAGATGTGGTGTCCACACTATCCACGTGTAGCTTCTTCTTTTTTAAAGTGAGATATTTTAGCTTCTCTCAATGGGTTTATGGTCAAGTCAATTAGTGGTTATTGTCTAATGGTTTATAATCAAGTCATTTTGTAATTTTGCACCCTAAACAATGAATATTATCTAAATACTTAATTCACAAAAAGTGAGTTTATTTTAATCATATTTTAAAAATTATTTTTACAATTTTTGACATTGAAGAGATTAAAAACATTTTTAGTATATTATTATTATTATCATTTTTATATTTAGCAACAAAATATTGTTATTATTGTTATTATTATTACCATTTGTAAGCATTTGAAAAATTACACTATAACTTAACAGTATAATCAAGTCCTTTTCGGTCATTTGTACCCGAAACAGCAGTTTTAGATTAAAATTAACCAAACGCTCAATTGACAGAAACAACACTTTTTCATTAGTTTTGCCAAACGCTTAATTGTGATTTTCAAAATCGTGTTTTCAAAATCGTGATTTTAAAACCGCATTTTTTAAAAAACGCATTTTTTCAAACAGCTAACCCAAACTCACCCATAATAAAAAACTCGGATCAATCACGCAGTTGCCACCATGATACATGAGTACATGACATCAAATTTTACTTACATTGGGTACACAAGTAATATTCTCGGGGTTTGGCCCTCAACCAAGGTAAGAAGAGGTAAAGAAAATCGCTCGAGTCAATGTTCGGTCTCACGTTGAATGAGCTCGGTTTAATGGACAAAAGTAATGGCGATCCACTCCTATATAAGGCTAACAAAACCACTTAAAAAAGATACGAGATATACACTTATTATGTCATTCTTAGATATTGGTATTGAGTTTTGTGAGTTTAGATAAAGGCATCGAAGAAGTTTTGAACGTCACCTCCACAGTGCTCCTCCCACCGAGTGTTTTTCAATTTTGCATGTCTTCCAAAGCTCAATTGTTGGATGAATATAAAAAATAAATATAAAATCAATCCTATCTAGAAGTCTTGTTGTCTTCCTGAGTTGTAGGAGATAAGATCTTCATCTGTTTTGATACGTGATGATTATCATTTTTTGATGATTGAGATTTATCCTTAACAATGAATAGGATGGGATTCAAGATTGAATTCATACTAGGATAGGATTGTATGAGTTAAAATTTCTGGTTTATTGAAAGCATCTCCAATACACTATTTTTTTTCACAAAAACCTGGAGAGTAAAACTATAAAATGTATCTTCAAGAACCTTTCTATTTGAGTTAATAAAATATTTTGTTCTCTCTCCTCCCTCTCAAATTGAATAAAATAAATAAAGAAATAATATTTAAACGAGATAGAGAAAAAACAAAGAATCCATTGAAAAATATATTTAAAAAATAATTAGGTAAAATTTAAAAATGGATTTTTTTTTCTTCTCAAATTTAAGTGATTAAATAGAAAAGTTTTTCCACAGCCCATTCATGTGATGCTATTAAAATAATAATGTTTTAAGTTGAAGCATAGATCATCAGTTCACCTAGTAAAAAATAGTTCGTCAATCCTAAGTTTAATCTTGAAAATGGGCCAGTTCACTTTATTCGTGTCAAAGAGAACAATTACCGGCTCCATGTGCACGAAAGTGCAAGTAAATTACCTCTGAATTGCCTTGGAAGACGACAACGACTCAATTAAGTCCACCCACTCATGAAAATTCTTAGAGCACTGACTTTTAACGATCACGAAGAAATCCCTAGCGAAAAAAAAAAAAAAAAAAAAAACAATCACGAAGAAATGTATCATATCCCATCCCCCAGGAAAAGTCTTTTAAGTCAAGAAGATGCAATTTTTTTTGTTGGAAAGATATCTCTCTCTTTCTCTCTAATCTCATTGTGTTTTGAATATAACACTAATTTAATGTGTAAATTGTTAATTGTGTGTAACAATTATACTCTGAAGTTTTTGAATGTAACACAAAATTGTTTATATTCAATTCACATAAAACAATATTATGGGGATTACTTGACTGTGTTGGTGATTGGGCATGGCTAATTGGTGTGGAATTTGATGTTTTGATAAGGGTGAATCGATCTTTTGACTTTGATTTGGGCATTTTCAGCTTGCGAGTGTGGATTTTCATTGTGTGCGGTAGTTTTAGCTGGACACGATCGGTCATGGATGAGGTGAGCTTCCTTCGGCCGGTGGGTGGGAGTGGTGTTTTGAATATTTGGTGAGAAAATGAAAGAAAACTCTGCTTTCAAATGATTTGACAAGTTTTAATGGTATCAAATGTCATAATTGCATCGATTAGCAAAAAGAAAATAAAAAAAATGGTCATAATTGCATACTTAATCATCATTTAATCGAAAAATGGGGTGTGAGTCCCCACTTGAATCCCACGCGGATATTATAGTAGGGAAGAGTCTTTGGTGAACCTAAAAATTTATCCACTCAACAATGAGTTCATTAATTGATATGGACAATAAGAATAACATCCAAAACATTTAAACGTTAGAGATGTTATTTAGGTATTCGATCCAGTAATAATTCATTTTTCAAAAAATCCCTTTTTATAAAGGTGTGGATTCGATTTTCGAAATTTTTAAAATATACGTGTTTGTGAGTTTAGATTAGAGTTTCTATCATATTTTAAAAAAAAAAAAAAAAAAACGTTAGAGATTAAAATCTAAAATTTAAAATTTGTGGGCCAAAATGAAAACAATAACGTCAATTTTTGTTATTTCTCCACGTCAAGCTGAGAATATGAGCCAGTAAAACCCTGCCACGTATCTTCGAAAAAGACGGAAAACCTGCCACGTCCAAGAAGAAAGACAACCGCTAGATCATCCACGGTGGCAGTGCGCAAGCTAATCAACACTGGTCAAGTTGACTCAGTTTATAAGTCGTTGGGTGAGTCCCGTCCTCCACTCTTGGTTTCTCCACGTCAAGGAAACAAAGAGAACCCAATCAAATCCCGCCACGTTTCAATTACCAATCCCTCGGCCGCTGGATCATCCACGCTGGCTTAACAGAACCAATCCAAGCTCCCTAATCTCGTAAACCCGTTAAAGAGTCAAGCTCCCGTGAAAACCACGGCCTCTTCAACAATAACAGAGCTATATATAGCCACAGAGCAAATGAATTCGCCAAAGAGCCCGAATCCAACCGGATCATTTCAGTGAGCGAAGCTACTAGAAAGTGTTCAAAGAGCGCGATGAGGAAGTGGACAATCCCTTCCACTTTGTTTCTACTCTGCCTCCTCTTTCTCCTCCCAGATCAAGGTAACGCCATTAACAATATCTCCTTTTTTCTCAGATCTCGCGGTTTCTATTTTTCGCGTAATTCGAATTTTCTGGATCTATAGGTCGGAAATTACACGCCAATGCGGAGGCTTCCGATGAGGTTGTAGATCCGCCAAAGGTGGAGGAGAAGATCGGCGCTGTACCACATGGCCTTTCCACTGACTCCGATGTCGCTAAGAGGGAGGCCGAGTCGATTTCAAACAGATCGCTCCGTAACTCCGCCGAGAAGTTTCAGTTCCAAGCTGAGGTGTCTCGGCTCATGGATATTCTCATCAACTCCCTTTATAGTAACAAGGATATTTTCCTAAGGGAATTGATCTCCAATGCTTCTGATGTAAGCTTAACACATTTATTTTCCTGATTATTGTTTTGAGTTAATATTAATTGAATTTTGTTTATTTATTTCTTTATTTTTGTTTCAGGCATTGGACAAAATTAGGTTCCTTTCTCTAACTGACAAAGAGATTTTAGGTGAAGGTGACGACACGAAGCTTGAGATCCAGGTTAGATATTTGTTTGAATTTTCATGCTGAAGATAGCGAAAGTTTTAGATAAAGTTTAATTTTTATATAATATGATGTAATGTAGATTAAATTAGACAAAGAGAAGAAAATCCTTTCGATTCGTGATAGAGGTATAGGTATGACAAAGGAGGATTTGATCAAGAACTTGGGAACCATAGCAAAGTCTGGAACTTCTGGTAAGTTCTTAATAAACTGCATTTTGCAATGTTAAGTTTTGTGATTGAATAGATTGAATGATTGTTTTTTCGTTTTATATATAGCATTCGTGGAGAAAG
The DNA here is from genome assembly GCA_907173295.1 of Fagus sylvatica. NCBI lineage: Eukaryota > Viridiplantae > Streptophyta > Magnoliopsida > Fagales > Fagaceae > Fagus > Fagus sylvatica. Next base: position 35,053,910 of record OU015764.1, on the reverse strand, counting down.
TGCAGACGAGTGGAGACCTCAATTTGATTGGGCAGTTTGGAGTTGGTTTCTACTCTGTATATCTTGTTGCTGACTATGTTGAAGTTGTTAGCAAACATAATGATGACAAACAGTAAGTAAATTTGAATGAATATGACTTTTAATCTTGATTTGTTTTTCGGACTCTCGAGTTAATTTAACGGTTAATCTGGTGGTGTTCAGGTATGTATGGGAATCGAAGGCTGATGGGGCGTTTGCCGTATCAGAGGATACATGGAATGAACCAATCGGACGTGGAACCGAGATTAGATTACATCTCAGAGAGGAAGCTGGGGAGTACTTGGAGGAAAGCAAACTGAAAGTGCGTATATTTTACCTATTTGATCATAATATCAACTTGGTTGCATTTGTAGTTTGTTAGTTGTTATTTCTCATGTAGTTGGAAATTCATTTTGCGTCTCATTGCCATGTAGTGATTTAAGATATTGTTATTTCTATATGGTTCTGATTATTGATTTAAGATATTAGTATCTCCGCTCTTACTTCTTGATACTTGTGTTGCCTCTAAAGGCAGTAGTGGTTGGTTGGCCCTTCCTTAATCTCTCTTGAATTTTGGTGATCATTGTGTTTGGTTGCTGGCATGTTCTCATTACTTCTTCCTGGACATTGTGCTGTCAATGTGTTTGCCATGTTAATTGTTGGCAATTCCTTCAGAGTCGGTACCTCTTAATGTTTTCAAAACCGCATAGATTCTCTACCTTGGTGCAATGAATCTGTATTGTCGACTCTCTTAGTGTACTACGTCATTTAGTTTTTACTTTTTGAGTGAGAATAATCTGAGGCCAGTGGAACAACCTTGGCAATTAGTATAAACTGCAATAATTTGTTTTGTGTGTGGCATTTTCACTCATTTTTGTTCTTTGGTAATTCTTGAATTTTGCATTCTTATAAGGTCCAGCTCCACTGGATTCTGCTAATTGCAATGTTTCTTCCATGGATCCATTTTTTTCCTGAGGCAGTCAGTCATGGTTATTCTTTTTTGCAGGAATTGGTGAAGAAATATTCTGAATTTATCAATTTCCCCATCCATCTTTGGGCAAGCAAGGAGGTTGATGTGGAGGTTCCAGCCGATGAAGATGACTCCAGCGAGGAAGAGGAATCATGTATGCATAATGAAATTTTAATATTTTTATTTGCTACTTATATGTTGACATATGCATTTATGTGTTTATATGTATGCATAATAAGACCTTAGTTTGGGTAGCCAACATTCATCTATGCATTAAGGCTGCATATTTACTTCTTACTTATTCTGATTCCCTTCTAATTACTCCGCTGCTATGAGCAGCTGAAAGTAGTTCTTCCGAGGAAGATGAGGATGCTGAGAAAGGTGGAGATGAAGATGCTGAGGAAAAACCAAAGACAAAGAAGGTTAAGGAAACAACTTATGAGTGGGAGCTTTTGAACGATGTCAAAGCTATTTGGTTGCGGAGTCCAAAGGAGGTGACAGATGAAGAGTACTCCAAATTCTACCACTCTCTTTCAAAGGTTATTTATTTTCCATATTTCGTTAATTGCAAGACTCATGAGTAACTTTTCAAAGTTTTGGTTATCATTATGCCTTTTGTGTTGTTCAACAGGATTTTAGTGATGACAAGCCTTTAGCATGGAGTCACTTTACAGCTGAAGGTGATGTTGAGTTCAAAGCAGTTTTGTTTGTGCCTCCTAAGGCCCCTCAGGATCTATACGAGAGTTATTATAACGCCAAAAAATCCAACCTGAAGTTGTATGTCAGACGGGTTTTCATCTCAGATGAATTTGATGAGCTTTTGCCGAAGTATCTAAACTTTTTATTGGTAATTCAGGGAATTATTGATTTTGCAAGTAGATTTGTGTAAATGGAACAGTGAGGAAATGTGGACTGGCTTGTAGTATTAGTTCTTGATGGTTTATATTTTGAGCAGGGTCTTGTTGATTCCGACACTTTACCACTCAACGTATCGCGAGAAATGCTTCAACAACACAGCAGTTTGAAAACAATCAAGAAGAAACTCATCCGCAAGGCCCTTGATATGATCCGTAGAATTGCTGAGGAGGATCCAGATGAATTCAATGACAAAGACAAGAAAGGTATGTTATGCATAACTTGCTTCTTCTAAGTTTTAGAAAACAGTTTCTTTTTCTGATTCCGATAATCAACTTAAAACTCTCTGTCGTTCTAATCTATTGGCTAAGTCACCATTCCATTCATGTTTGTTCACCATAACCTGAGCATATACTGGTTTATGACTATCCTAAAGAAAAACAACTTTGCTAATTTCTGTCCCCTGATTCATATTTTGTTGGTCTAATACTTGCTAGTTTTGAAATGATTTGTGGAAGTGTTGCTGATTTTCATTCGCTTTGCCCTTTTGGTTTATATTGAATCTTGATGGAAAAGCAGAAGTTGAAAAATCCAGTGATGATGATGAGAAGAAAGGTCAATACACCAAATTCTGGAATGAGTTTGGCAAGTCCATTAAACTTGGTATTATTGAAGATGCAACCAACAGGAATCGATTGGCGAAACTTCTCAGATTTGAGACGTATGTACTTTGCTTTATGTATATTTTGTTATTCTAGTTTTTCAGCTGCCTTTTCTTTGCATGTCACTCTCTTCTTTTTGGGGGACTTATTTGGTTTTGGATCTCTCCGACAGCACCAAGTCAGATGGTAAATTGACTTCATTGGATCAGTACATCTCAAGAATGAAATCAGGTCAAAAAGATATCTTCTACATTACAGGAACCAGCAAAGATCAATTGGAGAAGTCTCCATTCCTTGAGCAACTTAAGAAGAAAAATTTTGAGGTATGATTGCAAAAAGATTTCTCTTTCACTATAGATCCTATCTAATTTCACTGCACCTGTTTTTTGCTTTTTGATGCTGGGATTTTTTTTTTTAAATGTTGTCAACACATTTTTCCCCATATTGTTGCAGGTTATTTTCTTCACAGATCCAGTTGATGAATACCTGATGCAATACCTTATGGATTATGAAGACAAAAAATTCCAGAACGTGTCCAAAGAGGGTCTGAAACTTGGGAAAGATTCTAAAGACAAGGAAATCAAGGAATCATACAAGGAACTCACCAAATGGTGGAAGGGTGCCCTTTCCAGCGATAATGTTGATGATGTGAAGGTATCCAGCCGTTTGGCCGACACGCCTTGTGTGGTTGTGACCTCCAAATATGGATGGAGTGCAAACATGGAGAGGATAATGCAGTCTCAGACTTTATCTGATGCTAGTAAGCAAGCTTATATGCGTGGAAAGAGGGTACTCGAGATCAACCCAAGGCACCCAATTATTAAGGAACTCCGGGAGAGAGTAGTGGTGAACCCTGAGGTACATTTTAGACAAGATAGAAACGAATGCTTGTGTTTGTATCTTACTGAGTTAAGATTTTTGGCTTGCACATATCTTCTTTCCTGCATGATTTTCATTAATCAATCCTATTTAAATTCCCTACCATTTTTCTAAAGGAGTGCTTATCCTTTTTGAGAAGGTATACTTGCCTTCTTGCCAAATTTGTATGGATGCTAGACTTAGAACTTGGCTACTTGGCATCATTTCACATAAAATTGGGATTAGAATCCCCTATAGTTCCTAGGGTTATTACTCCAGCATAGGGTGCTTATAATTATACTAACAATTCATGTTAAACAAGTTGTAGATGCCTAATGTTTTGTTCTGTACAGGATAATGTTCATTCAAGCAAAATCTAAATAATTGTTTAACATTAATGTTTAGGCTATTAAGAATGTTACACTAATCCATTGGGGGTAGTCCAGTGGTGTCCCCCTCCCTCCACTTGATCCACATCCCTTTTTAAGGTGTGGGTTCGATTCCTCACACACACTTAGCGTAAACTAGTTAGGAATTTTTATCTCCACTCCAAAGGAGTGATCTCAAAAAAAAGAAAGAAAGAATATACAAATTTTAGAGGACTCTCTGGTGTCTGGTTCTTTTCAATTTGAAATATCTGAATTCTAACCTTGATCTGAAATAAGAATGGCTCAGCTGCGTTGTGGTTTAGAATGATTAGTGCACCACATGCAGCAATCACATTATGGAGTGCTTCGAGGAAAGTGAATGCCCTCACAAAAAATGTGGTTCTGATGCTTGGTGGGTGGTGTAAACCTATGGTTACACTTTAGGGAAGCCAATCTGGCTTCTGGTTGGAACCATTTCCATAAATATTAGTACAGAATGTGTTGTTACTTGGATGCAATTCAGGAAAGAACAGTAGTTCTTTAATATGTTTAATTAGGCATTCATTTTTTGCTAGTTTCTGTTTTATTAATGCAACCGGGTTGCTGTTTAATATGTTTAATTAGGCATTCATTTTTCGCTAGTTTCTGTTATATTAACGCAACTGGTTTGCTGTTCAGGATGAGAGCGTAAAGCAAACAGCACTGCTTATGTACCAAACTGCACTCATGGAGAGCGGCTTCACGCTTAGTGACCCCAAGGATTTTGCATCTCGTATCTACCAATCAGTGAAGTCTAGCCTAAACGTCAATCCTGATGCAGCAATTGAGGAGGAAGATGATGCTGAAGAAGTCGAGACTGAAACTGATACAAAAGAAGATGCAGCTACTTCCAAGGATGATGAGGAGACAGAGCCTTCTGCTTTCAAGGATGAGTTGTAGATTGCTCGAAGGGTGGTTGACTTCTTCGTTTTTATTCCCCCCCTCCCCTCCTTTGTGTCAGTTGTCTGAAGAGACTGAACCCAGAGACACTGCATGCTTTTTGTTTAGCTCACTAAGAGGAAACATTAGATCAGAAATGTACTGTAATCATATGACTAAGAATTTTGTCCTTACCACCTAGTTAATGAGTTTTAAGGATTATGATTGTGTAATTTTATGCAAAATTGTCTGCACTTTTTATCTTCAACTGTGATCTTGGTTTTGCCTTTGCAATGATTTGTCGATAGAAATATTCGGTCATATGAAAGCATGAACCATTTGCAGAAAATGCGTAATATAATTACTGGCCGTTAACTTCACCTATATATAAACCCTTACATTAGTAACAATGCTAGCCAGTGAATGTGTGATATTTGCGTAGTTTTAAAAACCGGATAGGATGAACAACTGAAAAGGGAGGTATGATATAGTTGAGTTGTCTCGCAGTCTTCATTATAATTTGCTTGGTTGCCATCATTACGTTTACGGGATTGACTATTGATGCTCTTTTCTTGCACAAAAACTTGGTTGTTGGTGAGCTAGTCGAAGTGTGCATTTAAGGCTGAGAACATCTCTCTCACATTTCCTTGAATATTTTCATTTGACCAGCAACTAAAGGCCCACCTTCTCTAAACCGTTGCTCCTCTATATTGGCTTTGATACCAATTTGTTATGCTCTAATATAACAAACCAAATTACTACTAGTTTGCTAGTGATTGGTTAATTTGCTTAGCTATTCTCTTCTTAAAATTTCCTATTTTGATTCAAAAAGATAAAAAAAGAATAAGATTTGCTTGGAGGGGTCTAACATTCAAATTAGACTAATTAACCATTTGTAATTTCAAAATCATAAATATCTTTATTTGTTGTCTACATCTAAATTTATGCATTTCAACAAGATAAATAAAACTATTAAAAAAAAAAAAAAAGATAAGCATCAACTTCTTAATATCTATCAACAAAGCAAATCATAATTCATCGTGATCTAAACTAATTTATTTGACTCAATAAAACAAATTCTTAAACTTACTCACTTATTGCTAATTAAAATAAGCAAAGGCATTTAACAGTTTATTAGCGTTATAATTGAATCTAGGATTATTTCATAAATATCATGAGCCTTGAGAAGAATAAACGATATAAACAAGGATTTTGTAACTAATGGAGATAGATAAATAATAGGTTAACGCTTCCAATATCATTAATAGCAGCTTAATTCCACAAAAAGGCTTACTTTATCATTTGCCCGTAACATTACCCATGGAGACAAAACAAAACCAAACATACCAACCACATACATATTGAACCACCATCACAGCCACAAAATCAAACCATCCATAAAGCCATTGTCCACCACAAACCAAACCCCCCACCATCAAAGCCGAAATCCACGGACCCAAACCCATTGTAGACCCAAACCCACCACCATTTAAGCCGAAACCTACCGCAAACCCAAACCCCCCAATCAAAGCCGAAACCCACCGCAGACCGCCGCCTTCGAAACCCATCCAAACCCACCGCAAAACCCAAACCATCCATCAAACCCACTACAAACCCACCGCCGGCACCGTTGAATCCCAAAGCCAAACCCATTGTTGCTTGAAATCCAAACATAAAATTGCAGCAAAATAGGCCTACTTTATCATGTTTTTTGCCTAGCTACTAACACAGCTTTACCCATTAGTCATTACCCATACAAGGACTTAAAATAAGAAGCAAACACTTTAAATTTTCTAGCACATGTAAGTCGGTTCGAATAATGAAATTTAATTAAAAAAAAAAAAACTCTTTCTTTCTAATTTGTGGTACAAATTGCAAATCCCTCACAAAGTATGATAGGGAATAAGGGAAACAATTATAGCTATATGTTAAGTTTCAAATATCTATGCATGTGGTACAAACTGGAATATCTAGTTGCTTAACCTTAATTATTTTTATTTTTTATCCTTAATTTATTTATCGAATTTAAGCATATTAATAAATATCCATTTAATATAAGCAATCTATGCATTATTGGGCTTTCTATGATTTCAGTATCATGTAAATCTGTTTGGTATAGACTAACCAATTAATCTTGATAATTAAGGCTTATCACGTGAACCTCTTTAAATGTGCCATAACTAAGCACCTTTTGATTTGGTCTGGATCAATTATTCCATCTTCACCTAACAAACGTATTCGAAGCATTATGTGTAATAATCTTTTGGCTTTCGGTTCCTAAATTCAAAGTGGCAAATCTTTCCAGAAGTTTATGGGCTTGACATCTCTTCAACTGGAATTAGATTCCAAGTGGAATGACAAATTATACCAATTTTTTATATCCTTAATACGATGGGCTTGTTTGATGATTAGAGTCACGTAATTGAGGTTTTTCCCTTTTCTATTTGTGTTCGCGCCTTCGCGGAATATAGATAATTGAGGCTATTCAACTAATCAGATGAGTTTTAGAAGCTACACTTTTGTCCCTTAGTTTTAGAGGCTATTCACCTAATCAGATAAGTTTTATTAAGTGTCGTAATAATTTGTTAAGTATTTAATAACACGGATCTCAAGTAAAACTCACCCATGAAAATTTACTTGAAAATCACACAAATGAAAAAGAAATTCATAAAAAGGGAGTTAAACGATAATAAAGTAATACAACCAAGTCTTTTCTAAATGTATGTATTGCATACATAATTTTATTAACAATATTATATACTTGTTATAGGCACATAAAAAAGTTTTTCAAAATAAGAATTGATAAAATCATATCTATGATCAACTATATTATAAGAAAGAATAAGTAAATTAATATATTATTAATGATTAAAAATAGTTAGCAAAACATATAAAAACAAAAATTTAATTAATAATTTTACGTTTAAAAAAATAGAAGAATAAATTTTAAATGAAAAATATTAGAGATATATAAAATTCAAGTTAGAGAAATAATTATTTAATTAATATTTAAAATATGAAATATCTTATTTTAATTTGTTGCCTTTGGCCCCATTATGTATGTAACTAACCAAGCAAGAAATATTTTTCACATACTATCAGCAATGATTAATTGTGGTCAAGAATAAAGAGCTGTTTGACATGAAGAGATACTGCCAAAAGCTCATTCTTGAAAAAGGGGGAGATTAATGTGGGAGGAAAATTCTATATGATACTGGTACGACGTACGTAGCAGCTTACCCCAGTCCTTTCCCTTAAATTATTCATTTTCTTAAGTACCGAAGAATTATTAAGAAAATTCTGGGGCCAGCCAATATGGAGAATCTTAATTTCAAAGCTAAAGGTATAGCTAGGAACTGGCTTTGCCTTTCTTTTTTATTTTGGTTTTGGTGCTTGGCAAAAACACTCAGTGATACGACCGTAGGTTTATATAAAAAAAGAAAAAAGAAAAAAAAGAAGGAAAAGACAAATTTTGATATTGTGGAAAAGAAAAGTGCCAACGTATGCTTGCATGGTTCAATATATAGATACGATGCAAATATGATGTAAACTTTGCTCATAGTCAGTCCGACACACTTTATTCCTCTTTATCAAAGATGCAATAGTGCAATACCTTTTGTGTGGTTAATTTAAAAACAAAAACAAAAAAAAAATTAAAATTTTGAAAATTTTGAACCATGCAATACCCTAGCCATGACATGGAATCTCAATATACCTTGTAAGAAGTAAAAGTTGCACGGACGTTTCATGCAAGTTGTTTAGTTTGTTCACCCAACAACAAGAAGATGCTTCCTCTACTTCTACTTTGCTTTGCGAAGAGACACTCTCTTTTTTGGCTTTTGGGGTACCTTTCTTTTCTTTCTTTTATAGTGGGACTCTGTGTTTATACTATATATCCATTACTGTTTGTTCACTTTGTAAGTCGTGCACAGAGAGAGAGAGAGAGACATGCGCTCTTTATCTATTTGACAAACCAATTACCTCATGCTATATTGTCCTTTAGTTCCTACACTTTTCTTGTGCTTGTTTCTAATGTCTTTTTTTGACCCCATCTCTTTCTATTTTCATTTTCAAAATTCCTATTAATATAATGAAATATTTGTTATATATGTAGAATATTTTGAACATTATTTTAGGTTTCAAGTAGATAGTTTAAATATTATCAATTTGTGAATGGTCTTTGGTAGATAGTTTTCAAGTAATTCTGGTCTAGGGAGTGCCCTTATTAATTGGCTGCATTTGCAAAAAATTCCTCCTTTAATTAAGCGCAGTATCAATTGGACCATAATATATATATGAGTATTCAGATCTAAAACTCCAATAGTCTTTAATTTGGACCATATTATTTTAGCATATGCTGGAAGCTAATTAACTCCGTGCAACACAAATTGCACTTGGACTAAATTGTTTGCTGGTTCCGTCATACAGAAAATTATAGGCAGAGTTGATTACCACCATGACCTAAAGAATTAAAAGCAATGTAAATTTGTAACATGCATGCATGTCTTTAGATTGATGGCACACAGATATGACTAAATTCTCTTACACCTTTTACTTAAAAGTAACAAATATATGGGATATAAATATAATCTTTATTACAAACGTGCTCAAATTCTTGAAATCAAGATGAAATCAACATATCGAAAAGGTAATGAACAATCTTAACCACTCGGTAATGATCTTCTTTCAACATCCAAGAATCCTCATTGACATGCTAAACCGTCGTGTAAAGAACCACTTGGATAACCATTACCATTATTCCTTTCTTTTTAACTCACTTTCTTTCCTTCTCGTTTCACTTTATTAAAGTTTTATTTCTGCTTCAAATTTTGAAGCCTCTAAAGAAGGATTTTGTGCTTCTCCCTTTGTTTATCTACTTTGCATACTCTATTTCTCGTAGTCAATATCTTAAACATATATGAATAGACTCTGACAAGTCATCTTTAAAGGTGTCTAGCATATCATATTAGCATGCATGAAATTAACATGCATGCTAAGCTCTAAAGCTAGCCTTGATTTTGATTTTGATTTTTTTTTCTTTTAGGTCCAACTTTGATTTTGATGGGAGTGGTGAAACAAGTGGGTGATGGCTTATATGGTAAAGAGGGTAGATAAACTAGCGAGTAAAAATTGAACTCTTTAGTTTTGCATTATCAAAATTAGATATTAATTGAGTCATTTTACAATTTTTTTTCTCGAGCGGTAGCACAAGGTAGAAGCGGGAAGCCTATCTTTTTCTTAGCCGATAAGTTTAGCTTCTAAGTGTCTTTTTCTATGTCTTTTATTAAGGAAAAGCTAATAACAAATAGTTGGAACATGAAAAATACTTTTCAAGTACAAAGGAGGTTGTTTACGTGGATATGTGTCAATTATACATGTAATATGTGTACGTGCTTTGACCTAACAAAAGAAGCTATAGGTGCTCCATTCCATATATGTTTCGACATACGCATAAAGTTCATGTGGGGATCAGATTATCAGAGTATAAACAAGAGCTACAACATAGGTGTAAAGGCACACTTGGACCCATCAAAGATCTTAATTATATCAAAGGGGTTCTTCTTCTTACACAGAATATGGACCCATATGTACTCTTTGGTGGGTACTTTCTCGGTGTCCGTAATGCTACGGAAGATCTGGACAATGATGTCAATGTTAGAAAATGTGAGAGATAATACCATGATGAAGTGCATCAGAATACATGAAGGTGAAAATAAAGTAGGTAGAGATAGAGTGTAACTAACATGGTTTGATATTTACGTTTTGTATATTTCAATGATATTTATAATAAAATAAATCCTGGATTAACCATAGTTTGATAGGACATTTTCTCACAGAAGATAGCATTTAAAAGAAGGGTCAATGTGAAATCCAAAAGAGAGAGAGAGAGAGAGAGAGAGAAGGGTCAATGCTTTGGGTTGGGCTCTTAATTTTTTTGAGCTTTCTTGATGAATCAGACACTGTGGATATCCAATATTACTATATTAGCTAGGTGAATTCAGAATTCGGGCTCAGTTGCAAGTCCCTGAGGTTTCAAGGCCCAAATCCCAAGACGATTACTCCGTCAAACTTCAAATTAAAGTGATGTCTAACAACAATTCAATTTTTTTATTTTTTTTAAGTTAAAACGAAATGAAGGATGAAAAAGAAAAACTCATAGGAATGGAACAGTGTTACGTTCAAAATTCATCTAAATTCATATTTGTATAAATCATTAATATTTGTGAATATTGATATCTACAATTTGTAAATATTGATGCTCGTAAATATATATTCATATTAGACTGTATGTATACACTTTAATATGTAAAAATATTTACCCTTGTAGAAAATGACAAGATGCATGTGTTATTCTAACGGAACGAAAAGGAGTTCACACATTTAACTCTTTGGAAACTTTAAAGAATTCAGTAATCTACAAATTACCTTATACTTAAATCATATACCGCTCATAACACACGCTAAGTATGCCTTACAACAAATTTTGCCTATGGAAAATCAAGTTATATAGATTTCATCGATCAATACTCAATAAAATACATGGGTTCCAGTTATCTCAATTGATAATATCTCTATTGTTGTATAAGGAAACTATGTTTGAAACTCACTTACACAAAAAATCAATTACTGTTTTGAGTGTATAATAAAAGAGTAATCATTAGGGAACATACATTTTATATATATATATATATTAAATCCTATCGTATCTAAAGAAAAAAAATACTCCATATATATTTAACAACAACAACAAAAATAAAATTGGAGTTGGTTGGCTAAGGTTAGTCTAAGCATATTCCTATCCATTACTCCATTAGCACGCCATAGAGTCTGTCATTTGCACATTTTAAATCAGCACCGAACACATGAACACCAACTTCGTTCAAAAGTCATGTTTATGGAATATTTAGTTTGACAAAAATGACTTAAAAAGCTTATAAAATCCATTCATTGAAACCCAAATACACTGAAGGCTCATGTCGACTGTCATGCCACAAGACTCTTTTAGTAAAAGCAATGCTTTTCATTGGACAGGAGTGGGTCCATAGACGCAAATTCATCACCTCTAGATAAGTAGTGGACAGTGTAAAAGCGAGGTGGAACCGCATTCTTTTGTCTTCCTTGATGCAATGATATATCAATATCATATATATATATGCAACGCCTGAATATTTAAAAGTATATTAAATATACAAAGATTTGTAAAAGATATCCCTACAAATACATGTATAGACTTACCATAACATCTTCAACAAAGATAATTGCAGTCCCATGCGCCTACAAAAGCTTTAAGATTTTCATTCGAGTTAAGACACCCGTGCTAAGTTTGAAAAACTAAGATTATTTGTTGACCATGGATTATTCTAGTTCCAGCAGACATTGTGGCGGCTTATACCTTTGTATGACTTCTCAGTTTCACCTAGGTTTGTTTATTTAATTTGTGATGGTGGTAGCTAGTGATGGGTCGTTTTAATGGTAAGTAAGACCACATAGTCGTGGCTGCTATTTTACATGGCCAGCATGTGCTGATGTGCATATGCCGAGTTTCACTTATTGGTCAGGCATCTTAATTAATCATAATAGCAAAGTGAAAATATTGAGACATTCTAACGACTTTGCCTCCCACTTTAGCTCAGTTGGCCAGGCCTAATTAGTTATTAACCAAGCTTTAATTATGAGTTTCTAATGCATGGCAGGGCATCTCGTGACTGACAATCGAGACCAACCGGCAACCAACCGAATACTCAGTATAATCTGCTATGTTGTTGATGCCAATTGAAAATTGGGCCATGTTGAAAAATGATTTCGGCTTTCATCATATAATTGCTATTTTCCTGGTTACGCGTGATCTAGGAAATATTATTTAGTACTCCTAGAACATAACTTATCATTTACGAGAGAATAGTTAAAGAGAGTGGGTATTTATTATATTTCGAGAGTACTTAATATAATTATTTATGTCATAATCTAGACCTAAAACAATACATATTTACTTTAAGAGATGCGGAACTATATATAGCCCTCAAACTTTTCTAAAATTAAGATTTCACCTTTATATTTACCTAAAATTTTAACACAAATATATAGATGATTCTCAAAACTCTTCATATTTATTACATGACCCCCAAATTAGAAATTTTAGTTCCCCCCTGACTTTAAGTGTTTCCAATACAATCAAATGCAATGGGTTATTTCATTGTCATCCTGAGCACATAGTTTGACCAGAAATAACAGGGAGGTTGGGGTTGTTCTTTTGGACCGCACACAACGTGCCTGTTCGTGACGAAATCCGGCATGCGCGACCAACGATTAGCAACATGCATCATGCTAAAATTTTATGACCAATTGACAACTTTGAGCCATCTAACACACAACGAATCTCCGATTCTCCGCACGCTTTTTGACATTTTTTTTTGTTGTTGTTGATAAAATACGAAGTAGTGACTTTGTCATTTAGCAACAATCATCGAGATAGAACAAATAACATATAGGCCAAACAGTGATATATGATTCTAAAATTTTCAAAAAAGAAAGAAATAAAAGTTTGGATAAGCTGGGGCCTAGGAGCCAGAAATGGAGATAAGGTTTTCATAGGAATGGTAGTTGCACACGTACAACTTAATTTAATTACGGCCTGTCATATTTTTTGAATCACTATAATGCTTGGTTTTTTACTAATAACATTTCAGTAAAAAATAAATCATACCCCAAAATCTGGATCAAATCAAATAGATCCTGATCTTTATTTATTAGAAATTAGAAGTTTATAAACTTTAGGAAATACTCAAAAATTACTTCTTCTATCTAAATTTTCATCACATTTTTATTTCATTTATATTAAAAATACATTTTAGAATATTTTCTTGAATGATTTTTTTTTCTTTTAACTAAAATTTAATAAAAAAATATTTTTATTTTTATTTTTAATTGATTTATCCATAGATGTTTAGACATAATGATCAATTTGAGTAATTTTCAAAGTTCAAGAGGTTATAATTTCAATTTAAAAAATTAAGGGGTATGTTTGAAAACTATCTAATAGCCCAACTTATTGGACTTGTTGCTGCTTGTTTAATCTTGGACCCTTTTCTTTCTTTTTAAAGAAAAAGATGAAAGTTTCCGGCCGGCCCTAATCTTATTTATTTATTATTATTCATTTGAATGTTATTTTTTATAAGAATTCATTTGAATGTTTCAAACAAGCTAATTAAACCCTAATTTAATCTTTTTTTTTTTTTTTTTATTTTTTTTTATAAAAAAAAAAAGATGTGGAAAACATTTCTATTACAACTAAACTCTAAAGGCCCTCAAATGCTGGGTAATTGGTTTTTGCTCACAAAGTAGAAAAAATGATAATAACTAGTAGTAATCCTATACTTCTTTTTTGATAATGTAATCCCAGACTACTAATGCCTAAAAATTATCGCCATCTAATATTTAAAAAAAAAAACATTTACCATTGCAGAAAAGTTAAGATATACTATGAGTAAAGTCGCAGCCTACTATTATTATGCTATCCACTAGTCCTACCATAGCATTCAAATTATATAGCATATAAATACAACTCATACAAAGTATCAAATACAAAATCCAACTCATACAGAAGAGTTGAAAAAAGAAAAAAGGTCTGAGGGGAAGTAAGGTATATTCAGCTGTTTGGCACAAGAGAATAAAAACATAAGGACCTTTTTGCGGCCATTCTCCTTTCACAACAAATTTGTTAAACGTGGGTAGAAAATGAGAGGAAAAACGAGAGATGGATAAGTGGAAAGAGAATCTATTTCTTTTTAATATATTGATAGTTTACATTTGTTTTTTAGCTAAGTCAATATTGTCGGTAATTTGTTGGTTTGTATTGTTTGCATTCAATGGTCTAGTGTTATGAATTATATGTCTAGTGTTAGGAATCTCATGTGCATGGTTTGTAGTCAATGTAGTCCTGAGCTTTTCTTCAATGGGTAATTATTAGGTACTCCGGGAGTACATTAAATGCGTACTCTCTCCTCTCACAGAAGTTGTGGGTCCCACTAATTAAATTCATGATGGGACCCACCACTTCTGTGAGAGGAGGGAGTACGCGTTTAATGTACTCCCAGAGTACCTAATAATTTTCCTTCTTCAATCGGAATCCGAAATAAACTTTACCACCATTGATTTTCAAAAAAAAAAAAAAACCTTTATAACCATTCCTTTCTTATTAGTCTGGCATAAATCAAACTTTCCATTTTATTATTATACCATTAGGTTATAGTAGATTAGACTAAAAAAACCACACATTAATATACTCGAAAAATCCAAATGTTCTTCAAAAGTAAAATAAAGACAACCAACCCACATTTGTATAATCCATACAAGTAATTAAAATCCACAAAGGAGGCTTATTAGAAAATAATTCCACTAGGTGGGCATGTAATATCATACTATAATTGCTCATTTGTTACCTCAATCATCATCTTCCACCTCTCACATACCTCAATCATCATCTTCCATACTCTAATTTATTGTTCTTATTCATTAATGTAATTATGTATGGAAACAACATGCGCAACATGACATCAAACACCTACACAAATCGCATGAATTAAAAACTCAATATTCTTAAGCACCAAATGCGGTGGTTACATAAAATATAGACATGAAAACCCATCCCTTCCCTAAAAAAATTAATTGATTTCAATTGTAATGATATCAAAGAATTTCTTCTCCTAACTAGTTCTATTTCTTCCAGCACACTCTCTCTCACTAAATGTTGTATGAGTAAGCTTTGAGAAGACACTAGGACAAGACAGGTGAGCTTTTCCATCAATGACTCAATTCCTCATCACCAAGGCCATGCTCATGGGCCCAATCCAGGTCACATGGCCCATAAACAATAAGGATAGAGGTAGATAGAACAAAAAACCGTAGGACCCATTGGCTTTAATATATCCCTATTTGGGCTAAAGTTAGATAGTAAAGTTTGGAAGCTTATGGGCCCAACCATCAAAAAGTTATCGAAGAATTTAGATGAGCTGCCAAAACTGCCAAATTGCCACCAGGATGCTGACCAAACACGCAATGGCGTTGGATCCGAACACGTGGTTACACGTGTACGGTGATGCATTACTTTCGTCTAATGAACCCAATGAACCTTCATAGATCATTGTACCGTTGATGGATGGTGAGCTACTTGTCGTTGTAGTGGCGTTCTGCGTGTCCTGTCCTTGTGAAGCTTTTTGGCTGCACGAAACACAATTTAGTGATTTACAATCAGTAACGTGCACCACAAAACGAGTTTCAAGAAATGTGTCGTTTTTTTATTGGCCAATCCATATATAACAGATCTGACCGTTACTAATCGTGTGGTGAGGATAGGCTTGGAGTACGTGCAAGCCTCATTTTCCTGTTTGGTATTAAAAAATTGGACCACAACTCCCTAGGGTATTTTGTATTTTAGTTTAAAATACGTCCCTTTGTAAAGTGATATCCTATGTCTAAATATGTAATGTCCTTCTCATGTGCATGTGTAAGAGATAGAGATACAAACATACAATATCACTTTGACATTTGGAGATTCTTGTGAATACATTTTCAATTCATTGTTGTGAATTACAATTATATAATAGGTAGTGACAGACTCCACATCAAAGTTGTTTATGACAATTGACTACTGACCCGAATTTCTTCACATTAGACAGGGTAGGGTAGGTTTTGACAATTGAACAACCTGAAGGTGCAACAACAGAACATGTACCAACAAAGCAGGCTGAACATGGTTAAAAAATTTAAAGAAAATCACACCCTACTCATTAAGATTTGTGACCCTCCCCGTGTCGGTGCATTGGATGCCGAATTTATTGACAAAGATGAGCTAAACCAGGTCGGCGGCACATAGAGCCGTGGGAGACTTTACACATAATAATGAGCACGATTTATTTAATGACAACTCTAAGGTCTGGCTAATTAAGGTGTATTTAATATTCAATTATATATATTGATGCACGTTTATTCATTAATTTACATGTATAAATTCATTATGAGTAAATTTTTTTTATAATTATTGAGATGTTGTTGGTAGCATAATAAGTGCATAATTTATTAAAGGGAAATGATATTTTCACACCTATTTATGATATTTTGGCATCAATAATATGAAAATTTCAGACATATATGTGAAATTTTATATACAATACGGGTAAAATTTAAGTATAGTTCCTTAAATTAGGTACATTAGGTTTCTCAACTAAATTCAAATACATGGTTGGATTAACTAATAAAATACAAACAATATTATCTTTTCTAAAAATATTTAAATTCAATATATTTGAATTCAATTAAGAATCTAATATACTTGACTAAAAATTTATATTTAAGTTTGAAAGACTATCTATTTGATACGAAAATATCTGGCTGTGAAAATAAAAATGTCCTTGGTCCTAACTCTAATCTCTCTCTTTAAACGTTTTAATCAAAAAATAAATAAATCTCTCTCTTTAAACGTGAAAAGTTAGGCTACCAAAAAACAAAAGTGCAAAGAGCTCAGCAGTAACATGGGGAATCTCCCCCAACGTTTAAATCGACAGCCTTAAAAAAACATTTTGACAGACAAAAATACCCTTTACAAAATTACCGTTGTTTTGAGAAAAACAAAAAAATTGCCGGCGAAATAGGGAGATTGAAGTAAATTTACCTGGTGCTCGGAGTAGGACAGAAGGTGATCGTATAATCCGCAGACGCACATGTGAAGGTACTGGTCTTGTCGTCGTACGCATAACTGTAAGCGTGTGGGCACGCGGTCTTGAAGACCTGAGAGTACGTACTAGGCTTACATGTATCCGGTGTACCATACGCGCCACTACAACAATACTGAGGCTGATTAAAGGCCTCGCACGCGCTCTTACACGCGACGCTATCACCACCGTCGGTGCTCATAACCTTAAGCTCCGAAGGACACGATTCATTAAGGTCGGACACGCATCCAATGCTTGTACAATTCTGACCAGTCCCACCTTGAGGCACGACAAGCATAGGGATGTTGTACCCATCAACCAAGCTTACATCGAAGAAATCCATGCCACCATAACCATCAAGCGTGAACTCAGCTAAAGTTGCAGGTGGCATAGCAGTTCTACCTGAGCACTCCATTTTTCCGGTGCCACAATCACCTGTGACGCATGAGAAATTAGAACCTGTGGAATCTTGGGAACAGAGTGTGCGACCCCAGAAACGACCACCCCAAGAGGTTGGGGCAGTGATGGTTTTGGACTCGTCTTTTTGGAGAGCGAAACCGGTGGTTGAAAGTGCGGCTACACCTGCGCTTGAGAGAATGCCTGGCCATACTGTGTAGTCGCACTTGTTTACAATTGTGAAAGTCGTTGAAATTACTCCTGTAATTCAAAAGAAATTAAACAATTTTGTTAAAAAATTTAATGTGGTTGGGAATTTTAAACAATTTAACGTTATTAGTTAATAAGTTGTTGTTGTTAATTACCTGGTGGTGTTGATAATAAAAGGGTTAATAGAGACAATAATAATGCTGTTAGTTGAGCCATTCAAATTGAATGAGTATAACAAGAAAGAAGAAGAAGAAGAAGAAGTTGGGGGGTTGTAGCTAGGTGATCCCAAATTCTTCTTCTCCGGAATTAGTGTGAAAGGTGAGATTCTGAAATATATGGGTATTTATAGACGGAAAAAGTATTTGCTTACGTGGTTTTGCATTTGGTTATTGATAAATGAATTAATAAAATAAAACGAGCAGCACAAACGCATTGTAGAGAGGAAAGAAGGAGAGTTGGAAATCCCATTTTGTTAATAAAACATGGATTTTGTTAAAGTCCTTACGGCAATGGTTAATGAAGCATTAAATGATTACACTTTACGGGAAATAACAAATTTTTAATATTAAAATAATAAATAGAAAGACTAAAATACCCTTAAAAATTATTTTTGTATTAAATGGAAGTATTAAGTGGAAGCATTAAATGCTTCCTTAACCATTACCCTAAGGGCACTCGTTAACAGGACCCATACAACATTGCAATAGCACGTCTTATCCATAAAGATTACAGAAAACAATATCCCCTGTTTTCGGATAAATTTTGCACTATCAATGACAATGGCTAATAAATTCCGGGCTTAAAGACTTGAGATCTTTTGATTTGATAGTTTATATTCAAAAAATGTGAATAAAAGTATTTGTCACTCAATTTTAATTAGAGTAGGAGTATTAAGAAAAGTATTTGAAAAGCAGGTGTTCTTTCAATTCACAAACTTATTGCTTTATCATCCTCTCATATCTTAATCTTATGAGTTGAAAGAATGTCTTTTTAACACTGGAATAGCAATTATCTGAAAATTTTGTGATCACCCTGTTTGTTGATTTCTTTGTTTGCATTAAATTCCGTTTCTTTTTTTGGCTAAGTCATTAATTTCCTTTTTAATCCGTCACCTACCCCTGTTTTTTGCAGCAGTGCGATGAGATGAGATGAGATATGTGTGCATATCATGTTGATTAGTAAACTGGTAATTGTCAAAATAAATATAGATCATCCCACAGCCGTTGCATTTGTTTCTTTTTTGTAAGAAATAGCCTCCATGGTAAGAGATTTTGTACGTTGTAACACAGATTGGAGGCAGAAAATCATAAATGCGATTAAAAGAAAAAACAAGAGCAAGTGATACATGCACACTACTAATGCATACCATGTATTCATCACCTAAAATGTGGTTATATATTCGTAAAATATGAATATTATAATTTTATATGTCTCTACTCTCTATGATGTTGACATAAGACGTGTAACATGATTGTTTAAGTATGATTATTAAATCTTAGAATACCAACTTTCGAGTCGGTTAAGATAGATGCCTAAGACCTTCACATCTAGCAACTTAGAATTTGGATTATAGATTAGTGAGTTTCCAATGTAGTTTTCATTTTTGAGAATATAAGTAATTAGGAGTCAAAGTGTTGTAATTTTCATAAAACAAGTCATATAATTTTTTGATTTTATGTATTTTCATGAAAGACAATATAATTTCTAGTTTTATTCAAATAAAGATTGTTTGAATATTCATGTGTAGTGGTGTGGTTAGTAAGTAGTGAAATCCCACATTGGATAATAATGACAAAAATGGGGGTTAATGTAACATAACTGGATCCAAACCTATAAGACTTTGAGTTAAGTAATGTCTATGTATGTTATAATAAGGCATCTATTTGAGTCTCCCTATGGTGTTATACTATTATATCAATATGTAAATAATAATAATAATGGCCACAATTTTAGGCTTTTAGCTTATTAATGCGCTAATATATAATAATAATAATAATAATAATTATTATTATTATTTTGGGTTACACACTTGCATTATTTCAGCAATGGCCCAAGAGTCTCACACACACACATATTGGTGTATTGCAATGATATTTCAACAATGGTCCAAGAGTTACACACACAATTGCAATACAATTTCAGTAATGGCCCAAGAGTTACACACTCTCTCTCTCTCACTCTCTCACACACATTGCACAACAACAATGATACACACACACACAGATTGGTGTATTGCAATGCAATTTCAGCAATGGCCCAAGAGTTACACACACACTCTCTCTCTCTCTCACTCTCTCACACACACACACACACAATTGCAATGCAATTTCAGCAATGATACACACACAGATTGGTATGGTGTATTGCAATGCAATTTCAGCAATGGCCCAAGAGTTACTCTCTCTCTCTCTCTCACACACACACACACGCATTGAGTAGAGAGATTATTATTTTTGTCAATGTTAAACTAAATCTGATTGTGCTATTTTTTGAACGAAATATGTTTGGACTATTTGTTGTTGATGTTATCTAGTTTTTTTATTTTTTTATTTTATTTAAGGGTTCAATGGATTGGGTTTATTAGAATCTCAATTCAAGGTGTTTGAAATTTGAAATCTCAAATAATCAAGGTGTTCAAAAAATATTTAAAGGTGTTCATATATATATATATTTTTTGGTTAAATACATTGTTGGTCTCTAACGTTTACCCACGTTGCATGTTTGTTCCCTAACGTTTAAAATGAGCAGAAATGGTCCTTAACGTTTCAAAATCATGCACCATTAGTCATTCCGTTAGTTTTCGTTAACTTTGTGTATAAGTGGCTAACAGATTGATAACGTTGCTAATTTTTTTTTTTCATTTACAATTAGGACCTGATATGGCATACCCATTTAAAATAAAATAAAATAAAACCCACCCAATCCACCCAATTGAATTAAATTAAACCCCAAAATCAAAGAAGCTTGTTGTGATTAGCGACATTGACCAGATCGGTAGGTTACTGAGATCTTGTTATAATTGCTTGTTATGCTAAATTTCCAATATATCTATGAGATCTGCCTTAGCAAAATAAATAAATAAAAAAAAAAGAAAAAAGAGCTCTCTCTGTGTTGCGCCAAAATAATTGTAGGGATTCCTAACTTCGCAACAAAGTTTAGAAACTCACAACGTTATTGAATTACCTATGCTAATATGTGAAGTTAAGGTAGATATTTTCTAAGGGAAAATGACATGTGGAGCTGTGGAGGCATATGATTGCTTTTCCCAGGAACATTGTCAAAAGAACTATGAAAGATGTTTCTTTTTTCATTAACAACTCTGTGAAACGTAGCAACAAAGTTTAAAAAATAAAAAACCACTTCTTGTCATTTCCCACACCCATCAATTGAGTCTTGTTTTTCTTTATCAGATTCCTCAAAAGACTTGGACCCTTAGGGTCTAAGGCATTGAGGAGCAAGCACTAGGACAAAGATTTGAGAGAGAGAGAGAGAGAGAGGTTTTATTTGATTTTAAATAAGTATATCATGTCAAATCTTAATTATAAATTAAAAAAAAAATGTCACCTCAATTAAAAATTACCACATCATCAATCTATTAGTCACACATATATAAAATTAACAGAGACTAATGGAAAGACTAATGATTCATGATTTTGAAACGTTAGGGACAATTTTTACTTGTTTCAAACGTTAGAGACCAAATGTATGACATGGATAAATGTTAGAGACTAACAATATATTTAAACTTTTTTTTTTTTTTAAAGAGTTTTAATATCTACGTAATTATTATTATTATTTTTTTTTAAGTCAGGAGGTTCATTGAACTCTATGTAAAGCTGCCACTGCCCAAGAGTGACATTCTCTTTTTTCACACACACACACACAGATTGGTATATTGGGATGCATTGAGCAATGGCCCAAGAGTACTACATTCTCTTTTTTCACGTGTTAAATGATGATCCAATGGGTCTGTAAAATATACCTCGGCTATTTAAATATATACAGACAGAAATTCAACAATATATATACACCGGTGGATCCAGTGTGTGACCAGGGTGGCACGTGCCCACCCTCAAATTTAAAAAAAAAAAAAAAATTAGTAGGTATATATAAATTCAAAAAATATGGATTTGCTAAAGTGCCCACTCTCAATTTCGTTTTAGAAAAAAAAAAAATTAAGGGAGATAAATCTATCAAAATTACAGCAAACAACCTCAAATAATCCAAAATTATAGCATTCACCACATATAACAAACAACCAAATAACACAAAAAAGCACAAATAACACAAATAAAATCCAAATAACACAAGAAAAAGGCCTAATAACATCCTCAAAAGCTCAAAAATGAAATTACAACAACAAATCAACCTAAATAAATTCCCACATAATGAAAATTAGAGGAACAGTAGAATTTTACAGTTTCAAGCCACATGGTATCAAGGTTAGCCTTTCTGCTGCTGATGACAGACCACTTTCCTCCAACAGCACACTCGGGATCTTCCCATTTGAGTTCAATCCCAGCTTTGAACAAGTGAAAATCAGCATTTGCTGGCAACTTGCTGGGCTTGAATATCTGATCGTACAAACTAAAAATCAGATTTTCTCTTAGACTTGTTCTTGTCATTTTCAAAGAGAAAAAGGTTTTGGTGTTTTGAGCCCACATGGTGGAGAGATGGCTGTCTCTTGAGATTAGTGTACGTGGGTACACGTGTAGGTAAGGAATGGACGTATGGGATGGGAAGGTATGTGGTGGGGTCCAAGGGAAAAGTTTGCAATTTGGGTACATGGGAATAGGATACGTGTAAGGTTGATGATTACTATTAATTCTAAACTTTTAATATTATACAATATGTCAAAATATGCATTACAATAATTATACAATATAAATTTTTATATGACTTAAAATTACGTAAATAATTTCTTGTTAATTTTACCTATTTAACCTATTTATTTATATTACGTAATCTATTTATTTGTTTATATTACATAATCTATTTAAAATTGCGTAAATATTTATATTGTTAAATGGATTGATTATAATCTCAATTGAAAATAAGTACTTTGATAAGTTAAAGTACGATGTCTTACTTAAATAATTTGCTTAAAAAATGTGAAAAGTTATTTTCCTTGAATTAAATCGTGCTAATTATAAAACACTATAATCGGGGTTACATTTTTTTTTTTTTTTTTTCCTTAAACGTAATTTGAGTGAAAAGCGACAATGTAACCTTGAGTTTGCATAATTTTTTTTTTTTTTTTTTGACTTTATGCTTTTTTTAATATATAATAGAGATGGGCAATTAAAATTGGACGGCTTGGACAACCCAAACCTCGGGGCCAGCCTTGTCCGTGTTGAAGCAGATCGGCTCCCTCCCGTCTCCACGGCCACCGATCGGCTCCCTTCCCTCCTAGATCAAAAGACAAAAGGTGCCCACCCTGAATGGATTCCTGGATCCATCCCTATATATATATACACACCGACAAGTAAAATCTCATCATTTCAATCATCAAAATATATTTTGAATTCGTATTGAGAAATAGTACTCTAAGCATGCAATTTTCAACTAAAACTGTTGTCCCGCCATTCTTGCAGACACCTTAAATCTTTTAGCATTTTGTTTAGACTTAAAAATACCAAAAGTAAACCATTTAAATCAGTATATCATTTGGCACACTCAATTTAATAGGAAAAAAAGGGGCTACCAAATTCTACTCTAACTTCATTTATAAATGCATACACACTAGCTAGGTTTTGCCGTGACGGAACCAAAATTTGATTTTAGGGGAGACAAAATTATAATTAACATAAATATGTCTCCATATTTCTTGTATAACTATAACTCATAAATATAATAATTAATAAACCTCCAATTAATCAAAAAATAATAATAAATCTATCTACCAAGGGCAAGACCCAAAACAACCGAATAAAAACAAAAACTATGTTTGTACGAATTATCCAAACCAAATAACCAAGTCTTTGGCAACATATATTGGATATGGTAAAAGGGAATTCAACTAAGTCAAGACGGCTAACAATTATTATCTCAATTTGGACACGTTTGCAATTGGTTTTTATTATATCCTCACAAAGGTCAATCTTCAAATCGTATTTCTTCGGGTCTTGTTGACTAGATATCTATCCAGCCCCACTAAAGCACTGATCAATTTAATTAAAACCGAACAACTGCTGACATTGGATTCCTCGAGGGACAGTTGAATTTTGCTTCAGCTTCCGAAACTGTTTGAAAAACCACATTATTATGGTTGAACTGCAACCATAAATTTCCATGAATTAGGTTTCCCGGACCAATTGTCTTACCAGAAAACAACTACTTGGCATTCTGAGTTTCATGAATTAATATCAGTCCACGTAAATATCTTAGTCACATTTCATGTATTGAAATTAAGATCACAACAAATTAATATACTGAATTTTCTTAAAATAATGATTAAGATTGTTGTTTGAAAAATATACAATATTATAGCCGCCACCACCTTGGACTAGGGTGCAGGTTGTATTTAACTTTTACAAGTTAGCTAACATAGCACGCAAAATGCAGAAATGTTACACAGATTTTCCCAGTGGTCAGCCATGGGAGGCTATCATGGGTTTAAAAATTCCGTTAATTGTGTTGTATTGGCTGTGTTGTCGCCCTCATTTGTAGCAACTAAGACTGTAAATCTTCGAAATGAATGGTGACATGACATGCATGAGCACGAGGCTATTTATTTTTGGGGTAAATTACACTTTACCACCCTCAACTATCACCCCTTTTTCACTTCACCCCCTAAACTTTAAAAAGTATCAATTGACCCCCTAAACTAATCTGATTGCACGGCCGTTACCCCCTGAGGCCAAAATCGAGTTAAAATAGACGGAATAGAGCAACACGTGACACGCACGTGATCCCGGACCCACCAGAACACCTTTACTAATTTAATTTTTCTTTAAACCCCGAAATGCCCTTGAGCCTATGCTGCTCCACTTTGAGAGTTTCTGCATTGGCTTGCAGAGTTGCTAAGATCAAGAGGAATGTAACATAGAGTGCAAGTACGGTCAATCAAACTGTCTAGCAACCCTAAAACTAAAGACCCAGATGCATGTTAAGATTTTGTTTAACAAAACTAATATTTGATGATAAACTTATATAGTACTGAAATTAGGGTTATAACTTATAATTAAGTATATATTACAAAAACTCCAATTCCCACTATTTTCCATCTCCATGGAAATCTCCGGAACCCAATTTCACAGTCCAAAAATCAATTCATTATAAACCACAAAACCGCTTCAAAATCCTAACTTTCACCAATTTCCTGAGAATCCCACTCGGGTATGAACCTAAGGAAGACGTCGAACAAGTATCCGGGCCCAGACCCGAACCCGCATCCCCGGGTCGTCTCCCGGTGGTGATGCGTTTGCAATTGGTTCGTGTGGATGGTGGTGCGTCGTCATTTTCGTTCGATTTCGATGATGGGTTTCGGAAAATGTTGGGTCGTCTCCTGGTGGTGATGCGTTTGCAATTGGTTCGTGTGGATGGTGGTGCGTCATCGTTTTCGTTCGATTTCGATGATGGGTTTCGGAAAATGTTCAGACTTTGTGGTTCGGCTTTCAGGGATTTCTTCATTCCAAAGCAAGTCAGTGGGAATTACATGGACTATGTGAAGTGGAAGTTTTTGCATCGAGTTTTCAGCTCGGCGCTCTAGGTGCTTGCCACTCAGGTAATCAAATTTTTCATTACAATCTTTTTTAGATAAAATAAAAATTTGGGTTTGAATTATTTTATTGGAATTTAAAGGTCATTGTTTGTTTGAGTTGATTATCTTTTAGGAATTAGGCACAGAATCAAATTGGATTTCAGTTTTAGTGTGGATTTCAGATTTTGGTTAAATGGGGATAAGGGCATTTCGGGGTTTAAATAAAAATCAAATTGGTAAAGGTGTTTTGGTGGGTCCGGGATCACGTGCGTGTCACGTGTTGCTATATTCCGTCTATTTTAACTCGATTTTGGCTTCAGGGGGTAACGGCCGTGCAATTGGATTAGTTAAGGGGGTCAATTGATACTTTTTAAAGTTTAGGGGGTGAAGTGAATATGGGTGATAGTTGAGGGTGGTAAAGTGTAATTTTCCCTTATTTTTGCCTAGCTCAAACAATTGGACTGGAATAGTGTATTCCAAGCTTTGTTTTCTTGTAGGGATTAATGTGATGATTTATACAAGGTAGGAGCTATCATTCTCAATCCTTTAATTTCTAATTGAGGACCTATATGGTCTTCTTTTTTTCCTTTGATTTGGTCTCTTACTCTGAAGTGACTACGTAGTTCCACTTCCTCCCAACAATTCAGTTGCCAATTATTGTCACATGCATCATTTTGAGAAGATCAAAGCTAGGAAAATAACTATTTTTACAACATGTTCACATTTTGTTTATATGATAAGTTGTGATCGGAGTAACATCACTTTCATATTAACTAACCACTAATACCATTTTATTTATACACCAATTCTAATATGTCACGTTAACAGTAATGAAAAAAATTAAAAATCTTGTATCCCCATACTATTTGTTTGAGAGTGATGTTCACTCTCACGTTTTGCCTGAACTACGGGTGACCAAACTTTCACCACCTTTTAGCAAGAGTGCAAAGGAGGCAGTATGTGTGTTCTACTTCGTCATGTAATGAAAAATTTATAGAACGTCATATATAGAAAAAAAGAAAAAGAAAAAGATTTATTGTGCTTAGGTTCCTTCAAAAACAATGACATCAATAATTAGATCAAATTTTAATTAAATTAATGTGTGTTGTTTGGTAGATCAAACATGATTAAAAGAAACGATGACTCTAGTATACAATTTAATCAAACTTTGTCTTTTATGAAAGCATCTAAAACAATTATATTATAATAAAATTAATGACCACTGAACTTGATTGACTATATCTTTTATCATATCATTTAGAAATGTTAATCCTAATACGAAGAGTTAATTGTAAATCAACTAGTACTTCTTGGTGTTTTCAATAGAGACATCGAGAGTTTAAATTCTTCATTACTCAACTATCGAATTAAAAAAAAAAAAAAAAAATTATAGTGTTAATAATGTTTATATTTTTCTTTTTCTTTCTCTTTTTTGAAAAAGGGAAATGTATCTACAAAGAGAAGGCAAAACATATGTACATCACCGAAACCTGCCCAAGTTAGAAACCTTAAAACATATTCCTTTTTACTTTGTTAATCAATGATGAAATACATAAAACATGAACCTACTTAGTGCCAATTTGGTTATCTCCTCTCTGAAGCCAAGAAGCGCATTTCCTGACAACCATATCTACAACATTTTATTTTAAGTAAAACCCAAGAATAACGGTAATATAAGTGATTTCCCAATGGCAGCTCAATAGTCCATTTCCAAAAAGGTTGGTTGAAAAGAAAAACGATGGAGGATACTGACATGTCAGACCGCCCAAAGAAAAAGATCGAGTCCGTATGCAATCTGTAGATGACGACGGCATAAACCACCGGAATAATAAGAAACACAAGGAAAATCACGTAACTCCTACTCATGAGGTAGGTTCTGGTTTAGAGCACCATAAGGTCAGTGAGTCTGAAGCCTTTGTGGATTCAAATGAACCAAACTCACCCATTAGAGTCAGAACTGGTATCTCCTATAAGGATTCCCTGGTGGGTATCATACCAGGAGCCTACGAAAATGCTTTCTTCGGCAATATTATGGATGATGATGGGGCCGTTAGCTCTGACGAAGATGAGGATAGTAATTCATATGACGATGGCGAAGTGGTCATCAGATTCACCCGTGATCTTAAGCAAAAAATCAGAGCCCCTTGGAGCACTTCTCTGATAGTGAAGGTTTTTGGCCGTTCTGTTGGATATGTATTCCTAGTAAACAAATTAAAAGTCATGTGGAAAGCTTTTGGAAACTTCTCATGTGTTGATCTTGGCGAGGGATTTTTTCTGATTAGATTTGATTCAAGAACCAGTTTTGAGGAAGTCCTTAAAGGCGGTCCTTGGTTCATAGGAGAGCACTTCCTTTCTCTCCGCCCATGGACTCCAAATTTTCGAGCTTCAGCAGCGTCAGTCTCATCTGTAGCCGTGTGGGTTCGTCTTCCGGAATTACCGGTAGAATATTATCACAAAGAGGCATTGCTCCATATAGGTAGTGGATTAGGTCCGGTCTTGCGTGTTGATGTGAATACGGCGAATGGAACTCGAGGTCGGTTTGCTAGAATCTGCATTCAGCTGGATCTTGAAAAGCCTCTAGCAAGAACCGTTAGAGTTGGCAAAGCTAAGGTGGCAGTTATTTACGAAGGGATTGGCATGCTTTGTTTTCAATGCGGGAAAATTGGTCACCGGAAAGAATGGTGCCCGTGCAGAATTTCTGAGGATTCTGGACATATGCCGCCTGAGCAAAGTCCCCCAACCAAGGAAGAAGAAGATAAGACCAACGGTTTTGGTCCGTGGATGCTTGTCTCTCGTCGTAATCGACAAAAGAAGCCAGCTGTGACTACAAACCTGTCTGCTGCAGAGAGTTATGATAAATGGAACGATGGATTAAGAGCAAATGCTATGTATTATCCAGCGGGTTCGTCTGATGAGACAAGACATGAGGAGACACATCAGCATGGTCCCAGTATTACTCGGCGTGCAGCAGGATCTTCTGAGGCGCTGGAACGTGCTGCAGTGAACAATGCAGCGTTGGAACGTGCAGCAGATAAGCCTGGACAGCTGGGACGTGCAGCAGAAAAATTTGAAAAACTTGGACGTGATAAGACAAATCACAAAAGCAGACATGCAGGTGGATTTCGGTATTCTCCTCTAGATAAAGGCAAAAACAAAATGGCAGGTGGGACCGGTTTTTCCTCCTTTCATGGGTCTTCAATTTCTGACCGTGAAATTGGTAAGTTGACTTCACCTTTTGGTTCTTTTGAGCAGAATTTTTCACCTGTTGCACCTATTTTTAAATTTGACACTCCAAATATAGCCGTGAACTCCCTTCAATCCCACTCTTCCAACCAAAAAACCCAATCCAAAGATACACATTTCTCTTCCTCTTCTCCACCACAACAGCAACCATTATCCAATTCTGAAATTTCTCTCCGTCCTCAACTCCCTAAATCCAAAAGTGGTGATGACAAGCACTCAATGGGGGGTGTTTCCGCTGTTCAAAGCTTCTCCAAGTTGGAGGATTCGGCTAGGAAATCAGTTCATTCGGATCGACGAAGATGTGATAGAGCTGATCCGAAAGGATCCACTTCATGTGTGGGGTTGGTACGACACCGAGATAGCTCGAGCATGGTCAGAGATAGCTCCAGCAGTCCAAGAAGAAGATCCACCTCTCCTAACCGACATGGTCTGGATGCAAGAGATAAGCCCATTTTGGAATTTCCTAACGGATATCCCGAGAATCAATGGGATTCATTGTCCACAAAGAATTCATTGTCAGCCATTGCGGGAGCTGAGATTTGTCCAATTTCTGGAGGAGGTGTACTGCGCAACATTACCGGTATTCGAAGAGAGGAAGGTGATGCTATCAACCCCAATCCTCTTCAAGTGGCCAGGGAATCGGAGTGCACTCAAGTTAGCTCAGATTGCGAAATGCGTGGCCTTGTCCACTCTTCGGATCAGTTGCTCAGAGTTGAGGGGGAAGGGGTTCCTAGAATATCAGTTCACCTCGATAGTGGTTCAGAACAACATGTGGGAGATGTGGCCAGAGAAGGCATGGAACTCGTTGGAGGCGGAAGGAACGTTGTTTCCACCCAATAATCCCCCATTCATGTCAAGCAACGAGATTGGTGTGAATATACTCACTTGGAACTGCCGAGGAGTATTGAATCCGTGTTTCCGCAAAGCGTTACTTGATACTCTGCATATCAATAACCCAGAAATCCTCATTTTGACTGAGACTAGACTTGGTGGTGATAGAGCTGCAGAGCTTGCTCGTTCTTTTCCGTTTGATGGCTTCCTGTGCACTAATACAATTGGTTTTGCTGGGGGTATTTGGATCCTTTGGAAAACAGAGGCAGTGGAAGTGGGTCATCTATGCTCCACTGAACAAGAAATCCATGCTTCAATCAAGGTAAGAGGTTCTAATTCTCTTTGGTTAATTTCTGCTATCTATGGTAGCCCTCGTAGGTCTGAACGTAGGATTTTGTGGGAAAACCTTAAGATTATTGCTGGTTTGAATAAATTGCCTTGGGTGATGCTTGGTGATTTCAATGATATTTTGCTTTGTGAAGAAAAATGGGGGGGTAACAGGCCTTCAAATAGTAGAATTCGGGAATTTAGAAATTGTTTGAATGCTTGCAACATGATTGATTTGGGGTTTTCGGGTCCTAAATTTACTTGGAGTAACTGCCATGATATAAATTCTTTGATTATGGAAAGACTTGATAGAGTCTTGGCGAATCCTGAATGGAGGATCCTTTTTCCTGAGGCCTCAGTTACCCATTTAACCCGAACTCACTCTGATCATTGTCCTGTGCTTTTAAATCTTTGTCCGAATATTCCTTGCATTTTACCTAGACCTTTCCGATTTGAAAGCATATGGTTCTCTCATGTTGATTTCCCCTCAATTGTTGAAAAAGCTTGGGCTACTCCAGCCCTAAATTTGTCAATTACTTTTTCTATATTTGCTGGCCTTGTGTCCGCTTGGAACAAATCTAAGTTTGGTAACATTTTTCATAGGAAAAAGCGTATTCTTGCTAGGTTGAATGGTGTGCAATATGCTTTGACCTCTAGTCCCTCGGATTCTTTGTATAGGCTTGAGAAGTCCCTCCGTGAGGAGTATTTTGTTATTCTCAAACTAGAGGAGGAGTTTTGGGCTCTAAAATCTAGAGTGGGGTGGGTAGTTGAAGGGGATAGAAATACTAAATTTTTCCATACCTCTACCATTGTTCGCAGAAAGTCGAATAAGATTGTTAGACTTAGGAATAGTGTTGGGGAATGGATCATTGATCATGAGCTCATTCGCCTCCATATTCAACAGGGGTTTGTTGATTTGTTTTCCTCCGCTCACCTCCATCCTCCTAGTGGTTTTTGTTTGCCTATGTGGGCCCCTAGAATTTCAGATCAAGAGGCTTTATCTCTTACTGCCCATGTAGATGCCAATGATGTAAAAAAGAGTCTTTGGTCCCTGAAGGCTTTTAAAGCTCCTGGTCCTGATGGATTACATCCCGGTTTTTTTCAAAAATGTTGGCCCACAGTTGGTGACTCAGTGGTTAAAGAGGTTAGACAAATATTCTCTACTGGGAGAATGCCTGAGTATTTGAATAGAACTTTGATTTCTTTAATTCCCAAGTGTCTTGGTCCTGAGACTCTCAGTCAGTTTAGACCTATTAGCCTTTGCAATACTGTCTATAAGATTGTCACTAAAATCATTGTGTCTAGGCTTAGGCCTATTATAGGCAATCTTGTTTCCCCTTTTCAGGCTGCCTTTGTTCCTGGTAGGAGGGGTTTAGATAACGTTGTTATTGCCCAAGAGCTAATTCATTCCATTCCATAGGAAAAAGGGTAGATTGGGCCAACTCATTCTCAAGCTTGACCTTGGAAAAAGCTTATGATCGTCTTGAATGGGATTTCATCCGTGAGGTCTTAACCTTTTTTAAGTTTCCTCCCCCCTTTGTTGACCTAGTTCTGGAGTGTGTGTCTACTTCCTCCTTCTCTATCCTAGTGAATGGAGGTCAGCTAGAAAATTTCAAACCTTCTAGGGGCATTAGACAAGGTGATCCACTATCTCCTTACTTGTTCATTCTCTGTTTGGAATATTTGAGTCTTAAGATCCTTGAGGCATGTGATAACAACAGTTGGAAAGCCATCAAAGCCTCTAGGTCTGGTCCATCCTTCTCACACCTGTTTTTTGCGGATGATCTCCTTCTATGTACTGAGGCTTCTAGTTACTTGTTGTCATACAATTACTAGAATTCTGGAGGATTTTTGTCTCAAGTCTGGCCAAAAGGTTAGTTTGTCTAAATCTAAGGTGTTCTTCTCCCCTAATGTCAACCCTAACCTTAGACATCACCTGTGTGGCATCCTTGGGGTTTCTAGTACCCCTAATCTTGGTAAGTATTTGGGTTTTCCTCTCAGATCCAATGGTCGTAGTACTAGGGATTTTGATTTTGTTGTGGAGAAAGTCCAAGCTAAACTTTCCAGCTGGAAAGCTAAGCTTTCCAGCTGGAAAGCTAAGCTGCTCTCTCCTGCAGGTAGAGTGATCCTAGTTCAATCTGTCACCTCTGCCATCCCTGCCTATTATATGCAGAATGTTGCCTTACCCACTAGAGTTTGCTCCACCCTTGATAAGCTGAATAGAGATTTCCTTTGGGGTTCCACTGAAGAAAGTAAGAAAATGCACATGGTTAGTTGGGGAAAAATTTGTAGGCCTAGGGATCTAGGAGGCTTAGGCTTATACTCCACAAAAGCTAGGAACATTGCCCTTCTGGCTAAGCTGAATTGGAGAGCTATGGAGGACCCTAATTCCTTATGGGCCAAAACTTTAATTGCAAAGTATTGTCCTAATGGCATTATGGATGGGAGATTGGGTACTCGCAGGAGTGGGTCTAGTAATTGGAAAGGTTTGAAGAAGGGTCATGAGGTTTTTAGGAAAGGTCTTAGATGGGTGGTCAACAATGGTGAGGGAATCTCCTTTTGGCATGATTTATGGGTTGGTGATAGGCCCCTTCGGTCCCTGGTGCATGGTCCTTTGTCCCCTTGGGAGGATTCTCTTAGAGTTTGTGATGTTGTTGAGGGTGTGAGTATGTGGAATTTTTCATCCCTATCCCTTGATATTCCTTCTTGTATCAGAGAGTCTATCAAGGCAATTTCGGTTTGCCCTAATAGGCCTCTTGCTGATAAGCGTGTTTGGGACTCAGTTGGGGGTGACTTTAATCTTGGCAAGGCATATTCTATTGCTTGTAACAATTTTTCTGAATGCTCTAGTCTTAATCCTTCCTCCTGGATTTGGAAAGTTAAGACTAGTCCTAGAATTAAGTTTTTTCTTTGGCAATGTTACCATCTTAGTGTTCCTGTGCGGGAAATCCTTGCTTCTCGTGGCATTAATATTCCTACATCTTGTCCTAGATGTTTGGCCCCTAATGAATCATTAATCCATATGCTTAGAGACTGCCCTGATTCCATTGCTTTTTGGAGCTCATTTCGGTTCCCTTCCTTGGGTAATCATTTTTATTCTGCGTCTTTGTTTGATTGGATTCATTCTAATTGTATTGCCTCCTCTACTCATGATCATAACATTCCATGGCAATCTTTGTTTTCCTTTGGTATTTGGAGCCTTTGGTTGAGAAGGAACCAATTTGTTTTCAAACCTGACTCACAATTTTTGGATCCTGTGGTAAATGCCATTTCATATGCATCTGAATTTTTTTATCTTATTGGCAGTTATTCCAAAGTAAAACATATGGTCCCTACACCTATTAAGTGGGTTGTTCCTCCTGTGGGTTGGTATAAATTAAATACGGATGGGTCATCAGTAGGAAATCCTGGTTTGGCAGGGGGTGGGGGAGTTATCCGTAATCATGTAGGTGATTGGGTGGGTGGTTTTTCTCGGGCTATTGGTATCACAACTAGTGTTCAGGCTGAATTGAGGGCTCTCAAAGATGGTTTAAATCTAGCCATTGATCTTGGGATTCTTAATCTTGAGATTGAAATGGATTCTTTAGTTGCAGTTGAGCTTGTTAACTCCATTACTACCCCTAATGCTTTTTTGAGTACCATTGTGACTGATTGCAGATCCTTAATGGAGAGATTTGAGAGATGTTCACTCAAGCATATCTTCAGAGAAGCGAATGGTTGTGCTGATTTGCTTGCAAAATCTGGCTGCGACCAGAGTCCGGATTTTATTGCTTTTCCTAATGCCCCAGCGTATGTGCTGGAGGCTTTATCTTTTGATGTATCGAAGTGCTACTCGTTTCCGTTTGATTAGTTCGTAATCTATATATTTCCTTTTAACCAAAAAAAAAAAATACAAAAAAAAATGTCTATTACATCATATCAGTATGTACTTAAATACCCACTCTCAAGGCGGCAGTGTATTCTAGTCATAGGCCTATCTTATCCTTTTGTCCCCCACCTAACTATCGTCTTCTTGTGGGTCAGCAGCCACGAAATTATGTGTGAGAGAGACACAGTGATTGAAGATATTTTGTTAAAAACCTTAAAGCTATTCTCTTGGTTCTAATTTTTTAAGAGAAAATGATTTAATATTGGGTTGCGTAAATAAAAATATATAAGATTTTAAAAATCTTTTATAAACTTTTAAGAATTGAAACTTGAAAGAAAAAAAAGGTGGAGCTTATTGACAAATTAGTAAAGTAATAAGTATTTTCTTAAGTATGTATAGTTCTTTTGTCCCACACATGTTTGATAATTACAAGATTGAATCTCTTGTGAATTGTCCCAACTCGCAAAGTGTTGGCTAGGAGATTTAAACCCAACACTTCATATGCCATGAGACCTGAGAACCACTAAATTAATTCTATGAAGTTTTAACTTTTAAAAATATACAATTTCGAAATATAACCAAAATTAGAATACTGAAAAAGAAAAAAGAAAAAAAAGTGTCCGAACCAATTAACTATGTATCCACCTTGAGAAGTTGACATTTTCTACCAATCATAAGGTGATAGACAAAATACTCCCTTGTTTCATTTTGCTGGCCTAGTTTTAAAAAATCATTTTAAGGAGCACTATTATATAGGTTGTCTTTTAAATGAAAAGATATAAATTTTCAAAGTTATACTCGTTAATTTAAACTTTAGGTAAAAGTTAAGTAACATTAGATTATTTAATTAAATTCAAACACGTAGTTGTATTGACTAATAAAATACAAATAATTTTTTCTTTTCCAATGACAATTAAATATAATGCAATTATGTATTTGAATTTAATTAGTGAATCTAACATGCTGTACTTAAGGAATACTTAGATCTGGGAAAATTATTCAGTGGTCCTAAACTATGACATCAGCAAGCTGACCTTGTAGTTCAGGCCAATGAAATTGTGCCATATAAAGAGTTTTTTCTGACATAAATGATGTCAGAAAAACTACCTGCAAAACATAAGAAAATAACTTAATGGCTAACGGAGAACATTCAAACTAACAGACGAAAGATTAAAGCTGAGCAAACATCTTCTTTGGGATTTTTTTTTTTTCCTTCAAGATTTTGCAATCTCCCATGGACTACAAGTTCAGCTTGTTGATGTGGTGGTTCGAGATTACTAAATAATTTCCAGTAAGTTTTACCCTTAAACTTCAATGAAATAGACATATTGGTTTTTTAAATAAAATACAGGATTAGGGAAGTAATCAATATTGTGTCCATTGACTTTTTGAAGAGACATCTCAAAATGAAATATAGAACTAGCGAAATGGGCTGCAGTCGGTAGAGAATATCAAGGTGGAGTTGGAATTACTAAAAAAAAAAGCATTGAGAGTCTCTTAGCACACCATACTCCCCAAATTAACCCGAGCATTGAGAGCTGAATGTCATGTTGGGACCAGAATAAGGTATGGAATTCAGTTTTGTCTTAAAGCACTCACCCTTTTTATCAAATCATATCCTAATCATAATGGGAAAAGGTGTTAAAACAGCTGGCCTCCTAATTAACAAGAAAACGACAGCAGAATATGTTTTTGTAGTAGGCACGGCAGGTTTTATTTCATTTCAACTGCAATATCTTTTCGCACTTGAAAATTTATAAGAAACACTGGACCACTGATCATGTTAACATTTCTAGCTGATTCATGCATGAACCAAATGAAATACTCGTGAAACACAAAGCACGGCAGGTCTTAGTAACGAATTATTATCTTCAAGTGTTTAGCAGAAAATGTTGAAACTATGAGATAAAATTCAAAAATGTTGAATTCAGACTCGAAAATATGTTCGCAAGGAAGGAATTTCTTCCAAGAAAGACAAAAAAATAAATAAAAAAATTCGCAGCCGTTGAATGTGAATTCAAAAGGTTCAATTCACATTAAACAAAAATAAAAGATAGTAGCTTCCGTCAGAATCCGAAATTCTGAAAATCATAATTCATGAGCTGATTAACACTTGAAAGGAATTGGCATCTTTTGCTTTGTAATCGTCAATGGCCAACAAGTGATAACAATAATTAAGCAATCTTGATGTGTACATCCCTATATATTTTAAATCACATCAGCTGATGCAAAAAGCGACCGATATTTGATTATCAATAATTCATTATTGTGATAAAAGATTGCTTATCGTAGTTGCAACTCTTTGTACTTTTCTTTCGTGACAAATCCATTTCTGTCTTAGAACCGTCGACTGCCCAATTGCCAATAACCTTATAATCTTATATCCTCCAATCTTCCCCAGGCCTACTACAAGTTGATAAGAGAGATTATTTAAATGGCAAGTTGTAAGTACGTGAAAATAAGCCATTGTCATGAAATCTGTCAATGAAAATGAAAAGATATTATTCTAGTCGATATAGTAGTGAATTTTATTCACTTGTTAAGTTTTTCACGAGCACGAAAGAAAGAAAAAGTGTGCACTGACGAGGCTTATGATCCAATTTGAATTGCATCTCAAGAGAAGCTATCTTATGTATTAGATATATGCATCTTCCTTCTCAGAGTGTGGGTCTCACAACCATATAAGACATACACACTATAAGAAGAATAATATATATATTCAATGCATGAAATTATTATTGGCATCTCAGAACCTGCATCTTATGATGCCATTTTTACAAAGGTAAAGGCTGGGCAGAGTACTGAAGGTTTATTCATTTTCTTAACTGACCCAAACTAGAATTTGAACTGCGGAACAAAGAAACTGCAAATTATAACCTTTTTTCCGTAAGCATGGTTCACAGATTCAGGATCACCACAGCAAACAATGGTTATTCTTAAAACCAGGTTGGGCCACAACTTTGGGCTGGTCAGGTAGGCCTAGCCTCAACCTAGCCGTGCACAAGTTAAATTATTGGTGTTACACTTCCTAGGGGGGGGCCCCCTAGGCATGGATCAGCTTGACATTGAGCCCCTATCAATTCATTAAGATGTTGTTCCGCAAAAAATAAAAAACGTTGGGTTTGGGCCACCGAAATTAAAGAATCCCTCTCCAAGATAACATATGTCTCTGGTAGGGGACAATATGGAAATGGCATCTATCGAAGAATAGACGTACTCCTGTGCCCACTCATGATACATCAATGGTATCATGCATCCAAGAGATGCGTGCTTCAGAAGGACTAGCTTAAGAGCACACAATAATGATACATATGAATAGAATCACATATTAAGAGCACTTGGCATTTGCTTTGCTAGTGAATAAAGGAAGCTGTTGAGTGACCTTCTGGTAGCCATCATTGCTGCATCTACTTCTTTCTTGTTTTCTTCAGTAGCAGCAGCCTGCCGTTCCTGAACCGAGTGAACTCTCCGGACAAGTTTACGCAACTCCTGTTAACAGATGCTAACTTTAAGAAATAGAGCGCAAAACATACACAATCCAATGATCCCAATGAAAAGTGCCAGACCGTTTATATAAGCAAATCAAACTAGCAAGGACTATTGATTTTCAAATAATTTGGTAAGTTACATACACATTCATTGGGTCCTGAACCCATAACTTCACCTTTCATCCCATTATTATGAGAGAAGGAAGTGGTAAGTTGCACACTAAACCAATCATGTTATAGTCCTCTAATTGAAACACAACAATCTTAGGTCATCTAAACAGCAAATGAAGCTGCCAAAAGAGAGAGAGAGAGAGAGAGAGAAGCAAATGGAGTTGCAAACTTATTAGCTAGCATGTTTTTACATACTATCAAAAAAAAAAAAACCTTAGTTATCTCATCAGCTCTGTGCTCAGAAAGTTGTGTTTAAAAAATATACTCAATTCATGTTGTAATCAGAATTGCAAAGGTGGAATTCAACACACCTGACGGTCGAATTCAACACTATGAACTGAGTAAACTTCATTGGTGATTTTTACGTCCTTATCGATCAGACCTTCAAACCATCTGGTTGCTGTGCTGATGTATTCATCAGACCCCTGAAAACAATATTCAAGAAGTAAGAAAGGTGGAATATGGCTCCAGAGACACTGACTAAGTTTTTCAAAATCTACCTCCTCTACCACCTCATATTCTGTTTCTTCAGCTTCTTCATCATCTTCTTCAATGATCACTGAACTACCCAAAGCCTGGAGCCTACTCTCGTCACCATCTTTTGTTGCCTGGATTAAAGTATCCATCAATTCAGGTTGCACTTCCCGTAGCAGTTTACCTAACAAAAATTAAGTATCCTCATTAACATAACATACATGTGAACAACAAAGAATCTCACAAAGTACATTAAATCAAAGCATGGAATGTACAATCCAGTTTAGTGGTTTATGAGCATGACAAGATACAATATGAGAAATTTTGACACAATAAATTTTGAATAACAATTATCAAGCAAAATACAGGAAAGGAAAAATAAATGTACGAAGACATTAGACATGTACAATCATATAATATCTTGATCTATGTTAAAGACATCAAAGCTTAATCCCATTCAAGGCCCACATCCAATCCTACTTGGTGTGCAAGCAAAGAAATTCTAATCCTACTTGAATTGCAGGTATTGTAAACCTGGTTTAATATATGATTAGTCTAGGATTTAACCTACTATAAATACTCTACTATGAGTTCATTGTAATACAAAGAGATTAATAGTAAAGATGTAGCTGTCAAGGGCTTTCCGTCGTGGATGTACGCGTCTAAGGCTGAACCATGTTAATTCCATATGTTCTTTCTCTCTCTCTTTGCATATATTTTTTTCTTCATATTTTCTCATAAACTTTGTCAAGGGGTCAAATTTATGTCTCACCATTTCTTTTTTTTGATAAGTAAGAAAACTTTATTAAAAAGGACAATCCTAGTATACTAGGTGTATACAAAGGACAGCCAAAGAAATTTAGAAACTACAATAGTCTATCAATTCCGTAATGGAATTTTATGTCTCACCATTTCTAACATGGTATCATAGTTATTTTCTAACTTTTCTAATATGGCATCAGAGCGAGACCCCTGTGACCTCCATCGATTATCAGAGCCAACTAGATCCTTCAACTTTCACATTCTGTTAAGACCATCTTTTACAAAATCCTCCATCAAGGCCACAAAATCTTTCTTCTTCTTCTTCTTTTTATTTAAAAAAAAAATCCCATTTCATCTAAACCCATAACTGCCACAGCCATCCACCTCTTATTAGTAGTCTTTATTGGTTTTCTTTCTTGTCATGCATCTCTATCATCTTCAGGCTAAGTTTTTTCGGACCACGCCTCTAATCAATACCCTCCACAAGTAAATATGCATTGTACTCATCATTCAACCCTCAATCATCATGCGTATCTAGCCTTCGTTATAGTTTGTTATATGCACTTCATTTGGTCCAATTCGATCATACTTTCCTTCAAGGTCTTACTTTTTTTCTCCAAACTCAAGGTCGTCGTCATGCTTTCACCTCGAGTTTGAAGGAGGGTGTTAAAAACATCAAGGCCATATCCCAGTCAAGGCCTAAATCCAATCCTACTTGGTGTGCAAGCAAAAAAATCCTAATCCTACTTAAATTGCAAGTATTGTAACCCTAGCTTAATGTATAATTAGTCTAGGATTTAGCCTACTATAAATACCATATGGGTTTATTGTAATACACAAAACTTAATAGTAAAAAGCTAATTCCATATGTTCTTTCATTTCCTCTCTTTGCTTCCTTTATTTTCTTCTTCATATTTTCTCATACACTTTATCACAGTGTCAAACATATGTCTCACATTTTCAAACATAGTATCAAAGTTATGTTCTATCTTTTCTAATAATCAATGTGTTCTAGATGGCTAGAAGCTTAGAACTAAATTCTGACGGGCACCTTTTAAAAATAACAGAATTAAGAATCAAACTTTTCAACCTTAACAACCGAGAATCAAGTACTTGCATACCAATATAATTGAACTGCCTTCGCTTTCCTTCCCGAACATCAGGTCCTAATTTCTGCGACCAAATAACAAACACCTTATCTTCAATATCAAAAACATAACCAAAAACGTTTTCCACAACTATAAAACAATATTAACAAACTAACCACAAAATTCAAGCAAGCACCTTCACAAGCTTCAGAGCTTCGAACACTTCTTCATCAAGAGAAGCCACTCTAACAAACAATGAAAACAATTTTAGAAATGTATAGGGCTAATTTGGTAATTAACAAAAGCGGGTTTTTGGAGTTTTGGTTACCTGAGGATGCGTTTGATTTGATGGGTAGAGAAGGAAGCAAGGTCCATACCCCAACGGAAGGCGCGGCGAGCCTCGCGTTTCAACTGGTTTCGGCTCTTTTTGGCATCGGATTCCGAGTCGCTTGTTGCTTCTTGATCAGACGGTATTGGTTCATTGTGCAATTTGAGTCCGCGTGATCGGTGATGGAAGTTACGACGAGCTGAAAGCAC
Organism: Fagus sylvatica; assembly: GCA_907173295.1. Classification (NCBI taxonomy): domain Eukaryota; kingdom Viridiplantae; phylum Streptophyta; class Magnoliopsida; order Fagales; family Fagaceae; genus Fagus; species Fagus sylvatica. The sequence goes on along the minus strand of OU015764.1, from coordinate 35,013,457 downwards.
TGTGGTTAATGAGAGACGAGGAGAGAAGGTTTGTGTGACCGGTAGTGAGGGTGAGGAGAGGATATGATGTAGTGTTACGCAATTGCAGCAGTGGTGGTGCAATGTCGGCCATTGCTTTAGAAGCCGAAACAGATTAGCCATTTTTCTGTGTTTCTCTGTAATTCTCTTCTACTTGACTGACCGGTGAGTGTTTTCAAATAACGAGCTGAGGCGCATAAAGGCCCAAAGAAAAAAAGGGTCCAGTTTGAAAACAACTTGGAATCTAATGGGCCAAGGGAAAACAATTTCTTTTTCTGTTCCTTCTTGTTATTCTTTTTGCAAATATAGGTGTTAGTTGGCTCAACTGATCAAATTTCTTTTTTCTTAGAAGGGGAATGTAAGGAATGGGAGAAGACAATCTCCTATTGTGTAGTCCATAAACTCAACAGGCCTCCAATGGACTAAATATATAATGAAAATATCTAACTCTTCATCCTCGTCACATATGTGTTTATACTTAAGCCGTATCATTCAAAGTCAAATAATAACATTCTTTGCATAACAAAAAGGTCCAGAAAATTTTATTACATAACCCAAATGAAGAAACTATAATAAAATAAAATCACCCATCATCAAGAAACACAGACTGTCCAAGAAAATTTGGAAATTAGAAACATACGTAAAGCGATTAGCAGCAATCGATTTTTACTTTGAATTCTATATCCAGAAATATGTAAGATTTTTTATTTTATTTTATAATTCAATAGTTACAATAATTGATGACAGAAATTTGAACCTGATTTTCCATGTAAAGGAGATTAATCAATGTTATTGTTTATGCGAACGTTAATGAGATAAAATTTCAATATTGTTGAAAGCAATATTTCTGATCACTGTCTTTTGCATTCAAATTTTATCTTTACAGAAGAAATCCTTCCCCACATTTCAGCCACCTTGAATACTAGAATTTACAGTTTAAATTATAATAATAATAATAATAATAATAATAATTGGAGGTGTTAAAATTTGAAAGTAACAGGAAAATGATCAAATCAGAAAAGCCTTTCGAACCAGTCAGCAAACGTAGTTCGGTCAAGATCGAACTAGTCCATTATGTTCGGTCTATGCCGTACCAGGTAATTGTTCAGGTCAGCCAATAGAAATCTTGCTCGGTTAGTATTAAAATAATCTGGGATTGCTCCAGAATATCGCATTTAATGCCAAAAATATCTCTCAGGCAAAACATTAAATGCAACTTCTAGACTAAGCCTAAAACAGATATTTGTGAGCTGTTGTCTAAGCATTTCTCATGAATGATGGTAGAAAGAAGATTCTGGGAAATAAAAGAAGGGGTAAATATTTTAAAATATCCCACAATTGAGAGAGGTATAAGTGGATAAACAGGATACATCAATGAGGTACACAATATTCTCCTCCTAGGCCCTTTCTTTCTGGATTGAATATATTTTGTTCTAGTTTATATCTAACAAAAGCATCGGAAAATTAAAGGCCAACCCCTACTAGGTTGACCAAAGATCTGAAGTATTAAATCTGTGTTTTCAGGTTGGCAAGGTTCAACATAGATTATAGGCCACTTTGCCAAAGAGAACATCTCCATATTAGTCAGCTTTTCTTACGTGAAAAATTAAACACCTCCAATAATGATGCCCCTTCATTTTTACAACTTGCACTAGATAGATTGGTACCAAAAGGACATTGATAGGAGGGTATCTTCTGGTTCCGTTCCATGGAGCAAACACAAAAGATGATTGTTTCTTGGGGAGAGCCCCCCAGACTTTTCCACTTCCTCCCTCTTAAGTTCTTAAATTAAAAATTAAGAGCTTTACTTTCTTTTATACTCGTTGACTGTTTGATATTATCAAATATTTCATATTGATCTTGTACAATTTTTTTTTTTTTAGGGTAAATTACACCAACCTCCCTTGAGAATTTACAAAATAAAACTCCCCTAAACATCTCAAGAAATGACACTTCGTCTTAAAGGTTATGATTTCATTACACTCCCTTAATTTGTATAAATGAGTATAAATCTTTTTTAAAAATAGAATATTTCGTTAAGAAAGGAATGTATGGATTTAATTGTTGTATTTGGATTAATGACATCATACCATGGACCAAAGAATGCAGTACAACCATAAATTTTGGTGGAAAGTAACTCCCCCCAAAAAAAGTCATTCATTTCCATTATGGATAGTCATTCTAGCACCTACTCAAGAAGCAGGAGTCATATAAACATCTCCCTCATCAAATTTCAAAGATAACATTGTAATAAAGTCATTTTTTTTCAAGCAGCTTGACCCTATTATCACTTTGCGAGACTTGGTTTATAAGGTATTCTCATTGTCTGAAGTTCAGCCTTGACAAAATGTATGATATCCCTTAATCCAGTACTTAATGCGATATTGTAATGCTATACAAAATAAGTAGATTAAGTTAACTTATAATAAATTACATATAAGATTACCTATCTCCTTCACACAGAAGAAATAATGAGTAAGGGATTCTTCAGTGTATATGTGTAACACCAGTAGAATCAATATACTTCAACATTCCATTGCTCTGCCTTCTTCAATTGTCTCCTGTATTCAAGCCAGTCGATGCCTGGGAGAGATAGAAAGAAAGTGGTATTAACTATTAATGTTGTAATATATACACATTTCAGGCATTTGGGTCATATTAAATTTTTTGCTCAGGTTAATTACCATCTTTAGCAGCCAAAGACACCATTATGTCATCAATCCCCTTCTCCATTCCCTTGAGCCCACACATATATACATAGGTGTTATCTTTTTTGAGTAACTCCCATAGCTCCTCTGCATATTGTGCCATTCGGGTTTGGATGTACATCTTCTCACCCTTGTCATTTTTTTGTTCTCTGCTCACAGCATAATCAACTCTGAAGTTTTCTGGTGCCTTCTCTTTCATTTTCCCAAACTCCTGATTTCAAGCACAATTTGATCACATAAATCAAGTCTATTCCATTATATAGCTAGTCTAGCACGTGAAAGTAAGATAAAAATGAAATTCAAAAGAAAACTCACATCCTTGTAGAGCAATGAGCTACTTGTTGGAACACCCAAAAAGAGCCAAGCCAATCCATTAAACTGCATTGCAGATCAAATTATTATCACTCACCCATCATAGCTTAGAATTTTAATCCAAAGCTTCTCCATACCCCATTACCTTATAGCTCTCATGCTTCTCAAAAAACATTTTCCACAAGAATGAGCGAAAAGGAGCAATTCCAGTTCCAGTTGCAAGCTACAAAGAAATTGTGAATAGTTACATAAAAAGATCTCATAAAACAAAGACTCCAAATTTTCTCAAGAATTTGGACGATATACAGCATAATATGGTTATGCAACTCCACAAAACCTACCATTATAACCGTGGCATTTGGATCTTTTGGCATAAGCATTTCTTTTCCTATAGGTCCTGTGATTTTCACATCAGTAACAGGCTTCAGGTCACCTGATTTGTGTCAATAATTTTAGCTTGATTTGTTGAGTTTAGGCTAAGCTTGATTTATTTGTTGTGCTTATCATTGATGAGCTATTAGTTAAGACTTAAGAATTTGTATTATTTGATTTTAATTATTTTGAGTTGATAATTTTATATGGTATTAAAAATATGTATATATATATATATATATATATATATATAATATATAATAATATATATATATATATATATATATATATTAGCAGTAAACTCAAAGTGGAACGTCGAAATTGAGCGATACCAAAATATTCTATTCTAATGACTAAACCGGAACGGGAATTGAAACGATATTCACAACTATGTTAAGTATCATTCCAAAAAAATAAAAAATAAATGAAAAATGAAACAAAATAAGAAAGAAAAAGTACCAGTTATAGATGAAAAAAAAACAACAACAACAACAACTTAAGTACCACATAAAATGAAAAATGAAAAAATAAATAAGGAAAGAAAAAGTACCTTTAAAATTATGACTTCTAGATTTTATTTATTTATTTTGGTATATATGGGAACATTTAGTAAGGGGAAAAAATAGATGAGATTAGTTGATATTGAGATTAATAAATGAATGATGTTTTTTAACCATTGAATCCCTAAAAAATCAATAGTCAATAAATAGTGTCACTTGAACCCATCTCATATAAGAAATTACTCTTGTTGTTTGACTAAAATAATGGTACTTCGAGGTATTTGATTTTTGATTGAGCTTCCTTTACCCCATTTGTTGCTTAATTTGCCTTTATAAAAATGAACATAACCTCCCTTAGAAGTGAAGACACCGAAAATTCTCCAAATTTAAATATTGATCAGATCAAGCATAGTATGTATTAAGACAGTTCACAACAAAAGTTACCTCACATATCTTAAGTCATGTGGCTAAAAATATGGATTGAAATTTCATGCGATACTTGAGTTGCAATTCCTTTAAACAGTTGAGATTAAAAATTAAAAAGCTAACTTAAATAACAATGATAAAATGATATAAAAGTGGAAAAAGAAAAAAGAAAAAGAAAAAGAAAAAAAAAAAAAAGAAAAAGAAAAAGATTGTGAGTAAAAAAGAGGGTATTGCATCCATGCATGCAATATGGATCTCAATCCCTAAGATTATACATGTGTCAATGATTAAGAAATTGTTACCAGCCTTTTTTTTGCTAATGATTAAGAAATTATTAGCCGCTTTTTTTTGGAAAGAGAATTGACAGATCTTTTTTGGGCAGCTTTTCAATTTGAACATGTTTGGTGTTTACTATATGCTCACGTAGAATTCAAATCCTCTAGAATTCTAAGGTACTCTATAAGGTAGAGTTCTTTAAATCTTAACATTTCTTTTAAAATAAAGAGTGAAGACATTGCCACATCATCAATCCACAACGAAAAACTTAAATTAGTATTTCAAATGCATTAAAACACTTTTTAACTGCTAATATTTATCTATTCTTAAAAAAACTGTTAACGTTTATCAAACGTCGTTTCTCTTGACTTTTTTGTTTTGCCATTTATTTCTTTTCTCTATAGCAGACATTAACACAACAACACATCCTGCCATTTTCATCCCTAAAATCTTAAAAGACTACCGCCAAACTTCATTGCCAGAGAAGAAACTTTTATTTCTTTTATGTATTTTTTTTTCTTTGTTTACAAATTTCTCATTCCTTTTATTCCAAACGATAGATCTATTAAATTCAACCTCTTAAAATCGCCCATGGATAACTGTTGAAAGGCCAATGGATGCAAGGTATGTTTGCTCTATTTATGAGTTAAAAAAATTTGAAAAATTTAAGAATGAGAAGGAGTGTTTGGATTGATGATTTTATCGAAGAGAATGACATAATTTTTGTTGTGTTGATATTTGCTCTAGAGAAAAGAAAGAAACAGCAAAAAAAAAAAAAAAGAAAAAAAAAGAATAAAGATAAATAGTGTTTGATAAATGTGAGCAGTTGAGAAGTGTTTTAATGCATTTGAAACCTAACACTCAAGGGGTGGCTCTGATACCATGTTAAAGTCCAATAAACCAAACTCATTCTCAAAGGACGCTTTGAGAGATAAAGATTACTCATGACTTATAAATTGGACAACCTAAGAAAACTTAGGCAATATGAGACAATACTTTATCTTTAATAAACTTCAACAAAAGGTCTTTTTTTTTATGAATAAACAAGAGCTTCATTAAAAATCAACACAATGGTAAACTTCCACTCATCCGAGATGGAAAAGAACCAAGGTGATTATACAATAAATTCCATAACAACCCTACATATAAGGGGCAAAGATGACATACGTCATAATAGAACAACAACATAAAAAAAAAAAAAAAAAAAAAAAAAAAAAAAAAAAAAAAAAAAAAAAAAAAAAAAAAAAAAAAAAAAAAGGACTATCAATTAAATACATTCGGACAGAAGTTGACCTCACAAAAAGTTATTTCGTTAGAATTAGTCAATAGAACATAACAAATGGCCAAAATAATGGAACCTAACACCCCTAAACTTGACCAATTCACTGGCGTGGGCACACGTGGAGAATTCTTCTCTTTATCAGTGATGGACGGTGAGCTTGTCGTTGTAGTAGGGGCCTGCGTGTTTGCTTGTGAATGTATTTGGCTGCACTAGAACACAATCTACGGTCAGCAACATGGGACGAATTTGTTACTTATCCAGTAATTTAATTAATGTGTTGTATTTTGATTCCGAAATTATTAATTTGTTACTTATCCAGTAATTTAATTAATGTGTTGCTTTTGAGTCGGAAATTATTAATTTATTACTTATCCAACAAAAAAATAAATAATGTAATAATTTAATAAATTTTTTGTTACTTTTAAAATTAGGGTTTGGTTAACATTTAACAACAGTCCTAAGGCTAAAGGTACATATTAAGATACATGTAATAATTAATGATAAACACTAATATACGTTTCTTTCCAAAATAAAAAAAAAATTACACTGGTTAATAATTCATTAGTTTATAGACATAACTTCATCATGATTATTAGTACTTTTCTTAAGATGTGCATACAGTTTAACTTTATAAAAAAAAAACATTTAATAGAGGTTTTTTTATTGATAAATAATAGAGTTAGAGTTACACATTAGCATATTCCCTTAAGGCATTAGTTAGCAACAATCTAGATTTAATTCATAAATTATAGGGTTTAAAAACTATCGTACCAGATTGAAGTAACAAGTAAATTACCCGGTGTTATGGGTGGGGCAAAAGGCGATCGTGTAATCCGCAGAGGCACATGTGAAGGTGCTGGTCTTGTCGTATGCGTAACTAGAAGCGTGTGGGCACGCACTCTTGAATATCTGAGAGTACATAAAAGGCTTACACGTGTCGGGTGTACCATACGCGCCACTACAACAATACTGAGGCTGATTAAAGGCCTCGCACGCGCTCTTACACGCTACGTTCTCGACGCCATCGGTGCTCGTGACCTTCAGCTCGGAAGGGCACAACACATTAAGGTCGGACACGCAGCCAGCGCTTGTACAATTCTGACCAGTCCCACCTTGAGGCACGACAAGCATAGGGATGTTGTACCCATCAACCAAGCTTACATCAAAGAAATCCATGCCACCATAACCATCAAGCGTGAACTCAGCTAAAGTTGCAGGTGGCATAGCGGTTCTACCTGAGCACTCCATTTTTCCGGTGCCACAATCACCTGTGACGCATGAGAAATTAGAACCTGTGGAATCTTGGGAACAGAGTGTGCGACCCCAGAAACGACCACCCCAAGAGGTTGGGGCAGTGATGGTTTTGGACTCGTCTTTTTGGAGAGCGAAACCGGTGGTTGAAAGTGCGGCTACACCTGCGTTTGAGAGAATTCCTGGCCATACTGTGTACTCGCACATGTTTACAACTGTGAAAGTCGTTGAAATCAATCCTGTAATTGAAAAGAAATCAACTTTGTTAAAATTTGATGTGGCTGGGAATTTTAACGTTATTAGTTAATAAGTTGTTACCTGGAATTGATAATAAAAGTGTCAATAGGGACAAGAATAATGCTGTCAGTTGAGCCATTCAAATTCAATATGTATAACTAGAAGAATATGAGAAAGAAAGAACAAGAAGAACGTTGGGGCTTGTAAAGCTTTGCTGATCCCAAATTCTTCTTTTCCGGAATGCAGTGAACTAGATAGATGGGGTCCGGTATTTATTAACTCTCAGGTGCATGGTAACCTACAAGCATCCTCAAAGCATCCAAAAACCATAGCGACGGACTCCCCTTTGAAGAACCACTATAAGCTATTCACTGATACCGACGGACTCCCCTTTGAAGAACCACTATAAGCTATTCACTGATACCGACGGACTCCCCTTCGAAGAACCACTATAAGCTATTCACTGATACCGACGGACTCCCCTTTGAAGAACCACTATAAGCTATTCACTGATAGCGACGGACTCCCCTTTGTGACGGACTCCCCTTTGAAGAACCACTATAAGCTATTCACTGATGCGACGGATTCCCCTCTGAAAAAACACTCCCCGGGCCAATCTTCATAAGGGCCAATCTTCAAATCGTATAAAAAAAAAAAATTCATGGTTTTTATTATCTGCTAATAAGGGTCAATCTTCAAATCGTATAAAAAAAATAAATTAATTAATTAATGCAAGTAAGTATCAGGTCGAAACCAGGAATTTATTTTAGGGTGGGCTAGAATATCAAGTAAATAAATCTTGACGGTACAAGAAAATTTTATTAAATAGGAAAAAAATACACCTAGTCAGGGAGAGACATAATGAACTTTACCCCTCAATACATATTCTATACATAAGCAAAAAGAAAAAAAAAAAAAAAAAATGCAATGCAAATACAATAGATACTATCCTAAATAAAGCAAAAAAAAAAAAAAAAAAGATACTACTTAAGTGGTGCCCTGCGATTCTTGATAGAGTAAAAATCATTAATTATCGAATCTGAATTGATATTTCTAGCAAGTTCTCTTTTGATGTATATAACCAAACAATATACAAGAAACCATCTTCCATAAAAATAACTATTAACTTAATAGTCTAAAATAATTAAATAAAAAGTGATTGATACAGTGTGATAGACACATAGTGTACTGTGTACTGGTAACGTGTTAAATTGATAAAAGCAAAGTGTACTGATACTGAAACAGTGAATGAATAAAGAATTAATAAAAAACAAATTGCTAATTGAAATAAGTAATGGTAGAGAATCACTGAATCAGAAAATAAGAGAGAGAAAGAAAGAAAGGGAGACCGGAGTCAACTGGAGAAGAAAGAAGAAAAAGAAAGGGAGAAGAGAGAAGAAAGAGAAAGAAAGAAAGAGAGCTGGTCCTGGTGGTCGGTGTGGTGGTGACCGTGCGTGAGGTGAGGCCGTGACCGTGTGGCCATGGCCGTGAGCCCGTGACTGTCAGGCCGCGTGACGGCGTGGAGGGGCAAAGATGAAAGAGCCGAGAGCGAAAGAGAGACTGAGAGAGAAACCATACCTGTTCCGGGCGGACCGGCGGAGGAGATGCATCGTCTTCCACTGCTGAGGCTGGCCGACGCACGACAGTCCACAATGTCAGTGAGGTTTTTTTATTAATTGATTGTGAGTTTTTTTTTTTTTGGAATTAATTGGGAATTTTATGTTTAGATGATAATGAAATTGGAATTATTTGGGTTAGGGTTTGATTGAAATTCCTGGCTTGATTTTATGTTGAGATGATTTTGGGTTTTAAATTGGAATTGCTGGGCTAGTGAATTGGACTGGGTTAGGGCTGAGATTGTGATTAAAATTTAGACTGGGTTAGGTATAGGACTATTAAAAAAAAAAAGAAAAAATTACCTATGAAATTTTGAAAAAAAAAAAAAGCTTGACTGGCTATAGCCCAGTAAGCTTAAATAAATAAATTCATGCAAGTAAGTAAACAATTATTCTAAGAATATAACTAATAGATAGAATACATGTAGAAGACCATTGATATATATAAATTGGTCAACAAAAAGTTTCAATCTATTCATGTACTAAAAATAAATTGGTCTACAAAAAACAAAAAAGATAGCCAAACTTAAACTCATTGTTAGTCTTCCATTTCGGGTCTGAATTAGCCTTGTTCACAAGATATTCTACTAGCTTCGCATCCTCAATTGTCCAATGATGTTTATTTCCATGGACCCATCTTTTAAATTAGTGGAATCACCCTTCTTTCATTGCATTGTTAAACTATAAAACAAAATATGCAAAAATAAATAACACGTGTAGGACATAAAATAAACACATGATATAATGAATGCATGTAGGACATAAAATAAACAATATAGACATTGTGTGGAAGAACAAAAGTGAAGAAGGAGGATCATTAATTAAGCATCAATGCATGCAAGAGTAAGCATCTGCAATTCTGCATTCTCACATCAAAAACACTTAACACATAATACACACACAAAAAAATAAAATAAAATAAAATAAAAACTTTGTAAAGATAGCCTAAGGCACTCAGTTTCAAATATTCCCAATTCAATATCTTTATTTTTTTGCAGTGCCACAAATAACAACAACAACAACAAACAAACAAAAAAAAAATCAACAAAATCATGCAAGGGAGGAAAACAGCGGCAATGCAAATTAGACCTCAAAAACCAAATATTGTTTGCAGGGAGCTATATAGTATGATGTAGGGATGGCCCTGGGCAAGTGCGAGGTGGGCGACCGTCCTAAGCCTCATCCCAAATATTTTTAAGGACCTTATAATTTCTAAATACCTAAATAAAATTATAATATAACCTTATACCAAAAAAAAAATTTGAAAAGGCCCATATGTTTAAAACAAACCTTTAAAATAAGCTCAATAATAATTTATTTCTCTAACTCAAGTCCTAACATTATATAACCCTAAAAACAAAAGTAAAAGTAAGTAAATTTTTTACTTTCTCTATACTTTAGCCGTCTATCACTTTGACAACCCTAACTTTAAAAGTTATATACTCATTTTTTTACTCTCTCACTCTTTACAGTTTAGACGATACTTTTATTATTCTATTATAGTATTCTCATCTCTTACTTTCTCTCTCTCTATATGACACTGTTAGTCTTCTATTCTAATATTCTCCCATCTCTCTATATCTCTATTAGTCTCTAATGTCAATTTCTTTTATAACTCTTTCTCATCTTCTCTCAAAAGTGAAAGGTTCAAATCTCCAACAAGTTTGAATTTTGATTTTTGAGGTATGTATTTGATACATTTTTTATAATAGTTTATGAGTATTTTATTTTTATATACTTCTTCTTTTTTACATGTAAAGTGTATATATATATATATATATATAATTTTTATTAATGTGTCATAAGAAAAATTAAATGGATTAAATATTAGGATTAACCATATTATCTATTGAACAAGATTTATTAGAAAAATATTGAAATATAAAAGTTTAATTAGTAATTCAAAAAAAAAAAATTTATTAAGATAAAATGCCTCATTTTTTTGTACCGTCCCAGACCTCATAATTCCCAAAGCCAGCTATGATGCATGATAATAATGGCCCAAAGTCAGAGGTGGACCTATAGTAGCTGTGCCGAGGGGGTTCACACACCTTATCACAACTCCATTAAGTACTGGATCCGAGTCGCTTGTTGCTTCTTGATCGGACGGTGTTGGTTCATTGTGCAATCTGAGTCCGCGTAAACGGAAATGGGCCGTTACGACGAGCCGAACGTACTGTGGTTAATGAGAGACGAGGAGAGAAGGTTTGTGTGAGCGGTAGTAAGGTTGAGGAGAGGATATGATGTAGTGTTACGCAATTGCATTGTCGGCCATTGCTTTAGAAATTAGAAGCCGCAACAGATTAGCCATTTTTCTGTGTTTCTCGGTAATTCTCTTCCACTTGACCAGTGAGTGTTTTCAAATAACTAGCTGAGGCGCGGCCCGGTTATCCTAGGAGTCCAATAAAGGCCCAAAGAAAAAAAGGGTCCAGTTTGAAAACAACTTGGTATCTAATGATCCAAGGGAAAACAATTTTTGCGCATCATGTCGCTTGGTTCTTTTCCAATCTGTTCTTTTTTGTTATTCTTTTTGCAAATATTCTATGAGGGTGTTAGTTGGCTCAACTGATCAAATTTCTTTTTTCTGAGAAGGGGAATGTAAGGAAAGGGAGAAGACAATCTCCTATTGTGTAGTCCATAAACTCAACAGGCCTCCAATGGACTATATATATTTTGTAAAGCTCATCTACCAAACTTGTCAATTTCATTCTAATAACCGCTTTTATTATCAATCTATTCATACAGTTTTGAGATTACCGTTATTTATATATAATATATATAAAATGAAAAATATCTATCTCTTCATCTTCATCAATTCAAAGTCAAATAATAACACTCTTTACCTAACAAAAAGGTCCAGAAAATTTTATTATATAACCCAAATGAAAAAAAAAATAATAATAAAATAAAATCACCCATCATTGAAATTTGGAAAACACTGTCCAAGAAAATTTGGAAATTAGAAACATACGATGGAAGTAGAGCTATTAGAGCAATCGATTTTTACTTTCAAATTCTAAATCCAGCAATATGAAAAAATATATATATATATATATATATATATATAATATATTTGTTGATATATTCAATTCGTTATACAGTTGGTTGAACAACAGATTTGAAACCCTAGATTTGACCCCTAGTTCCCCATATAAAGAAGATCAAGCAATATCATTGAGTTATAATACTTTTGGCGTTAATGCGTAAAGTTAATGAGATCAAATTTTCATTTTTACCAAACAGACATAAGTACGAGGGTATTTTCAGGGTCAATTTCATGGAGCAGAAGACACTGAAACACACTAGATGATTGTTACATGGGAAGAGGCCCCCTGACTTTTCCACTTCCTCCCTCTCAAGTTCTTAAATTAAAACTTAAGAGTTTTACTTTCTTTTGTCCCATTTGAATATTTTATATTATCAAATATTTCGTATTGATCTTGTACAATTTTTTTTTAAGGGTAAATTATACCAATCTCTCTTGAGGATTTACAAAATAAAACTCCACTAAACGTTTCAAGAAATGATACTCTTCCTTGAGATTTGTATAAATACAACAAATAAGTATTCCATTTTTAAAAATAGATTCATATCCAAAATATGGACGAAATGACACTCCGCCTTAAGGCTGTGATTTCATTTCATTACACTCCCTTAATTTGTATAAATGAGTATGAATCTTTTTTTAAAAATAGAATATTTCGTTAAGAAATGAATGTATGGATTTAATTGTTGTATTTCGATTAATGACATCATACCATGGACCAAAGAATGCAGTACAACCATAAATTTTGGTGGAAAGTAACTCCCCCCAAAAAAAGTCATTCATTTCCATTATGGATAGTCATTCTAGCACCTACTCAAGAAGCAGGAGTCATATAAACATCTCCCTCATCAAATTTCAAAGATAACATTGTAATAAAGTCATTTTTTTTCAAGCAGCTTGACCCTATTATCACTTTGCGAGACTTGGTTTCTAAGGTATTCTCATTGTCTGAAGTTCAGCCTTGACAAAATGTATGATATCCCTTAATCCAGTACTTAATGCGATATTGCAATGCTATACAAAATAAGTAGATTAAGTTAAGTTATAATAAATTACATATAAGATTACCTATCTCCTTTACACAGAAGAAATAATGAGTAAGGGATTCTTCAGTGTATATGTGTAACACCAGTAGAATCAATATACTTCAACATTCCATTGCTCTGCCTTCTTCAATTGTCTCCTGTATTCAAGCCAGTCGATGCCTGGGAGAGATAGAAAGAAAGTGGTATTAACTATTAATGTTGTAATATATACACATTTCAGGCATTTGGGTCATATTAAATTTTTTGCTCAGGTTAATTACCATCTTTAGCAGCCAAAGACACCATTATGTCATCAATCCCCTTCTCCATTCCCTTGAGCCCACACATATATACATAGGTGTTATCTTTTTTGAGTAACTCCCAGTAACTCCATATTGTGCCCTCTCGGGTTGTGCCATTCGGGTTTGTACATCTTCTCACCCTTGTCATTTTTTTGTTCTCTGCTCACAGCATAATCAACTCTGAAGTTTTCTGGTGCCTTCTCTTTCATTTTCCCAAACTCCTGATTTCAAGCACAATTTGATCACATAAATCAAGTCTATTCCATTATATAGCTAGTCTAGCACGTGAAAGTAAGATAAAAATGAAATTCAAAAGAAAACTCACATCCTTGTAGAGCAATGAGCTACTTGTTGGAACACCCAAAAAGAGCCAAGCCAATCCATTGAACTGCATTGCAGATCAAATTATTATCACTCACCCATCATAGCTTAGAATTTTAATCCAAAGCTTCTTCATACCCCATTACCTTATAGCTCTCATGCTTCTCAAAAAACATTTTCCACAAGAATGAGCGGAAAGGAGCAATTCCAGTTCCAGTTGCAAGCTACAAAGAAATTGTGAATAGTTACATAAAAGAAGATCTCATAGAACAAAGACTCCAAATTTTCTCAAGAATTTGGATGATATACAGCATAATATGGTTATGCAACTCCACAAAACCTACCATTATAACCGTGGCATTTGGATCTTTTGGCATAAGCATTTCTTTTCCTATAGGTCCTGTGATTTTCACATCAGCACCAGGCTTCAGGTCACCTGAATTAAAAAACCAGAGCAGCTAAAGTAATAATAAAACCATTTCCTGAAGTCTGCATATCAGACAGACCAAGCTAATCACAGCTGAAAACAGCTCAGTGCCAAGTTTATGAAACAAATTTCTCTAGCTTCCTCAAGTTCAAAATATTTTCCAACATAAGCTATGCTAGAAGAGAAGATACAAAAAGGCCATGTTTAGTTGAAATTTTGACTTTCTTAAGTATACAAACATGGCGATAGGTATGTCTCAAGCATGATATGGCTACATACAGCATGTTCTTGCTGTTATAATTTAACAAGTGTATACACTATACTTGACAATGGATCTTATTGGGAGTAACATGGTATTCATTCTGTATGAGAGTTAAATACAGTTTTCTTACTAATAACAAAAAGATGCATGATTTAAGATAAATGAGAAGTGAGACCCTGCATATCTGTCATGAAGGACTGCGACAGGTTCTGCTAAAAAACAATCATGTATATGAAAATTGTTGGAGTTTATTAATAAATATGGAGCATGTAGCTCCCTTTCTAATAGTAAGTGTAATGCTCGGGTTTATACTAGGTCGATTTATGTTATAAGTGACTACGAGTAGTTCCAATTTATTTAGTCTTGTTAGGGTTTATCACAAATGGGACTAGTGCTTTTCTTAAGTTGTGACAAATAGTATCACAATCAAGTTGGGCATTGCACGTAGTGATATGCGAGCCTTGACAAGGACATCAAGGCGTGTGCTCAGTCCCACATTAGTGGCTTGGGGCACTGTAGACTAGTCATTTTCACAAATGTGGCTAACACTTTACTCAAGTGGTGACATGAGGTATAACGTAAATGTGGCTAACACTTTATTCGACAAATATAGCTAACATTTACTTGGTCGTGACATGGGTGCTGGTCGTGACATGGGTGCTCGTCGCGACATTAAGTAACATCATGTGTGTAGTGAGGCAATAGATCAGCTAATAAAAGATTAATTCATAAACATAGATGCTTCTTAGACCTGTGTTGCTTACACAAGAAATTTGAGCAAACTCCTTTAACTTCTTCTCCTTGGTCATTGGTGTAGACAAGCCTCTTGACACACAAAGAAACCTACAAAGATATATTCACTCACATTACTTAAACCACCAAATAGAACAAATGCCACAAATAAGAGTAAATTATACGTTTGGTTCTTGAAATTTGGGATAACTTTTAATTTTAGCCCTTCAAATTTAAAAATTTCGGATTTTGTCCATGAAATTCAGAGAGGTAACAATTTTTTCCTTCCATCTAGGGGTCTATTCGATTTTGGTTCCTTAATTAAGGGATTGATTCGATTTGATCTCTCAAAATGGGGTGCCTCAGCATCCCCCGTTAGTCTCTTAAATTAAAAATATCTCTAAATCCGAAACCTTTTCAATTTAAGTGACCAAAATCCAACATACACCAAATTTGAAGGATGAAAAGTGTAATTAAAAAAAAAAAATAAGAAGAGCATGCCTATAACAACAATGGCAGTAACAGATAGGAATTCTAACGACCTTACCTAAAAATGTTTTTGAAGCTAAATGAACTACAACAATTACAATATTTCTGAATACACTCTTACAGTTTTGGAGTTCCCAAAGTCTCCAAGAGCACTACTGGCAATAGAATACAATCTAAGCTTGTGGGGTTTCCCATTCTTGTCAATGCCATCAGGAATAATACCAATGGATTGTCCTTCTCTATAAGGGAACTTCCCCTGTATCATCCAAATAAGCCAATAACCATACGATTGGATCAAAATGTGAATGACATTTCTCTCAGTTATAAACAAACCTCAAAAATGGCATAGAAATCTTACTCACCCTCAGTAGTGAACACCATGTGCCAGGTCTCTCCAGGGGCATCATCCGCAGTAATCTTGGAGTTAAGAAGGCACTTACCAATGAAAGGCTCCTTAGGCTTGAACTTGTTGACAACCACACCCTCATCATCTTTCTTTGAAACTTTTTCTACTTTTGCTGGAGCCTGTGTCACTTGGGCTCTAATGTGAAACAATTTCCTACCAACGTATACATTTCTAGAATAGAAAACATTCTACAGAAACAAAACCAGATGATCAATGAAAAAATCATTAAAACTTAAGCATGAACATTGTACAATTATGGATTACTTCACTATATACCTTACTGAAGCTGATTCTTTCTGAATATACTGTAGAAGTTCTGGTCGGTAGAGAGGATGACGTGGATGATGGAAAAGATACTGCAGCATTAACTGCAGAAGCCATTTTTTCTTAGGAAAATACACACAAACAATAGTGTTAGGAATTTGAAATAGAATGAAGATAATAAATAAATAAATAAATAAAAAAAGGCAAACAAACAAAAATATTTAAGAGGATTACAGATTGGGTGGATAAGATTCGAAGACAAACGCAGTGGTTGTGAGTTAGTCGTCATGGACTGAATGGTAGGAGAGAATTAAAGATTCTGAGATAAGATTATCTATTGTAACAACGAAGCCTTAACTGTTATGACGATAAGTGATTCTACTTCTAAAAAGAAAAGTAATATTTGCTGCTTGTTGTAATAAATCGTTGTTATAGCAATGGTTGTAAGTTGTAACGACAAGATATAGCTCGTTACATTATCAAAAAAAAGATATAGCTCGTTACCAAAAACAGTTGTTAACTCCTAGAGAAATTCTAGGTACATAACTTTTGTCACTGGCAAATTATCACTTAAATATAATCTTTCATTTTTTCTCGATCACTTCAGAATTGTAGTAAAAGCTGTGGCATAAGCAATTTATATATTGTTGTTCAATTTAGGTGATTTTTTATTTATTTATTTAGAATTTTGAGATCTATGAGTTAGAATTCGAAGATAATAGTGCATAAGAAAATAAGATTTGAGAAATATAGATAAATATGTTGAAATTTTTTAATTAATACCATAGTTTGGTTTTGGCCTTCCTTAGACATGGAATTTTTTTTATTATTATTAAATTTTCATTTAATTCTTTGATATAGAAAAATAAGTTAAATTAATTTTAACAAATGAAATTGATCGTAATTGTTTAATACTCCCAGAAAAATTCATCATACCATCTCATTTTTTAGTATCCAGGAGACCAGGACAACTAAGATGCACATGGCCCATAACATGTACAAATTCTTCATGAATTGTAATATCCAAAATTCTTTATTAATTGTAATGTTTTTATTAATAATACTTCATAAAGTCTTGTGCACGTCTCTACGCGTTTTGTGAAATTATATTATATGTTAAAAATTAATTTATATATATTAAAAAAAAAAACATGAAAGTTTGGGTGCAAGTGATTTTATGACCATAGAATTCCATAGAGAGCTTTTTTTTTTCTTTTTTTCTTTTTTTTTATACGACAGTTGAAATAACATGTAACCAAAGTAGGGCCTTTGTTGAAGTTGAATGTCTATTCTCCAACCATAATGTTAATGCAATATACAAGCATACTAAATCATGCCCAACTTAATTTTAAATATACCAACGGGTTCTCTGCTACGTTAAAATTCATCA
Source organism: Fagus sylvatica (assembly GCA_907173295.1). NCBI lineage: Eukaryota > Viridiplantae > Streptophyta > Magnoliopsida > Fagales > Fagaceae > Fagus > Fagus sylvatica. Next base: position 34,995,795 of record OU015764.1, on the reverse strand, counting down.
CAAGCAAACCAAAAGTTGCTGGTCTAGAACCAATGTACCATATTAAATGGTAGGACTGTGGATGACTAAACAATGCATCTTACGAAATTCTATAATTCAAAAAGTGCACAGCCCAAATTCACCAACTCCATTACTCAATTCATAAAGAGAATTGACCAATTTCCTGTTTCTTTTCTTCTTTTTCTTCTTTTCCGATAATTAAGTAAATGTGTATACGTAATTGACTAATAGAACATATAATATTAGATGAACCTTCACAAACCAAGGAAATGATTATACCTAAAAAAATTAGTCATAATTAGACTCTTCAATTACTTGTATAATTCAATTTGACATAATATATTTACAATACGGGACAAAATATATGTTTGTGCAACATAAACTCATACAATTCAATTTAAAATCATCCAATGCATATTCCTTTTCTTCTTTCTTTTTTTGTCTCATGTGAAGAAGACAAAATAAAATTCATAGGTATAATCTCATGTCAATCTCAAAATAAATACTGTCGAAAGAAATACTATGATTCCTAAAATAGTGATGGAAACTTCTAAACCCCCACTCATTTCTATCTTTAGATAAGCAATATACTAATAAGGTTTTGATTTACTGAAAAAGAGTCAGGGAATTCTCTGAAAAATAGTAAATGAAAGTGGACAATGCAAATCTCCATAGATTTCAGGCTTTAAAAAAAGCGCCTGATTACATTTTACAATAGTTCTGGTTATATGTACACACTTTAATATGCTGTGCCTAAAGTCAAGCCTAAGCTCCCAAGTCCTATGATTCAAAAATCACAGATCCCTAAGATCACTTCGAGTTCTCCTAATACTAAACTCTTCCTGCTTTTTTGGCTACCAGCATTGATCGGTCTCCCACCTTCCGGCGTGTATATCCAGCAAATCGTGAATCCATCGTAACCGTACTCGTGGTACGTCGCCAATGGAGAACTCACTGTTCTCCTCCACTGACTGTACAGCACGCGATCGTAATCGGCGCGTTTCTCCGGATCTGACAGCGTGGCATACGCATCGTGGACTTTCATGAACTCCCCAGCTGAAGTCTGACAACCTCGTTGACCGTTAGATGAAACATCAGGGTGCACAACTCTAGCCAATCTTCTGTAGGCAGTCTTGATCTCCTGACACGTGGCGCCCGCTTGAATCCCAAGGACCTCGTAAAGCGATGATGCGGAGGAGGATGATGTAGTGTGGGACCCAGTCCTCTCGGCCGTTGATGTGCAGGAAGCGGAGATGCGAAGTGAACGGCTCTTGATGGAGTTTGAGTTTGAGTTTGAGGCAATAACCTTTGGGGAAACGAAATTGGCTGAGAAGAAAGATGATGATGTGGCAATGGAAATCATGATGAATAACTTTTTTTTGGAAGATTTTGTTGTAGTGTTGGAACGTGGAACATGAATTACTGTTATTTGGGGGGAGTGGATGAGTTGGGATTATATAAGGGGATGGGAGCTGAGGTTACCATGGTTAGTTTGAGTGGGTTAACATATGATAGGCTTATCCGTTAGAGGATTGGATCTATCTTACGCTGACTCAGCCACCCGTCGGTGTCCTATAGTATCCAGCACCTCTCCGCGTCCAATCTCTGACAATGAGCCTTTTTTTTCTTTTACTTTTTTTGTCCTTTATTTAGTGTGTACGATAAATTTAAGGAAAAAAAATTGGACCACACCACAGATCATTTGTAATTTGTCAAGGGATACATTCATTAATAAAATAAAATAATGACCATAGTTCAGTTGTCGGTTAAGATCAAAGGATCTTCCCAATATAGTATCCTATAAACAAAGAGGTAAACCAAAAAATGGGGAAAGTAAACGATCTTTGGGATGGTAACGACTGCAATTAGTAGCTCAATTGAGTGTGAGGGAGAGTCAAAAGTGGAATTAAAAGTGCTGGGAGTTATTTAACAAATGAGTCCGGCTTAAGTTCAAGTTTAAGCTCAATTACTAAACTGACTAAGCTAAAATATAATATGTTTGAGAACAAACTCATATCCAATGGGGCTCGATTTGAAAAGATATGATATTATATGTATATATATATATTGACTTGTTATCGGGTGTAAGTTTTTAAGATATTAAATTAGACAAAGTATTTATTAATGTAGAAAATCCTAATTAGGATAAAAACTTTGCGGGGGTTTAATGTCCTACCCTCAACAAAAAATATATCCTGACTCTATGAAAAAAAAAAAAAAAAACTTACTAAATGAACTTGTCGTGTATTTCCAATATTGATTGTCCTTTTATGTGTAATTTGCTTTTCATTAGAAGTGTCCCTTGAACAACAACTCCAAAATCATCTTCAAAGTCGCCAAAACTGAATTTGTTGATTGGATTGTACAGCATTTTCAATCAATACTCTTGGATTGATGGTGAGGGTTAAGTTTGGTTACAAGAATGTAATCTAAACCCTAATCTCACATATTATTAACAAAAATAAGTATTATTTAGTCAACTTTAAAGCTCCGGAGTGAAAATCACACGAAATACTTTGAATTTAGATTGCTTTAGAACTTTATATAGAAATCAACATCCCCTTTTACAACCAATTGTGTGCAATTGTGTTTAATTGAGCTTAATCTTGTCTTGAGTTTTCACTTTTCATCTTAATATTTCTAATGAATAATTCTAAGTTCTAATACTCGGATATATTTTTAACATAGGTAAAATATGGATTAAAAAAATTAAAAATTAAAATTGTACAATATGGACTTTAGTGAGACCGCATCAAAGGACACTGACACCCTCTTAAATTAGACACGTAGTCCAAGCGCTTTAGACTGGAGTGAAGCTGATCTGATCCTACGGCTTTGTTTTGTTTTAGCATGAGGATTGGAGACAGAGGGTCCCAACACGACGTGACGGTTAATTGTTGGTTAATAAAAAAAAATATATCTTCTCGATATGATGACGCGGCTCTTTGGATAAAACCTCTTTGTCGTTGTCCTCCTGGCCTAATGAGCAGTGAGAGCACTGCTACAGCACACGGGTTCGTCAATTTGAGTTTGTAGTTTGTACAAGGTAGTACAACGTTAAGGTAATGCAGTGGGCTGCTCAATCCCACATTCCACGTGGATCCAAGTATTACAGCCTGTAAGTCTTTACACATTAGACGCGTGTCGAGCTGTCATAGAATGGACGGTGGACTTCTGTTTTAAACTTTAAAATCGACAATCTCAAGTTTGACGGATTGATAAATTTTTCATTTTTTTTTTTGTGGGTTAAAACGAATTGATTATTCTATTGTAGTCAGCAGGAACTTTCCGAATTAGCATCCACATGAAAATTTAATTATTAGTTAAATTTTAGAATGAAAATAACCCTTTTTTTTTTTTTTTTTAAAGAAGATATCGAAAAGAGATTGAGTTGCAGGGCCTGCCCAATTATTTTGGGGGCCTCAAGCAAAATTTTAAATTGGGACTTTTGACCATTCAATATTAAATTAAATTAATATTTTTGAATATTTTTATTGATAATTCATTATTCTAATTAATTATTGATTACATCTATATTTTGGTATTAAAAAACTTTGTGGATCTCACCAAAAAGAAAAGGTAATAGATTTAAAAAATAATAATAATATATGATTCAAGTCAAAAACAAAAAAACCAATTAAATTAAAAAAGGTCAAACAAGTCAACTGACAACGTGAGAGGTGGGGGGCTCTAGAATAGAAAAAAGGTGAGGTGAGAGGCTCTAGAAACACATCTTTAAATGGTTTATTTTAGAAGAGAGAGGGAGAGAAAGAAAAGAAAAGAGGGAGATAGAGAGAAAATGCAAGAAGTGGACATAAAATAAGATGACGACTTTGTAAATGTGCCGTATTGTGACTATGAGCGCTTCTTTTTTTTAAATTCGGGGGCCTTGTTTTATAAGTTTTTTTTTTTTTAAATTTTCCGGGACCTCAAGCGAGGGCTTACCTTGCTTTATGGTTGGGCTGGCCGTGGCTTGAGAGAAGATGGCTGAATAAGGGTATACCGGGCTAAGTTGGAGTGGGTAACCTAATTCTGATACCATGTTAAAGTCCAATGGACCTAAATCAATCTCAAAAGACGCTGTGAGAGATGAGGATTGCCCATTATTTTATAAACCCATTACTCACTTTAACTATTTCCAATGTGGGATAATAATATCTAACACAGATAATTATTAAAGTACAAATAGTTTCTTTTTTTTTTTTAATAAAGGATAGTTTATTGTATTTAAATTATAATAGAACTCTCCCTAACTCTATAAGTTATCTATAAGTTATTGATTTACGTTGAAGATTTGTCTCAATATGATTAACCTATTTTGATAAATGATAGCTTCTTGTATTTGAACTGTAATAGAACTCTCCCTAACTCTATGAGTTATCTGTGACTTGTTGATTTCAGTTTGAGATTTATCTCAAAATGACTAATCTATCGTTATATTCCAAATCGTTTTTTTTTTCTTTTAAAATATAAAAAAATAAAAAATAAAAAATCAACAAAAAGAGAGATAGAAATCAAAAAAATGTTACGTATCTCTTAATTTCCTTATTCCCTTGTTTTTCTTCACCACAATTACTTGAACACTAAGGTCTCTCCTTGGACTAAAGACTATCCAAAATCTGATTATTATGATATATATAGGAGAGATTAAAGACTATCCAAAATCTAATTATTATGATATACATAGGAGAAATTAAAGACTATCCAAAATCTGATTATTATGATATATATACGTGAGGTCCCTTATTGTTCATCAAGTATGCATAATAAAATGGCACTCATAAGCCCTCTGAGATTTATCACATTAATGTTCCTTTTCTTCATTGTTGTATCAACAACGTTGATCCATGCCGAGTCACCACAAATATTCTTTGATTGGACGGTTTCTTATGCTCACCGTGCCCCTCTTGGCATTGAGAAACAGGTCGTTGTATTTCCATAAAACAAATAGTTCTATTGTTTTGTCTTTTTGATACTAATGCGTTTTTTTTAATGACATTAGGTGATTGTGATCAATGATCAATTTCCAGGGCCACTTTTGAATGCAACCACCAATAATATTGTGCATGTTAACATTCACAACAACTTGACCGAACCGTTTCTTATGACATGGTTGTTATTCTTATATATAGTGAAATTTCTTCAATAACATAAATATTTAGGATCTATGATTATTATTGTTAATTTTTGTTTGATTTGAATGTAGGAATGGAGTTCAACTAAGAAGGAATTCATGGCAGGATGGGGTGCAAGGGACCAACTGTCCAATATTGCCAGGCCAAAACTGGACATACATTTTTCAAGTCAAGGATCAGATTGGAAGTTTTTTCTATTTCCCTTCACTTCATTTACATAAGGCTGCTGGTGGATACGGTGCCATACGGGTGAACAATCGTGTTGTTATTCCTCTTCCTTTCCATGTACCACACCAAGATTTGGATATACTTATCGGTGATTGGTACAATACCGACCATCGGGTACGCATACAACTTGTACATATTGATTAGGAAATACTTAAGTTACATATAGAACATATGCCTTATAAAACATGCAGATTTTTTTATATAATCTTTTTTAGGTGTAAATAAAACATGAAGAACATCAACTTTTCCCCCTATTGTCTCTTCTTTCATTATTTTTTCCGTAATTGTATTGCATAATGTACAGCTTCATTTATATTGATTAGGAAAGTATCACAATAGTGTTTAACTGATTGGATGGTTGGTGTGAAATCCTATACATGGCAAAATTAGTTGGCCCTGCTAGAGTATTTTGTCTGTTTTTTCATAGATATGATGATTTTACACTGCCTAGAAAGTTTTTAGTTATTGCGTAGATGATTTCCCTCCTGTTGGGACGCTTACATAATTACAAAGTTTTCTTATAATCTTTGGTTGGCTGATTATCACTGACTATGGTGTTGTTTAATAGTCATGTTGTTCCTTTTTTTTTTTTTTTTTTTTGTTGAGATAATGTGGTTATGTTGTTACTTGTTACAGATGTTAAGAGCCTCACTTGATGTTGGAAACGGTTTGTCCATACCAGATGGAATCCTTATCAATGGGCTTGGACCTAATCAAGCAACTTTTGAATTTCAACCAGGTGATGTAACTTACAATTCCTTCTAAGGTTAATTTATAATTGTCATTGGCTCCCTGGGCTGTTAATAGTAGGAGAAGCACTGCCACCAAATGCATACATTTCCCAATGGGAGTAGTCATTGTTCATCACATGGAAATAACCATGTCTACATCTACAAATATGGGATAAATAGAAAGAACAAATTCAATGACCTGATTAGGTATTAAAAATAAAATACCAATTAAGTAACTAGATATAAAATTTCATTTGAGAACTTTAATTAATTACCTTGGCATCCTCTGCACAAGCCCTTCTCCAAAATGATTAAAAGCAATAGTGACTTGCATGTTTTGGTCTTGTGTGTAGGAGTCACTAATTCACAATGACCCAAAAGCATGACCTTGTTATGGTGGGTCATGTAATTGTTAGATATGGTGATGGATGTGGATCCATGAATGGCATCAATTAGCCCATCATAGCAATTAGATAAAGAGCAATGATCCACCCAAATGTGGCTTCCACCGAAAATTGAAACCCCATCACCTTTCCTGCAGTCATGTATATTTAGGCCATGAATAATAGTGCTGGTCACGGAGTTTGATTTGGATTTCAGTTGTTTAATTTAAATGAGTTGAATAGAGTATGGAATGATATATGTAGAGTATGTCATTTAAATCAGTTGTTTAATTTAAATGTGTTGAATAGAGTTTTAATTTATATCAATACAAAAGTTCTATAAGAAATCTTATTACTTGATCATAGTTAATTACAAACAACTAACCCCTTTTTTTTTTATTATTGATAATCTTAGATTCTTAATCTGGTATAAAAAGGATGTTGAATTATGGACAGGATAATGTAATTCTTAGTTCACGTTTTTCAGTGTTTTTTTTGGGCACCTCTAACAATCACGAATTGAAAGATTGGTACCATTTTAAAAAAGAACAAATCCAAAAGTCATTGCTTGGAAGCAACCATTAATTTAATGTTGTCATTAAATTGCAGGAGCTACATACAGGCTTAGAATTTCAAACGTAGGTTTGAAAACATCTTTGAACTTCAGAATTCAAGACCATTTGATGCGACTGGTTGAGACTGAAGGGTCTTACACCACTCAAGAAGACTACGATAGTCTTGACATCCATGTTGGCCAATCTTACTCAGTCTTGGTCACAGCCAAGAACCAGACAAATGGCACTTCCTACCACATGATTGCATCTTCTCGCTTTACTGAACCACAACTTTTGGGTCTTGGTATCATTCGCTATCCTGGCTCTGTAGGAGATCCTTTGGGTCCTATTTCCCCAGGACCAACTCCATATGACTATATATACTCCATGAAACAAGCAAATTCCATCAGGTATAGATTGCAATAGTCTCAAACACTTAGCCTAAATTAAATTATCTGCTAGCTTAATTTCTAACTTATGTCTTTTTGGTGCATGACCAAACAGGATGAACTTGTCCGTGTCGGCAGCACGGCCAAATCCACAAGGAACCTTCCACTACGGCAACATCAACATTACGGGTACACTCGTATTAAAGAATGATGCTATGTTCGATGGACACAAACTTCGCAACACAGTTAATGGAATCTCATTTGTATACCCGGACACACCGTTGAAGTTGGCAGACTATTATAGGCTCAGTGATGCATTTGAGTCTGACATTATGTCTCATACACCTCATGACACTATATTTCCAGTTTTGGGCACTTCAAGTTGTTGATGCCATAGACCGTGATTTTGTTCATGTGGTCTTTCAGAATCCTCTTAAGGACATACAAACATGGCACCTTGATGGCCACAGTTTCTTCGTTGTTGGGTGAGTCTTCCTTTATTAACAACTTTGTAAATCCGAATCATGAAAGCTTATAATTAATGTAATTTCTTCATTTAAAATGAATTCATTCATTGTTCAGATTAAAGTGTCACATTTTAAATGATGTGTCACCTTATACACACATATCGATATTATTGTGCTAGTGACATTATTAAGTAGTGGTTGATAAATCATTATCATCTTAATTGTGATTCTATTCTAATAAAGTGAAGTTTGGTTATCTAATTTGCAGCATGGAATTTGGGACATGGAATGAGAGTAGGATGGCAATATATAACTTGGACGATGCAATTTCCCGCTCCACAGTCCAGGTTTGTTGATTGACATTATATAATCATGTAAGTTATGCATAACAATCATGACTTATTTTCTTACTTCTTAGTTGATTTTTTTGTGATAATTGTGCAGGTATATCCATTTGCATGGACGGCGATATTGGTAACGTTGGACAATCAAGGAATTTGGAATCTCAGATCTCAGAATGCCGAGAATTGGTATCTTGGGCAAGAGCTGTACATACGAGTCAAAAGTGTTGGACATGATGACCCATCTACCCATATTTCTAAAAGGGACGAACTTCCGATTCCTGAAAATGTCCTCAAATGTGGGAAAGTCATTTCTTAAACAAAATTTAGAGTATATTAGATTCTAGTAGTAGTCATTTTTATTTTTATTTTTAATGTTTGGAACATAAGGTGACGGTAGAGAAGATTGAGAGTAGAAGGAAAATTTGTTAGAATATACAAAAATTTAGTACATTTTAATCATTTTTCATTATACTCACCTCTCTCTTCATCTCCCTCCATCTAAGCATAGGGTTAGGCATGATTTAAAGTATATTCAAGACAAGCAATGTTTATGAAGAATATATTGTTTTCTAATTAAATTATTTAAATTTTGTTTTGTTTTTTCGAGTTTTACTGTTTATATTTACTGATAGTTGAAACAGCTCATAGTGGCATGTCAATCTGGAAGATGGATTGATTGATTGCGCTGTTTTTTGTATACAAGTAGAGTGACGCAAGGAAAGGAATTAGTATTATTCCCACATTGAAAGAAAAGATAGATGCGAGTTGAGATGGTTTCTTTAAGTAGGAAAATTGAGCGCATATGAAAACCATGATCCTTCAGGCAGTTAAAGGGATGTGATGAGTGGTTGGCTCTCGCACTTAAAATGCGAGAAGGGTGTCCGCCCCAAAGCCTGGTTACGACAAACGGGCATTCCAATCTTTACCATTCTGATCCCCGGCTTGAAGAGTCCAAAATTTAAATCAGTCCAATATTTTTTAAGCCCAACTAACATTTAGGGCCTACTACTCACTTTGAGAGGAAAAAGATTTTTGATTCGGTCCAAAAATGATTTAAAGTTAAGCTTTTAATGGTAGGGGGAGTCTTTGGGAAAGGAAAAAGAAAAAAAAAATTCTTTACCTAATCTGACTTTGTCTGGAAAAGTTTATTTTTCTTGCTTTATTGGGTTTTAAAATAGTCTAAAAAATAAGTTTATTTTAAATGGTTTAGAAATTTGAGTTTATTTATATTGGTTTATTAGTTTTAAAAATAGTTTAATTTTATTAGTTTTGAAAGTTAATTTTAAATGGGTTAAGGAGGTATGAGTTAATGATAGTATTTGAGTTTATTTTCTGGTGAGGTTTTAAGTTCCTTGGAGTGCAGGTTTTGGTTTATATGAACGAGTAGTTTGTGTAAGTTGCATAGATGGGTTTAGGTTACAGAGGTTTTGTGAGTCATGACTATTTGCAACTTTATTTTATTTATTTAATTTTTTTAATAGTGAATTTTCTACAAGATTGTTTGTTTCTTGGAAATGATTTTTGATTGAAGATTTTTAGATTTCCACTTTGTTACCAAATCCTTTCGCTTTATGTCGTTATATTCTGTACTGCTTTGTTTGATTTGGTATATGCATTACTATGGTAAAAAATAATTATTTGTGTGGGTTGTTTTAACTAGTGAGATTGACCATTAAATCTGATAATTCGGCGCTGTTAATCACACAGGGTTCATAAACTTAATTTTTCACCTCCTAATTAATACAAGATGATTACGGGACAATAATTTTTCTTGAAAAAAAAAAAAAATCCTTTGAAATTCTTCATATTGATATAGCATCAGTTCTAAGTTCTAACCATCGCACCCATATCAATTGTTTGACACAAAATGATACACTCTAACACAGTGGTGGAGCCAAAAAAATCATTCAGTGAGGTTATTCAACCATGCCAAACTAAATCGACAAACACCCCACCATTTTGCATATATGTTCTTTTAATTTTATTTTGATCATTAGAATGATACAATGATACTTTGATATTGTTTTATTTTTTATTTTGTATTGTTAGATCCATGGAAAAAATTTTCGAGTTAATATAATTTTGCTTGGAAGAATGATCACTGACATTAACATGAGTTTCTTAGATAGGAGATTGATCTTGCGACACAATCAATTTTCTTTAAATTAGTGGCTTTATTAACTTAACTAGATCTAAATATAAAATAAAAATTAATTAGATGTATTTACTACGTTTTGTTATAATTTGGGGCTTAAAGCAACAACTCTAAATGGGTCTTTTTAACTTTTTGTTATAAATAGATTTTGTTTTTTGCAATTTTGTATTATAATTGAGAGAGAGAGAGAGAGAGAGAGAGAGAAGAGAGAGTTGCTTTACTTTTTAGGTTTGTGGGATCAGTTGTGAGTACGTGTTAGGTTTTTCTTTTGTTGGGAGAAACTAACTGCGTGTTAAGCTTAGGTGCAGTATATTAGATTTCTTAATAATTTTCAAGTATGATACTTTAGTAAAGCAAGTGCAAAGATTAAGGAGCACTTAAGAAAAAAAAAACACTAGTCAATAATTCATTGGTTTGCATACACAAATTCATCATGATTTGTTTGTATTTTTCTTGATATGTGCATACAATTTGATTTTATTTTTTTGAAAAATGTATAGACTAAAATCCATTTTTGACCCCCTAACTTTAGGGATGTTTTCATTTTGGCCCCTTAACTTTGAAAATTTTCATTTTAGCCTCTTACCTTTGAGTTGTTTTCAAATGAGTCATTCCATCCATCTCAGTTTAAGGGTGTAATCAGTGAGGTGTGGTGCGGTTTTCTTTGGATTTATGCACCTACACCTTATAGTGCGGTTTTCCTATTACACGCACCTGCATCTGCATCTATTAAGATCGGTTTTGGCAGTGGTGCGGTTCGGTTTGGTGTGGTGCGGTCTTGCGGTTTGGGCTGGACTCATTTGGGTCAGATTGGATCAGCCCAAATGTCAATTTTAATCTAAAAAATCCACCTTTACAACAACTAAAAAATTTGGCTAACTATAGCATACAAATATAAATATAGTTTTCAATCTCAACCGGAAGATTGAAGAAGAAAAAAATTATAACATACATATCTCATAAAATAAATCATAATTTTCAATCTCAACTTGTATGTCATCACCTGCATATACCATTAGCATATAAGTATAACATACTAGAAGGTGTAATCGGTAAGGTGCGGTGCGGTTTTCTCCTGATTTATGCATGCACCTACACTTTATAGTGCGGTTTTCCTATTATAAGTACCTGCACCTATACCTATTAAGATCGGTTTTGGCATGGTGAGGTGTGATGCGATATGGTTCTTGCGATTGTGTCGGTGAAGCTTACACTCCTAATCTAGTTAGTCTAATTCTCTTAACTTCAGCCAATTTTTTTTAATATTATTTAATTTAGCTCAACATTTTTTAATATTTTTTTTATTAAAACAATAAATAATAATGAAAAAATATTTTTTTTCTCCTTCTACTTCATTCTTTTCCCTTTTTTTTTTTTTTTCCTGAGAAGACAAACATAATATCTCAAACTTCATGTAAAAAAACAAATGCGAACAAACTCCAAACACAAGATTATTGGAAACATCTGTTCCAACTCTTACAACAAAGCATAATCACCTTGCAACATAATAATTCAAAAGCAACAAAAGCCGAGATTTCCACATAATAATCAACAAACTTATCCTCCAGAAACTTCACGCAGCAAAACACTCCTAACATCTTCATAGTCCCTACCCAGAAATATAAGAACACCAAAATGTATTGTTTCTAAGTCACTCGCTTAACATAGCAGAGATGAGTTGATGTAACATTTATAAAAGTTTTGTTACAATAAATTGGAATACAATAATCGTATCTATCTACAATTCATATTTCAAAATAATACAAACTCCTATTTTGTATCTATCGATCAGTGCTGCTGTTTTGTATTCAAATTAGGAGACTTATCCTTTGTGCTAATCTCTATCAACTGAGGTGTTGCAGTAACCTATTCCTTCAGTATGGGTTTGGTCTGTGAAGAGTAATGATCTACTGCATCCTCAATAAGAAACTCTTCAATCACATACCCAGAAAACCCATAATCTCAGAAACCTGGTTACGTATCTCAGAGAATTTTCACCCAGAAATTTCACAAACAACTTTCATCAACCCACAACCACCAGATCAATAGTATCTTCATTCTCCACCAGCTCTTAATCCCAATACCAACAACAAAGATTGCAACTTTCACAAAGAAATGGAACCTGACTCACTTGGTTTGGGTTCGAATCTTCGAACCTCTCATTAGCAAATCGAAGCTCCTTTCGATTCTCTTCGAAAAGCTTCTTCGAAATCCAATCCTCGTTCTCTCACCCTTGGCCACTCTCTGCTTCGAAGAAATACATGGCCACTATTTCACCCACAACCTCAGAAACATGGTTTTGCTTGTACGAAATCAAATCGTGGGGAATAGTTTTCACGAGCTCACCGTTGAGTTAACAACTCAGCTTTGATATTTTCCCTTTGAAAGAGCTTGACTTGAGCGACGACATCGAAGAATTGGTCCACCTTTGGAATGGAGAAGTCAGGGTTAGGATTTCGTTGCGACAATTTTAGAGAAGGAAGATGAGGAAGAGTAACATATAGGCCGAATGGAGATGGAGCGATCGATCTGGTGTGGAGATGGAGCAATGAATTAGTTGTGTATTCCCACATCGAAAGAAAAGATAGGTGCGTGTTGAGATGGTTTCTTTAAGAAGGAAAGATTGAGCCTATCTTCGAACCATGATCCTTCAGGCAGTTAAAGGGATGTGATGAGTGGTTGGCTCTCGCACTTATAATGCGAGAAGGGTGTCCGCCCCAAAGCCTGGTTACGACAATCGGGCATTCCAATCTTGAACATTCTGATCCCCGGCTTGAAGAGTTCCCATTTCAAATCAGTCCAAAATTTTTGAAGCCCAAGTAACATTATGGCCTACTCTCTTCGAGAGGAAAAAGTTTTCTGATTTGGTTCCTAAAATGTTTTAAGCTCAACTTTTAATGGTAAGGGGAGTCTTTGGGAAAGGAAAAAAAGTATTTAATTCTTTACCTAATCTGACTTTGTCTGGAAGAGTTTATTTTTCTTGCTTTATTAGTTTATAAAATAGTTTAATCGCTTAATGTCGTTGGTTTGGTACTCTAAAAGGTGAGTTTATTTTAAAAGGTTTAGAGATTTGAGTTTATTTATATTGGCTTATTAGTTTTTAAAAAAATAATTTTTCTTGAAAAAAAATTCCTTTGAAATTTTTCATATTGATATAGCATCAGTAGTTCAAACCATCGCACCCATATCAATTGTTTGACACAAAGTGATACACTCCAAAATCTCAAGTCTTCCTTGTACCTTACAACAAATTGCATGAATTCACATCGTCATGTAAACCACAAAACACACATATACACATACACACACATAGGCCATGCGCAATGCTCTGGTTATGATCTGTCTGCCTATAATCATACTAAACAATAAAACCAAACGTAATTAGATAAACTAAAACAACTCCTTGCATGAATGCATTTTTCCCTGAAACCCCATTATTAAGAGGTGTGTTACCCATCAAACCTTGCTGGTTATTAGTCCCAAAAGGCTGATTTATAGATGAAAATGGCTGATTAAACCCTGAAAAAGGTTGATTGGTTGAAGAAATTGGCTGATTAAACCCTGATAAAGGCTGATTGGTAGAAGAAAATGGCTGATTGAAGCCTGATAAAGGCTGGTTTAAGCCCTGTTGAGGATAGCCCATTTCTTGTTCTTGTTGGTAACCCAATTCTGACTGTCCCTCCTGGCTATTCAAAGGCTGTCCAGAAGGAGGTGTCTTATTTGAAATGGGTGTGGCAAACGGTGAAGGGAGAGCAGGAGCTAGTAGTACATGAGACCCTAGCTGGGAACCACAGTTTTGATTAATAGTAGGATTATCACTTGCCTTCCACACAAGCTTCCCATCTTTGTCCCTTATGTGCATGTCCCCAGAATCAACCAAATTCAAAGACTTCAAATGGTTCCCATTGGCCTTTATGTTCCATGAAGATTGGCTCCCATCAAATATTTCAAGCCCAGCATCTGAAAACACTAGGCTGCAAGTGTTTACGTTGCTTATTGAAGTGCATTTTGACACCCAAATGCTCACACTGCCTTCTTGGACTTGGATGTAACAAAAGTCACTTCCAGCACCACTGGATGTCTCTCTGCGGAGGAGATAGGCAGCATATTCTCCTGAAGGGGAAGTGAGGAAAAGCTGGGATGATGAGCTAGATGTTGGTGTGGTTTCATGGCTTGCTGGAAGGCTGGCCAAGACTAGTTGTTTTGTGGTTCTGTCAATTGTGGCAGCAGGTGTCAAAGATTGAGAAGGAAAAAGAGAGGAAGAGAGGCATATGAGAAGAGAGAAAAGGATGGAAGCTTTGTGGGTCTTGAAGTTGAAGGTCTTCATTGCTATGAATAAAGAGCAAATGTGGTGAATGTGTATATATTATAGGGGAGCTTTCTATGAACTCAATGAAGTTGGTGCAACTGATTTTGTTGAAGTAGGAGTAGTTGAGAATTCTATAAGATTAGATACTTTAGTATTGTAGAACGAAATACATAAAACAGGAAAAAATTAAGGTTTCATAATTGTGGCGGGACCATGGTCAAAGTGAAGATCAATGAAAGCAGTTAAAAAGAGTACAGTAGGCTTAACCTATTCCATAAGCACTTCAATACTTTGAATTTGATCCTTAAATTGAGGACATTTTGAGGGGTAAACATGGAGCTTTATAGAAAATCTCTAAAAGTTAGCCTTTCAATCAATAGCTGCCTTAATTCGACTTTGATAATATCCAATCGTTTGGGAAGAGCTAATTTTGTAAGATTCACTTCTATGAAAATTTACTCTCTTTTCCTCTGTATTAGACTTGATAAAGCCCTAAACCGAATAAAAATAGATAGAAATTTGATTCATTTTATATGAAGATGTGTGACTTGTACTAAGACGCATTTTCGATGTGGGTTCTAGTTATTTCAATGACCTGATGATAAAATTAATCATTATAGAACGAGCGTCATAACTTCAAATCCTATGGTATCTTTAAAAAAAAAAAAAATCAAATCCAAAACAAACAACATAATGAAAAACAAATGATTTTTTAAAATAATATTTATCCCCTTTTTTACACAATTTTGATGACAAAATCTGCTAGAGTTCACAATAATACTGAATTTTGAAGCTGAACTGTGTGACTGCCCTCCACCTCTTATACCACTGGGCTACTCCTCAAGGTATCCCATTTTGAGACACCAGAAACAAAAATTTCGATATAATTATCATATCATATACTTGGTTACTTACACAAATCCACCATATACAGGGATATACATGATAAAATGAGAATGAGATAAAAAATTACCCAGGATTTAAGAGATGGAGACATATGAACAAAACATTTGTGAGTGAAAGAAAAAAAATGCCTGAAACGGAATATCAATTAATAAGCCTCACTGAATATATATTCTAGGCCATCCATGATATCCATTGCATCAGTCTTGAAGTCTTGTCTTGCACCCAACTCCCTAGTTGGGGAACTTCCAGTGCTCCTGCTCAAAGGCCACACACTTGTCCCTCTCTTCTTGGCCATACCAAATTCCTGACTTTTACTGATTCCAGGAGCTCTTAGGCTTCCAATCACCTCATCTAACAAATTTCTATCCTCCTGAGAGAGTTGAATTCCATGGATTTTAGAACTACAATTCATGGATAGGAAATGCTGCATCTTGGAATGAAAATCAAGTGCCTTACGAGTTGGAGATCGTAAAGGCTGAGGCTTGAAACCATGATCTCTACGTCTTATTAAGCTGATCACACGGTGAAGCAAGGTCACTAGTTCAAGAATGTATTCATCCGTTTTCTGCTTATCCGCGTAATATAGTGTCTGGATGCGGATCATGTTACTTGAATTCTTGGTCAACTCGGAACTGTCAAATGTTAACAAACACTACTAAATATTATTCTAGTGAATTATGCATTCAATAAATGTTCCATATATTGATACACAAACCCACACACACACATTCATGCACACACAGAGAGATGCATTTACTGACCTAGCATTTGCCCATTCTCCAACCCACCCGAAACCTTGATGTGCTCTGTCACCAACAGCAACAAAAAGAAAATAAGCATATGTGTATAACAATACTCAAAATTTAGAAAAGAACCAAAATAAAAAGTAGAAGACATTCGCTTATATTATACAAGAAATTAAATGGTAGTATGTAGAAACCAAACATGTAAAGAAAAAAAACTCCCAATTAACACATTATAAAACTTACTTAATCGTATTTGTGGCAACTGGAACAAGCCACTTAAGATTCTTTTCCATTTCAGCTTTCACCTGAAAAATTGAGAGCTGTAGAGAAAGACAGTGTGAAGCAATTAAGAATGTTAATTACACAAATGTGCAAACGCATACGCCAACATATGACAAAAGAACGAAACACTTAAGCAAGAAAATGAATGAGAAAAGTTCAAGAAATGGCAATGTTTTTCTTCAGAGGACATACCTGTTCCTTGGGATCAACAGCCTGCAATCGGGAACGTAGAGCTGTCTTAACACTGGTTGGCAATGCCCGATATAATTGGTCCTTCATATTTGGAGGAAGGTAAGTTGGCCGAGATGCCTGCATATAACTTTCCATTCAAGAACATTCACTTGGAAAATCTATACCTATTATATAAACAAGTGATTACCGAAAAGGGGAGACTTCTACTTACAATGACATTTATCTGATTGATTACGTTGGCATAGTGCAATGCAAGACCAGCTTCACCAAGTCTTTGAGGACCCTTATGAGTCTTCTCGCTGACCAATGTTTTACCTGCCATGAATTGACAACTCCATAAGAATTTAACAGTAAATCATTTGTGGCATCTTCCAAAGCCAACAAGTCTTAAACTATGTCCTAATGACTTGTTGGACAAAGGCTGCAAAGAAATATTCTATATTCTATTTTTTATGTTAAGTAGGATTCTGCATTCTCACAGGAGCTTTGCAACAGGAAAAGGAATTTTTCTGCTGAAGTTTTCTTTTTTGGCCAAAAGCTGAGAAAGGGTCAAGGGTCAAGGGCAGCCAGAGAAAATTTGGATATATTGGTAGATAATTCGTAGACCTAAAATTATGAATAACACGTCCACCATGATTATCACATTTATGAGGCAAATTATTGCAATAGGATGTTGAGTTTATACCACTATTTCCAAAAGCTTCCCGTAAAGCTTGATGTATACAGGTAACAACATCTCTAAGCTTCGGCACAATCTGCAATGAACAACAGAATCTGGAAAATAAGTAAACTTTACAGAGATAAACAAATAATCTACTCTATCCCGCGGAAAGTGAGACTGAGTAATGTTGAAACTTTCCTCCAATTTACGATAGATTTCATATTAAATCAATAGGTATTTGTACTTGACTGCCATTTGCATCAGGCAAGGTAGTATAACATTGAACTCACAGAGTGCAATGAAAACTAACCAAAAACTAGCAGTCAAATTTATAAATTGAAGCACAAAGTACCTTAAAAAACAATTGGTACAAGCGAATTGATAATGAATTTTTTATACTAGGTATCCAAATATCACAGCTTTATCTCTTCAGAAATAATAAAATGTGCTCATAGTTATATACCTCATCCAAGTTTCTATACCAAAGAGATTTCTTTTTCAAATTCTTTACAAGCTTTCTTTGTTCTTTTAGCTCGCTTTCAAAAATTGTGAAACCCTCTCCTACAATTACAAAGAAAATGAGTTGTTAATAAAATTACAGCACCGCTGTCGTTGACAGGCTTCAGAAAGAAACTAACACAAATTATTAACAATCAGGAGTTAGCAGTTAGAAAACCTTTTTCAAGATTTAATTTATAATTGATTACTTTAAGAGTAAATCCTACAAATTACAATGCAAGAATATTACTTACTGGACAGAAATGTTGCATTTAAAATATAAAATACTTTATCCATTTGTGTAGCATGACATATGATTGCTGATATGTAAAAAAAGGGTTTGTTGGTCCAACAGCACATGACCCTATATTTAATCACCAGAACAATTTCTGTGGCAAATTAAAAAGATTCTTTATGCCTAACCTCCTCGAGGAAGATTCAAGGACTCTGCTTCCTCAATTTTTCGCCGATAGTCTTGTTCAAATCTTTCAAAAGCATTCAACTCATGGTATAATTCCTACACGAGTACAGCAAATAAACTTCAAAAGATAAATTCCATTTTCATAGATAGATAAAATGCAAAACATAAGTAATTCATGACAAATTAGCATTATGGTAAAAAAAAAATGAAGGGAATACACTTCAAATGATTCGATAAAACACCTCCAGCATGTCTCAAAAGTGGCATATATGATGTATTTCAAAATGTCAGTAAAAGCCAACTATATGTATGTATGTGTATATATAAATCACAAAAACGTGGACACTTGGGCCAAAAATAAAATGCAAATAGCAGATGAGCTAAGGAAAGATGAACTAAAAGTATCATGCAGCCTTTATACAGGATGATCAAATGCCACCTATGACATTGCTCAATCATTACTTCACCAACTACCAGCATATAAATCTTTAAGTAACTTACAGAAGTATGCAGAGCCAGAGCAGTCAACTCCTGAATGCTCGTTTCTGCCTTAACTTTAAGTTGTTTGTGGCTTGCATAATCAGAATCTAATCTGAAATGTACAACCAGTTCAATAATCGTATTTGTCTTGCCAGCAAACATGAGCAATATATCTGACTATACTGCATATTATAAAGTCAACTTACCTAGAAAAGTATCGACCTAGATTGTGCCACTGTGAGTCTTTACACTGATCTCCAAACCTAATTACTTCCTGTGAGAAAACCTCGAACTCCTGCCTAATAATACCCCAAGAGGGGAAAGAGAAAAGCAAATTGAAATTCTATAAGATAAAAGGTAAAAAAAAAAGTACAATTAAATCCTACTGAAGTAGAGATAAAAGACAAGGAAAACTCATAGCAAAAGCAAACTATTCTCTCTAACAAGATTCAACCTTTTGTCAGCGGCAACAAAACTTAGCAACTCCTTCATATCTGTTGAAACTAACTGTAGTACTACTTCTGAATGTAGGATCTCTCTTTTCATGACCTGGATATATTCTTCAGAAAGAGATTGCAGCAAGTTTACACCTTTGACTATTGTATTAGCTACTTCAAATGCCAATATAGACATGCTGCTCCCTCTTGAAGCCATGCCCGGGTATCCAATATTGGGATTAGGTTTTAACTGATTTTTAAATGTGTCCAGTATTCCCTTCTACAAAAGCAAAATACAAAATAAACCAAAGCATAGATGAATGAAAGTATATCAAATACCAATAAAGGAACAATATTCCCTTAAACAGAATTAAAGATCATCAAATTCAAATGTTTATTTAATAATCTAATACCACAAACCCAAAGAGGAAGTCTTGAATAAAATTCAGAAAATTTGTACCCCTAATCTAAGCAGACAAACATTTAATGCATCCAGATTATACAGAAAACATACACAAATTGGCTTAAAAGATTTATTCTATCTTATGCTTTCGGATTTAGAGAACAGAAACCATCGTAGGCGGAGAAAATTGACATCAGGGTGCTTTACATTTCTTGCTGGCTGTCTCGGATCATTGATCCCAGATATACATCTTATACTAATTGTTCAAACTTTAAGAGGAATTCAGGATCAGTTTCACTATTTCCATGCACATGTGATGATATAAGCTTTTCTTGCAGCAAATCAAACTTGCAAGCTCGTTCTGTACAATAAGCCCCTTATACGAGTATAATTCTCCTTTTCCCTAGAATGTGCAGGGAAGTCACTCATTCCAAAATACATGGAAAGGATAACTTGATGACCACTCTTGTTCATGCTTACTGAACCAAGCAAGGCATTCCCACTTCCCACTCCTGTATAAAGAATTCATTCTCGATTCACTATTGTCGAGAAGCATGAAGCTTCCATTCCCAAAATTAGCTCCTGTCATGGGGATCACAAATATCTCATTAAGAGAACCGAGATAACGAACAAATATGTCCTTCAGCAAACAATTGTTGTCGTGTCCCACATCGCTGGGGTGCCCTTGGGTTATGCACTTTATAAGTCATGGGCAATCCTCCACTCAATTCTCCACTTACAAGAGCTCTTTTGAGTGGAGTTAGACCTATTTGTTTTTCTTCTTGGTATCAGAGCGAGCCAAGTTCGCCCCCGGGTTGTTAGGTCACCGGGGTGCCCTTGGGTTGTGACCCGGGGGTGTCCTTGGGTTGTGCACTTTATAAGTCATGGACAATCCTCCACTTACAAACGTTCTTTTGAGTTAACTTCCAAATAGCACAGCAATAGCTCAAAAATATAATTCCTTTTTTAGGCTACTATGCAGATCCAATACTTCTCTACTCATTAAATAATCAATTTCAAAGCATATACCAATGAAACATGAACTGTCCCTTGGCCCCATACCACTAAAATTTCAAAGCAAATGAGCTTGCATTATGCATTTCTTGTAACTATCATATTAATATATTATAACCATTTTGTTTTTATATTATTATTAATTCTAAACTTCAAAGCTCTAGCCTTAAAATCAACCATTATAATTCATCCAAAAAAAAAATATAACCAAATTAAGATTGGTGGAAGCGCACCTTTGTCATCCTAGGCGGCGTAGCTGGCTTCGGCCGAGTTGGCGTTGATGGCATGGAGTCACTGGCAAGTTGCTTTGGCGACGGCTTTTTGCCGGAATCATGTTCATCAGAATTGAGATTCCTATACCCTTTATGTCTACTAATGCTCTTGATTGTCTTCGAAGTCCCATCCACTTTCTCATCATCATGCTTGGGCATCCCACCGGAGCAAGCACCTCCCATTGTTGCTCCCCAAGTGATCCAACTTCAATAAATTCTCAAACTTTTATTTGTACCATAACTTTTTCAATACCAAAAACACAAATTCAATAAAACAGTTTTGGCCAAACTGCGTTAGTCAACGAACCACAAGACTCGAGAGTTGAGAATTGAGAGTATTGAATTCTTTTGTTGTCTTCAAGTACTAAGACAATTAAAGACAAAAACAAAAACAAAAACAAAAACAAAGTGATTGAAACAAGAAGAAGAAGAAGAAGAAGAGAGATAGAGAGAGAGTTTGGGATCAAAAGTTGGAGAAAAGGGAATTTAATTCTCGTGTTTGACTGTCTTATATAGATGATGGACTTTGATAATATGATTGATTGGTAAACAACCGCGTTCACAAAAAAAGCAACGAGAATCTCGTGGGGAAATTTGGACCAAATACAACTTGAGAATTGTACAAAACAAAGGAAACCAACAACAACAATAAACAATACTGATGACTTTTTTTGTTTTTGTTGTTTTTAAATTAGACTTTGTTTGAGTTTGGGAACGATTACGAGAGCGATAATGAAATGAACGAAGACTATGTTTAACAAGTCCCGCCCACCGTGGCTGAGTTTTGACGTGACTGTCAATGTCAAACTTTGGAACTACTATTTTACCATTTTACCCCTCAAACACACAGTTCATTACATCGTACATTTTAATGTTTCCACTATAATATGACTCTTCTGACCTTACCAGTATTTAACCCACCCCAGATATTTACAAAAAACAAAAAAACAAAAAAAAAATTAAATGCAAAAGGTCAAAACTGGCACTAAACTTGCCACGTCTATAAAGTAATGAGAAAAAGGAACACAGTTAAGGCCCGCTTGATGTGAGTTTTTAATTATTTAAATACTTTTAGTTTGATAAGGTTCATTCAAAGGATTGGGTTTTTGAAAAATTAAAATATGAAAGTGGAAAAAGTCAATGTTTTTATTTAATGAGTATTTGTAGCTGAATAGGAAACCTTTTGCTCTTTTCGGGGAATATACTTGATCAGTTTTAAGCTTCTATAATGTCTTGCTTGTTAGTATATAAGAAGAAAAAAAATTAATAGAGTGTGGATTATGAAATTGAGTGTTGTAGTGATCCTTTAAGATTATACTTGAACAAAATTTAAAATAATTTTGTCAACTCATCTTGGGTCAATTATGTGCTTGTTCATATTGTTTGGATCATATGGTTATTAAAGTATAAAAGTCAATCGTGTGATGTTAGAATTGCTGTAAAAAATTAAATAAATTTTTTACAACTACAATGATTGAGAAATGTATTGGGTGAAATTTGTAATTTTCCAATATAACAATTTTTTTTTTGGTTGTTGTTGTTGTTGTTGTTGCATCTTTAATTAATTGAAGAAGAAAAAATTCACCCTTATCCTATAATAAACCAAAACTATTTTCTTTCCCTTCTCTGTTTTATTTTTCTTTCCAATTGAATTTGATCCTATGCACAATCAGTTATCATATAGAATTTTTCTACAAGCAAAAGAAATTCTCACCATATTTCACAGTAAGATGAGGTATCAACTTAAAACAACTCATATATTTGGTTGCAATTCTGAAAATAATCTTGAAAACGTTTTATATTATTTGACTCACATGTAAAACATTAATATTTCATGTAAGCATAATGATGATGGAGTGGTGATAGAGTGATGATATAATTAGAGATAATGAGGTTAGGGGTGACGGTAGCAATGGCGATAATAAGGGGTGATAGTAGCAATGGAGATAATTAGGGGCGGGACCATAGTCAAGGGTAGGGGATTGTGGCCCTTGCATAGTTCCGCCCATGGCGATAATGGTGACAACAACGATGGTGGTGATGACAGACTGACAGTGATGATGTTAGCACTTGTAGCACAAAATAAATGAAAATGGTTAAAATAGAAAACCTTTTTTTTCTTGGTCTCTTTTGGATTATTTTAAATTTCGGAAAATGTTTTCCATTCAACAATATATTCCATCACACCGAATGAAAAATACTAGAAGATGAGAAAAACTTGAAAACATTTTTTGGAAAATATTTTCCCCCGATCAAACGGAATGTGAAGCCAATTACCATTTCTTTTTTCTTTTACTGAGAGAGAGAGAGAGAGACTTATTTATGGTTGTGAAAGAAAAACAAAATATTAAAACCCGGCGTGATAAATAAAAGAAAGCTGGATCTTACGTCTTAGAACTATTTATTCCTTAAGAGTATTAGATTAATGGTTGACCAAACTTTATAGGCCAATTGATAAGTAAACGTATCAACTATCAAGCATTACGTATACTTCATCTTCTTTACTTGAGATATAATCAATGAAATAGAAAAATAACTGGAACTTTTGTTGAAGAAAAAAAAAAGGAAGACTTAGGAAGATTCCTTTATCATCTAATGGGAATATGCTTTACTAATTAACAATCCGATTAGGGATGTATAAAATATTGTTGTTTGAGTTCTGAGGGAGAAAGAGATGGGTGCTGGAGGGGGGGAAATTAATTAAGACAAGTATAGGGTTAGAAATAAAATAAAGACAAGTATAGGGTTAGAAATAAAATAGGAAGTAAAGTTGGATTTGATCTCTACTTTATAGCCTACAGCACATGCATTTTACAACTTTGTAAACATGATTGGTACACAAAATATCTCATAAATATCTATAAAATATCTTGTATATGTTCTATTAGGTTCTAATAAATTCTATGCACAAGAAAACTCTATAT
The DNA here is from genome assembly GCA_907173295.1 of Fagus sylvatica. Lineage (NCBI taxonomy): Eukaryota > Viridiplantae > Streptophyta > Magnoliopsida > Fagales > Fagaceae > Fagus > Fagus sylvatica. The sequence continues at coordinate 34,971,864 of OU015764.1, read as the reverse complement.
ATGTGAAAGGAAGAGCAATGTGAGAAGGGGACTACGAGGCGGAAGAAAGAGACATGAGAGAGACTCTCTCATGGTATTCGGTTAATATTCTTTACTGTATTTGTAGTTATATTTTATATATTACAAATCTCTACGTAGACGTAGGCAAGTTGCCGAACCACCTAAAATACTGTATTCAGCTTCCATTTACTTTGCTAGGTTCTTGCTCTATTTTACCTTTCAAACAGTCTCAATAGACTGAGATTCATCATGCTAAATGTTAGATGCTATTGGTCAGAATTTTAGAATCTAAAATTAATAAATTATTTCTATATTCACCCCGATTATGATAAGTACTGAGTAGTGTTGGTTGCCATGTTGTAGGACATTATAGTTATGTATTTTTTGGTTTATAAAGGAAGTTCGAGCCTTCAAAATGACAATCTCAGCTTAAAATACCACAATATCGTATCAGATTAACATGGAACCTTTTTTTTTTAGGGGGGTGTTAAATTTTTTATGTAGGAGTCTATTATAAATTCCTAATGATTATCCATGGGCATAATATCTTTCGAATTATTAAAACTTTTTTTTTTTTTTTTATACAGTTAATAGTTATGAAAATATATGGTAGATTCATGCAACAAATTATTTGGTCCCTTTTATATATATTATTTGGTCCCTATGGCCTATGGTAAGCACCAACACAATAATGAATTGCATAGCAAAGAGAGAAGCTTATGTACTTTTAAATGTAATTTCAAGATGAGTTAATATAATAGTCATTGCCAATATTGGTACTTCAAAAAATTGTCGTTTCATAAAAATCCAGTCGTTTTGTGCTCAAGTGATAAAGCAATGTTCTAAAATTACACCGACTTATACTAAAATTTGATGAAATAACACAAACCTTTTTTTTGTTCTGGATTGTACCCAAACCTTCATTACTTTTTAAAATAATTTGCATAGAGAGTCCTTACCGTCTAACACATCAACTAATAGAGATTAAGAAAATATTATTTGACTTTTACTTTTTATGCAAAATTCTCATTTTACCCTCTATCCTCCATTAAAAAATATGAAATTTTCCTACAACAAAAACTATATAAAAGGGTCATTCAGATTGTTTTTTATCATATACAACTTCTCATTCTTTTCCTTTGAAGCTCTCCTCTCGCGTGACAAACACCCGCAAGGGATAAGCCACCATTGAGCCCACAATTCCTTTATTTTCTTTGATATTAAATAAGGGTAACTTGAAGTACATACTCTTTTTTCCTTCACAATTTATTAAGGGTGGCAAATTGTGATTAGAGATATATGACTTTCAAATGGGTTCATCATTAACACCACTTTTATTATGCACTAATCATAATTGGTCACATCAACAGTTGTAAAAAATGTTATATTCTTAAACTTATTGATCAAATTGTGTTCTTAAACTATTGTCTTAACAACAATGTTAGGGGCTCTCTAGCAAAAAAAAAAAAAAAATCATGTAAGGGGCACAAAATAGGATTGATATCCCATGCAATTGGTATTGTATGCAATCACTTAATAAAAAATTAACTTTCAATCTCAATCACTTAATAAAAAATTATTAAAAAATTCAAAAAGTAAAAAATGAAAAAGTTTTGAAAATGTGAGAGGAAAAAAGGAATTGAACCCATATCAATCCCACAAAATAAACCACTCAAAATTTCACACACGACTCATTATGAATTGTTGGATTATGTGGCCAAATAGCCCTTAATAAGTGCAATGGTGAAAATAAATTATTATGTCAAAACCTTGCACAATAATATGTTGTTTAATTAATTGATAATTAATAGGGATTGCATGTTTGGCTATGATTGGCTTTGTGGGGTTTGACATAGTCAAATATACAGTCGAGAGATTTACACCTTTTTTTTTTTTGAATTGGAGAGATTTACTTCTCAGAGGTATGGAGTTGTGAGTGGAAACAGTGAGGAGATAAGAAGAGTAACGTTCAAGTCTTAATTTGTAGAAACTGAAATGAACATTAAGAGTATAACGTTAATGTGCTAATTTTTAGCAACAAACTGTACGTTAAGAATTTGTGAGTCTTTAAATATCCCACAACTCTAATGAGTAATCACACTAAGAAATCCTATTTGGAAAAACCCATTGTTGCTCACCCACTACTCACTCTATATCTCTCCTAGCTTATCTGTATCATCCAAAAAGATAAGAGTTTATTTTTATTAAAATTGCTTCATGAATTATAAGTTTATAACTCAACTGTCTTGCCCCCCGCCCCCACTTTACACTCGTTGTGAGCCGTTTTGTGAATTTTTTTTGGTACTTTATTTTGTATCCCTAGAGTTTTTGTTGTCTTAATTATCTCTTTTTGTTATGTCCCCATTTTGCAAATCTTAATTATTATTCTACAAGCAAAATAAATTATCACCATATTTCACAGTTAGCTGAGGTATCAACTTAAAACAACTCATATATTTGGTTGCAACTCCAAAAATAATCTTTAAAACATTTTATATTATTTGACTCACATGTAAAACATTAATATTTCATGTAAGCACAATGATGATGGAGTGGTGATATAATTAGAGATAATGTGGTAGGGGTGACAGTAGCAATGAGTCAGTTAGACATTCGGTCTAGTGGTAATTCCTCTCTCTAAGAAGTCTCAGCCTTCTATGAGAGCGTGGATTTGATCTCTAGATCCTCAAAATATACGTGTGTGTGAGTTTAGATTGATTTCTATCAAATATATATAATATATATATATAAATATAAATAATATAAATTATTAATAATTTATTCTACAACTATTTAATTTCTTAATTAACTATATTTCACTAAATTTGGGTTAATTTCAATTATCATATATATATATATATATATATTATTCTACAACTATTCTAATTTTCTTAATTAACTATATTTCACTAAATTGGTTATGTACAAGTTACCGTAGAAGAAAATTATTGTTAGGTTAAATTATAGTGCCGTCATTTATATTTAAACCGTAAGAAAGAATCTCTTTACAGTTCAGGTTGTGTTTTTGTCTTTTATATGTTGTAAATTTTAGTTTTGTCGATAAAAACAAAATGTTTTTATTGTTTCATTGAACGCCGGCAAGTAAAACAAACAGTCCACGAGTACTCTCTCCAGGTAACTTACTCTATACTCCACAATTATCAGGCTATTCATAATCTTGATTTTGTTAACCTTAGCTTTATAGCTTAATATGGATATTCTGTCCAGATTCTTATCAAATATCAACTTTGATGGCTCTGGGTTGACCTGTGATGTTTGACCATCGTTGACACGGCAGTCACGCTTGCACGCAGCACATTTTTGCACGCAGCACATTTTAGCTCTTTTGTTTGGCCGACGAGTCTACCATTGGACCACATCAGAAATTGAGCTTCTAATATTTAACTATTTTTTTGCTTTAAAAATATGAGATGATTTCAATTTATGATATTTATCTCATGGTGTTTGTTTGTATGATCAAGTCAAAACACCAATCGATTTTAAAAAAAAAAAATCAAAACACCAATCATGTTTTGGTTTCATAGCGATTGTTTTTATGATCAAGTCAAAACACCAATCAATTTAAAAAAGGAAAAAAACAAAATCAAAACCAAAATCATGGTGCTTGTTTTTATGATCAAGTCAAATCACCAAAAGATTAAAAAAAAAAAATCAAAACACCAAATCATGGCGCTTGTTTTATGATCAAGTCAAAACACCAATCGATTTTAAAAAAATAAAGTAAAATAAAAACACCAAATCATGGCGCTTGTTTTTATGATCAAGTCAAAACACCAATCGATTTTAAAAAAATAAAGTAAAATAAAAACACTAAATCATGGCACTTGTTTTTATGATCAGGTCAAAACACCAATCGATTTAAAAAAAAAAAAATCAAAACACCAAATCATGGCGCTTGTTTTTATGATCAAGTCAAAACACCAATCGATTTAAAAAAAAAAAAAAAAAATCAAAACACCAAATCATGGCGCTTGTTTTTATGATCAAGTCAAAACACCAATCGATTTAAAAAAAAAAAAAAAAATCAAAACACCAAATCATGACGCTTGTTTTTATGATCAAGTCAAAACACCAATCGATTAAAAAATAAAAATAAAATCAAAACACCAATCAGGTTTTGGTGTTGGTAATATTTGAATCCAAATTCCATGTTACGCCATAAAAAAACTTTAACAATTGAGATAATTAAAACTCATATTAATTATCTAGTTGTTAATACACATTTCGCATATTTTTTGGGAGAAGAGAAAAGATAATTATTGAATACATTTTGATTAGTTTTTTACTGGAAATTTATTTGTTTATTTATTGAAATTTGATTTCTTAGCAAAGTGACAGAGCCAGGGGGGTGCTATGAGGCTTTTGAAAACCCCTCACTCTCTCCTATATTTTTTTATAAAAAAGAAAGAGATTAAATTCAATGGGTCTGGCTCTCCTCCCATTCAAATTCCTCTTATTATCTCCCATTTTTAGCCGGATGAATAACACGTGGCAGGTGCAAAACCTAAAGGCACCAAATAAACCACGTCAAAATCATTTGTTCTCCTCTCTCAACCACACATTTCTCCTTCTTTCAGCAACCCTCCCATGGAAAACTTACTGCCACTCTCCGGCGATCTGAAGTTGGCAGTATCCCCCCAATCTTCCTCTCCCTTTTCTCCATCTCAAACCTTTAGTTTCCTATACCAGCCCATCAATCTCAATCTTAAGCAAATTCCCCTCTCCGCACAACCTATTTCTCTTAATTTCAAGATTAGCCCTTAGCTCATTCACCTTTTTCTTCAAAAACACAATCTCACCCTTTATTTACTCAACCTTAACCTTCTCTCTCACCAACCCATCAAACCCAACACCCATTTTACCCATCTGGGTCTCCCAAAAAGCACAAACCACAATCTTTCTCCAATTCCAACACAAAACTCTCATCACTCGCCCGAGTCAACTCGACCTCAAGCACATTCTTTTCCATCACAAACTGATTTAACTCAACCTCCAAGGACTCAAAAGTTAGAAAGAAGAAAGCAAACAAGTTTAGTAAGAAAAGAAGCTACATGTCCATCAACAGATTGGCGATCGATGGGCTCCTACACCGACATTAGATCGTCGGAGAGCTAGAAAGGTTTGTGGTCTTGGCAGCGAACATGGTAGTGGGTTTTCCATGGGAGGGTTGCTGAAAGAAAGAGAAAGGTGTGGTTGGAGGTTGAGAGAGGAGAACAAATGATTTTGACATAGCTTATTTGGTGCCTTTAGATTTTGCACCTGCCACGTGTCATTCATTTGGCTAAAAATGAGAGATAATGGGAGAAATTTGAATGGGAGGGGAGCCGGACCCAAATTCAATAAGGAACTGGTGTAAAATCCAGTTTTGTACCCTCCAATTAGGAAGTGTCATGTAAGCATTTTACAAATAAAACCATAAATCCTATCACACACAATCACATCTAAGTTTTCTCTATTTCTTCTTCCCACCGTCTTCCATGGCCGCCCCCACCCCAAATCTCTCTTCCCTCTCTCTCAAAACCCATCTCTCTCTCCTCCAAATCCATCTCTCCCTCACCAATACAACCCACAAACCCACCCCCATAAAACCCATTTACTCAAAACCATACAAGGTCTTTCCCTGCCTCTTGAGGGCATACACCACATCCATGGCAGTTACGGTCTTCAACAGCCTCTATGCCGATGATCTCTTTTGCTTCATGCCCAACAACAAACCCCTCAGAGTCGTCGTCCTTCTCAACGGTGGCGTCGACAGCAGCATCGCTCTCCGCCTCCTCCATGCCACTAGTCACTCCTGCACCACTTTCTACCTCTAAATTTGGTTTAAGCCATGGGTAAAATGTATGGTTTTGAGGAAATGGGTTTTATGGGGGTGGGTTTGTGGGTTATATTGGTGAGGGAAAGATGGTTTGAAAGGAGAGAGAGATGGGTTTGCGGGTTTTGAGAGAGGAAGAGAGATTTGGGGGTGGGGAAGGCCATGGAAGACGGTGGGAAGAAGAAAGGAGACGGTTGGAAGAAGAATTAGAGAAAACTTAGATTTGATTGTGTGTGGTAGGATTTATGGTTTTATTTGTAAAATGCTTAGGTGGCACTTCCTGATTGGAGGGTGTAAAACTGGGTTTTACATCAGCTCCTTATTGAATTCAATCTCAAGAAGAAAATGTATATACAAAATTTAGCTAATAACCCCCTTCATATTAAAAAACAAAGAAGACAAAAATACAAATTAAATCTCTAAGTTTGATCAATTGTTATTTTGATAATTTAAGATTTTTTTTTGTTATTTTTTTTTTATAAATAAATTTATTTTTGTTATTTCAATCCTATAAGTGTAATGCAACCATATTCAAGCCAATACGCCCATACCTGTTATCATACACATCAGTTTTGGCCCAAATCCCCAAATTGAAAGTGTGGTGCTTAACTCTTCGTCTTTGGTTGTACGGCCTAATCTCAGTCCTGGCCCAAATCCCCAAAGTGAAATGGATAGTTCGGCCTGGCCAAATTTTTATGGGTTAGCCGACCAAGCTATAAGGCCCACTAACTCAACTGGACCACCATGAAATATGGCCCAAAGAAAAATGTTTGACAATGGGCCATGGTTAATTCCAAATACAGCCACCTTCCCGCCAAATAAAGTTAAGAAAATGCACATCAAACAAAGGGCATTTTCGTCCCTCGGAAACATGATTACAGTTAGACTTGACCTGTTTATGGTGTTGTTTAGACATGCCCAAAAATATAAGCCAAAAGGTAATGCTCTCTCTATGTTAATTTATATTTGGTACGATGCTCTCTTGTCTTATACTAAACGACTATTCAAATCCCATTAATTTATTTAACAAACTATATTCAATTCTTTCATAGTTTATATTTAATACTCAAGACGTCACAACAACTAATAATGAATAGTAATATACAAAAATTTCATTCCTCTGTTTGCCTTGATCAACACATAACAATGGCCAAAGCCGGCACAGCTTATGACATCAATAGCCGGCTCTGTCTCTGAATTAGTTCAACAATGATGAAACTTATTGCCTAGAAACAAAATTGATCATTGGCCATCTCCATACGATCATATCAAGCTAGAAGTGTTACTTCTTCAATACAGTAAGCACTTTTCTCTATGTGTGAATTTTTTTTTTTTTGTTGCCCCACAAGTTCATTTTGCGTTTCCTACTATGGGATTCAGTCTATTTGCTGTTATTGATATCTATAAATTAGTATTTTTTTTTTTTGGTTACAACAAGTGGGGGAGGGAGATTCGAACTCAGATTCTTCTTCATCAAAGAATCGGAGTGTTACTAAGCCACGAGACTCTTGACATCTATAATCAGTAATTATTCATGTAAATGACATAATTGATACTTGGGTAGTTCAATTTCATGCACTTCTTATTGTGTGGAGTCTAGACTCTAATGTTGCTCAATATATCTTTTGACATGGTCTAAGTTGTTTTAAGGTTTATGAGGTTTTGGTGATGCTAGAATCTGTCCAGTTTTGTTGTTGAATTGATGAGATTTTTTCAATGTTTCCTTTGAGGCTGTCATAATCATTACATGTAGAGTTTGTGTTTACGAAAGTGTTGAGTTATCTAAATGCTTGAATTACTCTTAAAAATGTGAGGAGGTAAAGGATATGAAATATAAGTTGTTATGGTTTCCTTCCCTGTACTTTCTTAGCAATCAAAGAAAAACCATTTGCAAAGTTCAATGCTTTAGTTGTTAATATATTAAGTTTGGGAATTTGTTTTGTTCAGATTGTCTTCACAAGACAAAATTATGAATACAAACTATAGGTTTGCAATGGACCAAAAGGATATGGTTAGGAATATTGGTTACTACTGTTGATAATTTCACTAGAGATCGGTTGATTAATAAAGAAAAGAGAACCGAACACAAAGAACAATGTGCAGAGAGATTGGCAGCTGAAGATGGAAGCTGTGACAAAGACACGGAGGTTCGGTACTCAGATCAAGCAGTATTAGCAAATTTGGACTGGGGTATTGAAGCCCTTGAAGAAGCTATAGATACTTCAAATATGGAAACTAAGCTTGCAAGATTGGAACATGCAGAGAAGATGTTGCAAGTGTGTGCCTTATTGAATTCTAATCAGAAAACTGCTGGTGTTCCTAATTTCTACCTCTCTGCTTGGGCTCATCTCAACCTTTCATACATGTGGAAATTGCGGAACAATGTTCGTAATTCAGTTCTTCATGTTCTTTGAGATGTTTATTGTAGACCCTTTCTTTTCAAGGATTGATTTTGCTCCTGAACTCTGGAAAGAACTGTTTCTTTCACACATGAGCTCAATTGTTGGGTGGTATTCGGAGGAAAGGCATAGGCTAGTGATGGATTTAATTCCTGACTGCTCAGATATGTCCTATACAGCAGATTTGGATAAATTCTTCAATGAGTCTTCGACCTTTTCCATGAAGCCAGAACAATTGGAGAAGTTACACAAGTTGGAGCAGGTTTATGGAGAATCATTAGATGAGAATACACGGCTTTTCTCTAAATACTATAAGGATTGCATGAACTCTGAATCAACCCCTAGCAAGAAGATGATTCCAATGTTGCCAATTGCTGAGCCACCAATGACTCCTTTGCATGAGGTCAGCCGCTCAATTCCAGATTACGTAAAATTCGGTCCTATCTTGCCTAAGAGTGCAGAGTTTTCCCCAATGCTTAAATCTAAGTATAGTGTAAGAGATGCAAGCAGGTCAGTAAATTTGGACTATGTATAGTTTTTTTTTTTTTTAATATATATATATATATATATATATGGAAAATTACTTGTATAGTAGTATACTAATTTAATAACTTGATTTTGAATTTTCTAAAGAGAAATGATTTGAGGCTTTTATTTACTTATACTTGTTGGTAATTTGGCTCCAAGCAGATTGAATGTAGGGTTCTACCACCTCTCAGAATCTGAAGGAGTCTACTAGATGGGATCCTCAGGTAAAGCTGAACAAGCTTGATTTTTAATGTATATGTGTATAATTTCTAAAGTCCTATATTTTAGTTTTGGAATAACATCAAGCTGGATTCTTGCTTACTATGCCAGGAGGGGTTGCTTGAAGAGAATGAAGATGAAGATGAAGATGATTCTGAATATGTGCCTGATGATGGTTATGTGGATGCTGATGATATACCTAGCAAAAGAGTATCTCTTAGTGGCATGAAGATGGTTGAGGAAAAGGAAACTAGGCCTAAATCACAGCTATCTAAAATGAATATTCAAATACATTCTCCTCCAGTATTTTCTCCTTTGGATTCCCCTACATCTCCTTCTCCAAAGATTTCATCTCCAAAACCAGATGTGCACCAGTAAAAAAGAAAACCCTGCAGTGATACGCTTATTATCACGACATATCACAGATTCCATTGCCACCTCGTTGCCTTCATCTCCACCGAGAAGGAATGATCACGGTTTAAACTCACCACAGTCTGACAGTGAAGTCATAGTAAGGTTCAGATTTAAGATGTACTAGTATCGAATTTTCTACCAGTACTGATTAACTCTTTGTAATTTAGGAGAAGCAGAAATTTCGCAGGAAAGTCTATAGCAAAACAAGGAGTTTTGACAGTGAGAATAGCCAAGTATTAGAAAATAGGTAATCAACACTTTGTTTCCTTTGTATTACTATTATTTTTTTGGGATTTCTCTAGTATTTATGATTTTCTTTTAGCATTGCAATTGGATCAGAATCTTTCACACAAAGCTTGATTAGAGACATTATCATTCTATCCCTTTACAATATTTGAATTCCTTTGCACTATGCAGTTCCATTCATGAAGAGGGAAGCCAGAGCTTTATCTCAATCCCAATTTCTGAGAAGCTGACTACTCGAACAAGACCAACAAGGATTTTGTTTGCCCCATCACAGGCCAGATATTTTGTGACCCTGTTACACTTGAAACAGGCCAGACATATGAAAGAAAAGCAATCCAAGAATGGCTAGAAAGAGGAAATATAACATGCCCTATTACACGCCAACCTCTCTCCGTGAGTACACTACCAAAAACAAACTATGTTTTGAAGAGACTAATATCATCTTGGAAAGAACAGTATCCTGATCTTGCTCAGGAATTTTCATACTCGGAAACATCAAGAGATTCACTTCAATCCCCCTCCAAAAAAGAAATCCCCTTGGCCTCCACTCTATACAGAACAAGTGATTTATCCTGTGATAAGAGCATAGATTATCTTAACTATAGGAGGAAAAGATTTCTGCGTGCTGTGGTTTCTACATCACCTACCAGTGTAATATCTCAAGCAGCAGCAGAATCAATTATCAATAATTTAAAACCATATGGTTCTTGTCTCTCTACTTCAGAGAACTTACAAGAATGTGAAACAGCTGTGTTGGCAATAGCCAGATTATGGAAGGAATCAAAGGCTGATCCTGGGGTTCATTCTTATTTATCCAATCCAACAATTGTAAACGGGTTTGTGGAAATACTGTCAGCTTCTGTGAGCAGAGAAGTTCTCAGGACATCAATTTACATTCTCTCAGAGTTAGTATTTGCAGATGAAAGTGTTGGTAAGACTCTAACAAGTGTAGATTCTGATTTTGATTGTCTGGCTGCTCTGCTAAAGAATGGGCTAGTTGAGGCTGTTGTTCTTATATACCAGCTGACCCCAGCATTTGATCAGCTCTCAGCTCATGACCTTATACCTTCCCTTGTCCTGATTCTTCTGAACAAAACCGAAGAGTTAGATGATCTTCACTTAGTGATTGAGCCCAAGGATGCTGCTATACCATTGCTTGAGCAGATTTTAATGGGAGGGGATGAATGCAGCAGGTCACTCAATGCCTTAAGTGTCATTTCCGCAAATGGAATTCCAGCGTTGGTCAAGTGTTTGGATAGGTTGGAAGGAAGAAGATCCATTGTTTCCATTCTCTTATGTTGCATGCAAGCTGAAAAAGGTTGTCGGAGCTTGATAGCAAATAGAATTGAATTGTCCCCCTTTCTTGAATTATTTCATGCTGGAAATGATAGTGTAAGAGGCATATGTGTAGAATTTCTCTCAGAGCTAGTTCAGTTACACAGGTATACTTCGCATATCTTCTCCTCATTTATGATAAATCTGAAGTACATAATTTCTCTTGCTTCGCAAATCCAGTTCTAATTATTAAAGCTACCAAATTTTGAAATAACAAAACTAAACTTACAACCTTTGAACTTGATACCTAAGAAAGAAAAGTCTCATAATCTGTGTGTGTGTCTCTGCGGTCATTCATTCCAAAATTAGATGTTTATTCATGTAAAGGACTTTGTTAGTAACTACATTGCAATTACATTGATCAAACTAAAGTTGATATTGTACCTCTTCCCCATAAGAATGTGGTGGAGGGTAAAGTCATAGGTTCAAGACGCATTAAGTGCATAACTTACCAATAAAAAAAACATAGTTGCAACCATACCTTGGTACAGTATGTATACCAGGAGTTATTTGGAGTTGGGATCTAAAATGATTCTGATTATACTTCTAATGGTTTGATGTGTATTAGACATTGCACACAAATTTACATGTGTGCTTCTTTCTATGGGGCACATGTACCTATTGATTTATTTGATCTTTCCTTAGTCAGTACCCTTTCCCAAAACCCACAATGAAGATTCTATTCTTCCTCTGTCGTCGCAGGAGAACATGCTGCAACCAGATCTTGCAGATAATTAAAGATGAAGGTGCATTTAGTAGCATGCATACCTTTCTTGTGTATCTTCAAATGGCTCCTGTGAAGTAGCAACCTGCCATTGCTGCTCTTCTTCTTCAGCTTGATCTCCAGGTTTGCCTTGATTCCCTGAAATCAACCTTAATAGTGTAAATTGAAGTAACATTTCTAACATACACCACTATAACATCTAACCATAGATTCCAATGATTATCGATTTTCCAGGTTGAGCCACGGGAGATGAGCATATATAGGGAAGAAGCTATAGATATATTAATTGAAGCACTAAGGAGAAAAGACTTTTCTGATTCTCAAATGATGGCTTTAGATGCTTTATTATCTCTATCAGGGCGTCTAACTTCCTCAGGGAAGTCCTATATTGAAGCCTGGTTACTCAAGACTGCAGGGTTTGATCAACCCTACAATGCTTTGATGAAGGCAGAACAGCTGAGAAAAGATGACAATGATTTGATGGAAACAATGGTTTGCATTTGTCTGGTTTTTGGTTTGTTATAGAGCTTGTTGCTCATTATATTCAAGCCTGTATCATTCTTGAATCTTATATACTTATATATAGGAAGAGGAAGAGAAAGCTGCAAGCTCTTGGGAGAGAAGGGTAGCTTTTGTCCTTTGCAACCATGAGAACAGCTCGATTTTCAAAGCCTTGGAGGAATGCCTCAAGAGTGATTCCTTAGAGATGGCAAAGTCATGTCTTGTTCTTGCTACATGGCTCACACACATGCTTTCTACACTTCCTCATACTGGTGTAAGAGATGCTGCTCGCAAGTCCTTGCTTGATGAATTCATAAATGTTCTCCAATCATCCAAGAACCTGGAGGAGAAGATTTTAGTGTCCCTTGCTATGAAAACTTTTGTCAGTGATCCATGTAAGTACAATGCATCAGAGGTACTTCTTACACAAAAATGTATTCATGTATATTCAAATAAAAGTTAACTCAAACTCTCTAAATTTTAGTTGCACTTGAAGCACTGGGAGTATATGCTAAATGCATCTACAAAACCTTGAGAAAGCTTATGAGGAATTCATCGGTGGTCAGAGATATAATGGAAGCCTTGATGAAATTACCATCAGTAGATGCAGTAAGTGGGGTGAAGGAGCATGCATGTCCTTTACTTAAAGCAATATAGACAAATAGATAACTAAATCCTACTAATTTTCTGTATTTTAGACAGACTTATGGAGTTGTTCTGAAATGGTTGAGTTAGATTCATGCCCAAATGGTGAGGTCCTGTCTTTGCTTCATCTAAATGGTTGGCTTTTAAGCAGCCATTCTGATGGAACCATAAAGGTTTGCACCTAAACTGAACAGATTCTATCTTTTCATACCTGCTCAAGATCAAAGATGCATACATAGACATGTTCATTTCATACATATATACGTCTATACATGCACAACTGCATATATGTGGGGTTGTTATTTCCTTTATCCAACAGCTAAGGCTATAATATCTTTTGCTTCTAGGTGTGGGATGTTGGAAAGAGGGTATCAAGGTTGATTCAAGAAGTTCATGAGCATACAAAGGCTGTCACATGCCTCTATGTTTCATCTTCAGGTGAAAAACTATATAGTGGTTCCTTTGACAAAACAATTCGGGTAAGCTATCACAAGTTTGCTATTTTAAGAAAAATCATTACTTGTTTTGGCTGTTTTAGTTGAAATGAGAAGATGGTGGAACATTATTCACACACCAATGACCTCTAGTACATAGGAAAGAAGTAGCTCTGAATTTGGAACTGATAATGATAGCCTCCAGTCTCCAAATAATCAATTACCCCTTGCCTGTGGCCCTTTGGATGATATTACTCCTTTTATTTCACAAACAGCCGTTATATTTACAGAAAAAAACAATATAAGAGCTTCTACTATTCTTTGTTTCTATTGATTTAGTTCACAATACTACAATTCTTTCAAAACAAATGACATTATATAAATAACTAGATAACTTTATAACAAAATGTTAAAGGCAAAAAAAACTGCATGTTCCCATGTTTTATGTATTAGACAAATGCTAAACAAAATTTCATGAAAAAAAGATAGCTACATGTTTAATGTGTTTACTAAATTTCACTAAACAACTATTCTATGTATTCTTTATTACAGGTCTGGGCAATCAAACCTGAGGAAATTCACTGTATTCAAGTTCATGATGTGAAAGAGGCAGTATACGACTTGACTGCCAATTCTAATGTGGCATGCTATGTTACTCATGGAACTGGAGTCAAGGCAAGTGTTCAGTGTTTTATTTGAACAAATAGGAGACTAGGACAAATATTCAGCCCATAACAGAAAGAGCTTTGCTGACATTTGTGTTATCACAGGTGTATAAGTGGTCTGGGGTTCCAAAGCATATAAATTTCAACAAATATGTGAAATGCCTTGCCATGACTAGGGACAAACTATATTGCGGTTGTTCTGGTTATAGTATCCAGGTAAAGCTTCACATGATCACGAAATATCACACAATGTCGATGTTACATGACAGTTATAAAAGCTTTATTAATCATTTGGAGAAATAAAAGAAATGGCAGGAGGTTGATTTGTGCAAATACACAACAAACACATTCTACTCTGGTACAAGAAAATTGTTGGGAAAACAAATCATACATTCCCTGCATATTCGTAATGACCTCCTCCTCTTTGCTGGTGGGTCTTCAGTTGATGCTGTAGCTGGAAAGGTATGCAACTCTCACATCATTGTTGTTATTGTTTGCAAGCTACAATTAGTAACAAAAATTTGGTTAGCAGAATTCGATATTGTGGACATTTTGTGCTTATTTTGCATTTGGAAGGTGTTTTCACTTTCCACCAAGACTGTCATTGGATCATTCCCAACCGGATTTGATATCCAACGCATAGCCGTCAACAATCACTTTGTATATACAGCCACAAAATTTGGGATCATTGAGGTTTGGATTGAAAGAAACAGTCAGAAAAGTTGCTTCAATCAAAGTGGCTGGTGGAGGACATGCAAAAATTACATCATTGACATCGGATATAAATGAATTAATGCTTTTTGCTGCTTCCTCTGATGGCAGGATCCAGGTTAGAACACAAGATTATAAACCAACAAAATAATGTAAGACTGAGATTTTTGTGGTTAACACTCATTTCAACTTTGAATTGTGGTTGCAGGTTTGGACTCTAGGACTAAAAGTAGCTTATGGTAAAGATGAGTGTAAACTGTAGACTATGTTCCTCTTGTAAATTTTTTCTTTTTGTTGGAGAATTCCTCTTGTAAATTAAATGTTCATAAATTCTCCTTTATCTACACCCAGTTTGTTTGCAATCATTTACACCGAATTTTAGATAAAATCATTTGCATATACTTGTGCAATATCTAATCTTTTTTCCTTTTTGTTCTAATTGTTCCATGACAAGGAACCAATGAATTAGTTCTGTTTACCATCAGAATGCTCACCTTGGCTTGAACAATATGAATTTGAGGCACAAAATATGTTCGATATTGACTTCAATCACAATTGCCCTAAGAAATGAATACCCATTGGAGAATTTTGTATGAAATCACAGTGTACATATCCCACCCTTTTGAGGTTATAGCTTCGAAAGGTGTAAATTTTTTCCCTAACTATGTTTCATGGCCAGAATTAGTAAATATTTTTATGACCAGAATTGGTTCTTCATCTTTTACGAGATTGTTACTAAAAAATATTTAGTCTTTTGGAACCATCTTAATATCCCGAATGTCTTATTCAAAATTCCATCAAGAATAACCCAATGCAAACCTAGATCTCTCCCACAGGCGTTTAAGCAGGCTTTTAATTAGGACAGGTTAATGCTAAATTGGAATCTACCAAAGTTTGATTACCATTAATTCCATAGGGCCCTTAGCTCTACTCTGTTATGAAATTGGATCATAAAAATCGAACACCTTGGAGCCAGCATTGTCAAGGGTGGGTTAAGCTTAACGCAGTTTAGTCCTCATTAGGCAATATGGAACATTTAGGTGCTGACTTCGATATTATCAATTTTGGATTTGTAGTTAGTCTCTCTTAATTAGTAATATTTTTATATGCAATTTTAAAATAACACTCAAACCCAATTTGGAGGAAACACATATCGTTCTCCGAAAGTTTCACCCAATAACATATTTCAATAATCATCATATTTATACGAAAGGAACCACAGTCGGATGCTAGTATCATGTTTCATTGCTGGGAGCATTCATGTTCGTTAATCAGGTAACAAAAAACACAATTTACTTTCTCTACTAGACTACTCAAAACTGATTTTAATAGCAGACTTCTTTATAAACAAAGAAGAATTGAATGAAGGCACTCAGAATGAAAAGGACTTTGTGATTTTTGAGAATTTCATAGATTAACAATCTCATGATACACAAAATTCCTCACAGTGCCTCAATATAGAAAAAGCAAAAAACAGCAAAGAAAAAATCATTTTTAAATTAAAAAAAAAAAATTATATCCTAAAAAGACATATTGATAAAAGTTCAAATTACCAAAAACTCAAATTTGGGGCAAGTAATTCAGAATGAGTAGGAGGTGTTGTTTCCTGTCATGAATTTAATCGGACAATTTAAAAATCATCATCATCATTACGCCCCTATCTTAATTTAAAAAAATACAAAAAAACAAAATCAAGAACAAATAAGCGATTATTAACAAGTGAAAGTAACACAAATGAAACCATCAGAAGAATTGGATTATTATATCAACTCCGACACTTACGTGTCTCAGACGACCGTCGTGAGATTTGTAATCCAAACTCATCATTTGATATAACTATTCGCATATCCAATTCATACAAAACACAAAAACACAGAGAGTTTTTAGAAACTCACCAAAGGCAATGGCTTCTGATAGGCAATGGAATTATTTGGGGGCACAAAGCGATCACTATTTAAAGGCCATGGGGTTCGTCATTAGGGTTTCCAAATATTCTACTATAAGACGATTCTACCCCTCAATCGGGTCAAACAATAAGGATCCACTAAAGCCCACTTCAAGATTAAAAAAAAAAACCCGGCCCTATATTTGTACGGAAAAACGACGCCGTTATTCCATTTATCTCAAACTTGATTTGGAGGAAGTTCCACCAACCTATTACGCAATGCCTAGTTTATATAATTGACAACGTAATGGTTGATGGAAAATTCCTCCAAACCTGGAGGTAAACTCTATAACGGAATATCACTGCCGTTTTCTACTTCGATTACCAAAACCTCTCTCTCTCTCTGACCATGGGTTCCGATGGTGTTCCTCCGTTAATCGCTGCTCAGCTCAACTACCTTCTCAACCACTTTCCACTCACCGTTAAGGTAAACACTCTTATTATCTTTCATTTTCTCGGAAACCAAACAGAGCTAAAGAAAAACCTAGATCACACTTTTTTTTTAAATTCGTTTGCAGATTGAACAAATGTGGTCTGGTAGTAAGTACAACCCCGGAGTCCTTGACCGGTTCACAATAGTCATTCCCTACTGCCTTGACTTTATCAAATGTCTGTGAGATTTGATACTTCCAAGTGTTTTTCATTTTCGTTGCTCTAAATTATTTGAATATATAGTTTTGATTTGGTTGTAGGGGATATTATATACAATTCAGAGTTGCCGATGTCTGCGCCGGATGTTATATTCGGTGCTGACGATGAAAATTTTCTTCCATTTCTCGCAAGGAATGGTGAAGGAGAAGGTAATGCGAATTCACCTAAGAATAGTTTATCTGATTGGAATGGAAGAGATCCTACGCGGCTAATGGTGCTTATTCAACAGCTTAGGTCAGTGATTTCTGTGATGATAGTCTTTTTAATGTTTTCGGAGAGTTCTTGTGGTTAGTTAGTTAGAATGAAATGCAATTGTATTTTGGTTTTATAGGGATCAATATGTGAACTATCAGAGAAAGCGTGTTGATGGAGTCGATGACGATAGGTTGAAATTTGAAGTTAGCACTATTGCGTTTAGGGAGGTAATGTTTCGATTCGGTTTTGAATGATATAGATATGTTATGAGAATGTAATATGTATGTATGTATGTATGATTGTAATTTTATGTTGAATATTTATGGGATTATCTCGGTTGTGCTTCGGGGACAGGAATTAGTGGTGTACTCTTCGGTAATCTTTTGAATTCATTATTGAAGGGGGAAACGAGTTGGATATTGTTAAATAAGCCATATTAGTGAGCAATGGCTTTCATTTGCAACTTGACATATGATGCAGTAGTGGTGTTGTGGTCAAGACTAGCAAAGGAGCCAAGGGGAATTATTTTTTCGTAATTCTGATGCTATAAGTATACAAGGAATCAGTAAGTTATTGAGTTCATAGGCTATTATGATTGCCAGAGTGACATTTAAGTTCACATTAATAAGGTCTATTCTTCTCTTTCTCTTCACACTCTCTGAGTGAATATTCAAAAATATGAAGATGAAGAAATAGGATTGTCGGGAAATATGGAATGGTCATGTGGGTTTGGCCTGTGATGATGGATCTGGCACTCAATGCCTCCTGCTTGCAACATGAGAGTAATTAATTAATTAATAAAAAAAAAATTTATTCAGTTTCTTTTGGGAAATAAAAAGAGAGAGGGTTTTTTGGTACTAGATGGGCTTTATGCATAGTTGACACAAATAACGTGAACTTTGCCTTGTTTTTATTAGCGGACCATGCTGACGTCTATGATGCACAGGTACTTCATTTTAGGCCACGTACTCGTACCCGATACCATAATTTGATTTCTTTTGTTTAATTTTTTTTGGTTTCTGATGATATTTTAATTAGCAATTCTGTATTTGTGTGTTCCCATTCAATTTGATTGACTTGAATGACACAAAATTTAAAAGTTTGATTGGCTGGGTTAAGTTCTTCTATAGCTTATTCTTTGACTTCATTTAGTCACCAATTTTTACTGTTTAAACCCTGTAGTTCTATAGATTATATCTTGAATGGAAAATTCAGCACTTGGATTTTTGCCTTAACTCCAATCACAATCCTACAGGGAATTGAAATGCATTTGAGTTCAGGCGCTGAAAAGGTATCACTTTAAGGACATGTTTACTTTCTAATTCAGTCTATGAGCCAATAAATAGTGATTGTAACTTCTTGTGGTTTCTATGCCTTTGACTTTTAGCGTAGCCAGAGGAGGTCAAATTTGCAGTGCCTCTAACAGAAATGAACATTGATAAGATGGTGCCTGGGTGCCCTTGGAGAAGTTCACCAAAGATATACTTGCAGGTTTTTTCTTTCTTTGTATCCTTATCTTTTTCTTGGCTCTTAATGTTTTTCATTGGCGTCTTGAACTTTTTTCTTTGGAATTTTTGATTGATGAAGGTTCAGTACCCAGTTGGGAGAAAATATGTATCTGCTTCTTCAGCACCTCGTCTGAAATTGCTATCTACCTCTGACTTGAAGGCTATCTTTTCCATTGAAGATTTCAAACTTCCTCCATGGTTGGATGGAATGTATGTTATCATATCATTCTGGCTTCATATGAGGATGTGTGTCGACATGTCATTATGTTCATTCGTTTTTTTTTTTTTTCTTCCATAGGTGCATGGCTGAATATCTTCCCCATCTGGAAGAATCTCTTGAGAAACAGGTTGGCTGCATTTTCTTTATCTGGTGAGATAGTTTGCACTTAAAGCTTGAGTTCTTCAGAACATCATATAATTCTTTGTTATTGAAGGTCTTGGAGGCAGTTTCACTAATTGATGTTAGAAGGCGCTTTATTGAGGATTTAGCCTCTTTGTTTGGAAGGCCATTAGAAGCTGATCCGGTATGCATCCCAGGCATTATAATGTATTGCGTAATTGTTTGAACCATTAAAACTTATTGGTTGGTTCTCGTTACTTTTCTTGACAGGTCTTTTGCAGAAAGGCAACATTTCTTGCTAGCTCTGGGGCATTTACATTCCTGGTATGATTTGATTTTCCTCATATTATGCTTATATTGAGCTCATCTGGTTGTGCGTTAAGAGGATGACTGGTAGTGAAAAGAACTTTTGAGCCCCCCATAAAGCGTTACAATTAAAGCTCTACTTCCTACAACAATACCAAACAGGCACATCATCCCATTGAGCCTTGATGCCACACTTTGTGACAAGGAGTTGATAAATGAATTTTCCAAAAGTATTTCTTACCATTATAATGTTAAACTTCGTGACCGGGGCAATAAGTTGTGTATCTTGATTCACTAGATCTGCAATTGAACTAAGATCAAGTTCTACAAAACAACTTGAGCCACATTTAGCTAAGGGGAAATGCAGAAACATAAGTTATTTGTGCTTGTGGTAACCTATAAAATAATTTGCTGACTCAGATGATGCTGTTGACAACACCATCTTAATTACTGAGTTAAAACTACTACAACCTACCATAAAAAACATGACTAAATTGTTGAAGTGTTGCAGATTTTTCTAATGGTTTATCTATTGTGTTTTAACTTTCTTTCCCGTAGTCATTTCTCCTAGCCATGTGAATGATCTTCTTGATTGGTGTATTCTGTAATTTTTGTATTATTTGAGTACGAGGGCATAGCTGAGAAGCACATGGCTATTGTTGAACTATGATACTATTATCCATATGAGAGGCAAAAAAACAATTTTTTTTTTTTAACTCAGTGGTGCTAAACTTATTTTCTAACAGTCAAAGTATTCATATTACCTGGATGAATGGTAGTAATTTTAGATTTCTCTATGACTAGGATATCATCTAATTTTCATTTAGCAATTATTAAAACCATTACATTTTCAAACAGTTGTACCAAACTCACCCCTAAGTGTGAATTGGATTAAATGTCATAGAAAACATTTAGTCGTGTAGTGATTGCATACTCTTGTAATGGTATACAACTCTTTATTTTCTACCATTGGTATTTTTATTTTATAAGGCTTTTGGTATGAGACTTGTTATGTTTTCTGCGTCGATTAATTATGTAGATGAACTTTCTTTATTTGCTCTTGAACAAACTCCTAAAAGTCCTGTTACTGTAGGTTCACTTCATCATACCAACTCAGTTTCCAAAGCAGCAACCAGTTTTGATGCTTCAAAGTTCTCAGGTATAAGTTTTTCCTTAATCTAAAGATTTTTTTTTTTTTTTTTTGATTATATATATACATATATATCTCTGTGTGTGTGTACATCATCTCAGTTTCCAAAGCAGCAACCAGTTTTGTTGCTTCAAAGTTCTCAGGTATAAGTGTGTGTGTGTGTGTGTGTGTGTGAGAGAGAGAGAGAGATTGACATTGGTGTATACAATGTAGCTATAGGAATGCGCACAGCCATACATCTTATCCAATTACATTGCCTATGATGGAATTGTTAATCCCCAAGTGCAGGATTACCCAATTACATTACTGTCACTTGTATGATTTTATATGCAGAACCTTGAATGGTCCTTATATGGTTTGGTGGTATCTTCATTAGTCATTTATATGGGAGTTGGTGGGATCAACTCCTACCAGCTTCTTTGCTGTTTCATATTAGTGGGTAAATCATATCCAATTTGCAATGTATGCACCAATGTGCTCTAACTCAAATGACACTCTCTACCCTTGGTAGAGGGTGAGGTCATGGGTTTAACACACTAGGGGTGTATATAACTTACCAATTAAAGAATTTTTTTTAACATATGTTATTTACTGTGCTTTTGATCAGAGTAGGCTTACTCGTAACTGGTAAGTAATGGTTTTTAAAATATTTTTAGTTTTTTTGCTGCTGTTTACAATGCAGAGGTTGATTTGCGTACATTATTGTTTTACAGCTGTTATTCTTTGATTAAGCTCTTAAGAACAGTAAAAATTGATGATATGAATTTTCTACCCTGTTGCCTTGAAGTGGTAAGCGAGTCATCATAATATAATTCATCAAGATGCACAAACGAGATAATGTCAAAAAAAAAAGGGCTTCCTTTTCCCTATGATATGGAGAATTTGACTTTACCCATAAACCAAAAATGTGTAAACCTTCAGACCAATGTACACACCAGTTGCCAATCCCTTCATATGTCACGAAGTCCTTTGAGCGTCAGTATGTAATGAAAGGCTAAAAGCCTCTAGTAAGAGGCACAATCTTTCCCCAACTAAATCAAATGATACTATCTCAGGATCTTGTCAATGATTGCTGAAGGCACTGTTTTAAGATTGAATGCAGGGAGAAGCGTCAGGCTTTCAGATCATGCACTTTCACATTTTAATTCTGTTGTTTTTTTTATTTAAATCTCTATGCAAATAATATTGATAAGCTATTGAGGAGTTACCAGAGTTTTTTTTTTTTTTTAAATTGATAAGCTATTAAAAGGATCCACTAGCCTTTAAAGCATGAAGAATATATTATGCTAACATGTATTGTTAGAGAACAGATTTTTCATCATTGACCAAATTATGGTCTTCAAATCATCTTACTGATCAGTTTATATTAATGCAATTGTAGCATCTGAACTCCCAAGGTGTTCCAGTCAAGTCACCTCCTATTACTGATTTTCCATGGAGTCCGAGATGGGAAGCATCACTAATGGCTGAGCGGATCTTGTGAGTTATTTCAAATATATTTGGTTCTAGCACTGCTTTCCAATGCATGATTTTGCTGACATGAATAAATTTTTCAGTGAGTTTTTGGTGGATGAGGCTTTGAACTTCAAAAGGTACTGCAACGAGTCTCAAATTCAACACTAGTGTGTTAATGTTCCTTAAGCTCACTTTATATCGCTCTAATCATGTAAAGTTTAATATTATCGTATATTAAATTTGTTGATGTTTATGTAAAAGTTGCTTCCAGCATGATGACCTCTCCCTGATTGTTTCTTTTGCTTGTTGAGCACCAAATTTAATGTGTGCCTTGTTCAAACAATGGAATGCCTGTCAAAGTGAATGTCAGTGATGGAATCCAGAATAAGCATCTAAAATTTCGGACTTTCTTGGAAGTAGATTCTGTCTGATGCTATGAACAAAAAGAATATACTGATAAAAAGAAAACCCACTTTTCACGGCTGGAACTCAATAATTCACCTTTCTGGCAATAGTTTGTTGAGATTCTTTAATAATTCAGTTCTCAATTCTCACATGGTACTTGCAAAGCATTGGGTTTTAAGCAGCAAATGGATTAATAATCTCATGAAACAGAAATCCCTTGGGTAGATTATTATTCCAATGCTGCGTTAAAGGAAGCTGCACGTTTCTAACTACATCTGTGCTAAAACAAAGCTGCCCAGTACTGATTGTATCTGCACTAACAAAATTTTGGATTTGAATAGGAATCTAGCAAATCTTGTCGTTTTAGCAGTCGCTACTCGCTTTTGGGAGCTTGGCCGAAGGAATGGGCAATCATGTCTTGCAATGCCAATAATTGAGATCAACAAGCAATAGTTCAAAAATATATTTATATTAAAAAAAAACCCCGGCAGCAGATCCACATGGGTTTTTTTTATTTTTTTTTATTTTATTAATATATCATGGATATGCTATTAGGAACTATTAATCTTTGGAAATAAATTTAAAACGATAAAAATTGGTAGGTTGTTGCATAGTTGTCAATACTGTCTTTGCATCGATTGAAATAGTTGATACCTCATACCAATAATAAAAGCAATACACAAGACTCTTATTTGTCGTCTCATATCTCAATCAGTACCTCAAACCATCTCAATCGATACTAGTCGCATGGCCTGTTTCGGTTGGCAATTAAATATTTGTTGGGACAGCCATTTCATAAATCTAAAAAATTAATTTTGAGAACTTTGACAAAGTAAAATAAAATATTCTATATATATATATATATATATTTTTTTCCTTTTAAATGTATACTTACTTCGTTTCTTTCTTACATTTAACTCTTGTCAATAAATTGTATGGTTTGCCTTTCTTATACCTTTTTTTTTTAGTTCATTTGATTTGAAGAGGAAGTTTTTAAGAAAAACAAATGTTATTGTATACGTTTGGAATTCATTTTGTAATGAAATATGTATGTGATTGTATTTGTGTGTGCATATTTAAATAGGACAAAGTTTTCCCAATTGAAAGAATCTTTTTAAACCTATTAGGTGATAATTTAAATGACTATTATTAAAATATTTAAATAAGTCACACACTTTTGAATAGATTATACATATAGATTCACATTTAAGTAGATCAAGTACTTACCGATTTGAAGAAAAAACTTATCCTTCAAAATAATAGTTTCGTACTTATATATATGGATTAGGGGTGACAATATTTGACACAACACAAACATGATACGCTTTTTCGCGTGTTAGTGTTCAGTGTAAATATGTTTGTGTCAAAACATCGACTCATTTTGACACTATTGTCACTTTCGTATTGACCTGCATGACCCGATTGTGAGATTCGATTGTCACGAATCTCACAATCTTAGGTATCTCAATGCTATCACACTCAAAATCTCAGGTATCCTAATGCTATCACACCCATCATCTTTTTTATCAAAACAAATCTCACAATCTCAGATATCGCAATGCTATCACACCCATCATCTTTTTCTTTTCTTTTTTTCAAAACGAATCTCACAATCTCAAGTATCCCAATACTATCACACCCATCATCTTATTTTTCTAAAAAAATCTCTCCATCTCACATTTACTCTTCCAAGATAAGCTTTTTATATTATCAAAATTTGCTTTTTAACTTTTAATCAAAAGCATGTCAGGATTATACATTTACTCTCTTGCCTCATCTCTTGCCACACTTCTTTCCAATAATAACAATTATTGAAAATGTATTAAGTTTAGGGGTCTTGATTCGATTATTAAATGATTGAGATGATCAAGATTAAGGTTGCGTATTCTCACACAAAAAAAAAAAATTGTCCAATTACTCCTAAACAAAATGTTTCATGCTCTCTAATTTCCGGACAAATACTTGCACACACAAAAGAAAAACCGTATCCTGGAAAGAGGGAAGTAATAACTGAACCGCAATATCCGATTCACTTCCAGTTAAAAAACAAAAAAAAGTACGCACCGAATTCAATGGAAGAAAAGGTTAAGACCGGTTGGACCCAGTAACTTTTAACGTGCGCGCGCGACCTTTGCACAAAGAAGAAAACGACGGTTAGTTGGGTTGTCCGTACACTCTGGCTGTCAAACACACACACACAATAACAATACCCAATACCCATACCCAATTACCCACAACCATTTTAAGTTAACAAACACACTTCAAAAATAAATAAATATCCCGCTCTCTTCGTTTATTACCATCTTAACCTCCGACTCTTCCTCTCTCCCATTCCCTTCTTCATATTAATACCACACTACCCACTCTGTCTCTCACAGCCTCCACTCGATTTCAACTACCAAACCCTAAATCTCAAATATCTCTCTCCCTAACTTTTTCATTTCTCACACATTTCCACAATGAGAGAGATCCTTCACATTCAAGGAGGCCAATGCGGTAACCAAATCGGCTCCAAGTTCTGGGAGGTTATCTGCGACGAGCACGGCGTCGATCCCACGGGTCGGTACAAGGGAGACGGTTCATCGGATCTTCAATTGGAGCGGATCAATGTGTATTACAATGAAGCCTCTGGTGGCCGATATGTCCCCAGGGCTGTACTCATGGATCTTGAACCCGGAACCATGGATAGCATCAGATCCGGCCCGTTCGGTCAGATCTTCCGCCCCGATAACTTCGTCTTTGGTCAGTCCGGTGCCGGAAATAATTGGGCTAAAGGTCATTACACTGAGGGAGCCGAGTTGATCGACGCTGTTCTCGACGTTGTTCGTAAAGAGGCTGAGAATTGTGATTGCTTGCAAGGTATATATATAATTTTTTCGATTCAATTTTTAGATCCTCTAATTAATACATCTCTGTTAAAAAAAAATACTCACAGTCGATCTGAATTCTGATAGTCAAGGCCAATAGTGAATTATTTCTCATTATTGTAGCTAATTGATTGAGTTTTTGTTGTGCTTAGTTTTATAGTAATATATGACATATGATAATGATGATGATAAGGCTTAGTTATTAGCAGGCCCGCCTTTTTTGTCTGGCGTGGAGACATTGCTTTTTGGTGATATATAATCAAATTATAAGATCTATAAATATTTGTTATTATTATTATTATTATTATTATCAATGATTGTGATGGGCTAAAAGATTTTAATGTCGCCGACATACATTGCTTGTTTAGCAAAATTTACAGAAGCAGTAATAAATCTTGTGGCACACATTCATTTCAGTCTCGTGGGCCCTTGTTTGAAAGTGAAGAGGAATCATACATTTTAGGATTAAATTGTAAAATAGATACAAAGTAAAATTATAATATCTGCTTTATTTACTGGGATACACGCACCTTTATTGATGAAATGAATTAAAGCGTTTTGATTTAACTTTTTAATCAGCATCTGGATCTACATTTGAGTTAGGACGTGGAAAGGGGGATTGAGATGACAAAAGTGATTATTGTGTTTGATTCATGATTAATGATAATGCTGGACTGGGAATACAGGACTACTATGTTTATTGTTGGTAAAGGATAGCCTCTTTTCATGGTGTATTTTACAAGACACCCTTTAGTGTAGTGAACATGGTACAATCAAGATGAGACGATGTCTGCTAATTTTTTAGTATAATGTCTGGTATACAAGCAGAATCAATGTTGATATCGTTTACTTGGATATCCTTTCGAATCATCCTGTTCTTCTACTAGTTTACAGTGTTAAATGAAATGATGCGGGATCTCGCTGGCTTGCATGAGTTGTGACTTTGTTTAATGTCTTTTCCTCCAAGTGGCCTGTAAATTTACAAAGCATGACAACTTTGATCTTTAGACCGGAAGATGTTAATCATAGGAAATTTGAGTTGTAACTTTGGATTCCATTACATGTTTGATGTCCCCATAACCTTAAGGGGTAGCACAATTGAAAGATAAGCTCATGGCTGGTAAATGGTGTTAATATTAGTTCGTTTCATACTAAATTTTGCTGGTTAAACTTAATTGTTGTTCTTATTTTGGCCAGGTTTCCAGGTATGTCACTCACTTGGAGGAGGCACTGGGTCTGGCATGGGAACCCTCCTGATATCGAAGATTAGAGAGGAGTACCCGGACAGGATGATGCTCACATTTTCTGTTTTCCCATCTCCAAAGGTCTCTGACACGGTTGTGGAGCCATACAATGCCACCCTTTCAGTTCACCAGTTGGTGGAGAATGCTGATGAATGCATGGTTCTTGATAATGAAGCACTTTATGACATTTGCTTCAGGACACTAAAGCTCAGCACTCCAAGCTGTGAGTATCAAATTGTATTTTGGATCCAATGTCAATATTAAGCAGTACCACAGTAATTAAATCTTACATTTCTGTACCTCTGGTTTTACAGTTGGTGACCTTAACCATTTGATCTCTGCAACTATGAGTGGGGTAACATGTTGTCTGAGGTTCCCTGGACAGCTGAACTCTGACCTCAGGAAGCTAGCTGTTAATCTTATCCCCTTCCCTCGTCTTCATTTCTTCATGGTGGGGTTTGCACCACTCACCTCTCGTGGGTCTCAGCAGTACATCTCCCTCACCGTCCCAGAGCTGACTCAGCAAATGTGGGATTCAAAGAACATGATGTGCGCTGCTGACCCCCGCCATGGTCGCTACCTGACAGCCTCAGCAATGTTCAGGGGAAAGATGAGCACCAAAGAGGTGGATGAACAGATGATCAATGTGCAGAACAAGAATTCATCATACTTTGTGGAGTGGATTCCTAATAACGTAAAGTCAAGTGTGTGTGATATTCCCCCAATGGGTCTGAAGATGGCATCCACTTTTGTTGGGAACTCCACATCAATCCAGGAGATGTTTAGAAGGGTGAGTGAGCAATTCACTGCTATGTTCCGCCGCAAGGCTTTCTTGCATTGGTATACAGGGGAAGGTATGGATGAGATGGAGTTCACTGAGGCTGAGAGCAACATGAATGATTTGGTGGCTGAGTACCAGCAGTACCAGGATGCTACAGCTGATGATGAGGGTGAGTACGAGGAAGGGTTAGAAGAAAATTATGAGGATTAAAAACTGAAGCAACTTTTTCAAGTACCTCATAAACAGAATGAGGTTTGATGTGATGAGCTCCATCTTTACCTGCTTATCTACTACTGCGTGGCTATCAATGTTTCTTCGTTTTGTTAATTGTTTTGTTATTTTCTTTTTACATGTTCACCCTATATCATTACACAATTGTTTGAATTTGTCGTACTGTATGAAGATATTGTTGGTTGTTTTATTCAAGTGTATCAATAAAAATTGTCATTTTGCCAAACTCTGTTTAAAGTGGGAAGATTATGATTCTTTTTGCTCCTTAGAAATGCATACTCCTTAGTGCTGGGGATTTACAGTCTTAATGGGCTCACATCTGTAGTGGCTTTGGGATTGTCCAGTTTGAGGTGAAGCAGAGACAAGATGGAAGGCGTATTCATAACAATTGTTTTGTATAATCAGTAGGTGCCTGTAGCTTTGCCATTTTCCGGACATTAAGATTGAAAAGCTATAAATTTAAAAAAATATATATATATATATTAGTCGATATAGTGGATGGAGGGAAGTGTCTAATTTAATTACCATGACAAACTGTCGATGTTAATTAAGTTCACGTGTATATTAATATTCTTTCTTTCTTTATTGTCGTGCAATGGGCTGAACTGAACTAAACTATTGGCTGTTTTAGCACAGCTTGGTTATTGCTTGGATTGGATTTAGCTCAAGCTTGGTTGCTTGACCCGACTTTTGTGTCCATTTGTGCTTGAGTGAGAGAGAGTAGGATGAAGTGGTTATACTATGTACAGATCTTAGAGGATGGTATACACTGGGCTAAACTAGTTCGGCCTTCCAATTCTTATTGGATCTACACGGTTCTAATGTTCGGCCAACAAGGCGGCCTTTTTCCCCACAATAAACAGCCAACCGTTTTGAAGTTTATAATGCTTGGTAGGCCCAGAATAGCATCAAAGCCTATATACTTTTTGTCAATATGATTGCCTTGGCAGGGATCTGAATTCTGGACCATAAGCATCACGCGTTGATTGGTCTCATTTTTTGGTACAACTGAATTGACAAAGCAACAATTTAGGGATGGCAACGGAGTAGGAGCGGTCGGATCAGGAGTGTCCCGTCCCGTCTTCAAGATGAGGAAAATTCGTGTTGATTGGTCTCTTTTTTGTGTACAACTGAAAAATTGACATAGCAATAGGGATGGTAAAGGGGCAGGGCAGGGTTGGATCAGGAGTGTCCCACCCCGTCTTTAGGGCAAGGAAAATCCAAATGGGACGGAAGCTATATAAGTCGAGGACAAGACGAGTTAGAGGTATTTTCCATCCCTAATAAGGTGACTTCAATATTTATGAAATGTAAATGAAAAGGAAAGGAATTAGAAAATCGTGGTATGACATATTTATTTTATAAAATGGGTTTCAGACATCCAATGATTGAACCGTACAAGCTCTCAGGCCTTGCAAAGGCGAAAGCTCTTAGGCAGCCATTGCAGCTCAATATCTAAATCACACCTTTCAGTATGCTATTAGCATAAGAATTTACATGCACAATGTCTAGCATTAGAAAAGCATTTGAAGGACAAATTTATTGGTAGCGTAATGAGAAGAAAGAAAACCATTTAGACAAGGAGTTTAAAACCAATAAAAACAATTTCATATATTATAATTGGTATCAAGACCTCAGACGTCCAAGGAAAGATTGAAGCAGCACTAGCTCTCAAGCCTCACAAAGGTGAAAGCTCTCAGGCAGCCACCACGAATGTTCCTCTTTTTAGTGCTATTAAGATAGTCAACCAAATCAAAATCCAAAACTCACGGCAGAATGTGTTTTAGCAGTTCATGATAAAGAATTCCAAAAAGCCAAAGAGTTTGGATGCTTACCTAAATGGACTTAAAATATACTACTAGTAATCATTTGAATCTTCCATTCTTTCGGTCTTCAAGACTTACAATTGTAAGACCTCAGACCCAAAGTATTTTGGGGGCAAGGTTTCTGTGATACCGTATTTAAGACTCATAATTACACAGCGACTGGAAGAATCGCATTCTCGTGAGTGGAATCGGCCAGATTGGTCAGCATGAAGTTGACATCAAGTTTTCTGAAACCTTTTTTAGCACCATGATTGTAAGCTCTACGATTTAGATCATTTTTGTGAGCCAATCTATCATAAATTAATGTTTTATTTCCCTTTTTTTTCAAGAAAGAATCCTTTTGGTTAATCAACTTAAGGTACTTGATGTTTATGTATATCTATCGCAAGTCGAATTTAAATGTAACGAGTTTTAAAATACAGAATTACACTTGTGCTACCAAAGTTTGGGATCACATCTATTTCAGTGATTTGATTTTGTGCCCCTTATGTTATAATTCATCAATTTTTCACTGTTAATCTGTCAACCCCTGGAAACTTTGGATGAATTAACTACAAGATTCTTGACAGAAGAAACACATTAACATTGTAATAATATATTCAAGGGTGCAAAACTGCAAATCACAGGTTTTTGTATTCAAATTATCCAAACTAATAGAGATTAAATAATATTTAATAAAAAAATAAGGGGATCTTATAATCTCAAACTTAATAGAGTAAATATAGAAGTATAAATAATATTTATATATAGAAGAGATCTCAAACTAATAGGGTATAAATAATATTTAATAAAAAAAAAAAAATGAAAAAGCTTATGATCTTAGTATGCTCCATAAAAGATGCTGAAAAAGTAGTTTGTTCTTAAGGGCTGAAGACCGATACTATCCCAATCCAAAGACCAGCACAACCGCAATATAATGAAATGAAAAATAAGTTGCAACAATTTCTTCAAAATTTAAGTTATTTTCGAAAGGGAAAATAAATCAGAGGCTTGCATCAGAGTCATGGAAGTATGAGGTTGGAACATCGCTCACATTAAAAAATATAGAGCTTCTCATAACACAACAAAACCTCATCCTCTGCAAGCCCATGATTTTTCCCACTTGCAATAGTAATCACAGCGAGGTCAGAGAGGAATTTAATAGTATTTGACTATGGAAAGCTGAGGATCTGAGAGTTGGAGGCCGTGGAAGTGAGAGTTTATATACAAAAACATAAGGTACAGTACAGCACTTCCTAGGGTTTGAGAGTTTGGGACTTGTTGTACCAACCAGGGTTAACATGGGATTCAAGGGTTGGGTTAAAGAGTCCAAGACTCCTAGTGACAGTGGCTAAGGTTTTCATGCGGATCTGCGGTCAAGATTCTATGTAGCTGAAGACTGAATTATTTCTAGTCCTTCCTTACGTGCTATCAAAGTGGGTTGGATTACACGAACCAATCAGAAGGTCTAGAAATTGTGAGGTTGCTCGTGGCGTCACGTATAGTGTGACACGTCGCTCCTTGAAAGATTATGGAATGGTGTTCGTGCTCCAGACTCGAACTGATTTTTTTTTTTTTTTTTGGTGAAACTAGTAAATAAAACTAGTGAATTGTTAAAGTTAATTAGTGAATGTAAATTTAAGAATTTATGTTTTTTTTTAGTACTTATTTTTTAAAGGTTTTATTTTTTTTGCTCTTTCATTTGTTTTGAAAGAAGTACAAGCATTATATTATGTTCAAGTTTGTTATGTACTTATTTATTGAATTTGAAAATTTTAGGTCATACCAAATTGGCTTGATCCATAAAAAAAATGGGGAAAGAGTCATAAGAATAGTAATTTTATTTTAATCTAACTTATTTTTTACACAATATGCTTTGATTTGTACTCATTCAGGGTCAAACTTGAACTTACCTTATGGTCATGACCCTGTTTATCAGCTCTAATTGTAAACACAATATGATAAGAAATAAGGTTAACATGGTAAAATAGGCACCCATGAGACAATATGATTGTTTTAAGGATATGTGTATTTCCTACTTCATCATCAATATATCTTAAAAAGAAAGGATATGACTTATCTTTCAATGCTCTAGTGCATTGGAGGAGACACAGACACGACATGTATCCTAAAATATTATGTGTCGGTATAATATCCCCTCTGAAGTATTGGAAGAAAGCTTTACCAACAAAAAAAAAAATTGTGCATTGATATAAGAGTTTTAAATTCTTTACATTTATTTTCTTGTCCTTTTTTTTTTTTTTTTTTTTTTTTTTTTCATGCTTCGTTCGGAAAATTGAGAGATTTTTCTCATTGTATTAAGCCGCAAACATTTATGCAATGTCTATGGCCACTTTTTGGCTTATTAAGCCCAGTCCAACTACACCCTTGTCTGGTTCTGAAATAACTGATTGGTGATTGGGCCTTGCCTATTCATTCACATTGTTTCGTTTTTTTTTCCTTGGGGGGAGATTTACCGTCAGGGTAGGGAAGATTACAAGAAAAATGCCTAAAAAACTCATAAACCAGTGAGGTTTTTGGGGGCAACCAACCATATTAATCGGATAAACCCTCGTTGAAAAAGCTAGACTGTAAAATCATTAAAACACAAGATTTTTTCCTTCTAAAAGAGTTTTAATTTGCATAGGACGCAACTACAAAAGTCAACTTCAAGTTGGACACCTTCTTCCACATAAACTGCAGCCAACAGTTGAAAAAACAGAACAGTACTATAGCAGTAATAATTTTGTAGATAGTAGTAAAAAGGGATAGAATTCCAATATTTAAATATATTCTTATTATCATCAGCAAATATGGGAAAGGAAAAAATAAATAAATGTGCCTTTTAAAGTATGTATTTAGATCAATTTAGTTTATTTGGTTTGTTATACAAAAAGAAATATATTACCTTAAAAAAAGTCAAAAAGGTGATACTTTCTAAAATAAACTCATGGCCCATGCTAATAAAACCCATACATAGTTACAAACTCATGCTATATTAACAAATAGGCAAATTCAAACCAACACTAATAGAGCTTCGACACTACAGTAGCCCATTCAGGTATTGAAATCACAACTATAGATTCTGTGTTCACCAAAAAAAAACTATAGATTCTGTACTTTAATCTTAAGCAAAAAAGGTGAGAAACGTACTCATTGATGGATTATAAGGTACCAACAAGTGTAAATACTAAATTCCACCAAATATAACCCCAGGCCCCTCCAATTGCTTGCTTTAAAGTTTCAGAAAATACAACCCACACGTGATTAGAGCATTCCCACCAAACCTCAGATTCCTCACATCCCCTACAAAACTAGCAATCACTAATCACCAATCACCAATCAACCATATTGGAATCTGAGCATCTCTATAAAATCTCGGACGTGTTATATGTCATATCATATACGAGGTCAGAAAAAAACCCAATGGTATTTTCAAAAACTTTCATAGTATTATATAATTCTTCCTTCAATGGACCAAAAAACAACAGAGCTCTCTGCTAATTTACAACTTAGATACACAATTAACCATATATTAGGCTAATTAAAGATCTCATACTAAAAAGGAAAAAAGTAACAAAAAAATGAAAAGAAAAAATTAAAAATAAGACAAAATATGGCTACAAACTGGTTTATTGCCAACTTGCTACAACCTACTACGTAACAATTAATAAAATAATTCATGTATACTTTAGTCACATGACCTATTTAATAAATCTTTAAATAATACATATTAATAATCTTATAAGCTGTCACGTAGTGGATTTGAGCAAACGGGCTACAATCAACCTTGTCCATAGAAATTATATCTCATCTATTTGTGCAGCGTGCTTTTTGAGCTGCAATGGAATTCTTGACCCTGTAGATCTGCATCCTTCTCTGTCTAGCTTGAGCTGCCATTTCCTTACTTAAATTCCTGTGGACCAATTTGAGATCATACGGTCCAGAAGAGTCCATCCCAATAGTATCCATTGGAGAAAAATTGAGATCAGGAAGTCCAGTTGGGCCCACATGGTTGTTGACCACGTACCCAAATCCAGTACTAGATGGCAAAGAGGAGAGCAATTGGCTAGTTGGGTGTTGAACATTATCACTAATTTCTGGTCTTTGAACCGTCTGATTCACAATGAACGATTTCTGATGAACCATGCTGGGAATTTGCTGTTGATGATCTTGATTTTGAGCACTGAGAGAATTGACTGTGGGTTGAACCAATTGGGATGCAAGCTTCAATCTTTTGCCATTTTCCAAATAAGGGTTTTCCTTCATATGACCAAGATAAAACTGTACAAAAAGAGTAATTTAATTAATAAATAAATTACACTAAAAAAAAAAAAAATTGGACCCAACCCCATAAAAAACTATGAAAAAAAAACAGAGTAAATATCTTATCAATCAGAAAAAGGAAAAAAAATACCTCATTTTTCCTTGCTTTCAACCCCAAATTGAAAGCCTTCAACCCGTCGTAACAACGCATTATATTCTCTATCTCCTGTTTGGATTTCACAAGGAACGTTAGAAAATATTACAGCAAATTTTATTGAAGGGAAAAAAAAAAAAAAAAAATTAAGAAGACAAAGTAGCAAACAAACTTTTGAGGATAAAATTCAAGAAAAAGACAAATCAACACCAACAAGAAAACAAAAACCCATTAAAAAAAAAAAAAAACTAACCCTTTTTAACGAATCCCTGTGCTGAGTTAACCCGTCTGTAATCTTCAACCAGTCCTCTCTCTTCTACAAGAACAAACACAAATCACTAAACAGAAAATATAAAGATAAAATTAAAAAACCTCTAAAACTAGGAAGAGAAACAAAACCCAGAAGTCAAAACTCCAAGAAAATTGAGACATACCTTTTTCAAAAGTTTTGGTTTCGAGGTATGCTTGGACCTATCGTCAGATTCGCTACTGGGCGAGAATGAAAGAGGGGTCGAAGGGCTTAAAGCCACGGCTTTGACCGCCGCCATAGGTGGTGGACCCTCCGTGTAACATGTAGGACCCACCTCAACACGACGACCACCACCACAAGTCCCACGAGAAAACGCTGCTAACAACGACGACGATGAGAAACAAAGGCAGGATTTTATGGGAAGCCTTTTGGATCTCTTTTTAAGGCGTACCCATGAAGGAAATTGACGGCGAGTTTTGGATTCAAAGATCAAATGATGAAGCTCAAGCAAGATATTAGCGGTGTCAATCTCATCCTCAGTCAAGTCTCCAAAAGAAACGCTTTCGCTTCCTTGTTGTGTCATTGTTTCTTTCACTTTCTCTCACTGAAAAACCTTTTGCTTTTCTTTCACTCAATTACACATATACAGAAGACAAAGTTGCAGAGAAACAGGGGTAGAGAAAGAGAGGAAAAAGGGATTGGGTTATTGAGAGAGAGAGAGACAGCGTTTAAGTGTTTTTTCTTGAGGCTGTTTATAATGGAAAATTGAAAATCTCCGTGGCGAGGTTGTGGATGTTGACACGTGTCGAGTAGATGGAGATTGAGGTTAGTCTAGGGTTTATGATCCCACACTCTCTCACTAGAAAAGCAGCGCGTGGTGTTGCACGGACTTTGATTTCTCTTTTCAAGTGTGCGGTTAAGCTCCATGTCGCCTCTTCTTTTAGGACACTTGTGTTCCAAGTCATTTCACTAAATATTTAACACTTGTCCAGCCGTTTGGCAAGCTACAACTAGGTTAACAAGAGCTTGGAAACACACCTTTTTTTTTTTCTCTTTGCTGTTCTTTTTTCACAAATGGGCACTTGGTATTGTATTTACTAGATTACTTAATGAGCTTTAGGGGTACCAAAGTTCTTTAGTGAAAAAAATTACACTCCTTTAGTAAGTTTCGAAAAGTGTTTATTCTTTCATGATGTTAGAAAAATCCTTTGATAAAGCATGATTTATTAATAGATGATTAAGGGAGGTGAGATTTGAACCTTGTATGTTTCTATTAAAAATACCAGTAGTTGAACTATAAGACTTTTGGTTAACAAAAAAAATTCTTTAACAATAAGTTTTCAGGCACAACCAATTTCACAAATACTAAGGTGTTAAATTGTAAATAGTAAATAGTAAAATAATATATGAGTCTCTTACCCCACTTTTTAAGTGCTTCTAAGCACCCCATGTAGAGATCTCATTTCAAAAGGTTCATGTTCAGCCTTATAAGTTATAAGGTGGCCCGTGGACTGCTTTAAGTAACCAAGGGTTTCTTTAGGGGTTAAATATGATTAAACATGCAATTCTTCTTTCATAGACAAAAATAACATTCAAATTAATTCATTTTCTCCAAAATAAAACCAAGCCCCCTTCAAGGCCAACAACATTTACACAATGCATCTCTAAAAAGTTTAATCGGTATTTAAAAGCTACTAAATTATCAACAGATTTTGTTTCAAACAAAAATAAAATTGTTAGGAAAAAAATTCCTTGTTTAGACTCTATGAGAATCTCGGCAGTTCCAAGCCAGGGTTCTAATGGCAAGGGATGTGGCATGGGTGAAAGTCCAACATAGAAAATAAGTTAAGATATTGGGGAATTAATATAATATAACTGGACCCAAATGAACTTTTCAAAATTCAGGGACAAAAACCGAATTTCGTGCAAAGTTTAGGGACGAAAACAATAGTTTAACCAAAATAAAAAAAATCAATAATCAGATACATAATTAAAAAAATTAGAATTAAAAATCAAGAAAGTCTCAGCACGAGTATGTCAAGGGGCCATTTTCTTCATTTACACTTGGGAGTTAAGACGGCCCCGCATGTTAAAACTACGTCTGCTTTTCAGTATCAGCAACATTGACTAATAAAAAAACACTGGATAATCAATTTCTACACTTTTTTTCAGCTTAATCTAATTGTTTGGTTGCTGCTAGTATTTCCTCAATGTTGCCAAGTTTTACACTTCTGATTACATAGTAACAACTAACATTAATTGACGGGCTATTGTGGTTCCTTGCTGTTGAGCTATTGATCAGTAGCACCGGATTCCCTTATTTTAACACCAAGACTCAAATGTCCACCTATATTGAAAAAAGAAGAAGAAATTAAGACACACATACATGATACACAAAAATAATAAAGATAAAAATAAAAAGTAACAATAGAAGATGAAGGAAAAGAGAGAAAAACTACCTTGTTTGCGTGCTTTCAGTTCCAAATTGAACTCTTGTAGCTTATTCAAGTGAAGTTTTACTTTGTCTATTGCCTGTTGGAGCCCCCGCATGACATGATGACAAAGTTATAGTAGGAAACATCAATAAAAAGAAATGCAAAGTTTACGGAAATAATTGTTACAAAGAACTAAAATTAAATGGAGATTTTAGTATTTTACCTCTTCTAAATTACGTTTGGTATTCCAACAAGTACCCACCTCCACTTTCAATTCCTCCAATGATGACTAGAAAAAAAATAGCACAAAGACAAAACAAAATCAATTATTTCCAACAAAACTCAAACTAAAGAAACGAAATTGAAATTCTTAATGTCATTGAATATGCTATTTTGGTTTCTATATAGTATGAGATATCCACTGAAAGTGATTGCTGTAATTATCTCACATCCTTGTATAATTAAACTAAACTTAATTTGTTTATTTTCCTATCCATCCTTACTAACAATTCACTTGTTTAGCCAAATTTCCCAAACCCGGTTCTTTGTAGTATTTGATATGTCATAGGTTTCTTTTCTTTTCTTTTTCTTTCTTTTTTTGTAATTTTATTTGCAGCACTTTGAAAATAACAACCGATCATACAACACTTTTTTCTTTTTTTTCTTTTTTAAAATAATACAACACTTAGTTGAATTCAATTGGGAACTTAATATACAACACTTAAAATACTATATCTAAATTTTATGCTAAATTTTAGGCTTATAAGTACCTTTTTAGTTATGTACTCAACCTCAATTTAGGATAACAATTACAACAAAACTAGAGACAATATTGAGGTTTCAAGTTGTGAATAGTTGATAATAAGTTATGTGAATAGTGAATCCATGAGAATTAATAAAAATCCATAAACTTAATTGTTGTGAAAATTGTTGTGCTAGTAACACTATATAATAAGTGGTGAGTGGCCAAACTAGAATATATAATATAAATATTTATACTAAGTTAGTCTTTACATAACTCAAAATAATTTTTTCTTTTAAATCATATTAATCACAATTAATATTCTTTAAATTTTTAGATCAAGAGTTTTGTTAAATAATTTAGAGATTGCACGTTAAACTATTTTAATAGTTCTAAAAATTATGAAACATTTAAAAAATTAATCAATTTTAAATAATATAAATAGTAAACCTCTCTTTACTTGTCTATACATACACAAGTTAATACAAGAAAATATAAGAAAAAAATTTATTTTTTCATAGATGGAAAATACAATAAAGATCTCTAATTCCTACCCAATAAGTCCACAATTTTCATTTTTTCTTCAAAAAAAAAAAAAAAAAAAAAATTGGTTTTTTAAAAAATATATTAAAAATATTTACTTATCTATTTCTAAAAACATATATCTATTTTTGTTTAATCAGTTAAATATAATATAAAGAACAAAAGAGGAATTTTTTTTTTTTTTTTTGCATTATCATATATATAAAATTATTTATTTTACTAATATATTTTTAATACACTTTGGAAAAAATTATCATTAATTATTTACAATAAAGTATAATATATTATTTTTAATCTAGAGGGTCATTAGTTATGTATATAGAATCTTTTTTTTTTTTTTTTTTCAAAAAATATAAGAGGAGGCTAAGGGGTGATTTTCGAAATTCAAGGTCATGCCTACCTCCTTCCCTAGTAGTGACTAGGGTTTTTTCAAGGAAAAAAAAAACCTTTTTTATTGGTTTTGGATTATTGCTAGGAGTACGTAGGAGATCAATTTGTTTACCCCAACCCCTTCAGCCTTTTGCCTGGATTGATAGTCTAGAGACTAGAAACCCCAAACAAAAATTAAGATTGGACTAAGAATTAATGAAAGTAACCCCCTGTACAAATTACAATCCAAAAAAACAGAAAAGAATAACAATAAAAAAACAAGTAAACGTACGAAATACCTTTTTCTTGGTGTTTTTTCTCAAAGGTTTTGGCTCTCTATGACAAACACTAGTAGTTGCTCCAGGACTCGGTGACACGGCGTTGAATTTTATGGTTTTATTTGTATAATAGCTTGATGGAACAGCGGATAGAGGTTGAACGCATAGAGACTTGCCTTTGATTTTTATGGATGTAGTTGCATAGGAAGTTAATGGAACAATGGGTAGAGGTTGATCGCTGAGAGGCTGATCATATTTGAGTGTCATAAAATTATCTGGAACGGTCTTGACTTTTGTACATGGAGGAGCAGCTATGGCAGAAGGTGATACTGATTCAGTAGGAGAAGGGGGTACACTGATTGCAGATCTTGTTTTCTTAGAACCCCAATATGGACCAAAGCGTTTAACAATGTCTTTACGTACAAGGTGAGGAAGATCCAGCAAAATATCTGCGACCTCTCTCTCTTGATCATCAAAGGAATCATTCAAAGAACTAGGGCTCTCCTCCATATTGTTTGTGCTTCTTCTTCAAAACATCAAGGAGAAATTTGTGTGAGAAGTTGAGAACTGTGGCGGCGAAACAAGAATTAATAGGAAAACCAACGTTGTATTTTATGTATGAGTGTGAGAGCTCGTCTATTCTAGTTTAACTAGGAAAGCCAATACCCTTGTGAGTGACTGATAGTTACTTGGGTTAATGAGAGTAAATTCAATAGGAAAACTAATGTAGTATGTATGAGTGTGAGAGCTTGCATAGTCTACTTTAACTAGGAAAGCCAAGAATTGTTTACTTTTAGCACGTAACTAATTCAATTTTTAAGTGATAGAGCTGTCATGGCAATAATAGACTAAAATATATATATATTTTTTTTAAAATACATATTTATACTTATTCCTCCACATTAGTGGTGTAAATTTATTCAATAGGATCATTCAATTAATATGTAAAGACGGAAATTAAGATTTAAACTTGAAGGAGGTCAAAGCATAAACTAAAAATTATTAATGTTGCTAATTTAAAAAAAAAAAAAGTTAGAGATTTGTTTTGTTAATTAAACTTAAAACAAATTTTTTTTTTTTTTAGTCTATTGTGTGATGGGCCTATTAGCAATTTTTTTTTTTTTTTTGATTTTTTGGGGTCCATCTAAATCATGTGCTTCATGGATTCATGGGGGATAGAATTACGGTAGGTCATAACCTTTTTTTATATATATAATATTTAAAAATATTGTTTTAGAGAATTTATCATTTTTATAAACTTTAATAAACTTTAATGAGTATTTACAAGTTGTCGACTTTGTCATAGATGTATTATGTATACCAAAAACAAAAAATCAACATTATTTTATTGTATAAGTTTTTTAAATCTCTCTTATGCTTTCGAATATTATCATTCATAACATTAAATACTCTTTGTTAGCTTTTTCATTCAATATTTTGAGTCTCAATAAAAAATTGACAAACTATTGGAAACTCAAATAAAATATTTTTACAATTCCATATATATAACACGTACGTAAAGCAAACTTATTATTCATAATTCATAGGAAAAACCAAATCTATTGGCCCCAATTAAGTCCTCAAAACCATGATTCAAAGTGAAAACGTGCAAGAGAAAGTTGTTTTTATTAAAAAGTAAAAACTCACTAATTGGACTTAAGATCTAGAATTCCCCAAACAAGAGAGACAAAAGCTAAAATGTTTAAACATTATACTAGCACTAATCTTTCTCTTTGGTTAAAAAATCGACAGTTTGTTTTTGTTAAATACTCTTTTTTAATATGAGACTATCTGAGAATGTTTTAAAGATCAATGGGTTAAATAGTAGTTTCCTTTTTGGGGGTTCACTCTTATTTTTGGGTATCATATTTATAAATATTTAAATATTTGCATTATATAATAATAATAGTAATAATAATAATAGTTATTATTATTATTATTGGGGGACCAGGCTCCCACCTTGACTCTGAAGGTAGGAACACCGCTAATATTGTAAAAACAATAAGTTTAGGACCATCGATTTTATAACCATTTTCACAACTCTTATATGGTTACATGTCATGTGTAGATTTGTTGAAAATGGAGGCAAGTCTAGTGTTGGACCTTACTGCATTAACCACTGGCATGTTTCCATAACACTAAGTTGTGGTAATAGTTATGACTTTTTATGTGATCGTAGGAGGATCCAATACATGAAATATCACCAGTGAGAGATCATTCTCAAAAGAAAAATCGTTTCTACAGTTCTACTGGATTTGCATCTTTAGCAATATGGATAATTTCATAAAATAGAACTCCTACCATAGCTCACATAATGAGTAAGGACTAAGGACGAACCGGGTCTAAAAGTATAAATCTTCAATGTAATTCAATTAAACTTTGCTATTCAGATCTCATCAAACAAATAAAAATAATAATTGGGAGGACTTAAAGATTATTTTCAATGTAACATTATTTTCTATTCCAACTGCACTGATTTTGTTTTCTATTACTATCTGATTTCATTTTCTCAGTAAATTAAAAAAGGAGATTGCCAAGTATGACAGGCAGATTTAAATCAAAAAACATTTTATCAGTTCTAACAAAGTCGCATTTGATTTAACCTGAACAATAGTATTATAAAGGATATTTCAGGCAGCCTGCATTAAAAGGGACATCATATCTGGTAAAGCTCCAAACATAAGACATCCAGTCACAAGGGAGGCAGTATTTGGAAAAGTATTCTCTAGCAAGTCAATTTTGGGTTGAATTTATGACCTAGAAAAGTGTGGCCCAACATAAAATTCCAAATTACCACTGAATGTCACAAAAAAAAGACATCATCTTGATGAGGGGATTGACACTATTAGAGTTTACAGCAGTTAATCAGCAAATATATGTTAGTTAACATGTGACAGTAAATAAATGTGAGAAGTCCTAAATCAGTTAAGGATAAACACAATTAAGCTACTCGCTGCTTCTTTCTCATTTGTTTGGGCGCATTCAATTCATAGCTATCATCCGATTCATCCTCAGTGCTTTCATCTTCAACCTTTTTCCGCTTAGACTGCTTTGATAAAGCTTTGGAGTCTGTTGCCTTCTTTTTATTAGAAGAAAGTTTTTTATTCCTAGCGAAAACAAAGTCATCATCAGATTCATCCTGGGAGCTTCCATCTTCAATCTTCTGCTTCTTAGACTGCTTTGATGCAACTTTTGAGTCTGTTGTCTTCTTTTTGTTCGAAGAAGCTGGGGGGGATGATAATTTTCTCTTAACACTAACAGACTGAGTACTCTTCTTCACTGTAGCTACCACTTTGGTTGGGGAACTGAGCTTCTGCTGAAGACTCTTCTTCTGCTTCTTCTCATAAACTTTCTTTGCCTCATCTTTGGAAAGCAAACCGGATTCCATCATCCTGCAATCAAATTGAATACATCGCTTTTAAATATGCAACCCTAGCAATCATTATATTGCAAATATTAGATACATACACGTGCAATATCAATGTGAAAGGAAGAGTCCATCAATCACATGGTATGGAAAACTAGCCACTTCTCGAATGAGCAGAATTACTAAATCATTTCAAATTATATCTCACATTATACTGAGCATTAAAAAATGAACTAAATTTGAAAAAGAAAAAAGGAAAAGGAAAGATCACCCAAAGATCTTAAAAGATCCCATGCTTGCTATGCATATAGAAAAACGCTGAACTTATCCATTACTACTCTGCCAGACCATAGTTACTAGTGCTCTCCTTTTTCTTTTCCTTTTGATGAAAGAGCTCACAAGGATGGTAAACCAGAGATGGAACCGGGTGATCGGCCATATGCATCTACTGCCCAAAGTGGATGCTATCTTCTTACGGAGGAAAGATATGGTGACTACAAGGGAGTACTTAAACAGAAACTAAGATTTTGTTCCACAAATCCAAATTATATTATAAAGTGATCCAACGTGACATTTTAAAAAATGATCAAATCATCAAGGATTGAGAAGATGAATCACCATTTCCACAAAAGTGCAAGATATGCATTTCATCCATCTATATTGACATGGTCTACATTTTGAAATCACATACAGCCAAATTTCCTCCTGAGGCAACTACAGCTGTTGAACCATCTATGTCCAGCAAGCAGATTTCATATTGCAACATTTAAGCTGTAACTAAAACCTAAGCATATATATAGCAATCCTTGAACTTGATCAGTAAATGTTAATGCTAAAATCATGGCATGAGTAAGCATGACATTTTAATTACTTCAAGCCCCATACAGATGTCAAAAACTCTATATAATGTCATCTAATAAAAAAGTCCATATAAATTATTACAAAGGTTATATGGAAGGCAATCAGAATTCCCCATAATCTCTACTCATATAAACTAAATATAATTGGCAAGTTTATGCAAAACCAGCATCCCTGGATGTTGATAAGCCCAGCGTATTTCACTAATAAGTGCAAGTTGAAAAATTAAAAAGATTGTCCAGATTTTCTGTTACTGATGTAAGACCAACTACATAAATGCACATATCATATCCATAAAGTAGATCATATACAAGAATAAATTCATAAAAACTGCACTTCAGAACCTGTAGAGGGAGTGAGGGATAGGGGTACAACCACCAAATACAGCCAGTTCCATGATTAAAGATGGCGTCCCTTGCTTGGAGGCTAAAAGAGTGACACCATCACAAAGGCCAAGCAAGGAGCATAGTGGTGAAAAGATGATTGATTATAAAATTATATTCCAAGTCATAACAACAACAAACAATAAAGAATAAAAGAAAAAAAGGAATGCACAAAAATAAGACATCAACAAAACTAAAACCAGAAGATGGAATGAAAAGCAAAGTCCAAAACCTAAATATACACATATAATTGACAAGTTTACAAAAATTGAATGATATGTAGAGTGATGTGTTGCATGATGTGATAGGTAATTTTACACATACATACAAACACAAAAACATAACTATATATATACATACATATCTTGAAACACCACTCAGGAAATCTTTCTGCAATTACCTATAATAAAGGACCTAGATTCTCATATGTTCCCCCCACTGATAGGGTGAACCACTCCAATTAACAGATAAATCCTTCTACATCGGTTATAGCTCATCAAGAAAAGTATCCTATTCTTCCTTCATTTCATAGGGAAGTACGTTGTTTAGGTTACTCATCCTCATTCTGGCCATGTGTAAAGTGTGAGGTACTAATGGTTTCACTCCACTCTTCATGCCATTGGCTATCATTCATTCTTAACCCCCCACTTCCACAAATTTTTACTCTTTGTTGAGCTATATTAGACACTCAAGGCTATCCTTCCTCTTCACAAGCAGGTAAATGACTGAAACCCTATTGCTCTGACTAATTTAAGGAGAGAAGGTGAAAAAGGAAAGGAAAACATCACATATAAGTTCCTTTCTTTTCTACATTCTAAAAGCCAAGCAAAAAGTAGAACCAAAATGAAATT
This sequence comes from Fagus sylvatica, assembly GCA_907173295.1. Taxonomy (NCBI): domain Eukaryota; kingdom Viridiplantae; phylum Streptophyta; class Magnoliopsida; order Fagales; family Fagaceae; genus Fagus; species Fagus sylvatica. The sequence goes on along the minus strand of OU015764.1, from coordinate 34,927,828 downwards.
CAACATCAAAACTAAGTGTCACACTACCAAAAAGGACTTCCCAATTGGAGCAAAAAGACTCACCAGATCTGCGCCATTTCGCTATTCGGGCTGTGCTTATAGAGTGTCTCGTAAAAAATCCTTAGTGGGTCTCTCTGAAATTCAAGAATGCAACAATCCCATTACTCAAAAACCCTCAAAGAACACATCTTGAAAGCTATAAAATGAAAACCAAGTGAAAAGCAGAAACAACAGAGTACCTCCTCAGGAGGGTCTCGCTTCTGACCAGGCAAATCATAAACTTTCTTCTCCCTCTTCTTCGGCTCTGGTGTCTTATCTGCCACCTTACTCTTCTTCTTCTCCTCCTCTTTTGTCATCTTCTTCTTCTTCAGCTCCTTCCACAAAAGAAAACAAAACCAGACCCAGTAATCAATGATACCAGACAATAATATTATACTCCAATACCCATTGAATTCAGTCCAATGCAATCAAGCTTAAAAAAAAAAACTTACATTTCGTTTATACTATCCTCATAAACAAAAAAGCCTATGCTTTTTTAAATTTAACCTCAAAAAGAAAAGCAAAAACAAAGAGGTAAAGTAAAAAACCTTGTCGGGCTTAGTAATAGAGTTTCGTTTGGCGAGGGGCTTGTTGTCATCGTCGTTGTCGTAATGTTCTTCAGTCTCTTCCTTCTTCACTTTGGCGCGAGATTTAGCGGAACCAGCAGTACCATTTGCATTTGCATTTGAGAGTTTCTTCTTGAGGCCAGAGAGAATGGGCTTGTTGTCCTCGTCCTCTTCTTCTTTCTTCACGGACTTCGAATCCTCCGACGGCATCTTCTTTCGAGAGTGAAAGAATAATGACTGAGAATTGTAGTGAGAGACAAAATAAACAAAGCAGATGATGTTTAGGGTTTTTGAAATTTTGAAACCCTCTTTTTGGTTTTTTTTATAAGGTCTCGAATTTGGAGGGCTCTTTGGTTTCCAAGTTGGCAAGTTTCGTTCGGAATTTCTTAAAAAAAATAAAAAATGTTATTCATCTTCTTATTTTGTACAATAATGTAATAGAAAATATATATATATATATATTAACGTAAAAAACTATTGATAAGTAACCCAAGGTTTGTTCAAAGTCAATTTGATTGCCATTGAATAAAAGAGTAGAGAAATCTTGTTTAGAGTTAGAAGGTGATTACAAGAAATTCGACTTTGATTATCTAGATGAAATACAAAGTTTTATTAATGATTTTTTGTTTCTCTTTGTTTTGTTATTGTTCGTAGTAACGGAAATGAATAATAGAGATGAACAAAAACCTTAAATTGAAACGGTTTCAGAAGTTTAATATTTGAATTGACAAAATTAAAAAAATCTTGAATTTTATTAAGAGCATGATATAAACTTTGGGTCTTTTATGTAGTTTTCCAAAAAAAAGAAAATCAAAGACTACATCTTATTTTATTATTCAAGATTGAAACGTTTCTATGAAAATACTATTAAGAGACTAATGTGATCAACAAAAGTTGTTGATATTAATTAGGTAGAATTACATGTGGGTTAGCTAAAGTTTATTTTTATTGACTTATTTTGCTTTTTAAATGATAAATTAGACAAAACTATAATTTTATTTTAAAAATTGAGACTTTAAAAAAATTGTATATTAAACTATTAACAAAATAAACACAAAAACGCCAAGCTAAACACACACTTAGGCATCCTCCAGCCACACGCACACACACACACAAAAAAAATGGTTCTAAGCTCAATTATTGAAAACCTTTGCAATAACCCCACCCCCAAAATATTTTACACAATATCAAATATTGGTTCCAATCAACATTTATATTCACTCATATTCTAGTAATTTGGCTGTGGTCTTTCTGATAGGAGGAGACAATTTCCTTTCATCTTTTTATTGGGATGTCAATGAGATCCCATCAAATTGATGTAATTGAAGCATTTCAAGTAAGAGAAGAAGTATGCATAGACATAGGTGATAGGACATTGTGGACGAGCAGCGAAGATCACTGAGTTTGCACTGTTTCTTAACTTGTGTGCGGTAGTAATAGACTAATATAGTAACGGCAACCTTGAGTTCCACGAAGGCTTACATTTAAAAATAAAAAAAGATGAAGAAGAAGAAAGTAAGAATATATTCCTTCGTTCCATGTTCATCTTTAAAAAAATTGAAAGACAATGATATTAAAGATATTAATTGGAATCAATCCCAACTCGGTGTGATGTGCATGTCCAAAAAGAAGGTCGGCTGGGGATAGAATCTAAACCCCAGAATTTATGCCAAAGCATACAACCAACCAACCTTCGCATCACTTCCACCATATATACCCCATCCATCTCACAATAGGAGAGGCAACAAGCTAGAGAAAAGCTTTGAGAGAGGAGAGAAAGAAAGATGGGCTGGTTTTTTAGGGAAAGGGGTCCAGGATGGAAGCATGGGTGGACGGAGCAAACGCTAGCCTCAGTGTCTTCACCTCCTTTGCCTCTACTTGCCATAGCCGCCATCATTGTTCTCTTAATGATGCTCTCCTCTTACACAAGCTACAAGTCACAGATGCAACAAAATCTCATCAACTTCAAGTTGTTCCTCTTCTTATTGCCTGTGTTGCTGATCTTTGTCATGCACTCCATCACCAAGTATGGAAGGGTTGTAATTATTGCCCCGATTACAAAGGGTGATACGGGTCATAAACCCCAGAGCATGCCTTGGGCCCTGGCGTTGCTGGTGGTTCTGCTTGTGCTTATGGTCTCTTACCAGTCTTATTTTCATTCCAAGTGGTGGCCACCAATTTGGGGGTCATACTACTACTAGTTCATCATGTCCAATTAAGAGTGTGTATGTGTTGGATGACCTAGAAAGTCAAAATGTGTTCATTAGTTCATGATAATCTAGACAAATAAAAGGTTAGTTCTTGTTAATGGTGTGTATTCTTATAATGATTGGAGACCCAATACTTGTACCATGATAATCTACACAGAGTGTGAGCAAATATTAATTCGACCCGACACATCTAATCATCTACATGATGTCAGTGAGATAAGTAACATGTCAGAAAATATTCATGTACAAGCAACTTGACTAAAAGAAAGCAAAGACCGTGAGAGAAAAAGAGGAAAGAACATTAACAGGTTAAAAAAATATATGAATCTACACTACATTCATATAATGATATGAACATAAAAACTTGCCCTAGACTAAGACTAAATTACATAGAAAGCTAAAGAATATACAAATTACAACAGTAGCCACTAGTGAACCTCAACAAACAAATACAAGTATGACTGACTAGCTACCTCTTTAATTTAAAGGGAGGGAAATGATGTCAAAGTGTCATTGACTTAGTGTCTTCAGCTTGGGAACCTTGAAGTTGGATGAGAACAAATTTGGGGGCGCTGAACTGAGAACAGAATCAACACTTTTCCTCTTTGAACCTCTGCCTCCCTGGACAAAAAAGAAAGATAAAGCTTGATATAGTAACTTTTCATGTTGTTTAAAAATTGGGGAAACAATCTTTCTTCTCTTCTAATATTTTTGTATGTATGCCTGAAAGCATGTAAATATGACATATTGGGTCTCATCTTCTACACTAACCACAACAAAAATGTCAATGAATTTGTGAAAAATATGCCTACTCATCATACTTTAAGCTTGTTCTCTGACCTCTGTTAACTTATGATGATATGATCACTAAGAGTAAGTTTTCTAAGATGAGAGAGTTGGCACTGCAAAGTTTACAACTTTCAAAACAAACTATTTAACCTCCAAAATTTATAATACAGACAACAAAGAAAAGAAGGCTTTCTTTTTTCATGAACAACATTTTATATGATAAAAGTTATAAAAATCAGCCCATATGAGTTATGCAGGCAGCTGATACTAACTTGTATCAAAAATTGCAATTTTTATTTGGGATATTACAGGGTCTTGTCAAATCGCTTCACATTAACTTTTATTCAAAGCAGGAATTTGTATCATGCACCAAGGAAGCCATTTAACTCAAACATGTTAACAAGATCTTCAAGAGCAATCAATAAACAATGGTTTTAGTCACCTAATCACAATTATCTATGACATTTGCAGTGAAAGGTTTCTATGTTACATGAAGCAGATGAAAATATCATATTTCACTGGGCCAAGTATCATCTAGCAGTTGCAGCAAGATATACTAATTATAGCTACATTGTGATAAGGAAAACTAATTCTTAGGTACCTTTTCAGTGTCCTTGGCTTGTGCAGCAGATGGTTCTTTTTTGACAATAACATTACTTCTATCCCTGATGCTGTTTTTGTCTCTCAGACAAAAAGGTTTTGCTCCAGCCGTACAACGATTTAACACAGGTGTGACTAAAGAGCTTCTAGACTTTTTTAACAAATCCAACTCCTGGGAGAGTCTCAAATTTTCTTCATTCAATTTATTTGAGTCAGCCTCCTTCTTATACACTTTAGTTCTTAATGTTGCAATTGTTTCATCCTTTTCATCATTCAGTGACTGCAGTTGCTCCACACTGGCAAGAAGTTTCTTTATCTTCTCATTTGCTAGTTCAACTTCAGAATGCTCACTCCTTAATTTACTGGTGTAATCATTTTCCATTATTTTATACTGATTCCATACAAATTTATTCTCTGCCAACAGTGTAGATAACTCAGAACTCTTTTCCGAGGCAAGCTTCTCATATTCAAGCTGTAACCTCCTTACTTCACCTTCCATTGTCTTAGAATTCCGCTCTTCTCCCTGTATATCACTGCCATTCGTCAGAGAAAGAACCTGTGAAAATTGGAAGCTGTCAGCAACATTAAACAGTAAATACAAAACATATTTCAACAAAATTGTGGTGGAACATACTTTTGGGTCTGAGAATTTATGAGAAACATAGTCAAACCACGCTTTGAAATCTGCCAACTCACTATCTGCATCTTCTGCAATCAAAGAAAAGAAAATCCTCATGAAGCATACTTAAGACGATGGTATATATGAATCTCAAACCCACATACAGTACACTGTCCAAAACCTGACATTTATCAAATTTCACCACCTACCACTGTAAATTAGAAATGGCACTCCTAAAAATAAATGGTTTGCAATCATTATAACATAAGGAGACTGTTTGAGTACAACAGTGAGAACTGTGACTCAAATTTTGAAGTAAATTTACATAGCATTTTTATCAAACTTAAACGAAATACAATAGGCCTTGGGCATTTCTCTTTGTGTGTGTGTGTGTCTGTTGCATTCGAGTGACAACCATGTCAATTTGGGCAGCACATAAAGGCAAAGAGACAAAAAGTTCTTAGAACAAAAATTTGTGAACTTTTCTTTATGCATTCTAGTAAGAGTATATTGTAAATTATTATTTTTCTGTTCCGAGCCTAAATTAGTGAATTAAAACATATTAATGCTGCATTTAATTGCTGATAATTCACAGGAAGAGATAATAGAACTCATACATTCTAAAAAACACAAATTTTCATCTGCACAAATTTTATTCTAAACTCACCAGAAAAAAAAAAAAAAAAAAGGGTGTAATAAAGAAAACAAAAGAACCCCATTACGTATAATAAGAAGAAATACTAACCTAACATCAATTTCTCAAGAAAAGCCGTACTGTTCTTCACATTCATCACCAAATCTGACTTAGCCGCCTCAAGCGAGTGTATTTTCTCTTGCATTATCATATCCTCCTTCATCTACACAACGAATTACACGAAAACCTCATAAATTTATTTCTTTTCTCCGAAAACCCTAAACCCCCAATTTTGAACTCAACGGATAAAAAATTGAAAAAATAAAATAAAATAATCTTTGTAGAATTGGGTAAATTACCTGAGCAATATGGTCCTTGTAGAGGCGAATATCTGAGACCCATCGTTCGTGTTGCACTCTGACACGCTCTTCGAGAAGTTTCCGCTCTTTGACGAGAGTCTCGAGCTGTGTTTGTTGGGTCTGCAACATTCGCACAAGACCGTTGAAAATCTTGTCCCATTTTTGCCGATCGGAGGAGAGTTCAGAGCGTTTATTCGTGCCCATTGCGAATCGCAGAATAAGAAGAAGAAAGAGAAGAAGAAAGTTTGGATCTTTCACTGGCGGAAGCAAAATAAGACCGTTGTAGTTTGAAATTAACATAAAGGGAAATATGACTTTAGAAGCCAACGGTAACATATCTATGACATTGGGGTTTTGTTTATGAGCCCATTAATTTGTGAAATCCATCACTCATGGGCCACTAGGGTACGATTCTAGAGATAAATATGTGGTGGGGTTGGTGGCCCATTTTTCCCAAAACAAGAGAAATTTAGAATATTGGAACTCGGACAGAAATTACCTCCAACCTGAATGGTAAGAATTCTCCTCTAACCCACTATGTGTCAATCAAATAACTATCCATATGTATTATTTAAAAAAGTCACATGACTCAATATTATATGACTAAAATATACGTGGATGGTCTATTTAATTGTCATGTAATGGGTTGGAAGAGGATTCCTCCAAACCGGTTTGGAAGTAAACTATTTCCTTATATCTTAATGGTAGGACAAGAACATTTAGGATATAAATTCTTCATCCTCAATTATCAAATTATCAAAAAATAAATAAAGTATTGTATAAGTTCTCTAATGAAATTAAATTACATAACTATATTGATCAATGAATCACATAATTGAATTTAATTGTTCTTGGAAAAAGATAACTTATTTTTTAACATCATTGATTAAATATTGGTACAATACCTAAAAAATTAGGGATAAAGTTTACCTCCAAACCAACCTACTGTATAATGATTTATAAGACTATTTACATATATATTTAGTCACATTATCTATTTAATGAGTCACATGACGTATTTAAATAATACAACTCTGTCAAAAAACAAGCACCTAAGTTTTACCTTATATTTGTTCTTTTGCATTTTTTTTATAATTTCAGCCTTATAAAATTAATGGTTTATTGTTAGAAACTTAGAATTTACATTTGCATGAAAGATAAATTATGTTTAATTGATGTCTTGAGTTGGCTTTCCAAGTTTAGAATGGTATGTTTGTCTTTTGCTGATTATGAGGGCAGAATCATTCTGTGAATCATGAGCAAAGTGAGACAAATCTATATATCTATACTATAATTTAAAACCGAAGCTTTTTGACTTTTGGTTGACCTCATCATGTTGCGCCACATAAGTTATTGAAATCTCACAATTTTACACCTCATTATTTTAATATATATTTTCTAATTGAATTTAAATTTTATTCTATTATTAAACCTTCCATTAGAATTTTGACACATCATATTTTCTTTAATATAAGAATATATTATTCCATATATAAAACACAATCATAATTAATGTCTAATACTAACATATATTCCATATATAAACACAATATAAATATCTTTTAATAATAACCATAATTATCAATTTTCATCAAGATTTTTAGAGTTCCTTTTTTTTTTTTTTTTCCTTTTTTTTTTTTTATGTATTTCATTTAATTTTGTTGCTGGCAATGGAGAAAGATGGATGGATTTGTTATAATGAAACCATGTGAGCTTGAAATGAGTTATGAAAATTATTTAGGTTTGATCATATAATCATGTGCCCATGTATTTATTTGTCCTTCTTCTTATTTTAAGTATCATTTATTTTATTTTTAGATGGAAACATGATCCATATGGTAAATATAAACATGAATCATGTTTTATAAAAATTGGACTATATTCAACTTATGCCAAAAGAAAAATTACATTATATTAAATTTTAATTATCCTATAATAAATATTTTCTTAGTTATTTTTTTAAACCAAAAAGTAGGATCTATTCTAAATCCGATTCGTAAAGTTTCTTTATCGATCTTGCCTACAACATTTTGAACTACAAAAATAATAATAATAATATTCAACGAAAAAGGTAAAAGAAATCAAAATTAATTTAGATTTTATTTTCAATAATTTTCCTGTGCATCGCACAGATTTGCGACTAGTATATATATTAAACCAGAAGACATTACCATTTCTCTGTCATGTGGCATATATGGCAATGTCTTCAACTCAACACGTGTCATCTTACTTGGACAAATAACACCACGCGGTAGAATTTTATTGGTAAAGTATTTGTCACCTGTCAATATATTTAATTATTACGAAATATTTTATGACATTCTTAAATTACTCATGAATTAAATTAATAGGAATTTAAATGCTAGCATTAATTTTCCAAATTAATTTTCTCCTTAAATCCCTCTCTTTCTTACTGTGGAAAAGAATATGACGTTCCATTTGCTTCAAAAGTCCAAAACAAGAAAAAAAAAAAATTTCTCAGAAAAATCGTTAGGTATAAAAAGGAAATAAATTTTTATATAAATACATTTATTTTTAGACATTAACTATTTTTAAGTAGCACATTAATTCATATACGTTAATTTGATACATATAATATCTTCTCATGTCTTTAATTATTTGATACATATTATTTCTTGTCATATCTGAAACCAAAAAAACTTTAGCTAATTACAATGAGTTTAATTTCGTTAGATATATAGAAAGGAGGAAAAAAAAAAATGCAAAAGTTAATATAAACTACTGTACTGAAAACGACGTCGTATTGAGGAAAGCGGATGCAAGTCATTGCTTTCATAAACCAATTTTGGATTTTTTTTTTTTTTTTGCATTGGGGTAATCAAAATTAATTAACCTCTCTCACACGTTCTCCACTCTCTCTCTCTCTCTGTTTCACCTCTCTCTCTCTCTGTTTCGCGTCTCCAGCCGCCTCTCGCCCTCTCATCTTCAGCCGTTAACCCTCAAATTTATTCCTCTTGAGACTCTTCGTTCCTTTGATAGTTACAGCATCTCCCTCTGTCATCAATCTCTATTTAAGCTTCCCAACTCATTTGCTCACCCACACCAAGATAAGGTGGTCTTTTCCTCAATTTTTTCCCCCAACTTATTTTTTTTCCCTTCTATGTATCGGTAATTTTTGTTTTTCCCCCCTTCTATGGTATCGGTACTTTTTTTTCCCTGGGTTATTTGCATTGATCAAGGTCAGTGACGTTCTCTGTCAAAAAACTGATGTGTTGTTATTGATGTTTTTTAATTTAGTTGTAGCTTCGATTTATGCCCGGTTTTTTTTCCTGCAATTTCCTCTCTCTTTGGCCTTTAACCTTATTTTGCTGTTAGTACTATTTTGTTTCAATTCCCACTTTCTAAATGATGGAATCAGCGACCACATCTTAGGTAGACGAGGAGGAGTGGGAACTACGTAACGAAGATGGGTTCGTCTACATGCGCAAGAGGTGCGCCTCGACTCAAATCAGGTAAAGGGAGGACAAGGGTGGACTTTGATGAAGCTGAAAGAACGATAGCAAAGAGAGATCGACCAGTGGAAGGTTTTGTCAAACACCTTGCGAAGAGAAGAAGAAGATGATGGCCAAGACCAAACGGCTTCATTTTGTTCTTTGCATTTGCATTTGCTCGAGTTTGTTAATGGGTCATAACTCCAAGGTGGATGAGCTTTTCTTGCAGGAAAATTGGGGTTTTTACTTGTGGGTTGTTTGTCTGGTGGCAAAACGTGGGAAAAGGAAAGAATAGCAGTTGAAATTTATTTGGGTCTTTGGGTTTGATCAAAAACTAGAAAACTCCCGAAAGTTTTCTGAAGTTAAACATTCTATTTAATATTCAGTATGAACTCAAAGCTATTATTTTGACTCAATGATTTGTTTGACCTAAATAAACAATTTTATAATCTGAAATTTTGGTAAACATAGTAGCAAATTTATGTTGGTTCTGTTTGAGTTCATTTTACTTTCATAGGCCTTCAAAATTTCAAATAAGTATCCTACAAATAACACGCGTCCAAATTTGATGTAGGGAAATGTTTCTTTCACACCTTGTGTGAAATAGTAACTTTCACACCACCACTAAAGACAAACATCTTATTCCCGGTTTATTATTCCAATTTCCACTATTCCTATAACCAAACACTCATTTTTCTCATTTTTTCTGAAACTTTCTTTCTCCTCCCAAATATTCTGCTCTGCTTTCTGCTCCTGAATTTTTTGCTCCTCCTCTCCCCGATCTGTCCTCATGAAGCCATGGATCTCTCTCCCCCGAAGGTTTTTCCTTTATTGAAGTTTGAAGTTTGAAAAAGTTGGGGTTTGAAAGTGTTGATTTGAGATCTGATTTGGGTTTAAAGATTTGGATTTTATTTGGGTTTGAGAATAACAAAGTTTTGATGTTTGAAGTTGGGGTTTGATTGTATTTGTGAGGGTTTGGATGATTTTGTTAGGGTTTGGAAATAATAAAAGTTGAAGGTTTTGTTGGGTTTAATATTTTTTTGAGAGTTTGATTGATTTTGGTTGAGATTGAAAATAATAAAGTTTGATTTTTTTTTTTTTTGAAGTGATTTTGGTTGGTGGAGATAAAAAAAATAATAAAATTGTTACAAAGATGCCAAGAAACATGTTTAATAGATGCCAAGAAACATTACCAATTCGTATGAACATGTTTAAATGTTCATACAATTTTCTGGAAAATGTGGACAAAAACATGAAATTATGGACAAAAAACATGAAAATATGGACAAAAACATGAAATACACTTTCTGGGTTCACTTGAATGTTCATGAATGTTCATAAGTAGACTCGAAATATTTGTCCAAATATGTTTTTGTCCATAATTTCATGTTTTTGTCCACATTTTCCAGAAAATTATATGAACATTTCTGGGTTCACTTAAATGTTCATAAGTAGACTCAAAATTTTTGTCCATAATTTCATATTTTTGTCCATAATTTCATGTTTTTGTCCACATTTTCCAGAAAATTATATGAACATTTCTGGGTTCACTTAAATGTTCATAAGTAAACTCGAAAATTTTGTCCATAATTTCATGTTTTTGTCCATAATTTCATGTTTTTGTCCATAATTTCATGTTTTTGTCCACATTTTCCAGAAAATTGTATGAACATTTCTGGGTTCACTTACTCGAAATTTTTGTCCATACTTTCATGTTTTTGTCCATAATTTCATGTTTTTGTCCACATTTTTCAGAAAATTGTATGACCCAGAAAATACTTTCTGGAAATTTGAATGGGTCTTAGAGATGTTTTGAACTTTAAAACACAAATTTGCCTCATGGAAACCTGGAATCACGTTCAACTCCTTCGCTAATGCACAAAAACATGAAATTGAGAGCAGTAAAGAAACCTCACAGCGCCGAACCGTTCCCGAAGCTCTGAGTCCCCATCTCTAATAAAACTGAAAGCAGTAAAGAAATTGAGAAAACTAATCTTTGGTGAAGAAGCTTAGAGCTTATTTCTTTTCTCATTAAAATAAATGATTACAAAGATTAAATATTTATATAGCTTAATCTTACTTAAAGAATCTACAAGTTGATTACAAAGAAGATGCAGAAAATAGAATTAACAAACTCTATTATTAGATAACTAATTCCACTTACTAATGCCCAATCAACAAGTTACATGTGTGATGCAGAAAAACAGAAAACAAAGAAGCTTCATCATGGTTCCAGCCACACATATTGAAGAAACTGAAGAGATAAAGTTTCGGTCAAGGCAGAAACTCTAGAGAGTTCTCTGCCTTGACCGAAACTCTAGAGAGCAGAAAAACAGAAAACAAAGAAGCTTCATCATGGTTCCAGCCACACATATTGAAGAAACTGAAGAGATAAAGTTTCGGTCAAGGCAGAAACTCTAGAGAGTTCTCTGCCTTGACCGAAACTCTAGAGAGCAGAAAAACAGAAAACAAAGAAGCTTCATCATGGTTCCAGCCACACATATTGAAGAAACTGAAGAGATAAAGTTTCGGTCAAGGCAGAAACTCTAGAGAGTTCTCTGCCTTGACCGAAACTCTAGAGAGCAGAAAAACAGAAAACAAAGAAGCATCATCATGGTTCCAGCCACACATATTGAAGAAACTGAAGAGATAAAGTTTCGGTCAGAAAAACAGAAAACAAAGAAGCTTCATCATGGTTCCAGCCACACATATTGAAGAAACTGAAGAGATAAAGTTTCGGTCAAGGCAGAAACTCTAGAGAGTTCTCTGCCTTGACCGAAACTCTAGAGAGTCCTTGACAGAAACTCTAGAGAGTTCTCTGCCTTGACCGAAACTCTAGAGAGCAGAAACTCTAGACCGAAACTCTAGAGAGTTCTCTGACTTGTTACGTGTCTTCCACAAGAGATAAAAAACTCTAGAGAGTTCTATCTCATAGCTGGTCACAGCTGGACTTGAACCTCACGTGTATACATAAAGCACACGTGCTCTTTGACTAAACCAATCCCACATTATTTGTCTTGAGCAGCTGAATGTGTAGCTTCTGCAGAGAAACACTTGAGCAGCTGAATGTATTCTGCAGAGAGAGACTTGAGCAGCTGAATGTGTGTACTGTTAATAATCTACTTGGATTAATTGGAGGGAAAAACCTTGGGATTAATTGGAGGGAACCTTGAGATTAATTGGAGGGAAAAACCTTGGGATTAATTGGAGGAAAACCTTGGGCAGACCACCAGATAGCACATAGCATAGGCCTCTTCTCACACGTTAACAATTCTCTAACGTGTGAACCATTCAAGCCAATGGATTAAATCCAACGGTTCACATGATTGAGCAGTGATGGATTTTTAATTAAAAAAGATGAAAGGTACGTATGTGACAGAGTAGGAGTAGCTGTGTGATAGATGTGATGAGACAAAAGAGTCAGTTTCTTTTCTTTTGATATTCACTTGATTTGAGAAGCAGACCAACGAAATAGGGTCTAAAATGTCTAATTTTTTTAAAAGAATGAGCTATCAGTGTAATTTACACTATAAATTTTTAGTTTAGTTTCTATTCCTATTGAAAAAAATAAAAATTAAAAACAAATAGTGTGGCAATTTTAATTGAAAGAACTAAATAAAAATAATTAAAAATAAATAAAAATATTGGAAATGGAAATATCCATTGGTCAATGGCTTATTAAAAAGTAACAATTGGTTTTGATAGTTATGATAGAATTTAAACCTATGGCGTCCGCTCATGATGGTTGCTCTTACCATCAGGCCAAGACATCAATTGGTTTTTGGTGTAGACGAGATTTGAACCCAGTTCTCTTACTCGACGACAAGAGACTTTACCAGTTGAGCTAACTGGAACCCACAACAATTGGTTAATAGAGTGATAAGTACTGATAACGTGTACGTTGGGGTTTGTAGGATGAGGAAAAAACAAAAAAAAAATGGCAGGGATTGCAGGAAGAGTCAGATACATGATTTTTTTTTTATTCATTATTTTCTTAATTAATTAATATATATATACACACTTTTTTGTGGGTATGGTATCCACTTAATTGGTATCATCAAATGTGATATAAGTACTATCATATGTGATGGTAGTACTATCCAATGTGATATTGATATTATTTGTTATTTATATATATATATATATATATTATTAAATTTAAATAATAAATAAAATTTAGGATACCAAGCAATGTGATGATAGCCTAGTAGGTACCATCATATGTGAGGTAGGTACCTTAATGTGAGATTTTATCTATTAGAGGTACGGTACCCATATGGGTATTGTAGAATTATATATATATATATATATATATATTAGACATTAAAATTCAAAATTGATGTCAAAATTCGTCCAAATATTTGTGAGGTCGGCAAATTCTCTATATTATGAGGTTGGCTAATTCTCCATAAAATTTGTAATTTAAAAAAAACAAAAAAAACAAATAGTGTCTACGTTAAGGCAATTTTAATTGAAAGAACTAAATAGAAAATATTTAAAAAATAAATACAAATATTGAGGATGGTTATAAACTTTTAAGAGCAATAGTACTTAAAATAATAAGAGACAGAATATATATATATATATATATATATATATATATATATATATATATATATATATATATATATATATATATATATATCTTATGTATACTTAAAGTTTATAAAGAATGTGTATTTGTGTGTGTGACTTTGGATGATGGAAGGGGTAACTGCTCGAGATGTAGCATTGTGGCTCACCATATCTGTTTTTAAACAAACACTAAAAGTGAAAGTCTGAGATAGTTGATCACCACATCACGTACAAGTGATCCACAAGGGAAAGTGGATGGCTAGGATGGTTCCAATCAACACACGAGCCATGCCTTTTATCACATCATAATGTAGGAGATGGTTTGATTAGGATTGTAAACAAAGAGATATGTTTTTAACAAACATCACAGTCTCAATTTTGAACTTTTAGTACTCGGCTCGGCTCAATATGTTTTTAACCATTAGCATGAATGTATGAGTTAGTTGATCCAAATATCGTAAGCATAATTTTTAAAATAATATCTACCTTCACATGAACAATCTTTTTTTTTATACAACAACTTGTTCTCTCTCTCTCTCTCTCTCTCTCTCTCTCTCTCTCTCTCTCTCTCTCTCTCAATATGCTACATCTCTACTACAAATGTTTGGGGTCGACTATAGATCTTTAGCCCAAAAATGTTTGGGGTTAAGTCAACTATGGATCCTTATTCCAATTTTTTTGAGTTGTGAGACATATTTTAGATAGTGAGATGAAATGAGAATTGTGTGGAGCCTTTTTTTAAAGAGTAATGAGAGAGTGAGAGTGAGATAAGATAAAATGAGATTTGAGAGAATGAGAGAGAGAGATGAGAGAGAGAGGGAACATGTCGGAGCCTACCACTTTATATATATTTTTTGCTAAATCCTATTACTTTATATATTTGCACTTTTATTCTCTCACACCATATCAACAATATCAACAATTTCTTCACATCACCACTGTGTTCAGGGACGTATTAGGATTTTAGGATTGATGGGTATCATTTTTTTTGTTTAATGGGATCCATTTTTTTTTTTAATGAAAATCCAAAGTAACATTCATTATGTATTAACAAAGCAATTATCTAATTAAATGAAAGTCGATATTTTTAAAATTATTGAAATCATCTATTATTGATTTGTATTAAATGTCGCAACAAATAAAAGTTATGTTTATTATGTCATTATATGTACAATAATATTCTTAAAAAAAAAAATCTAACTATTATTGCTATTGCTAAGTAAAAAAAATGAAAAACCCAAAGCCAAAAAAAAAAAAAAAAATTCTTAAGTTTTAAGCTATTTAGTTTAAAAATAATGATTCCAACAAAGGTTGTCAATACTCATACCATAGATCATTTCTATATTATTAGAGAAATGAAATATTTCAATACCAGTTGATACTAATATACCGTTTTGGGATTAATGTTATTTTTTAATACATATATATTAGCTAAATATTAAAGTTACGGACACAACACGTTCACAATAATGTTAAGGTATTAAATTGTGAATGGTAAATAATAAACTGGTGTAATTGGTGGGTCTAAATGAGAACTAATAAAAACCTACCAACTCAGTATTGATGTGAAATTGTTGTGAAAATATTGTGTTTATAGCATTGTTGTGTAAATACCAATTGGCCCAATTAATACCCATATTTTCACTCAAATCCGTAGCCCACCTGCCAAAGAGATTTTTTGTCCTATTCTTTAACTATCTTTAATTCTCCTCCACTCATTTTCTTATTCTTTTATCATTGTTATTATCTTCTCTTTTTTTTTCTTCTTATTTCTTTCTTTATCTTATCTTCTTAGTCCTGCTTCTTTCTTTTTCTTCTTCTTCTTTTTTCTTTTTTTTCCTTTCCTCCTTCGACTGCACCATGATTTCTGCATTTCAGACAACAATTTCTTCACATCTCCTTTCTCTCATTTTTTTTCTCCTCTTACTGATTGTGTTCACCTTATTCCCAATCTATGAAAATCTAATTACACAAACAATGATGGGAATGTTTGAAGATGTGGACTCTTGATCATAAACTATGAACAATTCCTGGAAATTGGGTTGAACATTTAAGTTTGCTCAGAAAATGTGGACAATAATGTCCACAATTTTCTGGAAATTTGTTAAACAGTTAACTCTTACCCAGAAAATGTAAAGAACTTGAGGACAATAATGTCTACAATTAACATATTCATCACCAAACAACAACCCATGCTCTTCAACCTGTGAATGGTGGTCTATACCCCAAAATATGGAACCCAAAACTCAACTCCGATTTTTTTATAAATGGTAGCAAGGCTTTTTGAAGCTAATGGTATTATGTGTTTTTTGGTTCAAAGAATGGTGGTAGATGAGAATAAGTAGCAAAGTGTAAAAAATCCAACCTTAGAAATGGGGGGGTTCTTCTCGGCTTCCTTGTGTTTTTTTTTTTTGCCTTTGTAGCTTGCTGTTTCTAATAATTTTAGTGCCCATGGCTTGATAATGAAGAAGACTAGCTAGACGAAGGAAAAAGAAAAAAGAAATGGTAATCCCCTCCTTCTCACTTCTTTCTCTTTTTTTTTACAATGTTTGGCAACACATTTAAGCCCATTCTTGCATGGTTTGGCTGATTTTTAGTTGTGGGACCCGTGGGACCCTATAGCAAACGTGGACCAATGAGATTCTTCCACATCCATGGTGTGAAATGGTGTGAAAGTAGCAGCGTCCTTTGATGTAAATGAAGGTAATTTTAATTTTAAAACTTGATTTTTTTATATTAGCAGTTTGCTTGACAAAAAGTTTTAAAAATTTTGGGTGCCAATTTTGAGGATTTTTTGGAACAGGAGTAAAAAGACAAATCTGCCTCAGTTTATATTAAGAATACCCACTTTTGAGATGCACTAAAGAAGGCAATTGCATCTTTCTTAAGAGTTTAGATGTCAATTCATCATGTTTTTATATAGTCTAATAGTCTATAAGTTTATAAAAATTTAATTTAGCTTGAGCAATTACTACTATAAGTTTATAAAAAATTTCATATTTAAATGCTTTGAGCAATTACGTAAATTCGGAGATATGAATTTGCTTATAGCTATTTGAATTTGGTATACAAAATTATGGATGCATAATTTGTTGAATGAACATATGTAAAAGTTGTTATAAACTTGCATACCCGGTTATTGATTAAAGAGGAAGTTGTCTTTTTTTTTTTTTTTTAAATAACAGGAAGTTGTCTATGTTTAACAAGCATACAACAATAAAAGTGGACCTAACGGGTCAATTTGGTTAGTTCTTAAACCTCAGGGATTAATAACACAAAATTGAAACAAGGTGTGTTTGCAATTGATCCAAACCCCAAGGTGGCCTCTATGTAATTTGGCCTATTTTAATTCAAAATATTTGTTAAGATTCCAAATTTGCAAGACATTCACATAAATTTTAGCTCCTTTAAGATTCCAATATATATATATATATATAACGAGAGTAAAATCTACACTAAACTAAGATTCCAATAAAATCTACACACAACTAAGATTCCAATATGCATCGGAAAATACTCTATTTTTTTAGTTTCAATTTATGCAAAGTATTCCAATAATATGATTATTGAAACAATCTAACAAAAGAAAATGTATTCAACAGAAAAAGAAAAATAACAATATTTTTTTAGATCTCATTCTCAATAGTTTTTTCCGAGCATTGCACGGGTTTGCGATTAGTTTAAGAGTAAGGCTAGAGACACAATTTATTTTACAACTATTTACTTACAAACTGACATAACATTGATGTGGTAATATACCACATCAGCAATTAAAATACCAGTCAGCATTAATTTTATAAAATCATTAAAATTAAAAAAGAAAGAAGAATAACCTAGATTGAACCCAGCGCCAGCCTCCCCAAAACAATCACTTCCGGTGTCCAAGCTTTGGACTCCGGTGATAGCCATTGGTCCTCTACGAATGTATGAAATAAATAAACGTTTTGGGCATAAAACGGTATCGTTTGAGTGTGGCCAAACTGAAAATGGTAATAACCTTGGCGGGCTCCTTTAGTCGCGCTACAACCCAACCACCCATCGATGTCACCGCCTTTGCCTTCCTCTTGCGCCCCCGATCAGGTCTTTTCTCTCTCTCGTCGATCTGACCTCCTAACAGCGCGCACACACACACACACACACAGAGTGGTGAGTGATGGCGATGGAAGGAAGGCGAATAAGAAGGTTCGCAAGAGGAACCACTCGATCTCAAACACCCTCTCTCCTCCCCCTATGCACCACCCTCCCCACCACCGCCAACACCATTTCCCAGGCATGAAAACAAACGGTTTGGGTTTGCTTTTGAACATGACCAATGGCTGTCACCGGAGTCCAAAGCTTAAATACCGGAAGTGATTGTTTTGGGGAGGGCCGGCGCTGCGTTCAATCTCATGGGTTATTATTTTTTTTTTTTTTTTAATGATTTTATAAAATTAATGCTGACTAGTATTTTAATTGCTGATGTGGTATATTGTCACATCAGTACTATGTCAGTTTGTAAGTAAATAGTTGTAAAATAAGTTGTGTCTTTAGCATTACTCCAAATTTAAATAGTTAAAATGTCAATAAGTCTAGTTTCATTATTTAATCATATTTATTTATATGATTTTATTGAATGAATACCTGGGTACGTTTGGTACACTAAATAGGTCCTGTAATGTAATAGCTAATTAACTATTCTTAAGGAATAACTATTCAGTTATTTGGTTACGCTTTTCATTATAGGGAATAGCTATTCTTTAGGAATGACTATTCTTTAAAATGAGGAATAGTTATTCCTTATCAAAATGACCGTAATAGCTATTCCTTAGATCATGTAATAGCTAAAAAAAAAAAAAAAAAAAATTCCAAAAACCATAATTGATTACAACTTTAGAATCAATATTATAAAGAATAAAAGAAGTTATAATGTAATAGTTATTACTATTCATATGTTTGGTGACATTACAGCTTATTTTATTCTTTATAATGTTGATTCCTTTTACAGTATAATAACTATTACAATATACCAAACGTACTTCTGGTGTTTTTAAAAATTCAACTACATTGATTCTAAACTTAAAAAAAAAAAAAAAAAAACTGATTCTAAACTTACTTCCCTAAATATGTATTGAATGCATCTTATTCTTCAACATCTTTGTAAACTCTCATCACATCATTCCCATCTAACCAACTATGTCACGACTCACGATGACTGCATGAATCATGATGAATGAGAAATTTCTTGGAAATTTCTTGGTAAAGTGTGTGTATCTTATTGTACTAAGAGTTTTTAAAACATTATTAACAGAGAAACTAAGAATTGTCTCGAAACAATATTATAAAATAAAATGTGACATTCATCGTAATTCTATAAAATACTTAAAATTATAGAGTTATTTGGATCACATATTTGACAGTTGATTACATAATCTTTGTTCCAATCATTAACAATAGTGATCAACGAAAAAAAAAAAAAGTCAAACAGATTATATTATTTGCTTTTCAAAAATAGAAAACATTTTTTTTGAAACATTACATTCTTAATAAATCGTCACAAATAAATTCTACATCACAAAATTGTTTCAAATGATAAGATCTTTCAAATAAAACAACATTTTTTTTTACTTAAACCAACCGCTTTTCCATTCAATCTTTTTCACATATCCGAATTTGAGGTACGTTTTTCATTGAAGGTTCTCAAATGATCCAAACAATAGAAAATGTTTTTTTTTTTTTTTTTTTCAATTACGATTTATTTTCGTAAATGAAAGTTTTGATTTATATAATTATTTCGAGTCTACAATAAATATTAATGATTTTTCGTGTTACTAAAAAAATAGAAAATGTTTTTAATTCATTTTTTAAGTTGCAAAAAAAAAAAAAAAACGAGCCTATTCTCTAGAAAATTTAATTGAGCTCTTTTTCTTTCTTTAAATATGGTAAAGGTGGGTTGTGGGGTTAGGGACTTAGGGAGGTTAATTTGTCTCACCAACAATTTTTTGGTTTAATGACACAAAATTAGCATTCAACTATCGTAACATATATATATATATATATATATATATATTGAAAGACAAAGATCTTTTTTAAGGAATAGCAAAAAAATGTTTGGCCAGACCATTTATCTGACGTTTGGAGAGAGTTCATTTTTTCTATGATTGGGACCATTTGATGGACTTTAGAGAAGCTTATTTATATTTTCTTTATATATATATATAAAGAAACACTTAAAAGCCACCCCTTGGTCGCTTGACTCGCTTCGATCCTTTTCACAAATAGCAAATGTTTTTTAATTCATATCTATATATATATAGATAGCTAATGTTTGTATCTATATATATAAATAAGCTTTGTCTTTATAGATAAAGACAAAGCTTATTTATATATATAGATACAAATTTGTGAATAAGACCTTCCACCCGTTTTCTTATGAATCCAAATTTTAGTTTATAATTATTTTGTGTAATTAATTTATAACATCTAGACTAAGTCATGACTCATGACTCATGAAACTTACAGAAATAAAATAAAAACAGGTGAACCGTGAACATAAGAGAACGGAAGTAATTTTTCATGTTATGTGCTGCTTCATAATGGTAAGGGCTCAATGAAATAGGATTCTCTCCACTTGAAATAAAATGGAGAGAGTCTTCATTTTATGATCCAGATTAAATATCATATATATAGTAAATGTTTGTATCTATATATATAAATAAGCTTTGTCTTTATAGATAAAGACAAAGCTTATTTATATATATAGATACAAATTTGTGAATAAGACCTTCCACCCGTTTTCTTATCAATCCAAATTTTAGTTTATAATTATTTTGTGTAATTAATTTATAACATCTAGACTAAGTCATGACTCATGACTCATGAAACTTACAGAAATAAAATAAAAACAGGTGAACCGTGAACATAAGAGAACGGAAGTAATTTTTCATGTTATGTGCTGCTTCATAATAGTAAGGGCTCAATGAAATAGGATTCTCTCCATTTGAAATAAAATGGAGAGAGTCTTCATTTTATGATCCAGATTAAATATCACAGATCTAACAGTGTACAGACTGCCACATCATTTAAAATTTTAAATGACAAGACAGTCTGTATATCGATGGATTTGTGAAATAAAATCTGAATCATGAAATAGACAAATTAAGAGATTTCCAAATGAAGAGGACCTTTATCCCAAGTTGACGTGGTGTCAAACTGCACAGAGCTCCAAAATTTTATTCAGATGTAAAATATTCATGACCAGTTAGATTTATAAAATTCATGATAATTAATCTTGTCAGATTCTAACAAAAATTTGTATAGAAATTTAGAAAATAAAAAATGAATCGTTAGTCAAAGCCACGCATGCAATTATATTTTCGGCTAAGAGTCAATCTATTATATTAACAACATTAGTATCAAAAAAAAAAATATTAACAACATTAATAGGTAATTCTATCTGAAAAAATTTGCAGAACTTTATGAAAGTGAAAGACTTCTGGGGGAGTCACATGATCACATCACAATGACAAGGGAGGACATACAGGGCCCATTCAAGTGCGCCAGTGTTTGCCCTTTTAACGACTGGAGAAATGTTAGAAACGAATAACTCAATTATTATTTATTTTCAAAATTTATTATTATGGTAAGTCGTGATCAGGAACATCACATTTACATGAATTTATGTTTTTTTTACTTAGCACGTGTACTAAAGTTTTATCATATGAAACACGCAACAACGATATATGAAACACGCAACACTTTATTAACACGTATATTATGATAGACGCAAAATTTTCCTTGGGTAGATGGTCCTGAGGGGACTCGAATTAGTGACCATTAAGGAGCACACTCAAAGCCGGACTAGTTGAGTTATCTCTTAAGATTATGAATTCATTGTTAATAATACTTTTATATGATGTTAGAGATATTACAATTTTTTATTATTGTTGAAAAGAGATACTATATAGTTTAGTTTTTATTATTATTGAAAAGAGATATTATATAGTTTTTACAAATTGATATATCACCTAAAAAAAACAATTAATATATTCATTTATTCAATTTTGAAATTAAACAATCATGTTTACTATCACTTCAATTTATAAATAAACATGGTTATAGGTATCAATCATGCGCTTTTGAATTTTTATTATTATTATTTGTAATTAAACTTGTATACGCATGTCACATAGACAGTAACATGTATGAACAATGCCACCAAACAAGCCGTTTATAACAAGAGGGGGAGAGTTTGAGTTTGAGAACTTATCATCGGATTTCCCAAAGATGTACACCTAGTCAGCCACCTAGTCCCATACGATACAACAACTTTACCGCTTTAATCAGTTAAGTCACATTTTGTCTAACTAGCAAAAAATCCAGTTGTCTAAAAGCTAATCTGTTATAGACTTGTAGTATCACATATAAAACGCCATAGTTGCATAGATACGTGATTCTTTCCCTTCATTCTCGTTGATACGCACTAAGGTGGTGTCTCCGCACCTCGTCGGCTCTTCCAAGGTCTCTTTGCATCGTGTTTGGGGTTCTTCATTGCCATTTTAGCCTCATACCTTGCTCTGCTTCTATTAACAATACGTTATATTATATATCTTCTACCATTCTAATTACTGTTATGTTGCAAGAACTAGCTGAAAAAATTTCTTCTTTAGTATTTCAAATGCCAAATGGCCTCAGTTTTTAGACATAAATGTTAATCATCTTACTAATTATTTCTACATAATATAACAATCATTCACTGCTTGCAGGTTTGCTTTAAAAGTGTGACTGTTACTTTGTACTTCGATTGTAAAGCAGAGTTTTTTATCCTTAAATTGTTGTTGTTGTCAAGATTTCAAGAATGCCTTTGAATGCCATGGATATATCCCAAAATGGAAATGGAAGTAGAAGTACTCTGGAGGGTTTTGGCTCTATATTTGAAATTGAAGATATTTTGAGGTCATTGGACAGACCAAGAACGATTAATGTAGAGAGGAATAGATCATTTGAAGTATCGAATGGTCTATCGCCTCGTCAATTTTTCAGAGATGCTGAGAATCAGGCACATCTGGAGCATCTTGAGTATGTATATTCTCCATCTAGAAGGTCCATTTTGGACTCACCTAGAGGAAGTAGTTACTTTGAATCACAGCCTGTGGTAGCTGATGCATGGGAAGCTTTGAGGCGTTCCTTGGTTTATTTCCGTGGGCAACCTGTTGGGACTATTGCTGCAGTTGACAATTCTGTCGAAAAAGTTAACTATGATCAGGTGAGTCCTGATTCTCAATTTCTGTTTCCATTTAATTACTGATTGCTTCATTAGAAAGTAGAATTCTATAACTTTTCTTTTCCCATTATGACATGGGCAATTGAGCAGGAGTAAGTTTTGAATGTGTTTGATCCATTGAAAACTAGTTCTAAACTTCTAATTACTAATTCTAACTTATTTACTTCTTTTTTTTCAACACTTTGTACAATTTCTTTGCAAAAAGTACTTTGGACTCCCTTCTTTTTAAGCAGTGAATATAATTGAACTTCCTCCACTTGGCAGGTCTTTGTTAGAGATTTTGTCCCAAGTGCCCTGGCTTTTTTGATGAATGGGGAGCATGAAATTGTCAAAAACTTTCTTTTGAAAACTCTTCGCTTGCAATCAGGGGAGAAAAAGATAGACCAATTCAAATTAGGAGAAGGAGTTATGCCTGCAAGTTTTAAAGTGCTCCATGATCCTGTAAGAAACAATGAAACTTTGATTGCTGACTTTGGTGAGAGTGCAATAGGAAGGGTAGCTCCAGTTGATTCTGGATTTTGGTGGATTATATTACTCCGTGCATATACAAAACATACAGGGGACTCTTCTTTGGCAGAATTGCCTGAATGCCAAAAGGGTATGCGACTTATTTTGAGTTTGTGTCTCTCAGAAGGCTTTGATACATTCCCAACCCTGCTATGCGCTGATGGATGCTCTATGATTGACCGCAGAATGGTTAGTTCTCTTCCATTGTGATATAGCCAACAATTGACCTTTTGAATAGCATTTATTAGTTAATCAAACGAATATGATTAACATGAACTCCTGGTTCGAATTTAAGATCACATGTTCTGATACCATGATACTATAAAGTACAATTATGGTTTCGCGTGTATTTCTATGTTTGTCTTTTCCTAAGATTTCCCATTATTCTTTGATATAGTTTAATGGTTTAATTTGTTATCATTCAGGGAGTATACGGGTATCCTATTGAAATTCAAGCACTGTTCTTCATGGCTTTAAAGTGTGCTTTGCTTTTAATCAAGCAAGATGATGATGGAAAGGAATTTATGGACCGAATAGTTAACCGCCTCCAAGCTCTAAGCTTTCACATGCGTAGCTACTTTTGGCTGGACTTGAAGCAGCTCAATGACATATATCGTTATAAAACTGAGGAGTACTCTCACACTGCAGTTAACAAGTTCAATGTTATGCCTGATTCTCTTCCAGATTGGGTGTTTGATTTCATGCCAAGTCGTGGTGGTTACTTTATTGGGAATGTTAGTCCTGCAAGAATGGATTTCCGCTGGTTCTGCTTGGGTAACTGTGTGGCAATTTTATCATCTTTGGCGACTCCTGAGCAATCTGCAGCTATAATGGATCTCATTGAAGCACGTTGGGAAGAGTTAGTCGGAGAAATGCCACTGAAAATTTGTTATCCAACTTTAGAAAGGCACCAATGGCGTATTGTAACTGGCTGTGACCCAAAAAACACAAGGTGGAGTTACCACAATGGGGGCTCTTGGCCAGGTGAGTTTATGCTAAGCTTAATTAACATCTAGACAGAAGATGATACACATTCTTGTGTGCTTGAGAAAGTGTTCCCGATTTGCTATTGGATTTTAGTCCCAGACCCTTTAATAATACTTGTGTTACAAATTTAAAAGTATGTCCAATGACATGACAGTATACACTGTTAGATCTAGAAAATAAAATCTCTTGAAATGAACAATCTCAAGTAAAATGAAAAGGATCATGTTCCGCAAACACTGATGTGAACACTAAAATGAAAATATTGCTTCAAACATAACCCCAAAAATAAGACACAATTATAAGTCTCCCATACTTGTGTGCATGATTGTTTATTACATGTTCTGAACTCTTCTATACATGAGCAATTTTGTTTTCATATAGAATCTTCCAAGAGATAAATAATTTATGTAAATGTTTTTGGTGCAGTGCTTATATGGCTACTCACAGCTGCATGTATCAAGACCGGCCGTCCCCAAATTGCAAGACGTGCCATTGAACTTGCCGAAAGCCGGTTGTCCAAAGACCATTGGCCAGAATATTATGATGGAAAGCTTGGAAGATATGTTGGAAAGCAAGCTCGGAAATTCCAAACCTGGTCTATTGCAGGGTACTTGGTGGCTAAGATGATGCTTGAAGACCCTTCTCATTTGGGTATGATATCACTTGAGGAAGACAAACAGACGAAACACCTTATAAAAAGATCTGCCTCGTGGACCTCTTAAAACTTGATATGCTTCAATTTCAACCTTCAATCTCTTTCTTTATCCTTCCTTGTCTACGTTTAAGCATTGCTTTAGATATGTGAAATAATTAAAGAAGGGGTCACGGAATTCATAGACTCAATTTACTTGAATAATGATAATATTTGTTCTATCAGTATAGAATGTTATGCGCATCCTCTTTCCTGCATTCTTGACCTGGACAAATATGAAGATGTGTAATTCAGCAAAATAAATGTGCATTGGGGTCTTAAGGCAGCATCTAGTTTATGCTATATTGCCTTTCGAACATTATGTAATCCGTAACTATTATATTTCTGTTCTTCATTTATGTCATGTGCCTAATGTTCTTACTTAGGATTTCTTGTAATTTTTTTTTTTAACGGCTCCACTATTGGTATAGGTTCCGTGCCTTGAATTTAATGCCAGTGGTGTACAGATTGTGATATTGAAGCCACGGAACAAACCTGTTCCCCTGACTTCAACAGAAACAGAAATCATGTAGTTGGTCGCTGGTCCAATAAATTTATTTGATGGGCATTTATAGTTGCCAGTGCCACCACGCCAATTAATTAGTACCTTAGAAAAAAAATAGTATATGGTTTTACTTTTGAAGTCGGGTTTGTTCCATAGTTTCTTTTGAAAGGAAAAAAGAAAAGAAAAGTAAAACCATATACTAATAGTATAATGACATTACACGTACGTATATATAAATTTTATTTTTATTTTTAAAAAAAAAACTCATGTCTACCACATGAAACAAGAATACTTTAAAAAATACACATTTAATATAACTAAACATATTAAACACGTACTAACATTTATTTATCGTATTATATTAATACAAAAATACTTCAACTTGACTTATCATAATACTTTTATCAATACTTTTTTGAAAAGTATAATTTTTAATTTTATTGGGGTGTGTCATTATATACAACAATTATATTATAAAAAACAATATGTTTAGTTCCATGTTTTACTATTTATATTAAACATCAACATCTTCATGTTTTTACCTTTTATTATAATCTTGATTGTTTTATCTATTAAGATTTTTCTATAGTTTGAATGATTAGGTCTTATTACCATATATAATATGTATGTATATTATAAGTGGTGGGACATTGCATATTTGCATGTAACTTTAAATTCTAGATCATAAATGAACTCTGGAAGCATGTTATTACAATTTAGGTCCAAACCAAAATCTATCTATAGGACAGTTCTCATGACCTAATTGTCTTGTTGTATAGTAAGGTCCACTTCTAGGTGCGTGTCCATGAACTATAAATCACCATCCAAAACATGATAATTTATAATGGGCTGGTGGCACTACCAAGCTACCACACCCTGCAATGCATATAAGTGGTTGAACCGCCCAATACCCAACCCCAAGTTCCAACTAAATCCCGTTCCTTCACACGTGTCCAAAACACGAGGACTCAAAGACTTCGAGATTTGAACCTAAAGTCTAAACTAACGTACACAAGGGGAGAGAGATCAAAGGTGCGTTTGTTTCCTGAAACTTCGTTGTATCATACAACTTTCATTTCCTAAAAAAACAACCACATCAGAGAGAGGAGCAATGAAGGGAGGACCGAAGAGGCCGATCCACGCAGTGGCGACGTGGGTACGGAGGCAACCACCGAAGATCAAGGCGTTTCTGGCGGTGGTGTCAGGCATTGCGGCGTTGTTGTTCTTGCGAATGGTCGTTCACGATCACGACAACCTTTTTGTTTCTGCCGAGGCTGTTCACGCCCTTGGAATCTCCGTTCTCATTTTCAAGCTTACCAAGGAAAAAACATGTGCTGGTAAGCTCAAATTAAAAAAAGCCCTTTTTGTGTGTGCAATTCACGGTTTGGTTTAATTTTGATAATTGTGAAGGTAATGAAAAAAGGGGATTAATTAAATATTATACTCTAAATTAGAAATGTTAAAGTATTAAGGATTTTGAGAAAAAAGTCTAGCTTTGATTTAAATTTTGATAGGGTACTCTCTGTATTAGTAATGTCAATTAGTTTGGCTACATTCTTGCATTGTACTTAATATAATGCAAAGTAATTACTAGTACTAATTTCTTGTCATTCTCAATTGATAGTCTTGGTGGGCCTTTGTTTCGAGAAAGCTCCATTTCTAGTGAAAAGTAACAATTTGGAATCCCAATGACTAATTTTTTTAAAGCTTTTCTTCTTTATTATGCTATTTTGCTTTGACATCAGTTTGTAGCTTGGAAATTGTGATAGATTTGTTTAGATTATAACCTTTTGTTTTTGTTTTAATGCCTATTTGGTTTTATTGTTGTTGATTATCTGCAGGGATTTCACTCAAATCACAGGAACTAACAGCTATATTTCTGGCTGTTAGACTCTATTGCAGTTTTGTCATGGAATTTGATATACACACACTACTTGATTCAGCAACATTGGTGACAACCCTATGGGTTATCTATATGATTCGTTTTAAATTGAAGTCTAGTTACATGGATGATAAAGACAACTTCAAATCTTACTACGTGGTGAGTCCTCAATCAAATTTGATATACACGCACTTCTTTTTGTATCTTCACATTTCAATCATCCATTTGTTTATTAAAAAGAAAAAAATTTAGCTCGATTTGCCAACATTGGTGTGTATTATTATTTCATGTTAAACTATTGTGTTTGTCCCTGAACTTTGAAAAGTTCGTTTTTCGTCCTTGAACTTTGTAAAGCTCGATTTGCCAAAAAATTTCTAAAAATTCCTTCAATTTCTTTGGAAATAGTAATGTGTATATATCATCCTAGCTAATGTGCTGCCTTTCGTTTTCATAACGTACAAATATAGATTTTGTGCAACTTTGTACAGCTATCAGGTCAGCATCTTCCACTTCCACAGGGTTAGCCAATCCAGTAAAATAGCTGCGTGCTACTTTCCAGCTCTTAAATACAATAGAAAATTTAGTTGTCCCTTTGCTGCCTCCAAAACTCTCACCCAATTCCCAAAGCCTCATTAGGTTTCCTAGTGTTTCTTCTGCTCACAAAACGACAGAGACAAGACTTGTGCACAATTTGTGCCAGTATACAGCCATCGTGGAATCATTTGTTAATTTTTAAACACACAATAAAAAAATATAATTTAAAAATTTATTTATTACGTTATTGATTTGATATTAATTATATTTATTGTTATGTTAAAATTGTAATTTTCTGATAATAAAATTGTCAATAGTTGTAATATTTCCATTGAAAAACCAAAGCTTTGACACAAACAGATATTTACAAAGTGTGATTTTACCTAGAATTAAACAAGAGTAACACTTAGATAAGTTTCTTAGCAATAACTTAAGTTACTAGTTGAATTCAAACAGATAGTTATATATGCAATCATGTGTTTGAATTCAATTGAAACCTAATGTACTTGACCTAAGGAACTGTATCTAAGTTTTACCCATTAATCAATGATGTTTTCTAGACTTTACAGGTAATTATTATTCATGGATAGCAGTGCCTTAAACAATGGTGTTTTTTTGTATGGGGTCTGGTAGCTGAGATAGCGTGCAAGTGCAACCCTATCATAATCCTTTTTCAAATGTGATTATCGGCATATGATCATTGCCAGAGGATACTATTACACAGTTTGCCAAATTGCCAGCTGCAATAGTAATATTAGCCTAAACAACATTAAAGAAGTTACCACTGAGAGTTGGGAGCGAATATGGCTATTTTTGGTACGTATACAACTGCGGCGCACCAAAATTCTTGACTAGAATTTAATATTTTTCTGGTTACTCGGTGTACTTATCTTTATAAACCTTTAGTTTTATTAAAAAAAAGCTATCTACTGTCAACTTTATTACAATTATTTTATAAATTGACGAGCTTATTTACCAAGTGGAGCTACTTAATGATTAAATTATCCTTCAATATCATTTATTCTGTTTAAAAAGAAAGAAAAGAAAAAGTTATAGAACCGACAATCCATTATATGACAGGTAATGAGACCATCTATATATGTATATCAAAGATTACATGAGTTATTAAAATTATTTGAATAAGTCACATGATTATTAAGTAAATCATGTGATTAAAATTACACATAAATAATTTTTTAAGTTGTCACATATTGGATTGAATGAACTTTTCAGAAATTCTAGCCACCTAAATATCCCCCGTCAACAACCAAAAACCTATCTCACCAAAATACTTAGCAAAGACACAAAACTAAACCAAACCCATTTTCTCTTAGCTTGCTTTGTGATTTTTTTCACTGACTTGATCATCATGCAGGGTGCCTTCAACCAATTCTACTTGTTGGTCTCTGACCTAATGAGTAGATCATTTTCTTTTTGCATACTCCTAGCCAGTAAGTCATTGGATGTTAAATTCTTCATGCTTGTTAGATCCCTTATCACGGTTTATGGTTTACCACGGCTCTATTCATAACTTCACCCACCTACTGTTATTTTTGAAATTATTTATTTGGAATGAAGATAGAAATTTCTAACCAGTCTAGTTTAAGTGTGTCTGTGAGAGTTCAAACCCACATTCTCAAAGAGGGATATATATATTCATTTCCGAAAAAAAATTGACACACATATTCTAGATGCATACAGCTAGAGACAGAGTCACATGGGGACCAAAGGGGGTCTGGCCCCTGCTGACTCTTATAAAAAAAAATAAAAAGACTAGAGTAGGTTAATTGGCCTCTACTCGTATAATTTTTGGATCCTTTCAACAAAAATTAGCCCAAAAAAAATATCAAATCAAAAAAAAAAAAAAAAAAAATTAAACTCTCCCTAAAAGAGTCTGCAAAGCACTTAGCACCAAGCTTTGCTAAACAAAAAATTCCCATTAATTATTCTTCCCTAGAAGAGTCTGCAAAGCACTTAGCACCCGCCTGATATTTTTCCAAATAGAAAAAGCCCTAAGTAGTACTGTGTATGTATAAAGCACGATAGCAAAAGAAACCAAACAAAACGTCCAATATGGAGCGTCGGTTATGACTATCAATGAAGCAATATAGCAAAACCAGAGGTAGATAATAAGTGCGACGAACGATGCTCTAATGTACCCGACTGGAACGAGGAGATAAATTATGGAGTTTGCGACCACAAATATCACAGAATTACAACACAAGAACAACCAAAAAGGGAATGTTGTCAAACCAATGGCTGTCCCTGCTTTCAGTTTTTGTTTGGGATCGCAGCCATCTTTATTATGATGATAATGTCTCTCCTCTTTTTGTGCTGCTGCTTTGTGTGCTACGGTATCGCACTTACACTTGTCTTCTTGCCAAAGTCCCCCAGGAGGGTTGAGTACCGCTTGATAGGTTACTGATACAAGTAGTACAGCAACCACCAGAAGCGCATTGCGCTTTTCGTCTGTTAAAGTCATCAATTCACGAGCATAGTTCTTTACAAATTTCCTAAGAGATAAGCCTTTGGCCCGCCTTACATAAGAAGTAAGTATAGGAAGACATGAACACGTTAAGGGTCTAGCATCGCGTAGCAGAGCCTTGATCTCACTGTTGTCCACTTGTGTTTGTTCTTGCAAGATGTCCCATGCTGTTTTACCCTCTAAATTCTTAAGGTTAACATTGACAGTTTCACCACCCCAAGCTAATAAGTGACTCACAACCTGCATGCAAATACACCATCACTAATTTCAACAATGTAAAAATATATATATATATATATATATTCATGTGATGTAGGACTTACAATTTGCAAAGCTAGTGAATCATTAAAAGATATTCTTTTGGCATGTTATAAGACATGCAATTCTTAATTATGATCAGGTCATTGGACAAGATAAGACATTCACGACATAAACTATACTTTTTCTAAGTAAATAATTAAGGAATGGAGAGAACTTGCCTTGGATTGATTTTTGGATACTGCAACGTGCAACACAGTGTTTCCTTCATTGTCCTTCCATTTCAAGATTGTTTTCTCCCAAAACATGGCATTTTTAGACCTATTCTTCCCAAGCCATCCCACCAGGAGTTTGAAAGCCTCCAGCTTATTGTATTTCAGGGCAATATGCAAAGCTGTCTCGTTTCGAATTGTCACATTTTTAATAGAATTGGGACAGACTGATAGAAATTCGGACAATAGATCAAGGTTATCATTTGTTGCTACTGCATGATGCAAAAGCGTCATACCCTCTCTTCCTTTGACACAGACAAGGTCTCCATCAACTTGTAGAAGCCATTGCACCATCTCGATATGCCCATTTCGTAGAGCAAGATGAATGGGGCTTAAACCTTCTGGATTTGGCTTCCTAGCAAAAGATGGCTTTAATCTCATCATCTCCATGACAAATAGGATATGACCCATAGATGCAGCTATGTGTAAAGGAGTATCAAAAAAAGGAACGTGATCAATGTGCTCTAAAAGATATGCATCCTCCTGAATTAACATGTACAATGTGTCAATATCACCACATTGAGAAACCTTCTTCAACCTCTCAATTCTCTCATCCATCCTAGTCGAGAAGGCGGATATGTACTATATTAGGGTAGGCTTTTCCTTACTATAATTTATAACTTGAAATAGTGTAAATTAATGGTTATAGAAACTAGCTGGAGTGAAGATAATAATGGAGTAACAACATCTCTATTTATAGGCATGAAGTCAGGAAATTGATTGAGAATTTGGGGAGAATCATCTAAGAAGGAACCAACCGCCAACCTTGGTTTCCTTGTCGGAGATGAAACTTGTTGATCCATGTGAAAGTCAAATTTGAGTTATATATATTTGGTTGAGACTTCTTTGCCTAAATTAGTAGCTTGACTGTAGAATCTATTCTTTCTTTCTTCTTTTTTATAAGTTAGCGGACCTTATTTCTATAAAATCTTTATCTGCATATCCTAATCTAGAAGTAGAGGCTAATCCACTCGATCATGATTCATTTCATTAAAGCAAGTATGTAAATGGGAACCAGTCATTCATTTAGTGTGAATGTGTCATACTCATTTGTTTAAAAGTGATAATTGTACTTTATCTGTTTGAAACTTTGAATTAGTTATCGGTACGTTTTCACGTGTTTTGTTCAATGCTTTATTGCTTATTGGTTGAAGTTGAACATTAATAAATTATTGTGCTACTTACCAATCGGCTTCATCTAAGTTGCCATGCCCTTTTAGATTTGTCGAGGATATGATCATGGCAAAGTTCAAAAAAAGAAGCTGATAATGTTTGATAAGAAATCACTTATGAAATATGAAGAAGTCTTCTGTTATGGCCACCTCGAGGTCCACGACTGTTATGTCAAAATCATAGGCCATGAGGGTTTTTTTATTAAAAACGACTGTTATGTCAAAATCATAGGCCATGAGGGTTTTTTTATTAAAAAAAACTAACATATAACCCGCACAAAACGCGAAATCATCTATATTAATTTAGTCAATTCAATTACTCAGAATATAATTAAATATAAACATGATATATTATTAACATCATATTTTAACTAAAGAGTATCTTAATCATATAAAAGAGAAAGCAAGATATTTTTATACAGTATAAATTAATTCAACCACTTCACGTAAAGAATATAATCAAATAATACAAAGCATCATATTTTTATTTAACGTGTAATCACATAAAAGAGATCATATAAACTAAGAAGTGTATTTCAAGAAACCACTTTGCACTTGAAAGATGAAAAATTTAAGTTCCAGTTAGCTCAACTGGTAAAGTCTCTTTCGTCGAGCAAGGGACCTGGGTTCAAATCCCGCCTACACCAAAAATCAATTGGTGTCTTGGCCTGATGGTAAGAGCAACATTATGAGCGGACGCCATAGATTTAAATTCTATCATAATTATAAAAAAAAAAGATGAAAAATTTAAAAGAGAAATATTTTTATTATAAAGGCTTTTTGTAAAGCAGTATTTGGTCTATAAAATAGTAAAACACATGCGTATAACGCAGAGATTGTTAATTTTTTAATTTTTTTTTTGTAAAAAAAATAATAAAACACACGTTTAAAAAGTTTTTTTATTATTATTAGGATTATGAAGATGTCTTTTAGTAGTAGGTGTTTATTATGATATTTTATGAAGATGTCTTTTTAGTTGTAGGAGACTTTAAAAAAAAAAAAATTATTATTATCTGTTTCTATAAGAGAATTATTTAAACTTGATAGTCATCAAACAAATTAATTATGATACTATATTAAGATGTATTAAAAAAAAAAAATCAAACGTTCAATACCTTCAATGACTATCAATATGTGTCATACACTCATACTCAACTTTGTATGAATCATAATTCTACTAAAAGACTTCTTTTAAAAAATTCATTGTCCTAATCATAATTCTACTAAAAGACTTCTTTTTAAAAATTAATTGGCCTATTATTAAAAGAGTTCCTAAACAAATTTAATTCCATAAAAAATAGTAATAGTCAAACACATATTTTTCAAAAAATGATCGGCAAGAAAGGACATTTATTCTACACGTTGTTTAGTTTCTTTTTTTTTCTTTTTCTTTTTTTAATTTGGTGTTGATGATTAAATTGAATTAATCTAATCCTTTTTTTTTTTAATAATAATAATCTTAGATAAGTATATTTTATTAAGATGTCTTTTAGTAGTAGGAAATTTATTTTAAAGAATTTGTAATTATCTGTTTTAAATTTAAAAGAGAAATATTTTTATTATAAAGGCTTTTTGTAAAACAGTATTTGGTCTATAAAATAGTATAATCACATACAATGGAAATTTTAGAAACAAGAGAAAAAAGAACAGCAAATGTATCAATTATAATTTGACTTGGATTTTTCTTTTCTTTTCTGTTAATTATACGTGCATTAACAAACATTAGAAAAGCAAATAAGTTTGCCTAACCTTTTCAATTTGCTTGAATATTTGAACTTGTTTGGATCTCTTCTAACTCTGCTTGTAGAAAAACAAAGGACTTGCTTCCTTGAGTAAATTGGTTTTGCAGAGAAGACTATCGTTGTTTTTTCTGTAACTGATTTGCAAGGGAAGAGAATGAATAATAAAACAGAGGTAGCGTTTCAAATAATAAAACACACGCATATAACGCAGAGATTGTTAATTTAAAAAAAAAAAAAATAGAAATAAGTGTTTTATTATTTCCTGACCCGAACCCGAAGGAAAAATATGGGTATAGGTAGGGATTTTTCGACCCGGGAACAAAGATGGTGTCAAACTAAAATAATTTTGGACTATAGGATCAAGTTTATTTTCATTTTTTATATATATATTTTTTCATGTGTAAAAATATGGGTCAACCCGGTTTTGACCCGACCCTTAAAAGACCGGGTATGGGATCATAGGTTGTGCAACCCATTTAGGACGACCCGTTTTTTGACCCGAACCCATTTGACCCGAACCCACATGGGTCGAACCCGAACCCGATTGACCCGACCCGTTTGCCAGGTCTATAAAACACACGTTAAATACATATTTTAAAATAAATATATATAAAACACACGTTTAAAAAGAAAAAAAAAATGGTGTTGATCATTAAATTGAACTAATCTAATCCTTTCTTTAAAAAAAAAAAAAAAAAAAAAAAAAAAAAAAAAAAAAAAAAAAAAAAAAAAAACTAATTTTAGATAAGTATATTTTATTAAGATGTCTTTTAGTAGTAGGAAATTTATTTTAAAGAATTTGTAATTATCTGTTTTTATTTAAAAGGTTTTTGGCATGAATTAAAATTTATAAAAACATACAAACAAAAAATACATGTGTTCAAATTTTTTTTAAGATATTCTGTGTTCATTAAAAAAAATATATAAAACACACGTTTAAAAAGAAAAAAAAAAATTGGTGTTGATCATTAAATTGAACTAATCTAATCCTTTCTTTAAAAAAAAAAAAAAAACTAATTTTAGATAAGTATATTTTATTAAGATGTCTTTTAGTAGTAGGAAATTTATTTTAAAGAATTTGTAATTATCTGTTTTTATTTAAAAGGTTTTTGGCATGAATTAAAATTAATAAAAACATACAAACAAAACATACACGTTATTCAAAATTTTTTTTAAGATATTCTGTGTTTACCGTTTGATAAATAAACTGGATTAAATCAAATTATTAAAACAACGTATCACTTGGGAAATAAAAACAATTGATAGACATGTCATTTGTCATGATGTCAGACACTCTTGGTTTTAACGCTCATGTCTTCTGCTATTATATATTATATAGATACTGATCAATGCTATTTCAGCTTATTGTGAAATTAAAAAATATATATATAAATAAAGGGGGGGCTTTGGGTATTCATGATCCTTACAAATCTCTTGCAGCGAGTTCTAGCTAGTGTTAAACCACTTGTCAGTGTTGAAATTTCAACAATAGCCATCCATATGCCTGACTCCGTGAATGATTAATTTAAACCTTCATAGGAAAAAAAAAAAAAAAAAAAATACTCAATGCTATTTTTTTTTATTGGAAAAAAATAAATAAATAAAATTGTAACGAGATTTGAGATATTGTTGTTGGTCAGGGACGTTGCAAGATCCCTCCTCAAGAATCGCTAGAACCATAGCAATCTTTTCCCATGTTGCTAGATATTAGTATCAGGCTTTGTTCTCATCTCTTCCCAAGTTTCCAACAATATATTTTTTTTTTTTTGAATTGATGATAAAAATACACACGCATACACTACACTAATTTTTGTATAAGTGGGAGATCGAACTCACGCCAACAAGGTAGATTTAAAATGGAAACAAATAAAAAAAAAACAATCTGACAAGTGTTATATTATAGTCGGTGAAGTATAAAATGAAACGTAAAAAGTAGAATAGAGGATATTTATTCCTTCTAATGCGATGTTCAAAAGTTTTAAAACAACGGCTGAATGTCCAACATTTCCAAATGCATACCTTTTGTAATGTCAAACTGTAAAGCCACGGCTGCGTTAGTTTTGGCAGTAATGGCAAAATTTGATTTCTGCACTTTCTTTAATTTATTCATTAGTCCGCCACCGACCAATGTGAACAAAGAATAGCTTTTCTGCTATTTTCATTCTCCAGCCTATTGCAAAATGATAGCGAGACTCGTGTGGCTATAATATTAAATTTAACCTCCTATTACTTGATATTGACCACTTTTAGGCCGCAAAAACGGGCACAGGATCCTCTTTATTTAAATTTTTTTTTTTCATTTCATTGATTTCACGGTTCAAATAATAGTGTATAGACTGTTATATTATTTAAAATTAAATGACGTTACAATCTGTACTCTTTCATATTTGTATAATTTAGTAATCTTGAAATGGATCCATTTTAAAAAGAGATACGAGGAGTATTGAAAGAGAGAATGTAAAATTCAATCGGTGTAATTGTGAGAATTCAAAAAGGTATTACATAAGGGAACGTTGAGAATGGCTGGTGTTTAGCAGGGAAAGAGGAGTCGAGGGAGAGAGAGAAAATAGAAGAAGAAAAATAAAATAAAAAGTAACATGTAGCTGGGAGATGAGAGAGAGAGAGAGAGAGAAGAGAAATGATAAACATGGAAAGGGAGGGCTGAGTGTTGGAGTAATGGTGGGGATCTAAATGTTTGATTGAGAAGATGATGCTAGTAATGGTGGGTAGATTTGGAATTTCGGATATTTGGAGCCATAAAATATGAGGCATATATAATGGAAGGCTTCTTCTTTGATTGAGGGTTTGATTGGGTTGATATGGATGATATTGATGCCACATTGAATGAGTGTAACGGTAGGTTGTGAACAAAGCTTATGACTCTTCAAATAGAGAAAAGCAACTTGTGTAACGGTGGGAAGCAAAAAAGGTATTACATAGGGGAACATTAAGAATGACTGGCATTTGGCGAGAAAGAGGAGTTGTGGGAGAGAGAGAAAAGAGAAAGGGTAAACATGGAGAAGGAGGTCTGAGTGTTGGAGTAATGAAGGGAATTGAACCGTTTGATAGAGAATATGATGCTAGATTGCTAGTAATTAATGGCGGGAATCTGAAACGACAACTAACCTTAAATGCTTGGTGATGAAAACAGGCTTGAATTGCTAAATTAAATTTGCTTGGATAGAAAACCCTATACAGATAAGGATAAACATGGATGAGAATGAATTAAAATAGGAAAAACAAATTATGGGAATCTGAAACGGCAACCAACCTTAAATGCTTCGTGAAAATAGGGTTGAATTGCTAAATTAACTATGCTTGGATAATGTATTACGACTGTACCACACAAACAAATACCCAGAGATTTTGGTAACATTTAAAAAAAAAACTGAC
>OU015764.1:34449269-34890198 GCA_907173295.1 Fagus sylvatica | reverse complement strand
GCATAGATAATATGCCAGCTGAGAACCGTGCTCACTGCAAGAATGCAAACATCATTAAGTTTGTTTAACTCTTCCAAAAGGCGCAAAATATGACTCTCTCAATTTAGCCTTATTCCAAGAAGGCCTAAAGAGACGAAGAATGCACCACAAGCACTCACCATGTGAGAAACCTACCAATGGTAGCAAACACAAGAAAGATCTCAAGTCCTGCCACCACTGATCTATTCATCATGCTACCGCAGATTACAAATTACTCTTGGAGGTCCACCGTAGAATCCTACATGAAACCTTATAGCTCTCACAAGCTCAACACAAATTTCAATGAAATCCATTTCCATGGCACGATAAAGGTTGATCTGCCGTAAATCCAAACAGAACAAGTCAGGTTGATCTGCCGTTATACCAAACTGAATAAGTCTGCTATATGGACTTTTGCCGTAACACCAGCAGCCAATCCAATAGCCTTGTAAAATGAATCTCGTCTCCATGCTCATAACTTCCCATCAAGACGACATCACAAGTATCAGGGACTTCAACCATGTCCTCCATGTCTGCCATATAAGCATCCTTAAATTGAATTTTGGGCATAAATTCCTTCTATGGTGGGAATCTCAGCTCCAACCAAAATGCTTCCGTATGGCAGACCAAAATCATCCACAATTGAAATCTCTTTTGAAGTAGAAACATCCACAACAATATTATTATATCTACAGCATCTGCTATAACTCCACTAGAAATATCAACTACTACAGCTGCAGTATTATCATTATCAAGATCTGCTACAATATTAGTAGCATCTGCAGTAATTTCACTAGCAGCATATGCTACAACGACTTCAACAAAATTAGCAGCGTTGCTACAACATCCAAGTAGCTTATGCTGCAACAACATTATTCCCCGAGCCAGAGTCTTATCTGCGGTGGGAACACAAAATTAGTACCATCTGCTGCAACTTCACTTGCAGCATTTACTGCAACATCATTCCCACAACCGGAATCTCTTCCGTAGCGGGAACATCATCCCAAGCCGGAATTTCTTTCGCAGTGGGAACAACAAAATTAGCAGCTACAACATCCAAGTAGCCTCCACTTCAACAACATTATTCCTCAAGCTGGAATTTCATCCGCAGTGGGAATAACAAATTATTAGCAGTCTGCTACAACATCCAAGTAGCTTTCTGCTACAACATCATTCCCCAAGCCGAAATTTCATCCGCGGTGGGAATAACAAAAATTTAGCAGTCTACTACAATATCCAAGTAGCTTCCGCTACACCAACACTATCCTTAAGCCAGAATTTCATCTGCGGTGGGAATAACAAAATTATCAACATATGCTACAACATCCAAGTAGCTTCTGCCGCAGCAACATCATTCCCCAAGCGGAATCTCTTCCGCAGTGGGAACATCATCCTAAGCCGAAATCCCTTCTGCAAAGGAAATAATACATCATTTATATATGCTGTAACATCATCAGCAGCATCTGCTGTAACTTTTGCAACAATAGCATCTGCTGCAACACCAGCATCTGCTACAACATCATCCCACTTTGGAATTTCATCCGCGGTAGACCAACATCAATCATTAACAGCATCAATTTGCTGCTGCACTTTCAAAGTGTAAACTTGTTCAGCAGCATCAATCATCTGCGGCAACGTCAGCAACATGCTACGATATCATCAGCAACATCTGCTGTAACAGAACATGAGCTTCTTCCATCAAAGAAGAAATACTCTCTACAATTTACCAACACTCCTTTGCATCCAAGGGGCTACCGAAATAGGAAGTGCAACTGAAATTTCTAAAATACTCTTCCTAAAGACAGCAGATAGTAAACCATCACA
This sequence comes from Fagus sylvatica, assembly GCA_907173295.1. Lineage (NCBI taxonomy): Eukaryota > Viridiplantae > Streptophyta > Magnoliopsida > Fagales > Fagaceae > Fagus > Fagus sylvatica. The sequence continues at coordinate 34,888,356 of OU015764.1, read as the reverse complement.
GCAAACTTCAATGACAGTTCTCATGACACATGTCACACATGCTGAATTCAAGTCAGGCACCTCTAAAGCAATCTTAGTAGAGTCACTGTCTTTAAGAGACTCACTTTGAGCATACGCAACTTCATCTTCGAAGTCTGCGGTAATATCACAAGCATCATCTGCTGCAACTTCATAATCAAAGTCTGCTGTGATATCACCAACAGATTCTGCAGTAACTTCGTCAACAATGCGTTTGATCTGCAGCAATCGAAATGAAATCATTTTCCTACATAAAGAGGTCTGTACCTATACTAGCATCTCTAACTTATGCCTTTACTATACTTTTGAAGAAATAAGTATCTTTTTATTGGTCTACTGAATGCCAATACAATAAATCATGCCTAAGCTGCCCATTATATTTACACCAATACTTGGAAAAGCCTTTATGGTTTTTATTTGGTTTCAAAGAATCAAGCAACAAAAGCCTTTCTAACTCAAGAAGGCAACTACGAGGTCGAACAACCCGTTTACTATGTCAATCATACATTTAAAGACGTCGAGACTTGCTACTTGGGGGCTAAATGGCCATGTCTAGTATCGATTTATATGTCGTTCAATGGCTCCAAAACTATTTATGGGTTCATCAACTCTATATGATGACAAGATCTCATCTAATCAGTAGTCTGCTGCAATGTCTCATTCATTCTGGTAGACTTACACAATGTCTACTACAGTCATCGAAAAATGAGATTATCTTCAAATCTCCAAAATTAGTAAAGAGTTTGGCCATAACCAATCTCTTTATTCAATTTCCTTGAGAGACCTACTGTTCCATTCTAGACAAGTGTCAAGTAAGTGAAATACTCTTGGCAGACTTGACAAATTTAATTCGGATTCTGAACTTTGGTCTGCTGTTGCCTCAAGCGAGGCAAGAATTGTGCTCTGCAATGTTCAAGCAATACCGCGGAATATGAAGCATACCTCACCAATCTAGCTATCACAATGTATTTGAAGATTGAGGATGCATGAAGAGATGAAGACTGCTATGCAAGAGAACTTACAACCTTAGGTTCTCAAGTCATCAATAGATGCAGCCACCACTGATTTACTATGAAAAGAGTTTGAAGAACTCTCATCCCATCATGAAGATTGAATAACACCATTGCAGGCTAAGTTTATATCTCCTAAAGGTATGGCAGACTTAAAAGAACTCAAAGATTATGTCTTATTATCCTGAGATCTTTATGGCAGACCACCAAGGGAGTCTTAGCAAGGTGTATAAGTATTCAAATCATTTTCTGGAAGTATATAAACAAATTTGCAAAAGTCAGCGAAGGAACATGTCTACGGCAGACTACGGCAGACTCCAGCTACTGGATTACTTTTAGCCCAACATGAGTAAAGAAGCAGTAGACTTCCAAAGCCAATGTGTATAGCACCAACATGATCTTGAAGAAATTTTACAAATTTTTGCCTTCACTGATTGACAAATCCCTGCTCTAGAGTATCTCTTGAAAGCACCATGTGTTGCAGACTCGCAAAGAGATTCTACCCAACGATTCTCACAATTTGGCTATTATTGGCAACTATGAGGAATGCTACAGCAAACTACATCAAAGTGTCACACTTTACAAGTACAAGCCAACTTGATCCACACATCTAGCAAGTCTCCAAAACATGACTATCTCAAAGTCTCTTCATACATGGGGGCTAGGTCTTGTTAATTCCATTAATTCATCATTCATGGGCTTACCAAAATCTGCTGCTGAAATGAGTTGCTGAGTCTTACCGCAGATCAATTGACAACATTACTGAAGAATAAGAAGGTTACTATAGATCTGTAAAGAACGTTACCGCATATCAGTGAACAACGTTGCTGCAGAATCAGGTAACAACGTTACCGCAGAATCTATTAGCATCCTTATTTTGGTCTGCTGGAAGCAAAGCTGTCAAAAGCTTGAAGGTTAGCCGACCTATTATTACAATAATTCTTATCCATACTTAGCTCATGAATTTTGTTTATGATGAACTCTAAAATCCACTTGAAAAGTCCTCCTATTTGATTAAGCTCATAATTACTACCACAACACCTCTTTCCTCACTTGATCACACTTTCTTTCATGAATAAGCATTGTTGTAAAATGTTTCTTTAATCACCCAACCCTATAGTTCTTCATCCCATATATGTTATGAACTATCTTCACCTTTACATCAAGTCAAATTGTGGAGTTGAACTCTAATTTGACATTTTTGAACTACTATTGGATGCAATCTTGCATTACTTTTGTTGGCTTTCTCAATACACTACTATTAAAGTTTTCTTATCGCTAAATAAGCCAATACCAAGATTTGTTTGTTGCCAAGTGAGCTTTCAAAAAAAAAAAAAATCGAAATTTCAAGTTTGTTTGCAGCCAAGTGAGCTTTCAAAAAAAAGAAAAATCTTTTTTTTGAAGAGTCTGCCATAAGAGCAGAAGTTGAATCAGCAGCAAAAATGTCATTCTTGGCTTGCTCCATCATCAACACATCCCTTACTAACCTTGTGAGCTCTCATGAGGATTAAAGTTGTACATGAATTTCTCAAAACTACAATTCAATGAGTTATTTTCATTGAAGAGATTTCTCATTGATTTTAAGTTCCAAAACAAATGCAACTTACATTCAGCAATGCAGCAACTCCTGCGGTAGACTACTGAATGCAATCCAAAGGTATTCACTTGTAATATGAAGAGTCAAACTACCATGAGAAGATTATTGCAATCATAAAACAAATACACATCAAAAGAAAGCGCTTGGGGGCTTTTATCATTTGAAGATCCATCAACACGCATGCATTTTTCTTACCGGCAATGGTCTGCTATAGAAACTACATACCGCAGACACAACAATGGAATTTTCTCTACATTCCTTCACCAAATCAGCCACACGACTCATGCTAGTATCAATGCACAAGATGAGATTGCCTTTTCAACCCCATCTCTTACACTTTGAAGATTCATGAGAGCATTCATAATTCCCAAACACTTGGGTCATGCATTCAGGAATTCAATAATATCCTTGCCCCCAAAAGGAAAACTCACTACCAATAAAGAAGCACTAGCAATCCATGATTCTTCACATCTTGCTACGGGTGCTGCTGTGGCAGACTTCACTACCAAAAGCAAGCATCACCGCCCCACACCTTCCTATCTGCAAGGCAATGAGCAAACATATGCTACAAGTCAAATGCTCCTACACATCCTAAGCATCCTCTTATGGCAGAAGTTGGAGCTCTCATTTGATAAACACTTTATGGACTTACCATAGTCCACCGAAGACAACAACAGGTTTTGTTCACTTCTTCACTTGTATATGGAACTAACACTATTGGTCTTGCAGAAATACATTTCACTCAAAGTCATGGCAGACCCATGCCCCATTATATCTCACTTGAAGTCGTAGCAGACCTACGGACTCAAATCCATGGAACCTCGAGGATAAATAAGCCCACTATCTGCGGTATTAACAAAAAAAAAATGACAAGAAAATATGGCAGATAAAAAAACGTGGTCTTGTTTACAGCAGACTAAACATGAAGGAAACAAAGGATTTCCACAGATTAACAATTTACTGATTCATTACAAAACTCTTTTTGTCAGAAGAATGCATGAAGTACACAATGGTTCAATCCCTTCAAGAGAATAGTAATCGCAGACTCAAAGGGAGCAATGGTTACCTTATCTACAAATCAATCCAACTTCATGATCTACGAGTTGAACTGCACTACTCACCCGCACCCCACATCACGTGAGGCGCGGGCTCGGGGGGCTAATGTAGATGCCCACTTTTTTACCAAACTATGGCAGATAGAAAGGGCCCGTTGGGACCATCTGCCATGAGCCCAAAAAGGGCAAGTAATGGTGCAACGCAAGAAAAGCCCAAGATAGAGCAACCCACAATGGGCCCAGAGAACATTGAGTCATTCCAGAGAAAGGCAATCTGCTGTAAAGCCCAGAAGTCATGGGTAATCTGCTGTAAATTAGACACAATGGGACCAGCCTACAAGAGCCCAAGGAAGAGCTCAGATATTAAACGCCAAAGGATAATCTCATCCCTCACAAGTGGGGCCATTACCTCATCCCTCAAAAGAATAGAATAAGCTGGAATTCAGAAGACCCAAGGCAAAATCCTCTAAAGCAAATCTTGAGGTTACTGTTCATCATCCCCTAGGACGGCGGATTCATATCTGACAACAGGAGTTGTTCATTCTGCTACACGGCAGACAAGAAATGGGCAGCGGCAGATTCACCAAAGAGGAACGGTCTCAACCCAAGGTAGAAAGGAAGCCTAGGAGGTAACGCAAGAAAGGAAAGGTAGCCTGACCTTTGGTGGCCGTTACTCTTTTCTCACGGCAGATGTGCAACAAACGGCAGATAAAGGGATGAGCAGCGGCAGATTCACCAAAAAGGAAGAGTCTCAGCCAAAGGCAAAAAGGCAACTTGAAGGCAACCTGAACAGAGGCAGTTGCCACTCCTTCTACACAGCAGACTTGTCAGAAAATCGGGAACAAACACAGCAGAAACTTAGGAAAATGGAATTCAATTATATTTCTCATTTTTTCCATCAAGAACAAGATCAGATTTGGTTCCATGCAAACCAAGGGCAGTAACCACCATGGCCCAGATCCATGGTGGTCATTGTTTATCATCATTAAAGACTTAGGGAGTTTTGGTTTGGAGGTAGGGGAGTTAACTCTCAAAAGTTGATGGTCTGCCGTGAAACCAGCATGTATCTACTGGGAGATACAAGTTACGGTAAGTCTCACCTAAAACTTAGGAAACGTGTATGATTCAACCAACCCACTGAACCATCTCCAGCAGTATTAAATTCCCATATATCCCCACCACCATGAATGAGTGAGCCCTCTGATCGAGGTCTGCCGTAACCTCTAATAACCTTAGGTAATAAGAATGATTTTCTTTTTACAGTAAGGTCAGCCAACCCTTTTTTCTGATCCACCAAAAATGGTTTCAAGCTTCCAAGTATCCCATAGATTAAATGAGGTCATGGGTATTATCCCTAACCTCTAAGAACACTTGATCCCACTATAAAAGGGAGAAACTTAGACCATGAAAGGGGGGAGAGAAATCTGAAAATCACAACTCCATTACTCTCTACAGAAACACTCTAAGAGAAGAAACACTCACTGAAGTTTCATCTTCAACCTTTAGATTCAAAACCTATCTCTCTCCATTCATAACTACACAGTAGTCTGCCATACTCGTTTTTCAGCATAACTCAGAAACACCTATCACAAAAGCCTATTTTTTCACTCTCTTGTACTGAGAAACTCTCTCTTACAATCCTTGATCATGCACGTTTCCTGGAGCTAACTCTCTCCCACATAATCAAACTCCTCTAAGTCTTTTATAATTTCATTGGAGTGAAAGGGCCTCCATGGCGTGGCAGACATCATTTCACAGCAGAAGTGTTTTGGCTCACAAAAGGGAAGTGTTTATGATTTCTATTAAATTTACTAAAATATTTTCCTTCTTTAAATTATGAGTTGTGGTTTAAATATTGCAAATCATTTTCCTTGATTTTGAGTTCCTTTCAACATGCAAAGGATTACATATTGATATTTCTGTTTAACCTTTATTAACAAAAAACTATCTTTTGGCTGTAGTGTTGAGCTCCACTTGGATTTTGGTATGGCAGACTGGTTCTCATGTCTGGCAGATACAAAATCTCGAGTTTCTTGTTTCACCGCAGACCTGGACTTAGCAGATGCAAACATGGCAGAATCAGACTCAAGGGAAGTGCACCATCAGCCACTAGGCAGACCACCAGCCTAGTGTGGAGTTTTGGACTCAACACCCCATCAAACAATACAAGTCACGCATCACCATTCACAAGGCGACACGTGGCAAATGTGGAAAAAAGAGCATCCACAACCACTAAGCTACAAACCTCTTATTGACATTTACATTTTAGATTTCCCACACCCACAGCCACTTTAACCCTCTGAATACTTGAAATATTAAGTTTTGTATACTATATTATTTTCAGAGTTTTTGTTTGTCTAGTCATTTCTTTTATTTTACAACAATGACACTTTTTGTTAACTAAACCAATTGATATCCACTATTACACATATCAAAGTGATACAATAATGCTTGTAGAAGCAAAAAATTTCTAAAAATTCCTTCAATTTCTTTGGAAATAGTAATGTGTATATATCATCCTAATGTGCTGCCTTTCGTTTTCATAACGTACAAATATAGATTTTGTGCAACTTTGTACAGCTATCAGGTCGCTTTAAGTTAGCATCTTCCACTTCCACAGGGTTAGCCAATCCAGTAAAATAGCTGCGTGCTACTTTCCAGCTCTTAAATACAATAGAAAATTTAGTTGTCCCTTTGCTGCCTCCAAAACTCTCACCCAATTCCCAAAGCCTCATTAGGTTTCCTAGTGTTTCTTCTGCTCACAAAACGACAGAGACAAGATGCACTTGTGGACAATCCATTTGTTAATTTTTAAACACACAATAAAAAAATATAATTTAAAAATTTATTTATTACGTTATTGATTTATATTAATTATATTTATTGTTATGTAAAATTGTAATTTTCTGATAATAAAATTGTCAATAGTTGTAATATTTTTCCATTTCTATTTATGTAGAAAAACTCAAAGCTCTTGACACAAACAGATAGTTATATACAAAGTGTGATTTACTTAGATAATCAAACAATGATGTTTTCTAGACTTTACAGGTAATTCATGGATAGCAGTGCCTTAAACAATGGTGTTTTTTTGTATGGGGTCTGGTAGCTGAGATAGCGTGCAAGTGCAACCCTATCATAATCCTTTTTCAAATGTGATTATCGGCATATGATCATTGCCAGAGGATACTATTACACAGTTTGCCAAATTGCCAGCTGCAATAGTAATATTAGCCTAAACAACATTAAAGAAGTTACCACTGAGAGTTGGGAGCGGAATATGGCTATTTTTGGTACGTATACAACTGCGGCACACCAAAATTCTTGACTAGAATTTAATATTTTTCTGGTTACTCGGGTGTACTTATCTTTATAAACCTTTGGTTTTATTAAAAAAAAAGCTATCTACTGTCAACTTTATTACAATTATTTTATAAATTGACGAGCTTATTTACCAAGTGGAGCTACTTAATGATTAAATTATCCTTCAATATCATTTATTCTGTTTAAAAAGAAAGAAAGGAAAAAGTTATAGAACCGACAATCCATTATATGACAGGTAATGAGACCATCTATGTATATCAAAGATTACATGAGTTATTAAAATTATTTGAATAAGTCACATGATTATTAAGTAAATCATGTGATTAAAATTACACATAAATAATTTTTTAAGTTGTCACATATTGGATTGAATGAACTTTTCAGAAATTCTAGCCACCTAAATATCCCCCGTCAACAACCAAAAACCTATCTCACCAAAATACTTAGCAAAGACACAAAACTAAACCAAACCCATTTTCTCTTAGCTTGCTTTGTGATTTTTTCACTGACTTGATCATCATGCAGGGTGCCTTCAACCAATTCTACTTGTTGGTCTCTGACCTAATGAGTAGATCATTTTCTTTTTGCATACTCCTAGCCAGTAAGTCATTGGATGTTAAATTCTTCATGCTTGTTAGATCCCTTATCAAGGTTTATGGTTTACCACAGCTCTATTCATGACTTCACCACCTATTGTTATTTTTGAAATTATTTATTTGGAATGAAGATAGAAATTTCTAACCAGTCTAGTTTAAGTGTGTCTGTGAGAGTTCAAACCCACATTCTCAAAGAGGGATATATATATTCATTTCCAAAAAAAAATTGACACACATATTCTAGATGCATACAGCTAGAGACAGAGTCACATGGGGACCAAAGGGGGTCTGGCCCCTGCTGACTCTTATAAAAAAAAATAAAAAGACTAGAGTAGGTTAATTGGCCTCTACTCGTATAATTTTTGGATCCTTTCAACACAAAAAAAAAAAAAAAAAAAAAAAAAAAAAAAAAAACAAAAAAAAAAAAACTCTCAGTCTACAAAGCACTTAGCACCAAGCTTTGCTAAACAAAAAATTCCCATTAATTATTCTTCCCTAGAAGAGTCCGCAAAGCACTTAGCACCCGCCTGATATTTTTCCAAATAGAAAAAGCCCTAAGTAGTACTGTGTATGTATAAAGCACAATAGCAAAAGAAACCAAACAAAACGTCCAATATGGAGCGTCGGTTATGACTATCAATGAAGCAATATAGCAAAACCAGAGGTAGATAATAAGTGCGACGAACGATGCTCTAATGTACCCGACTGGAACGAGGAGATAAATTATGGAGTTTGCGACCACAAATATCACAGAATTACAACACAAGAACAACCAAAAAGGGAATGTTGTCAAACCAATGGCTGTCCCTGCTTTCAGTTTTTGTTTGGGATCGCAGCCATCTTTATTATGATGATAATGTCTCCTCCATGCTTTTTGTGCTGCTGCTTTGTGTGCTACGGTATCGCACTTACACTTGTCTTCTTGCCAAAGTCCCCCAGGAGGGTTGAGTACCGCTTGATAGGTTACTGATACAAGTAGTACAGCAACCACCAGAAGCGCATTGCGCTTTTCGTCTGTTAAAGTCATCAATTCACGAGCATAGTTCTTTACAAATTTCCTAAGAGATAAGCCTTTGGCCCGCCTTACATAAGAAGTAAGTATAGGAAGACATGAACACGTTAAGGGTCTAGCATCGCGTAGCAGAGCCTTGATCTCACTGTTGTCCACTTGTGTTTGTTCTTGCAAGATGTCCCATGCTGTTTTACCCTCTAAATTCTTAAGGTTAACATTGACAGTTTCACCACCCCAAGCTAATAAGTGACTCACAACCTGCATGCAAATACACCATCACTAATTTCAACAATGTAAAAATATATATATATATATATATATTCATGTGATGTAGGACTTACAATTTGCAAAGCTAGTGAATCATTAAAAGATATTCTTTTGGCATGTTATAAGACATGCAATTCTTAATTATGATCAGGTCATTGGACAAGATAAGACATTCACGACATAAACTATACTTTTTCTAAGTAAATAATTAAGGAATGGAGAGAACTTGCCTTGGATTGATTTTTGGATACTGCAACGTGCAACACAGTGTTTCCTTCATTGTCCTTCCAGTTCAAGATTGTTTTCTCCCAAAACATGGCATTTTTAGACCTATTCTTCCCAAGCCATCCCACCAGGAGTTTGAAAGCCTCCAGCTTATTGTATTTCAGGGCAATATGCAAAGCTGTCTCGTTTCGAATTGTCACATTTTTAATAGAATTGGGACAGACTGATAGAAATTCGGACAATAGATCAAGGTTATCATTTGTTGCTACTGCATGATGCAAAAGCGTCATACCCTCTCTTCCTTTGACACAGACAAGGTCTCCATCAACTTGTAGAAGCCATTGCACCATCTCGATATGCCCATTTCGTAGAGCAAGATGAATGGGGCTTAAACCTTCTGGATTTGGCTTCCTAGCAAAAGATGGCTTTAATCTCATCATCTCCATGACAAATAGGATATGACCCATAGATGCAGCTATGTGTAAAGGAGTATCAAAAAAAGGAACGTGATCAATGTGCTCTAAAAGATATGCATCCTCCTGAATTAACATGTACAATGTGTCAATATCACCACATTGAGAAACCTTCTTCAACCTCTCAATTCTCTCATCCATCCTAGTCGAGAAGGCGGATATGTACTATATTAGGGTAGGCTTTTCCTTACTATAATTTATAACTTGAAATAGTGTAAATTAATGGTTATAGAAACTAGCTGGAGTGAAGATAATAATGGAGTAACAACATCTCTATTTATAGGCATGAAGTCAGGAAATTGATTGAGAATTTGGGGAGAATCATCTAAGAAGGAACCAACCGCCAACCTTGGTTTCCTTGTCGGAGATGAAACTTGTTGATCCATGTGAAAGTCAAATTTGAGTTATATATATTTGGTTGAGACTTCTTTGCCTAAATTAGTAGCTTGACTGTAGAATCTATTCTTTCTTTCTTCTTTTTTATAAGTTAGCGGACCTTATTTCTATAAAATCTTTATCTGCATATCCTAATCTAGAAGTAGAGGCTAATCCACTCGATCATGATTCATTTCATTAAAGCAAGTATGTAAATGGGAACCAGTCATTCATTTAGTGTGAATGTGTCATACTCATTTGTTTAAAAGTGATAATTGTACTTTATCTGTTTGAAACTTTGAATTAGTTATCGGTACGTTTTCACGTGTTTTGTTCAATGCTTTATTGCTTATTGGTTGAAGTTGAACATTAATAAATTATTGTGCTACTTACCAATCGGCTTCATCTAAGTTGCCATGCCCTTTTAGATTTGTCGAGGATATGATCATGGCAAAGTTCAAAAAAAGAAGCTGATAATGTTTGATAAGAAATCACTTATGAAATATGAAGAAGTCTTCTGTTATGGCCACCTCGAGGTCCACGACTGTTATGTCAAAATCATAGGCCATGAGGGTTTTTTTATTAAAAACGACTGTTATGTCAAAATCATAGGCCATGAGGGTTTTTTTATTAAAAAAAACTAACATATAACCCGCACAAAACGCGAAATCATCTATATTAATTTAGTCAATTCAATTACTCAGAATATAATTAAATATAAACATGATATATTATTAACATCATATTTTAACTAAAGAGTATCTTAATCATATAAAAGAGAAAGCAAGATATTTTTATACAGTATAAATTAATTCAACCACTTCACGTAAAGAATTAATCAAATAATACAAAGCATCATATTTTTATTTAACGTGTAATCACATAAAAAAAAATCATATAAACTCAGAAGTGTATTTCAAGAAACCACTTTGCACTTGAAAGATGAAAAATTTAGTAGGTTCCAGTTAGCTCAACTGGTAAAGTCTCTTATCGTCGAGCAAGGGACCTGGGTTCAAATCCCGCCTACACCAAAAATCAATTGGTGTCTTGGCCTGATGGTAAGAGCAACTATTATGAGCGGACGCCATAGATTTAAATTCTATCATAATTATAAAAAAAAAAGATGAAAAATTTAAAAGAGAAATATTTTTATTATAAAGGATTTTTGTAAAGCAGTATTTGGTCGATAAAATAGTAAAACACATGCGTATAACGCAGAGATTGTTAATTTTTATTATTATTTTTTTTTTTGTAAAAAAAATAATAAAACACACGTTTAAAAAGTTTTTATTATTATTATTAGGATTATGAAGATGTCTTTTAGTAGTAGGTGTTTATTATGATATTTTATGAAGATGTCTTTTTAGTTGTAGGAGACTTTTAAAAAAAAAAAAAAATTATTATTATCTGTTTCTATAAGAGAATTATTTAAACTTGATAGTCATCAAACAAATTAATTATGATACTATATTAAGATGTATTAAAAAAAAAAAATCAAACGTTCAATACCTTCAATGACTATCAATATGTGTCATACACTCATACTCAACTTTGTATGAATCATAATTCTACTAAAAGACTTCTTTTAAAAAATTCATTGTCCTAATCATAATTCTACTAAAAGACTTCTTTTTAAAAATTAATTGGCCTATTATTAAAAGAGTTCCTAAACAAATTTAATTCCATAAAAAATAGTAATAGTCAAACACATATTTTTCAAAAGATGATCGGCAAGAAAGGACATTTATTCTACACGTTGTTTAGTTTCTTTTTTTTTCTTTTTCTTTTTTTAATTTGGTGTTGATGATTAAATTGAATTAATCTAATCCTTTTTTCTTTTTAATAATAATAATCTTAGATAAGTATATTTTATTAAGATGTCTTTTAGTAGTAGGAAATTTATTTTAAAGAATTTGTAATTATCTGTTTTAAATTTAAAAGAGAAATATTTTTATTTATAAAGGCTTTTTGTAAAACAGTATTTGGTCTATAAAATAGTATAATCACATACAATGGAAATTTTAGAAACAAAGAAAAAAGAACAGCAAATGTATCAATTATAATTTGACTTGGATTTTTCTTTTCTTTTCTGTTAATTATACGTGCATTAACAAACATTAGAAAAGCAAATAAGTTTGCCTAACCTTTCAATTTGCTTGAGTATTTGAACTTGTTTGGATCTCTTCTAACTCTGCTTGCAGAAAAACAAAGGACTTGCTTCCTTGAGTAAATTGGTTTTGCAGAGAAGACTATCGTTGTTTTTTCTGTAATTGATTTGCAAGGGAAGAGAATGAATAATAAAACAGATGTAGTGTTTCAAATAATAAAACACACGCATATAACGCAGAAATTGTTAATTTAAAAAAAAAAAAAATAAAATAAAACACACGTTAAAACATATTTTAAAAAAATTATTTTCATATATATATATATATAAAACACACGTTTAAAAAGAAAAAAAAAATGGGTGTTGACCCGACCCGTCATTAAATTGAACTAATCTAATCCTTTCTTTAAAAAAAAAAAAAAAAAAAACTAATTTTAGATAAGTATATTTTATTAAGATGTCTTTTAGTAGTAGGAAATTTATTTTAAAGAATTTGTAATTATCTGTTTTTATTTAAAAGGTTTTTGGCATGAATTAAAATTTATAAAAATATACAAACAAAAAATACATGTTTAAATTTTTGTTTAAGATATTTTGTGTTCATTAAAAAAATAAATATAAAACACACGTTTAAAAAGAAAAAAAAAATTGGTGTTAATCATTAAATTGAACTAATCTAATCCTTTCTTTAAAAAAAAAAAAAAAACTAATTTTAGATAAGTATATTTTATTAAGATGTCTTTTAGTAGTAGGAAATTTATTTTAAAGAATTTGTAATTATCTGTTTTTATTTAAAAGGTTTTTGGCATGAATTAAAATTAATAAAAACATACAAACAAAAAATACACGTTGTTCAAAATTTTTTTTTAAATATTCTGTGTTTACCGTTTGATAAATAAACTGGATTAAGTCAAATTATTAAAACAATGTATCACTTGGGAAATAAAAACAATTGATAGATATGTCATTTGTCATGATGTCAGACACTCTTGGTTTTAACGCTCATGTCTTCTGCTATTATATATTATATAGATACTGATCAATGCTATTTCAGCTTATTGTGAAATTAAAAAATATATATATAAATAAAGGGGGGGCTTTGGGTATTCATGATCCTTACAAATCTCTTGCAGCGAGTTCTAGCTAGTGTTAAACCACTTGTCAGTGTTGAAATTTCAACAATAGCCATCCATATGCCTGACTCCGTGAATGATTAATTTAAACCTTCATAGGAAAAAAAAAAAAAAAAAAAAATTCAGTGCTATTTTTTTTTTTTTTGGAAAATATGTCTGAGATTTGAGATATTGTTGTTGGTCAGGGACGTTGCAAGATCCCTCCTCAAGAATAGCTAGAACCATAGCAATCTTTTCCCATGTTGCTAGATATTAGTATCAGGCTTTGTTCTCATCTCTTCCCAAGTTTCCAACAATATACTTTTTTTTTTTTGAATTGATGATAAAAATACACACGCATACACTACACTAATTTTTGTATAAGTGGGAGATCGAACTCACGCCAACAAGGTAGATTTAAAATGGAAACAAATAAAAAAAAACAATCTGACAAGTGTTATATTATAGTCGGTGAAGTATAAAATGAAACGTAAAAAGTAGAATAGAGGATATTTATTCCTTCTAATGCGATGTTCAAAAGTTTTAAAACAACGGCTGAATGTCCAACATTTCCAAATGCATACCTTTTGTAATGTCAAACTGTAAAGCCACGGCTGCGTTAGTTTTGGCAGTAATGGCAAAATTTGATTTCTGCACTTTCTTTAATTTATTCATTAGTCCGCCACCGACCAATGTGAACAAAGAATAGCTTTTCTGCTATTTTCATTCTCCAGCCTATTGCAAAATGATAGCGAGACTCGTGTGGCTATAATATTAAATTTAACCTCCTATTACTTGATATTGACCACTTTTAGGCCGCAAAAACGGGCACAGGATCCTCTTTATTTAAATTTTTTTTTTTCATTTCATTGATTTCACGGTTCAAATAATAGTGTATAGACTGTTATATTATTTAAAATTAAATGACGTTACAATCTGTACTCTTTCATATTTGTATAATTTAGTAATCTTGAAATGGATCCATTTTAAAAAGAGATACGAGGAGTATTGAAAGAGAGAATGTAAAATTCAATCGGTGTAATTGTGAGAATTCAAAAAGGTATTACATAAGGGAACGTTGAGAATGGCTGGTGTTTAGCAGGGAAAGAGGAGTCGAGGGAGAGAGAGAAAATAGAAGAAGAAAAATAAAATAAAAAGTAACATGTAGCTGGGAGATGAGAGAGAGAGAGAGAGAGAAGAGAAATGATAAACATGGAAAGGGAGGGCTGAGTGTTGGAGTAATGGTGGGGATCTAAATGTTTGATTGAGAAGATGATGCTAGTAATGGTGGGTAGATTTGGAATTTCGGATATTTGGAGCCATAAAATATGAGGCATATATAATGGAAGGCTTCTTCTTTGATTGAGGGTTTGATTGGGTTGATATGGATGATATTGATGCCACATTGAATGAGTGTAACGGTAGGTTGTGAACAAAGCTTATGACTCTTCAAATAGAGAAAAGCAACTTGTGTAACGGTGGGAAGCAAAAAAGGTATTACATAGGGGAACATTAAGAATGACTGGCATTTGGCGAGAAAGAGGAGTTGTGGGAGAGAGAGAAAAGAGAAAGGGTAAACATGGAGAAGGAGGTCTGAGTGTTGGAGTAATGAAGGGAATTGAACCGTTTGATAGAGAATATGATGCTAGATTGCTAGTAATTAATGGCGGGAATCTGAAACGACAACTAACCTTAAATGCTTGGTGATGAAAACAGGCTTGAATTGCTAAATTAAATTTGCTTGGATAGAAAACCCTATACAGATAAGGATAAACATGGATGAGAATGAATTAAAATAGGAAAAACAAATTATGGGAATCTGAAACGGCAACCAACCTTAAATGCTTCGTGAAAATAGGGTTGAATTGCTAAATTAACTATGCTTGGATAATGTATTACGACTGTACCACACAAACAAATACCCAGAGATTTTGGTAACATTTAAAAAAAAAACTGACAAGTAACGTTAGAAACAATTTGCACCAAGATCATAAACATAAATTACTTATGGAATAGGGAAGAACATGAGTCAATAAAATTAACAACCATGTGAATGTACTTTCTGACAATAATACCTACATCAATAAGGTCCACACACACATATGATAGTGAAGCTTGATCTTTGGCAATAATGTAGACCCTTATAGCTATTATCATAATCAGAACAAGTTAAGACTCACATAGTCACATATTTGATCAAGCAACTCATGTATCTCAAGTTATATTCCACGAAAAATGAGAAAGAAGATATGAGTAAAGGTGAACATTTCTTAACAGGGTTCACTCCCCAATAGCTTTGCCCAGAAAAGGAAGATAAAAGTAAATAAATAAATAATAAAATAAAATAAAAAGCATTTGCAAAATGATAAAACTCACTTAGATGGGGTTGGTATCCCCTTCATAGGATCATGTGCTTCCTTGACAATACATGTCACACGTTTTGGAACCGAAGCAGATAAAGGTATATCATCATAAAGCCTTATTGTGACTCTCATCTCACCTGTTCACGGATATCATATGTTAGTTGGTAGAATATGTATTATGTAGTGACCATTGCAATAATTGATTATCAAAGTGGAGGAGGAGAAGAAAATGAAAACAGAATTAAAAACAAGAGGCATTTCCAAGATTTTTTATTAGAACATAAGATGTGACAAGGACAACTTAAATGTTGCACTAGAAAGCATCATGTGAACATGATAGAAAATCATCAAATTCAACTACTATAACTTTACTAAATCATTTACTCATTACTAAAATTATATATAATTACTTTAAAATGATTGTTATTAAATGGAATCACAAAACTCAAGAAACGATAAATCGATATATAATGCATTGCTCAGTCCTAGATATTTATTTACCTTGTAAATACCTAGCATCTTTGCCAAACAACTCTGGGGACACTTCCAGCTGATCGAATGTTTTAACGCTGATAAAAATTAAAAAAGAGAATATATATTTAGTAAATTTTTGCACATTTACTGAAAAAACGAGTGTAAAAATTAGAGGTCGGAAATAACAAACTCACTCCATTAGCACTATGTCTATAGTACCATTCCGATCCGTGCACATATACATGTAAGTTTTCTCTTGAACAAAGACTCCTGCAAGCAGCCATATAAAATTTACTAATTGATTTCTAGTCAAAGAATAAAATTCATATAAATGCCTGTGAATTGACCATACTTTCAACATTCTCATCGGTACCCAATCGTTGCGACACCTTGTTTCCACTTTCGATGTCACGAAGTTCTACCTATAATTCAAAAATCAACTTAATTTTCACACGGGAAATTAAATATTGGTCGCAAAAATTAATTAATAGAAGAAAATTAACCTTTATAGTGGCTTTGCCTCTTCCTTCATGTGAATGATCTGTCTTAACGACCTAAACCAAGTAATATAATTATTAACCATTTAAAAAAATATCATTAATAACAATAAGCACTATTAACGATAAAAAGAAGAAGTAAATCACCTGGTAAATGCGTCCTGAAATTACAACACAAAATTTAGAGCCACGTGTCGTCGCGGCGGTCAAATTTTCAAAACAATATATTCAATTTTATTTTAAAGGATGTGATTGGAGCCGGAGCATGAGAGGCGGGAGCGGAGGAGATGAGGATAATAGAGTGGTGGTTAGTGTTCGGTACGGATAAGTGAAAGGAGGAGCGGTGAGGAAGAGAGCGCGAGAGAGAGTTTTCTTGCTTAGTTGCAGAGCTCGCATTTCTGTTCACCTTTCTTTTCTTTGCTTTTTCCCCTTTTGTACCGACAGTGCTTCTTCTGGTTAAAATAAGATTGAGCACGGCTTTTTGAACGGCTTGATTCCAGGGGCTTTTATAGTGGTGAGTGATGACTGATGTGGGAGAGTGGCAAAATCTAACGGTGCCGTTTTTATTCTTTGAATAATGAAAATAACTAATAAAATAAGGCCAAAAATTTATGTTTAGTACCAAATTTTAGTCTCTAATTTTTTATGGGTTCTGTTAACGAATGCCTTTAGGGTAATGGTTAAGGAAGCATTTAATGTTTCTATTTTATAGAAAGTAGTGAAGTTTTAATATTAAAATAATACAAAAACAACTTTTAAAGGTATTTTAGTCTTTTTATATATTATTTTAATATTAAAACTTCATTACTTCCTATAAAGTAGAAGCATTTAATACTCCTTAACCATTGCCCTAAGGACACTGGTTAACAAAACCCATTTTTTATTTGTTTTTTTAATCTAAATCATGCGCATTTGATTTGCATTATCTAAAACACCATAGAGTAGTGAACAAAGTAACTAGACATCTAAATAATATCCTCCATTTTTTTTTTTGAGTTTAGTGGTTATATTAAATAGGGGAAGGGGATTTGAACTATGATTCTCCTAATCTCCTCCTTATAAAAGAAACCAAATAATACTCCTGAGGTATAAATTGCCAATGAAATTTAATAGTTTAGTTTATTAAACTAGTAATACAAACATTAACCTCACTATTTCTTTGATGAACACATTAACCTCGCTTTATACTATTATATAATGCACGCTTGCATCTCTTGCAAATTGCACAACATTTGATAGTTACCATAAGAACCTCTCCCTCCCAAATTCTCACAATGATAAAGTATCAAACTATTTTGTTCACAACTACATCATTGCTTTCTTCTCATTCCATCATTGTTTCCCTTTTTTAGGAAATGAAGAAAAGTATACTAGTTAATAAATATGACAGACCTCTCTGGCACAATTAATTGGTGGCTTGGCTTGCCCTTAACCAAAAAGAAAAAAAGAAAAAAAAAAAAAATCATTTTTTTCTAAAAACACAAATAAATAACTTTGAAACTCATAATACTCTTGAATTCCTACCTTTTCTCAACATCCAAATTCTCCCACAAAGACACAACGCAGAGATTGTTAATTTAAAAAAAAAAAATTAAAATAATAAAACACACGTTAAAACATATTTTTAAAAATATATATATAAAACACATTTAAAAAGAAAAAAAATTGGTTGGATCCGATTGTTGAGTTTGTAAGAGTGAGTGTGAGATCAAAGTTCATGCTTTTTGTCTTGAAATAGATAACGGGTAATGGTTGTTTCAGTTAGTTTGTGGGATTTCTCATGTGGGTCTGTAAATTTGAACTTTGTTGCGGTTTTGATCTTGCTGAAATTGGTGTTTCTATTTCTTTTTTGGTTGTTTGCTTGAATTTTGGTGTTTTGATTTCTATTAGATAAGAAAATTGTTTATATTAAATTTGACGTTTTGATAGCTAAGGGTATATTTGGTGACTGTTTTTTGTATTTTGTTTTCTAAACTTGTATTTAGGTGTTTTGAGAAATTGCTTATAAAAATAATATTTTAATAGTTTTGAGAACAAAAAATTTGTTTGGTTGATGTTTTACATGTGATTTACCGAAATGTTCTCATTTATTATTTTATTATTATTTATTATTTTGCATTTAATAACCGGAACACCCCTCTCCACCAACCCTCTCTTGACCACCACAGACCCACCCCTTCTCTAACATGACCCACCCCGCAATCCAACCCCAGCAGCAAATCAAACTCATCGAAAATCTCACAAACATTTTCACAGCCGACCATACCCACTGGAAAACTCACAGACAACACACAAATCACAACCCACAACCGGCGACCCACCACCCAAAAAACTAGCGGCCCACTGCACCAGCAAATCCACAACAACCCAACCCATCGAGTGCCGCCGCACCAACAAATCCACAACCACCAACAAATCGGAATGTATGCAGGGCTCGCTCCCTATCGAAGCCCACCGCCACCACCACAAGACGACGCCGATCGTAACCACCTTGAGACATCTTGACGTAAATCGTAACCACCGCGAGCCCAAGTGGGTCTCCAGATTTGCTTGGCGGCTCCTGTACCAAGCCAATTTGCCATAACCACCTCCAGATCTGCTTGGGCTTAGCTGAGAGAGAGAAAGCATGGTGAAACAGAGAGAGAAAATAGTTCCGTTGGAAAGGGAGGAAAGTCTAATTAAATGAGAAAAAAAAAATTATTATATTAAATAGTAATTGTGAGAACAAAATACAAATAGTGAAAACACCGAAAATGTGTTCTAAAAAAAATGGATTTAAGTAATGTTGGTACAGTAATTAAACTTGCGAACTGGAAAAGAAAACAATTGCCAAACACATAATCCATTGACTGGGCTCACCATTTTTTGGATTCAAGTACATAAAACAGCATTTGAGAACAGCAACCAAACATGCTCTAAATTTTATATTTAGTAAGACTTATGGGTTGTTTTCATAAAAATTGATGGTGCTTTGATTTGGGAGCATTCAAGCTGATATCTTGATAGTTTAGTTTCAATGAGGAAACGTGTAAGAGTTCCGGTGAGGAGAGGAGATCACGTGAGGGCCGGTGTGAGAGTTCCGGTGAGGAACACCTGTATTGAGAGTGAGAGAGAAGAAGGTTTTTATTTTGTTTTGTTGTTAACGGAAGTGAGACGTGGGTAACGGAAGTTAACAAATAGGACCTCAGGTGGGTATAGTGTCAATTTTGAAACCATGGGTAAGCAATTTGTAAATGAGTCAAATCACAAGTGGGTAAAGTGTACTTACCCCTATAAAATAAAATGTGAACATTCATCGTATAAAATACTTAAAATTATAGAGTTATTTGGATCACATATTTGACAGTTGATTACATAATCTTTGTTCCAATCATTAACAATAGTGATCAACGAAAAAAAAAGTCAAACAGATTATATTATTTGCTTTTTAAAAATAGAAAACATTTTTTTTTGAAACATTACAATCTTAATAAATCGTCACAAATAAATACTGCATCACAAAATTGTTTCAAATGATAAGGTCTTTCAAATAAAACAACATTTTTTTTTTACTTAAACCAACCGCTTTTCCATTCAATCTTTTTCACATATCCGAACTTGAGGTATGTTTTTCATTGAAGGTTCTCAAATGATCCAAACAATAGAAAATGTTTTTTTTTTTTTTTTTTTTTTCAATTACGATTTATTTTCGTAAATGAAAGTTTTGATTTATATAATTATTTCGAGTCTACAATAAATATTAATGATTTTTCGTGTTACTAAAAAAATAGAAAATGTTTTTAATTCATTTTTTAGGGTTGAAAAAAAAAAAAAAAAAAAAAAAACAAAAACAAAAACAAAAAACGAGCCTATTCTCTAGAAAATTTAATTGAGCTCTTTTTCTTTCTTTAAATATGGTAAAGGTGGGTTGTGGGGTTAGGGACTTAGGGAGGTTAATTTGTCTCACCAACAATTTTTTGGTTTAATGACACAAAATTAGCATTCAACTATCGTAACTATATATATATATATATATATATATATATATATATATATATATATATATATATATATATTTATATATGAAAAAGACAAAGATCTTTTTTAAGGAATAGCAAAAAAATGTTTGGCCAGACCATTTATCTGACGTTTGGAGAGAGTTCATTTTTTCTATGATTGGGACCATTTGATGGACTTTAGAGAAGCTTATTTATATTTTCTTTATATATATATATAAAGAAACACTTAAAAGCCACCCCTTGGTCGCTTTGACTCGCTTCGATCCTTTTCACAAATAGCAAATGTTTTTTTAATTCATATCTATATCTATATATATAGATATATATATATATATAGATAGCAAATGTTTGTATCTATATATATAAATAAGCTTTGTCTTTAAAGACAAAGCTTATTTATATATATAGATACAAATTTGTGAATAAGACCTTCCACCCGTTGTCTTATCAATCCAAATTTTAGTTTATAATTATTTTGTGTAATTAATTTATAACATCTAGACTAAGTCATGACTCATGACTCATGAAACTTACAGAAATAAAATAAAAACAGGTGAACCGTGAACATAAGAGAACGGAAGTAATTTTTCATGTTATGTGCTGCTTCATAATGGTAAGGGCTCAATGAAATAGGATTATCTCCATTTAAAATAAAATGGAGAGTCTTCATTTTATATTCCAGATTAAATATTACAAATCTAACAGTGTACAGATTGCCACATCATTTAAAATTTTAAATGACAAGACAGTCTGTATATCGATGGATTTGTGAAATAAAATCTGAATCATGAAATGGACAAATGAAGAGATTTCCAAATAAAGAGAATCTTTATCCCAAGTTGACGTCGTGTCAAACTGCTCAGAGCTCCAAAATTTTATTCAGATGTAAAATATTCATGACCAGTTAGATTCATAAAATTCATGATAATTAATCTTGTCAGATTCTGACAAAAATTTGTATAGAAATTTAGAAAATAAAAATTGAATCGTGAGCATGGTTTTAAAAACCGGACCGGGGAGAGAACCGGAAAAGGGAGTGGTTCCCGTACTAGTGGTCTGACCCCGGTGGTCGAACCGGTGACGTCATAAATAATTTAATTAATAATTTTAAAATTATATAAATAATTAAATAAATACATAAACAGTTTGTAACTAATAATGCTGGGTTAACAAATGTATAATAAATTTTAAAACACTTTATATGAGTTTTCACATCTTATATTTTGCGGAAAAAAAAAGAAAGAGAGTGATTTTAGCAGTAAGAAAAAGTAAAACAAAACTAATATGTGTGAAAAAGATTGTGCAAGAATTTTCCGGAGTAGTCACTGTACTAGTTATAGACTTATAGTAACTGACAGTTAGGATGTACAAGCCAATACAATCAAGTTTCCTAGGTTCCTAGCACGTAGTGTGAAATTAGATAATTGAATTGGAAATTGAAAGCCCAACAGGAAAAGAAGGTTAAACAAAATACTGATCGAAATTTCTTAGCAGGTTCTTTTTTTGGATGAATATGGGCCGTTGAAATTTCTATACAGGTTTAGAAATGTGTTGATCATTCTTGTTTCTTTTGTACAAGCGGAGCACAACTTGTCATCTAAAACAAAGAAAGATATATATAAAAATAAAAAAATCAAGAAAGTTCAATGCCATATTAACTGGGTCACGTAAGCATCTGCCACCATCACCTCAATGTCTTATCAAAACAGTGATTTTTTTTTCTTTTCCCCTTTTTCACGCATATTCTACACTCTTCTATCTTCTCTTCTTTTAATATCTGTCACCTTTGCTTCTTTTTAATTCTTTACTTTCTTTCTTTCTTTTTCCTCACCTGCTCACTGTAAATAAACCGGCCATTTATTTTTCTTCCTTCATCTCAGTACTGACTACTGAGTTCTTATCTTTCTCCCCATCTTCTCTCCACCGCATCTTTAGCCTCATCATTTTCTTCTCTTCTTCCATTTTTTATTTTCCTTCTTTCACATGAGCTGGCGTGAGTGAGAGTGAGAGGGAAGGAGGAAGCAGGAAGGGGGAAGCGGCGTGAGGGAAGAATCAAAGAAAAACGAAGCTGTAAGTTGGGTTTAGGATAAGAAAAAATAGACCAAAACGGCGTAGTTTTGAAATTAGTCAAACCGGGCCAAAACCGGTTCAACCGCTCCGGTTCGCGGTTTTTACGGTTGAACCACCGATTTCCGGTTTTTGTCCTCTTTTTTCAAATTTTCGATTTTTTCAGAGAACCGGACCGGATAAGGTACCGGTTCCCGGTTGAACCGGTTGAACCGGCCGGTCCGGTCCGGTTTTTAAAACCATGATCGTGAGTCAAAGCCACGCATGCAATTATATTTTCGGCTAAGAGTCAATCTATTATATTAACAACATTAATAGGTAATTCTATCTGAAAAAATTTGCAGAACTTTATGAAAGTGAAAGACTTCTGGGGGAGTCACATGATCACATCACAATGACAAAGGAGGACATACAGGGCCCATTCAAGTGCGCCAGTGTTTGCCCTTTTAACGACTGGAGAAATGTTAGAAACGAATAACTCAATTATTATTTATTTTCAAAATTTATTATTATGGTAAGTTGTGATCAGGAACATCACATTTACATGAATTCATTGTTTTTGTATATTATGATAGACGCAAAATTTTGTCTTTGTTAGATGGTCCTGAAAAGACTCAAACTAGTGACCATTGAGAAGCACACTCAAGGCCGGACTAGTTGAGTTATCCCTCAAAATTATGAATTCATTGTTAATAATACTTTTATTATGATGTTAGAGATATTACAATTTTTTATTATTATTGAAAAGAGGTACTATAGTTTAGTTTTTATTATTATTGAAAAGAGATATTATATAGTTTTTACAAATTGATATATCACCTAAAAAAAACAATTAATATATTCATTTATTCAATTTTGAAATTAAACAATCATGTTTACGTTAATTTATAAATAAACATAGTTATAGGTATCAATCATGCGCTTTTGAATTTTTATTATTATTATTATTATTATTTGTAATCAAACTTGTATACGCATGTCACATAGAGCGTAACATGTACGAACAACGCCACCAAACAAGCCGTTTATAACAAGAGGGGGAGAGTTTGAGTTTGAGAACTTATCATCGGATTTCCCAAAGATGTACACCTAGTCAGCCACCTAGTCCCATACGATACGACAACTTTACCGCTTTAATCAGTTAAGTCACATTTTCTAACTAGCAAAAAATCCAGTTGTCTCAAAGCTTCCTCAAGTTTACCGGTACATCAAGTTTCCTCTTGGCTCTAGAACAGAAATATGAAAATAAAAAGCATTACATTCTGTACTGATAGAACAAATATTATCATTATTCAAGTTTTAGCAAAAAAAAAAATTATCATTATTCAAGTAAATCAAGTCTATGAATTCCGTGACCCCTTCTTTAATTATTTTACATATATATAGCAATGCTTAAACATAGACAAGGAAGGATAAAGAAAGAGATTGAAGGTTGAAATTGAAGCATATCAAGTTTTAAGAGGACCACGAGGCAGATCTTTTTATAAGGGGTTTCGTCTGCTTGTCTTGCTCAAGTGATATCATACCCAAATGAGAAGGGTCTTCAAGCATCATCTTAGCCACCAAGTACCCTGCAATAGACCAGGTTTGGAATTTACGAGCTTGCTTTCCAACATATCTTCCAAGCTTTCCATCATAATATTCTGGCCAATGGTCTTTGGACAACCGGCTTTCGGCAAGTTCAATGGCACGTCTTGCAATTTGGGGACGGCCGGTCTTGATACATGCAGCTGTGAGTAGCCATATAAGCACTGCACCAAAAACATTTACATAAATTATTTATCTCTTGGAAGATTCTATATGAAAACAAAATTGCTCATGTATAGAAGACTTTAGAACATGTAATAAGCAATCATGCACACAATTATGGGAGACTTATAATTGTGTCTTATTTTTGGGTTTATGTTTGAAGCAATATTTTCATTTTAGTGTTCACATCAGTGTTTGCGGAACATGATCATTTTTATTCAGATGTGAAATATTCATGACCAGTTAGATTCATAAAATTCATGATAATTAATCTTGTCAGATTCTGACAAAAATTTGTTAAGAAATTTAGAAAATTAAAAATGAATCGTGAGTCAAAGCCACGCATGCAATCCCCCGGTATTTCCAAAACTTGCGAACAATCTTTGTTAGTGTATAGAGAATTTTTCAAGTTACTAAAGAGTTTTTTTTTTTTTTTTTGTGAGAAGAAAGTTACTAATTAAAGAGTTAATCTATTATATTAACAACATTAATTGGTAATTCTATCTGAAAAATTTGCAGAACTTTATGACAATGAAAGACTTCCGGGGGAGTCACATGATCACATCACAATGACAAGGGAGGACACAGAGGGCCCATTCAAGTGCGTCAGTGTTTGCCCTTTAATGACCGGAGAAATGTTAGAAGGACAAGATTTGGTTACAACTCGGTTTGTAGCCAGCTTGCTACAACCCACTACGTGGTAGCTTATAAGACCATCCATATGTATTATTTAAAGAAGTCATATGACTCATTAAATAGGTCATGTGACTAAAGTACACGTGGATGATCTTATTAGTTGCCATGTAGTAGGTTGTAGTAAGCTAGCTACAAATTGGTTTGTAGCCAAACTTTTTCCATGTTAGAAACAAATAACTCAATTATTATTTATTTTCAAAATTTATTATTATGGTAAGTTGTGATCAGGAACATCACATTTACATGAATTCATTGTTTTTGTGTATTGTGATAGACGCAAAATTTTCCTTGGGTAGATGGTTTTGAGGGGACTCGAATTAGTGACCATTGAGGAGCACACTCAAAGCCGGACTAGTTGAGTTATCTCTTAAGATTATGAATTCATTGTTAATAATACTTTTATATGATGTTAGAGATATTACAATTTTTTATTATTGTTGAAAAGAGATACTATATAGTTTAGTTTTTATTATTATTGAAAAGAGATATTATATAGTTTTTACAAATTGATATATCACCTAAAAAAAACAATTAATATATTCATTTATTCAATTTTGAAATTAAACAATCATGTTTACTATCACGTCAATTTATAAATAAACATGGTTATAGGTATCAATCATGCGCTTTTGAATTTTTATTATTATTATTTGTAATTAAACTTGTATACGCATGTCACATAGACAGTAACATGTATGAACAATGCCACCAAACAAGCCGTTTATAACAAGAGGGGGAGAGTTTGAGTTTGAGAACTTATCATCGGATTTCCCAAAGATGTACACCTAGTCAGCCACCTAGTCCCATACGATACAACAACTTTACCGCTTTAATCAGTTAAGTCACATTTTGTCTAACTAGCAAAAAATCCAGTTGTCTAAAAGCTAATCTGTTATAGACTTGTAGTATCACATATAAAACGCCATAGTTGCATAGATACGTGATTCTTTCCCTTCATTCTCGTTGATACGCACTAAGGTGGTGTCTCCGCACCTCGTCGGCTCTTCCAAGGTCTCTTTGCATCGTGTTTGGGGTTCTTCATTGCCATTTTAGCCTCATACCTTGCTCTGCTTCTATTAACAATACGTTATATTATATATCTTCTACCATTCTAATTACTGTTATGTTGCAAGAACTAGCTGAAAAAATTTCTTCTTTAGTATTTCAAATGCCAAATGGCCTCAGTTTTTAGACATAAATGTTAATCATGTTACTAATTATTTCTACATAATATAACAATCATTCACTGCTTGCAGGTTTGCTTTAAAAGTGTGACTGTTACTTTGTACTTCGATTGTAAAGCAGAGTTTTTTATCCTTAAATTGTTGTTGTTGTCAAGATTTCAAGAATGCCTTTGAATGCCATGGATATATCCCAAAATGGAAATGGAAGTAGAAGTACTCTGGAGGGTTTTGGCTCTATATTTGAAATTGAAGATATTTTGAGGTCATTGGACAGACCAAGAACGATTAATGTAGAGAGGAATAGATCATTTGAAGTATCGAATGGTCTATCGCCTCGTCAATTTTTCAGAGATGCTGAGAATCAGGCACATCTGGAGCATCTTGAGTATGTATATTCTCCATCTAGAAGGTCCATTTTGGACTCACCTAGAGGAAGTAGTTACTTTGAATCACAGCCTGTGGTAGCTGATGCATGGGAAGCTTTGAGGCGTTCCTTGGTTTATTTCCGTGGGCAACCTGTTGGGACTATTGCTGCAGTTGACAATTCTGTCGAAAAAGTTAACTATGATCAGGTGAGTCCTGATTCTCAATTTCTGTTTCCATTTAATTACTGATTGCTACATTAGAAAGTAGAATTCTATAACTTTTCTTTTCCCATTATGACATGGGCTATTGAGCAGGAGTAAGTTTTGAATGTGTTTGATCCATTGAAAACCAGTTCTAATTACTAATTCTAACTTATTTACTTCTTTTTTTTCAACACTTTGTACAATTTCTTTGCAAAAAGTACTTTGGACTCCCTTCTTTTTAAGCAGTGAATATAATTGAACTTCCTCCACTTGGCAGGTCTTTGTTAGAGATTTTGTCCCAAGTGCCCTGGCTTTTTTGATGAATGGGGAGCATGAAATTGTCAAAAACTTTCTTTTGAAAACTCTTCGCTTGCAATCAGGGGAGAAAAAGATAGACCAATTCAAATTAGGAGAAGGAGTTATGCCTGCAAGTTTTAAAGTGCTCCATGATCCTGTAAGAAACAATGAAACTTTGATTGCTGACTTTGGTGAGAGTGCAATAGGAAGGGTAGCTCCAGTTGATTCTGGATTTTGGTGGATTATATTACTCCGTGCATATACAAAACATACAGGGGACTCTTCTTTGGCAGAATTGCCTGAATGCCAAAAGGGTATGCGACTTATTTTGAGTTTGTGTCTCTCAGAAGGCTTTGATACATTCCCAACCCTGCTATGCGCTGATGGATGCTCTATGATTGACCGCAGAATGGTTAGTTCTCTTCCATTGTGATATAGCCAACAATTGACCTTTTGAATAGCATTTATTAGTTAATCAAACGAATATGGTTAACATGAACTCCTGGTTCGAATTTAAGATCACATGTTCTGATACCATGATACCATAAAGTACAATTATGGTTTCGTGTGTATTTCTATGTTTGTCTTTTCCTAAGATTTCCCATTATTCTTTGATATAGTTTAATGGTTTAATTTGTTATCATTCAGGGAGTATACGGGTATCCTATTGAAATTCAAGCACTGTTCTTCATGGCTTTAAAGTGTGCTTTGCTTTTAATCAAGCAAGATGATGATGGAAAGGAATTTATGGACCGAATAGTTAACCGCCTCCAAGCTCTAAGCTTTCACATGCGTAGCTACTTTTGGCTGGACTCGAAGCAGCTCAATGACATATATCGTTATAAAACTGAGGAGTACTCTCACACTGCAGTTAACAAGTTCAATGTTATGCCTGATTCTCTTCCAGATTGGGTGTTTGATTTCATGCCAAGTCGTGGTGGTTACTTTATTGGGAATGTTAGTCCTGCAAGAATGGATTTCCGCTGGTTCTGCTTGGGTAACTGTGTGGCAATTTTATCATCTTTGGCGACTCCTGAGCAATCTGCAGCTATAATGGATCTCATTGAAGCACGTTGGGAAGAGTTAGTCGGAAAAATGCCACTGAAAATTTGTTATCCAACTTTAGAAAGCCACCAATGGCGTATTGCAACTGGCTGTGACCCAAAAAACACAAGGTGGAGTTACCACAATGGGGGCTCTTGGCCAGGTGAGTTTATGCTAAGCTTAATTAACATCTAGACAGAAGATGATACACATTCTTGTGTGCTTGAGAAAGTGTTCCCGATTTGCTATTGGATTTTAGTCCCAGACCCTTTAATAATACTTGTGTTACAAATTTAAAAGTATGTCCAATGACATGACAGTATGCACTGTTAGATCTAGAAAATAAAATCTCTTGAAATGAACAATCTCAAGTAAAATGAAAAGGATCATGTTCCGCAAACACTGATGTGAACACTAAAATGAAAATATTGCTTCAAACATAACCCCAAAAATAAGACACAATTATAAGTCTCCCATACTTGTGTGCATGATTGTTTATTACATGTTCTGAACTCTTCTATACATGAGCAATTTTGTTTTCATATAGAATCTTCCAAGAGATAAATAATTTATGTAAATGTTTTTGGTGCAGTGCTTATATGGCTACTCACAGCTGCATGTATCAAGACCGGCCGTCCCCAAATTGCAAGACGTGCCATTGAACTTGCCGAAAGCCGGTTGTCCAAAGACCATTGGCCAGAATATTATGATGGAAAGCTTGGAAGATATGTTGGAAAGCAAGCTCGGAAATTCCAAACCTGGTCTATTGCAGGGTACTTGGTGGCTAAGATGATGCTTGAAGACCCTTCTCATTTGGGTATGATATCACTTGAGGAAGACAAACAGACGAAACACCTTATAAAAAGATCTGCCTCGTGGACCTCTTAAAACTTGATATGCTTCAATTTCAACCTTCAATCTCTTTCTTTATCCTTCCTTGTCTACGTTTAAGCATTGCTTTAGATATGTAAAATAATTAAAGAAAGGGTCACGGAATTCATAGACTTAATTTACTTGAATAATGATAATATTTGTTCTATCAGTACAGAATGTAATGCTTTTTATTTTCATATTTCTGTTCCTGATGTATTTTGCATCCTCTTTCCTGTATTCTTGACCTGGACAAATATGAAGATGTGTAATTCAGCAAAATAAATGTGCATTGGGGTCTTAAGGCAGCATCTAGTTTATGCTATATTGCCTATCAAACATTATGTAGATCCGTAACTATTTTATTTCTGTTCTTCATTTATGTCATGTGCCTAATGTTCTTACTTCGGATTTCTTGTAATTTTTTTTTTTTAATGGCTCCACTATTGGTATAGGTTCCGTGCCTTGAATTTAATGCCAGTGGTGTGCAGAATGTGATATTGAAGCCATGGAACAAACCCGTTCCCCTGACTTCAACAGAAACAGAAATCATGCAGTTGGTCGCTGGTCCAATAAATTTATTTGATGGTGGCTACAACGGCATTTACAGTCGCCAGTGCCACCACGCCAATTAATTAGTACCTTAGAAAAAAAATAGTATATGGTTTTACTTTTGAAGTCGGATTTGTTCCATAGTTTCTTTTGAAAGGAAAAAAAGAAAAGAAAAGAAAAGTAAAACCATATACTAATAGTATAATGACATTACACGTACGTATATATAAATTTTATTTTTATTTTTAAAAAAAAAACTCATGTCTACCACATGAAACAAGAATACTTTAAAAAATACACATTTAATATAACTAAACATATTAAACACGTACTAACATTTATTTATCGTATTATATTAATACAAAAATACTTCAACTTGACTTATCATAATACTTTTATCAATACTTTTTTGAAAAGTATAATTTTTAATTTTATTGGGGTGTGTCATTATATACAACAATTATATTATAAAAAACAATATGTTTAGTTCCATGTTTTACTATTTATATTAAACATCAACATCTTCATGTTTTTACCTTTTATTATAATCTTGATTGTTTTATCTATTAAGATTTTTCTATAGTTTGAATGATTAGGTCTTATTACCATATATAATATGTATGTATATTATAAGTGGTGGGACATTGCATGTAACTTTAAATTCTAGATCATAAATGAACTCTGGAAGCATGTTATTACAATTTAGGTCCAAACCAAAATCTATCTATAGGACAGTTCTCATGACCTAATTGTCTTGTTGTATAGTAAGGTCCACTTCTAGGTGCGTGTCCATGAACTATAAATCACCATCCAAAACATGATAATTTATAATGGGCTGGTGGCACTACCAAGCTACCACACCCTGCAATGCATATAAGTGGTTGAACCGCCCAATACCCAACCCCAAGTTCCAACTAAATCCCGTTCCTTCACACGTGTCCAAAACACGAGGACTCAAAGACTTCGAGATTTGAACCTAAAGTCTAAACTAACGTACACAAGGGGAGAGAGATCAAAGGTGCGTTTGTTTCCTGAAACTTCGTTGTATCATACAACTTTCATTTCCTAAAAAAACAACCACATCAGAGAGAGGAGCAATGAAGGGAGGACCGAAGAGGCCGATCCACGCAGTGGCGACGTGGGTACGGAGGCAACCACCGAAGATCAAGGCGTTTCTGGCGGTGGTGTCAGGCATTGCGGCGTTGTTGTTCTTGCGAATGGTCGTTCACGATCACGACAACCTTTTTGTTTCTGCCGAGGCTGTTCACGCCCTTGGAATCTCCGTTCTCATTTTCAAGCTTACCAAGGAAAAAACATGTGCTGGTAAGCTCAAATTAAAAAAGCCCTTTTTGTGTGTGCAATTCACGGTTTGGTTTAATTTTGATAATTGTGAAGGTAATGAAAAAAGGGGATTAATTAAATATTATACTCTAAATTAGAAATGTTAAAGTATTAAGGATTTTGAGAAAAAAGTCTAGCTTTGATTTAAATTTTGATAGGGTACTCTCTGTATTAGTAATGTCAATTAGTTTGGCTACATTCTTGCATTGTACTTAATATAATGCAAAGTAATTACTAGTACTAATTTCTTGTCATTCTCAATTGATAGTCTTGGTGGGCCTTTGTTTCGAGAAAGCTCCATTTCTAGTGAAAAGTAACAATTTGGAATCCCAATGACTAATTTTTTTAAAGCTTTTCTTCTTTATTATGCTATTTTGCTTTGACATCAGTTTGTAGCTTGGAAATTGTGATAGATTTGTTTAGATTATAACCTTTTTTTTTTTTTTTTTTTAACGCCTGTTTGGTTTTATTGTTGTTGATTATCTGCAGGGATTTCACTCAAATCACAGGAACTAACAGCTATATTTCTGGCCGTTAGACTCTATTGCAGTTTTGTCATGGAATTTGATATACACACACTACTTGATTCAGCAACATTGGTGACAACCCTATGGGTTATCTATATGATTCGTTTTAAATTGAAGTCTAGTTACATGGATGATAAAGACAACTTCAAATCTTACTACGTGGTGAGTCCTCAATCAAATTTGATATACACGCACTTCTTTTTGTATCTTCACATTTCCATCATCCATTTGTTTATTAAAAAGAAAAAAATTTAGCTCGATTTGCCAACATTGGTGTGTATTATTATTTTATGGTGAAACTATTGTTTTCGTCCCTGAACTTTGAAAAGTTCATTTTTCGTCTCTGAACTTATGAAAAAATTCATTTTTACACATGAAATTTCCAGTTTTTAAAGTGGAGTATCCCATGGCTATTTCATTACACTCTTGTTCATAGCTTTTTTAATAATTTACTTCTTTTGTAAGTTCTAAAATCTGACCAGAACTTTAAAAATCACCTCGAGTCCTTTAAGAAAAGGTTGAAGCCTATGAGGATTTTGTTTCTCCATGTGTAGATATGTAGGCCTGGCCAAATTGGAACAGAATCTGTCAACCTACCCAAACCAAAAGGGAAAAACGAGTATGGGTAGAGTATTCATAAAAAAAAAAGAAAAAGAAAAGTATGGTAGAGTTAATTTTTTACCTGCGAAAAACGGGTCAACGCGAAACCCGACCAGTGAGAAAACGTATTGGGTATGGGTTTAACCCGATGGCCAGATATTTTAAAGCACAAATTTGTCCTAAACTTGTCATAAATCATTTAGCAAAAACTTCTTTGTGTTGTGTATCAGTGTATGAATAATTAGGATCATTTTCTCATCTTTGGTTGTAGTTTGTTGAAGTTATTTAACTTTTTTTTTTTTGTTTGTTGAAGTTATTTAACTTAGATGGCTGTAAGTTGTATTAATGTTGTGATAGACCTTTTTCCTTTTCTTTTTGTTTTGTGCGTGTGTGTGGGTGTGTGTGGTGGTTAGAATCATACGATACCTATTGAATTGGGAGAAAAAAGATGCATTTCGTATTGGGGATGCTCTTATTATGTATGATACATATGTATATTGTATGGATCATATTGATACTTTATATGTGAATTTATTTTGGGCCAATGCAAATTTATGAGATTGGGCTATATCTTGTTGAGCCCAACAACAAAAAATATAACTTTTTAATTGTTTATTGAACTTATTTTAGAAATTTACCATCTGAGAATTTTCTTAATTTAATCTATGTTGTTTTTCCTTGATGCAGTTGGTACCTTGTGCTGTGCTATCATTATTAATTCATCCCACAACGCAGCATCATATCTTGAATAGGATTTTCTGGGCATTCTGTGTTTATCTTGAAGCTGTTTCAGTGCTACCCCAGCTGCGGGTAATGCAGAACACAAAGGTATGTTAAAGTAACACAGGCATGCCCTATTAGTTATTTATTTTGAAAATATAAGTAACTAGATATTTAAGACTATTATTTTTCTGTGTTCTGATGGTGCATCATCCATGGAACATTAAGCTGTTTTTTTTTTTAATAATTAAATTTCATAAATGACCTTTATATAATTTTGTTTCTCATCTTCATTTCTTCAAATTCCCAGATTGTTGAACCATTCACGGCACATTATGTATTTGCGCTGGGAGTTGCAAGGTTCTTGAGTTGTGCGCATTGGGTTCTCCAGGTTCGATAATGGTTTCTTAAAACTGCTATAGATTCCATGTATGAGATATGATTTGCTTCTCGGTGTTCTAGTAATTAAGTGGTAGCTTAATTTTTCTAAAAGCTATTGATATGCACATACTGGGAGTTACTATGTCTGACACTTGCCTGCTTAGCACACATGTCAAGTAGTGAAGAACTGGAGAGACTAGCCTAAAAATTTACATATCTATTTCAAAATGTGTTACCACTGTATATAATCAATCGGCAGAATGACTGAAGATTTTTTTTTTTAAATTTGTGATGCATGGATGCCCAAGGATGTGTTATTTGTTATAATAGCTAGTTTTGAAATAGAGTCCTCTAGGTTCTTCATGCACATTTCCATTATAGTGTTAATGTCTTCATGAGTTTTTGTATAAAATTTCCTGTATGATATTTGCTTCACTGATTGTTAACAAATTACACCGATACATTTTTAGTTTCTGAAGGTATGAATTCCTTCTTCTGCGCAGGTATTGGATACTCATGGCCACTTGCTGACAGCTCTGGGTTATGGTTTGTGGCCTTCTATGGTTCTCCTCTCAGAAATTGTCCAGACTTTCATTCTTGCAGATTTTTGTTACTACTATGTCAAAAGGTAGGTAACATGCTTTTTTTTGGGTGCAAAATTCACGTGTTATATACTTTCATAATGAGCACACTGTAAAGGGTTTCCTCTGGATGCAGCCTTGTCGGCGGACAACTTGTTCTGCGTCTCCCCTCAGGAGTGGTGTAAGCTTGAAATGCTTCAATCTTTTTACATAAAGTTATATAGTTCAGTAGAATCTTTCAACCTTGGCAAGTTAACCATGTAATGTCATTTGTAGTATTTAGCAGTTGTTAGGAGATTTAGATAGTTTCTTCTTGACACGATGCAAAGTTTCGTGAGCTATCTTCACTGTTTTCGGTTCAGGTTAATTGTTCTGAGCATGAACTTGACATAAAAATATCAGTTCTCAATGTCACTCAACCTTAGTCCGTGACTGTGATTAGTTAATTTCATTTTACATACAAAAAAAGAGAGGGAGGGGGAGCTGATTTCATTGTTAATTCAATTGTTGGGGGAGGAGGATTCAAATCCTAGTTCTCTAGACCATATAATACCACTAAGCTACAAACCTCTTATCGACATTTACATTTTAGATTTCCCACACCCACAGCCACTTTAACCCTCTGAATACTTGAAATATTAAGTTTTGTATACTATATTATTTTCAGAGTTTTTGTTTGTCTAGTCATTTCTTTTATTTTACAACAATGACACTTTTTGTTAACTAAACCAATTGATATCCACTATTACACATATCAAAGTGATACAATAATGCTTGTAGAAGCAATAAATTTCTAAAAATTCCTTCAATTTCTTTGGAAATAGTAATGTGTATATATCATCTTAATGTGCTGGCTTTCGTTTTCATAACATACAAATATAGATTTTGTGCGACTTTGTACAGCTATCAGGTCGCTTTAAGTTAGCATCTTCCACTTCCACAGGGTTAGCCAATCCAGTAAAATAGCTGCGTGCTACTTTCCAGCTCTTAGGCTCCGTTTGTTTCGATGTAAAATATTCTCCACCGTAAAATATTTACAAATGCAAATGATTTACAGGAAAATGTTTGTTTTTCCGATGTTTGTTTACACTTTAGGAAAATGGTCCAAAAAATATTTTACATTATGTGTTTGGAGCAACGTAAAACAAAACAAAACCCAAAACCACCGGAAATGGAACCATGACCGCCAACCCACCCCGCAACCCACCACAAACTCCACCAGCCACAACAATCCGCCGCCCACAACAACCCACCGCCGACCACAGATCCTCAAGCAAACCACAACAACAAACCCACAAATCCATCCTTCAACCAAATCCAGCCATAACCCACAGATCCTCAAGCAACCCACCACAAACCCACCAGCCACAAACTCCACCAGCCACCGCAACCACCGCTACCCTACGCCATCGCAACCACTGTGACCCACTGCGACCACCACGAGCATCAAATACCCAGAACACAAAAAAAAAAAAAAAAACCCAAAACATACAAACAAACCCCACCGCGAGCCACGCCGCCACAACCACCGTGACGGGCGATGGGTGGGTCACGGCCGTGGAGATCGGCATCTCCAGATCTGGTGCGAGAGAGACATTGG
The DNA here is from genome assembly GCA_907173295.1 of Fagus sylvatica. Lineage (NCBI taxonomy): Eukaryota > Viridiplantae > Streptophyta > Magnoliopsida > Fagales > Fagaceae > Fagus > Fagus sylvatica. Next base: position 34,853,075 of record OU015764.1, on the reverse strand, counting down.
CTCTAGGGATGGCAACGGGGCGGATCGGGACCGGATCATGGGCGACCCGAACCCGCCCCGAACATGTACTACTAATACCCGACCCCGCCCCGCCCCGGTGGTCGGGGCAACTTATCCCGCCCCGCTCCCGAACCGCCCCGCCACACATCGCCCCGCCCCGCCCCGAGAATTGGGTTATTGTGCATTAACCCGACCCGACCTGAATTTATTAATAGTTACAAGAGTGCTTTAAGTCACAACTTGGGAAAAGCAAGCAAGCAACCATAAAAACAAAAACACCTAATTGCAGGATTTAACAGATTTAAAAAACATTTGGTGAATTTTCTTTATTTGCTACAAGTAATGATTCTTTGTCTTTTTTTACATAACTACCAAAAATAACTAAACATGATTAGCAAGGTTATAACAATCTTTAGAAAAACCCAAAAGCAACTAAAGGTAAATAGCAAAACTTATCTAAAAAAGTAAAAAATCAAACTTCAGGACTCCCTGAATCCTTTAAAAAAAAAAAAAGTGCAGAACATACCCAAAGACCCACAAAGAGACGGCAAGGAGCATTGTACCAACCATCACCCACTCATTTCTTGTAACAGGACCACATGGTTAGCAATTTTAAAATCTTTGTACCTACACTGAAAGGCAGTTGTGGTGAATAGTCTTATAGTTGGGGATAACTTTTGCTTACCATGTGGTTGTCTTTGAATAGTAATATGTGGTCCAAATTTTGTGCAGCTGGGGGAGAGAGCTCAAGTGTTTTAAGGATATGGACGGTAGTGATTTTGTAAGCAAAAAACAAGTTGAATCTCTACTAAAGCTCCACTTCAAAATCACTTGGTATAACTTTTGCTTACCACATATAATACTATGCTCCAGTTTCTTTGCAGCCATAGCAGGGGCATCTGGTGGGCGGCAGCTTAGAAAGGCAGAAAAAAAAATGAGGAAGTGAGAGAAAGGTAGCTTAGAAAAAGGGGTTTATATATGAAAACCCTAGAGGGGCAGTTTTGTAAATATACTCGGGTCGGGGCGGGGCGGGTCAAATAAAATCCGTGACCGCCCCGCCCCGGGTATCGGGGCAATTTATATAACCCGTAACCGCCCCGTCACCTCTACGGGGCGGGGAATACCCGTACGGATCGGGGCGGGTTGGAGCGGGTCGGGTCGGATCGGAGCAAAATTGCCATCCCTAATTGGCTCAGGGGTGCGAGGAGAGCCGGCTCGAGGTGGGGGGGTTGTGCGAGGAGGGGGTGGCTCGTGGTGGGGGGTTGTGCGAGGAGGGGGTGGCTGGGCACTGGGCAGAGAGCAGAGGCAGAGAGCAGGGCAGAGAAAGAGAAAAGAGAAAGGGAGCAAGCAGAAGCACCACGCGTGTTTTTGGAAGGAAAATGGTTTACGGAAAATTTTTCCGTAAACCGTTTTCCTTTTTTTTGTTAAGGATTTTCCGGTCAAACTGAAAAAATTTTCCGTTGACTATATTTTACAAGCAAACAAACATCCGAAAATGCTGAAAATATTTTCCGTAAAATATTTTACAGCGAAACAAACGGAGCCTTAAATACAATAGAAAATTTAGTTGTCCCTCCACTGCCTCCAAAACTCTCACCCAATTCCCAAAGCCTCATTAGGTTTCCTAGTGTTTCTTCTGCTCACAAAAAGACAGAGACAAGATGCACTTGTGGACAATCAATTTGTCAGCCAGTATATCAGCCATCCGTGGAATCATTTATGGGTTAATTTTTAAACACACAATAAGCAAAATATAATTTAAAAATTTATTTATTACGTTATTGATTTGATATTAATTATATTTATTGTTCTGTTAAATTGCAATTTTCTAATATTAAAATTGTCAATAGTTGTAATATTTTCCATTGAAAAACTCAAAGCTCTTGACACAAACAGATAGTATATACAAAGTGTGATTTTACCTAGATAATTAAACAAGAGTAACACTTAGATACAGTTTCTTAGGTCAATAACATTAAGTTACTAGTTGAATTCAAATACATTGAATTTAAATATTTTTGGAAAAGATAATATTGTTTGTGTTTTATTGGTTAGTGCAAATGTGCAATCATGTGTTTGAATTCAATTGGGAAACCTAATGTACTTGACCTAAGGAACTGTATCTAAGTTTTACCCATTAATCAATGATGTTTTCTAGACGTTACAGGTAATTCATTATTCATGGATAGCAGTGCCTTAAACAATGGTGTTTTTTTGTATGGGGTCTGGTAGCTGAGATAGTGTGCAAGTGCAACCCTATCATAATCCTTTTTCAAATGTGATTATCGGCATATGATCATTGCCAGAGGATACTATTACACAGTTTGCCAAATTGCCAGCTGCAATAGTAATATTAGCCTAAACAACATTAAAGAAGTTACCACTGAGAGTTGGGAGCGAATATGGCTATTTTTGGTACGTATACAACTGCGGCGCACCAAAATTCTTGACTAGAATTTAATATTTTTCTGGTTACTCGGTGTACTTATCTTTATAAACCTTTAGTTTTATTAAAAAAAAGCTATCTACTGTCAACTTTATTACAATTATTTTATAAATTGACGAGCTTATTTACCAAGTGGAGCTACTTAATGATTAAATTATCCTTCAATATCATTTATTCTGTTTAAAAAGAAAGAACAGAAAAAGTTATAGAACCGACAATCCATTATATGATGACGGGTAATAAGACTATCTATGTATATTAAAGATTACATGACTTATTAAATTTTTTTGAATAAGTCACATGATTATTAAGTAAATCATATGATTAAAAATACACATGAATAGTTTTTTAAGTTGTCACGTATTGGATTGAATGAACTTTTCAGAAATTCTGTCCACCTAAATCTACCCCGTCAACAACCAAAAACCTATCTCACCAAAATACTTAGCAAAGACACAAAACTAAACCAAACCCATTTTCTCCTAGTTTGCTTTGTGATTTTTTTCACTGACTTGATCATCATGTAGGGTGCCTTCAACCAATTCTACTTGTTGGTCTCTGACCTAATGAGTAGATCATTTTCTTTTTGCATACTCCTAGCCAGTAAGTCATTGGATGTTAAATTCTTCATGCTTGTTAGATCCCTTATCACGGTTTATGGTTTACCACGGCTCTATTCATAACTTCACCCACCTACTGTTATTTTTGAAATTATTTATTTGGAGTGAAGATAGAAATTTTTAACTAGTCTAGTTTAAGTGTGTCTGTGAGAGTTCAAACCCACATTCTCAAAGAGGGATGGGGATCAAGTGAAGAGAAGGGGACACCATTGGACAACTATATATTAGATTTTTTAAGTAAATAATTGAATATTATTTTTACAGAATATAATTATTGAATCTTGCCAACTATGTTTGCACTCATATAATCGAGTATGAGGAGGTTAATTTTCATCTGGTAATTACTTACTTGAGCTTGGCTCACCTACTCCATTTACAAAGTTGACCCATTTATTATTTCACTATTTGCTTATTATAATGGGTAGTCCAAGTTGGACTGACTTTGGAGAATGATTGTTGATGTCTGCCTGGCATGATCTCGTTAGACGTAAGCAAATTTTTTTTTGCATGTATCCTAGTAGAATATAATACATTACAAATGCGGGTCCAAACTTCATTAATTTGATTTGTTTGATTCCTATGAGCTCATCTAATAATTGCCCTTCAATAGAAAGAACTGTTCTTAAAACCTAATCCTTTAGGCTTTAGTAGTCGGTAGTAAGTGGGACATAGGAACCGATTAATATTAAATTTCATAATAATGATTGACTTTTATTTTCTTCTTGCTTCTAAAATAAGTAAAATCAAATAATGGATGGCGTCTAGTCCTATAATAACTCAAAAACCATTATTTATTGCTGTATTTGATTTTGTGCGGTTTTTATAAGTGTTTTAAGACTGTTGACTTTTATCTAACTAAAAATTGAAGGAAATTAGAAGATGTAATGAGAAAAGATAATTTCCCTTATGGGTAGACATTAGAAAAAAAAAAAAAAAAAATCTTTGTATTTTATTTTTGGGCAAGCAGTTTCCTATTTATATTTGATAATCTAAAATAACAATAATAGATAAAAAGGATTTGAAACATGATTTTCTTCTATATATTTATTTAGAGTTTAAAATAACAACTTTCTTCCGAGTAAAGAGAATAAATTTTTTGATATTTCTAAAGCCAGACCATAGGATTAAATATGAACCATGAACTAAAGTGATGATTCTTAACAGTAATACATCACGTCAATATATTCAGCCAAAAAAAAATAGTGTCATTATCAAACATCTATAACTGGTGTCCTTATTATTATTTTATTTTTTTTAGTGATATGGCCTAAACGGGGACCAAATTTAATTTAATTTAAGCATGTTGCCAATTTGGCATTCACTTCATGAAATGAATACAGCTGTGGTGCGACTTTGTACAGCTGTTTAAGTGGCAATATGAGAGCAACTCCAACACTCTTGTAAAACCGCTCTTTATCTCTATTTGTAGAGAATAAAACGCAAAAAACTGCTCCAGCAGTAGTGTAAATCAACTCTGTATCTGTAAATTTTTTTACAAAGTGTACAAATGAAAAGCTACTGTTCACTTTGTATCCGATTAAAAAACTATTTCTGAAACCGCGGGACACAACCGACTATATAATCTCTATTTTTTTTCTTTCCCTCATTTCATCTGATTTTTTCTCTCTTCTTCTCTTTTCCTTTCTTCTCTCTGTGCTCTCTCTTCTCTTCGGGCTTGGGTTTGCGGTTGGAAACCCAAGTGGTTGACGGCAAGACTGATTGGATCGGTGGCTTGGGCTTGCCAGCGTGGTGGTGGTTGATTCGGTGGCTTGGGCTTGCCGATCTCGGCGTGGTGGTGGTTAAAGGCGTGGTACTTGATTCGGTGGCTTGGATTTTCCGGGTTTTGCCGGTTGGGTTTGGGTTCACGGCGTGGTGGTGGTCGACAGCTTGGGCTTGGGTTTTCTGGGTTTTGCCGGTTGGGTTTGGGTTCACGGCGTGGTGGTGGTTGACAGCTTGGGCTTGGGTTTTCTGGGTTTTGCCGGTTGGGTTTGGGTTCACGGCGTGGTGGTGGTCGACAGCTTGGGCTTGGGTTTTCTGGGTTTTGCCGGTTGGGTTTGGGTTCACGGCGTGGTGGTGGTCGACAGCTTGGGCTTGGGTTTTCTGGGTTTTGCCGGTTGGGTTTGGGTTCACGGCGTGGTGGTGGTTGACAGGCTTGGGCTTGGGTTTTCTGGGTTTTGCCGGTTGGGTTTGGGTTCACGGCGTGGTGGTGGTTGACGGCTTCGGCTTGGGTTTTCTGGGTTTTGCCGGTTGGGTTTGTCTGAAAGAATAAAAAATATAATATTTAAATGAGATAAAAGAATAAAAAAGTATATTTAAATAGAGTAGAGAGTGAAATAGAGAGTACTGCTGGAGAGTTTGTGTAAAAAAATAAATAGAGAGTTGCTAAATAGTGTAAATATAGAGATAGAATAGAGATAAGTTTAAACAACTGCTGGAGTTGCTCTGAGTGAGGCTCATTCCATAAGTCCCACGAACACGTCACCATCGCTTTCTACGAAACTCTCATCTCATCGACACAGTCTCAAATTTAGTGCATGTGTAATGGGGTTGTCATCTAAGCTTAGTTCCCTCGGTACTTTAAAAGAATCACCAATTCTTTTTTCTTTAAATATATATATATATATATATATATGGACAAAAAAAAGAAAAATTAGATTGCATTTGTTGGAAATTAATAGACAAGTATAAGTATGAAGTTATAACTTACATTAAAAAAAAAAAAAAAAAAAAAAAAAAGCAAAAATATTGTTTTACTCCCTAAACTTTGTATAAAGTTCGATTTTTATTTGTAAACTTTGAAAAGTTCGTTTTTCATCCTTAAACTTTAAAAAAGTTTGTTTTTACACACGAATTTCTTCTTTTCAAAACAAACTTTTTTAAAGTACAAGGACGAAATTTATGTGTAAAAACGAACTTTTTTTAAAGTTTAGAAACGAAAAACAAACTTTTCAAAATTTAGGGACGAAAACCGAACTTCATACAAAATTTAGGGACGAAAAAAAATACTTTTGCCAAAAAAGTATGAAGTTATAATTTTTTCTCTTTTTTCCTAAAAAGTAAAATCAAATTTAACAAAAAAAAAAATTGTATTTCCAATATAAACACAATATTAATCTTATTATAATGCAAAATGATATGCGAATTATGTAGCTATAAGTGTAAGGTGGCTGATGATTGAGGTACTTCTCACTTGGAAAATAGTTTGGTTTTCGTCACATATCACCAATAATGCAGTCCTAAGTCCTAACTCCTAACAACTCATTGATTGCTATCCGTTTGGTAGTCGAAAGAGTTGGGCAGGAGAGGCGTGTCTTATCGTATTAGAGATGACATTATCACATTACTAATTAATTAGCTTGTCACACGGAAAGACAGAAGTTGATAATACTGATAAGTCTTAACCTAAAAAGGTTTCAGGACATGGTTAAATTAAGTTACGTCGCAAGCCCATAGGCTATATCCAAATATATTAAAAAAAATTTAGAACCAATCACTTAGTTTTCGACAGATGGAATTATCCTTAGTGTCACATTTGTTTTTACCCTTAAAAGAAGGGCTTCCACAATGAATTATTGAGGTGGCGATTCTTCAAATATCGAATATTTGTAAGTTGTAAGTTGTAACATATCAATACCTTTTTTTTGTGGTCGGTTCTGATTCATAATAAAGTTTTAAGAGTTAAAATTTTATTTGTGTTGAATTCTTGAATCGATTACCTTTTCTATATACGAGTGGTGTTAATATTAGCGTGGGAAAGATTTTTTTCTTCCGCGCAGGATGGACTCCGACAAGAATGACACCTACTGACTATACTTCTCTATCAACTTTATTCTGAATGTGTTAGTGGTGATATGAATTTAGAACGCATAGAAATTTCTTGGTCCTTTTTTGGATTATTTTTTTATTGGAGAAGTATAGTTTTGTTGACTTAATTAATTAACTGAGCAGTCTAAGTTACATTCCCATATTGTTTATGTGATCACATCATTGAAAGATCCTACCAATTTATTATAAAAACTTACATTACACTAGATATGATTTTTATCACATCAACAATATAATAAATAACAAATGATATTATCGATATTATAAAATTTAGTACGTAAGTTTTATAAATTGATATATAACCAATTATAAAAAGTAATTCATACATTTATTTATGAAGTTGTGAAAATGACTCCAATTGTATTTATTATCATATTAATTTGTAACATTTTGTAGTAAAATTGGTAATAGTTTTAGTATTTTCTAATAAATAATTTTCTTATTACTATTTTCTTTTATCTTTAAAAATTAATGCATGAGTTTGTAACTTATGAACTAAAATTAATACTATCTCTAACAATCTTTTTTCTTTAAAAAACTAATGTTTTACTAATAAAAGAAAAATCAGATATTTACTATTTAGTTATCGTGTTTTTGAAGTGTCATCAATTTATAAATAATAGTCAAATTGATAATAATTTTAGCATTGATTTTCCTTTAAATCGTCAGTGAGAATTTGTCCAAAAACAAAAACGTCGGTGAGAAAAACCTTTTTCGTAAATATAGTTTTTTTAATGGGATAGTCAAATGAATCCGAATCTGCCTTTCTAGTGATACCTCGTTTTATCTTCAAGATTTCGATATTTTTAATGGTTGCAAAACACAGTTCCGCATAGAAGAGTTATCTGAAAAGGGCCGGGTACGTTAAAACTATGCGCTAGCTGCCTTGAGCCACTTGGAAACACCATCCACTCTAAATAATACAAAACAAATTAAAGTGTGCCTTAGCCTACTCCAGATGATTCCAATTTTCAATTGCTTTTCGTTACCAGATATTCCCTGATGAATGATGACTTAGTCATTATGGAATTCCATTTTTATTTTATTTCACTTCCGCGTACATATCCTTTGCTTGCATGCATATCTAGCTGGCTAGCTCTACCTTTTTTTTATTCTTTCTAGCTCTTTCTTGACTCACATTATATGCTTTGCTATAAATAGGAGCAACCTTGGCTCACTTAATACGCACTAAATATTAAGGTTTTCAACTAGGGTGGAAACAAAATCTATCCATCTTCTATCTTCACTAGTCTTCAGCTAGCTATGGCAATCTCAAAGGCTTTAATTGCTTCTATTCTCATTGCTCTTCTCGTTATCCATCTCGTTGAAGCTGATCAATTGGTAAAGTTTTATCAATCATTTAATTAAGACCTCATTAATTCCCTTTCGCTTTCTAAGTTCTAACACGACAATATGTTGTTGAGGGATGCAGGTGAACACAAATGCAAAACCGGGTTCCCCCAAGAAACAAATAGGTGACTACTTTTATTTTATATATGATGGTGCTGTTTGATGGAATCATATATGATATATAGTTAATTGGCTAACGTTTTGAATTATATATATATACGCTATGCTTTCAGATTGTGGAGCAGCATGTACTGCTCGGTGTCAATTATCATCTAGGCCAAACCTGTGCAAGAGGGCATGTGGGACTTGCTGTGCTCGCTGCAGCTGTGTTCCACCAGGCACTTCCGGTAATCGTGATGTATGCCCCTGCTACGCCACCATGACCACCCATGGCGGCAAGCTCAAGTGCCCTTGAAAATATTTATATATCAGTCAGCTGCTTTGTTGTGTTGAGGTCTTATATATTGAGAGGTGTCCTTGAAAATAAAATTGTGTACTAGTATATAGACGCATATCACTTTGTATAAAAGCTGCTAAAGAATCGTTGCTATTGTGTTGAATAACAATAAAAATAGTGGTTGTTATTTGTTTTTAACGTTAAATGAATAATGAAGTTTGAAGTTTGAACTCTGTCTCTGTCTCTGTCTTCTTTATCTTCATTTGGTTTAGGGAATTATAGTTCTAGAAGCCTCAATGAATATATGAACAAAGTCCATAAATTTAAATTCATAACCAAAAGATATGACGAGAATTCATATTAAGAATTCATGAAAGAGAATCCCCTCTTTCTGTTTTCGAGAGAGATTAGGTGGTGGTGTTAGCTACTTAGCTGGCTTGTTGCTGAGCTTTGTTCTCTGTTTGTTTGCAGCTCTGCTGCTTTTAGTACTGGATGTTGTGTTTGAATACAAACTTTAAAAGAAAAAAAAAATCTCATTCATTAAAAAAAGAGAGAAAAAACAGAAAAGATGAGAAAATGTTCGGGTCATATGGGGTCGTCCTAAGCATCTTGACAGGAGATTTTTAATACCAATTTTTCCGTGTGATGTGGGGGGTGCTTACATTTTTGTCCGTTAATAGAGTTGACCATAGATTTACGGGTTACCCTTTAAAGGAATTAGAACTTAGGACTCAAGTCTCGACTCCTTGGCCAAGATTTCAATAACCTTGTAATCAATACAAAAGTTTTTGTAATTGTAAGTTTGTAACAGTGTAAAAATAAAAAAGTGCCATCCACAAGAGCAAACGATTGATCATTCCATTATCTGTGATATGAAGGTTTACAACATATTTGGTACTGCATGTCTACCCATAAATAAATAAATAAAATTTTTAAAAAAAATTATAATCTAGACTATACAATACATTGAATTTCTCAATGTATCTTAAACTAAAGATTTGTGTATTTTCTCACTAAGAATAGAAACAGTTATATCTAACATACATATATATATATATATATATATATATATATAGGATAAATATTATCTCACGCCACTTAGGTTTAGGTTTAAATAGGGTAAAAATCGTAATGTGAGTTCGTTGTCCAATTTTTTTTTTATTCCACCACGTTAGCACAACCATAGTTCTCTTTTCATCAAATAAATGTAGGGTAATTCTAGATTTTCATAATTTCATCCTCACAAAACCATATCTCTTCCCAACTTTATTTTCCAATTTGATCACTATTTATATTGACGGTCCCGGTTTCGAGTCAATACAGGCACAGCTGCTAAATTAGTCTCTACCAATTAGGCCGACCGAATCCCAAGCCCATAATATCTCAGCCCAATTTGTTCTGCTGAGAGAGCTGAAATGTCCATAAAATATTAATTGTTTTTAGTCCATTACTCCATTTACCCTACAGATCAGAAAAGCTTATTCTCAATTTAGACCCCTTTCATTTCTTTCTGACCCCTTAGCCCTTACCATACGACACTCTCTACCATGATGGAAATGTTTTTATAGTTAGGAATAGATATGATATCACCAAAAATATCCGCATGGACGAACGACACCCCCAAGACCATATACTCAACGGTCGTCCAAACAAAGACGTCCGTCCATAACCAACCCAAGACCAAATCGCGCATATCAAGCGAACGTTACGCCAGCTACCCTTAATGAATTGCTGGTGCGTTACAATCATGATTCAAAATCCCCTTAACTACGAACGAGAATGAAGGGCGGCATTAAAACCCCCCAAAACGGTCAATAAGTCTGGACACACTATAAAAGCAACCCCCCATCCACACCAAAGGTACAGATCATTCTTTTTTTTACTACTCACTCACTACATTCTGCTAGAAGTTTTCTGATCTTTTGCTCCGATCACTGACTTGACCGTCGGAGAAACCTGCACCGGACCCCCTCCGGTGCCTTCTCTGACCTGTCAATTGTGACCGCAGGTCTTCCAAAGGCTAAGTCGAGGCGCAGGAAGGGACCCACTGATTTTTGACATCATCAAGATATATGGTTCAAATTTTTTTTTAATGAATAAACTTTGTGCCTTGCACATTTCTTTGAAGTCATAGAGATATTTTTTATTTTTCCTGTGAGTTTCACTATAATTGTTGGAGTGCTAGAGGTTTTAGTTCGTGCAAACGAGGAATTTATTGAAGAAGTTTGTTGAATGAAGAGTCTAAGGGTTATGAACTACTATAAAGAAAACAGATAGTTTGCAAAGGTTGTCAAGAAGGGGAAAGAATCATCTCCCATTGAAAACTTTCAATTTCCTCAAATTTTTAACTAGAATTATTACACGTAACATTTATTTGATTTTATGTGATTTCCATGAGTTTTTTAAGATTATTGGATTTTTTTTTAAATGTCACATGTCTCTTATTTAGCTAAAAATGAGAGGATATTGGAGGATTCAATGGGAGAGGATCCTCTCCTATCAAAAAAGGGCCAAATTGTCCAAGCGTCTTATAAGTAGATCTTGAAAGAGTTATTCTTTAGTTTTTCATTTTGTTATCAAATCTTTTGTCTTGTGCTTTATTGCTTTTATATTTGTTGCTTTAAGATTTGGTATTTATATATGTGGTAAAATATATATATATTCATATGGATTACTTAATAACTATGTGATTTAATAGTAACTAGACAATAGCCCGTGCATTTGCACGGGACAAGTTATCAAAATGCTTCTTTGATATTTCTTTCTTTCTTTTTCTTTGAATTCAATAGATTTTTTAATTGCCACTTTTCTACATTAGTTTTCAATGATTTTAAAATCAATGAAAGTTGAGTGTACTCTAAAGGTGAAATTTATTGTAATTTATAACCATTATATTTTCCCTATTTCTCACCAACAGACAACTCAAAAATTTTCAAAATTCTAATTTTTTTTTCCCCCTCAGTTTCTCGGCACCCAAAAGTGGGTTTCAGTTAAGCCACTAAAGAGGGTTGTTTAAGAAATGCAGAAGATTTTGTGTTAGGTACTTGAGTGAATGGTGGAACTCAGTTTAGAAATTGCTTAGTTATTTTGTTCGTTAATTTTCATGAAAATGAGACTTTGATTTGACTTGGAAAATAATTGTTTATTTTAATTCATGAAACAAAGAAAAGAAAATTGAAATGCTATTTCACAGAAGGACTTGAAAAATTGCATTGGATATGCCAAATGGTGGTCGCTTCCATAATTTCCCAAACAATCAACTCAATTTTTTTTCTTAAGTTCGATATTTTCACAAACAGAAAGGCAAAAGAAGGAATCATTCACAAAATTGAACATAGAATTTTCAATTCTAGATGAGAAATATAGAAAGATAGATGTTCACCTTACAATTGGTTAAGAGGGAAAAGACAAAAAGCCTAAAATATAGAAACTGAACTGCTAACCTGCTCAAATTTTATATATCTAGCAGTATTTAACTTTTAAATGTATTTATATAAAAAAAAAAATTACATGTAAATGTAAAAACCGTCTCCTTCTGTAATCTGCCCAATATCTAAATAAATGTCCAAGAATATTCAAAGAAAAGAGAAAATAATTAAAAAAAAAAAAAACCTAAAATTTACCAGAAATTATTGAGAGAACAATTTTTTTTCCCTTATCTCAAATCAATCCCAAACAAAGACCAATTGATTTGCTCTATCTACAATAAAAGAGAGAGAGAGAGAGATTTGAGATATGAGATATGAGAGAACCAAAGATGAAGAGGCCACTTTGGGGGCGGATAAAACAGAGTGGTTTGAGTGATTGCCTCCCTTTGAAGCTCCTTTCCAATCTCGCATCAAACTCGAAAATGCATCTTTGTGCTCTCCATGCTTTTTTCTGTGCTTTGTATGGCCAAAAATAAATAACTTATATTTTTCATTATTTTATAAAGAAACACAATGGACTATAGAGCACCAGTATTCTTAATATTGGGACTAATTGCAATCAACATTGATCGACTGACTAATTGAATCAACATTGATCACTATAAGCAATAAAACTCAAAAACCAAATCCATCTTAAACCTGGAAGGCAGTTCCGGAAAGCAAATTGTAAGCAACAAATAAAAGGCAAGCACATATATTTGGAAATCTGAAAAATGAAGATTGAAGAGCTTTATTGTGCTTGATAATTTGAATCCAGTACCTCATGTCACAATAGGCCAATTACAACTCACAAATAATAATCACTCCTGTAAAAGCTAAATTCATTCCTAGACCATGAACTGTGGGTGATGGTTATCATTAAAGAAGCATCATATAATTCAGAAGGAAACAACAAACAATTAGGCAGTTATTGGAATGGGAAAGACAAATAAGGTTAATAAAATAAATGGGTAAATTTTTACTTTCACTTTCATTAACCAAAGGAGAAACATGAAAGGATTATAAATTATCAAATTGAAGAGCTTTATTAAAACCTCGAGAATGTCAGGGTTTGATTGACAGTCGATCAATGTTGCTGCAAGAGGTGGCTAAAAAAAACCTAAAAAAGAATTCAATCTAAACCCCAAGAATAGAAATTGAAACCCAATTGAGATCAATTAAAACATAAAAACAAAATAAAAGAAAAATCACAAAGATCTGAAAGAGAGACCTATAGTAATTTCCACTTCATCTTCTTCCCCTCCTCCAAAATTCAATGTCAGCGACAATTTCTTGAAACAATCAAACTCTGAAAATTTCCATTATATTCTTTGAATATAAAAAAAACCAAAGAAGATCGAAAAAATTAAAAAATTAAAAACTTCACCTTATCGAAAGGCAAGAGCTCCCGGTCTGTGTCTTGACCTTGAGAATCTCAGATCTTCAGATTCTCAAGGCAAATAATGCGAAAACTCTCAAAGAAGTCTGTAAATATCAAATTCATAGATTGAGAGAGAGAAAACACAAAACAATAAAAATAAATAAATACAAATGACGATTTTGAAAGCAAAAAAAAAAAAAAGGTTTAATAGAGAAACCAATCCAAATGGCTTTGAAAGAAAGACCCAGACGGCAAAAAAGAAGAAGAAGAGAAAATAGAGTAGAAATACTTACTCAGGTATAGAGAGAGTCGGAGGATGAAGAGATACTAAGAAACAATGCCCAAGATTTAAGAAGCCAGAAGACTATAGGTTGTAGAGATTTAGGTGGAGGAGTTGAGAAGTCAGGGAAACTAAACAGTGTGGAGAAGTTTAGAATTAAAATTTTCCTCTCCTTTCAAAACGACGTCGTTTTGGAAGTACAGGTATTCACTATTTTTTTTTTTTTTTGACCTACTCTATTTATTTATTTTTATTTACTTTTGCTGATTTTCTTCCTTTTTATGTCTAACGAAATTATTGAGACATTTTTTATTTTTTCTTGTTTTGGACTATTGAGGCAAATGAAACATCAATTTTTTTTTTTTTTTTGACCTACTTTGACCTACTCTATTTATTTATTTTTATTTACTTTTGCTGATTTTCTTCCTTTTTATGTCTAACGAAATTATTGAGACATTTTTTATTTTTTCTTGTTTTGGACTATTGAGGCAAATGAAACATCAATTTTTTTTTTTCTTCCCCATAATAAGAAAGGAAGTGGCAATAGAAAACGTGGAACACTTGAAGGAAACATTTAAGGTCATATTTAATTAAGAATTTATGAATACGTTTAATTCATTATTTACACATGGTTTTTTTTTTGGACGGTTTAAGAATGGAAAAAAATAAATAAATAACAAACATGGCGTTTTTAATTAAAGAAAGGATATTAATATTTGGAATCTATATATAAATAACATAATTTATACATAAATGATCAAAACGACGTCGTTTTGGGACCTTCCTTGTGTAATCAATTTACAGAAAAGGAAATCTGTTTTGGGTTTTTTTAATATCAAATAATTAGAAATATATTATAGGTATCAAATTAACGTATATGAATTAATGTGCCACTTAGAAATAGTTAATGTCTAAAAATAAATGTATTTATACCTGTATTTATATAAAAAAATTATTTCCTTTTTATATCTAACGTTTTTTGAGAAATTTTTTTTCTTCTTGTTTTGGATTTTTGAAGCAAATGGAACGTTATATTCTTTCACACAGTAAGAAAGAGAGGAATTTAAAGGAGCAAATTAATTTGACAAATTAATACTAACATTTAAATCCATATTAAGTTAATTTATGAGTAAATTAAGAACGTCATAAAGTATTTCGTAATAATTATAGAATATTGACAGGTGACAATTACTTTACCAATAAAATTCTAGCATATGATGTTATTTGTCCAAGTAGGATGACGCGTATTGATCTGGAGACATTGCCATATATGCCACATGGCAGATAATTGGCAATGTCTTCTGGTTTCATTTCATTACTAGTCGCAAATCCGTGCGATGCACGGAAAAATTACTTAAAATGAAATCTAAAGAATTATTAGTCGAAATATGATTTTTTCTCTCTTTTATATTTTGTCTAAATATGAAAATTGATAATTATTAAAAGACATTTATTATTATTGTGTTTATATATAAAATATATTATAGTATTAGACATTTATTATGATTGTGTTTATATATATGGAACAATATATTGTTTCTATTAAAGAAAATATAATGTGTCAAGATTCTAATGAGATGTTTAATTATAGAATAAAATTTAAATTCAATTAAAAATATATATTAAAATAATGAAGTGTAAAATTATGAGACCTCAAAAGCTTATGTGGCACAATATTATGAGGTCAACAAAAAGTCAAATAAGTTTCGGTTTTACATTATAGTATAGATATATATAGATTCCATTAAATAAAACACATAGGGTTTGAATAAATTCTCTCTTCCTTTTCTATCATTTCTTTTCCTTTCTAAAATCACTCCAACCAATCAAAGCTCTTTCTTTTCTTTTCTTTTTAACCAAAGCTCTTAAATTCCACTTGAAAAAGGCCAATTTGAATGCAAACCAGATCATCATATGATATCTAGCTGGAACTCAAATCTACCTACCCTGCTTCAATACATTAGATACCTTAGCATTAACCACAAAATGCTCTTATCAAGCATAAAATATAGAAAAAGCTTCCCGGATGCCAATTGTCATGTCTAAGTGGATAGTGTCTCCCTTTCGTACAAAATATTCCAACAAAGAAGCCAAGCTAAATTCTTTAATTTCAATATCTTTCTCCAACCCCAAAAAGTTTCTTGTGGGATACAACTCTCAAATAAGTACGATAGTGTAATATTCTTCCTAATTGTGAGGGACAGTCCGATTTAATAATTAAAAAGTTTAAATCTTGTATTAATTACATATTATTAAATTAATAAAAAATCAATAGTTTATTAGAATGGGGGAGAGTATTACTCCAAGCCAATTGATCCTTAACCCTACTTGCTTTAAAACTTAAAACCGTCTTATGTTAAAAACTTAAAATTGGTCTAAAATTTTGCCTAATTCAATGTACTAAACAATCTTCAAGATTTTCCAACGTAAAATTCATGATGTAACGGTTTTCACACTGTTTCCAAAGTATTGGACCCTATTGCTTGAGAAATTATTCAATCCACCGGGTGACGTGATTCACCCGTCCACCATTCCAATAATTAAATGACACGTCTGATAATTAATACAGTCAGCTTGATAATTAATCAGGTGCTTTAAGTGTCATTTAATTATTGGAATGGTGGACGGATGACGTGGTTCAATAATGCTTTACGAGACTTTCAAGTGATTCTCCAATATCAGGTGCTTTAAGCATAAGACTGACCAATATGGACTGATGGAAATGATGATAATCCTTAGCCGTTTAATTAGCAGTGCAAATGTAACTATCAGAGTTGTTCACCTGATTCCAACGTTTTTCGTTCACCTCAATAAATTGAAGAGTGAAGACCCCTCCTCCACTTTCACGTAACGTTTAAAAAGCAAAGGTAAAAGCAATCCGTATTTTAAGCCACCAGAAAACACTTGGAGACCAAGCATGCCTTTTAAAGTGCCTACTGCCTTATAATTCCAAATGCTTCTCTGTATCAAATTGTAGAATAAATGAATTATCACGTACTCACAATAAATAAATAAATTTTTCTTTAATAAAGAAGAAGAATTCAATGAGTGTAGTGACAAATACTTCAATCTTGATCTTATATTGTATTCCAAATTAAGTCAGAAACTTAGTTGAGTAAAATGGTAAAACTTAGATACAGTTTCTTAGGTTAGGTACATTAGGTTTCCAAATTGAATTCAAACACATGGTTTCATTAATCAATGAAACACAATTTTATCTTTTTCAAAAATATTTAAATTCAATATATTTGAATTCAACTAAGAATCTAATGTACTTGACCTAAGGAATTGTATCTAAATTTTACCCTGAGTAAAAATATGTAATGAATACTTTTAAGTGGCTGAAAGCAAGTTTTTCTCGTCATTTGTGAAAAGCGAAAGAATAATTTTTTTAGTGCTCACCAGTCACCATATCTATCACTTCCTCTAGTTATTTTTTTGCAAAATTCTATCACTCCTCTAGTGTGTAGTCCTCCTCTACTTGTAAATTCATTTTTTGACAAAATGGAATTTTTTTTACTTTGTCGTATTATGATTTCATATAGTTAATGACATTTTCATACTTCTAGTCTAGTCTTTGTAATTCAGAAACCACAATTAATGACACTGACTGGATGCGACCCCTCAAAACATGAAGAGTGATGCTAGGGATATACTGCATTTTCTAAACATGGAAATGTTCCTCTCTTGCACCTACCTTCTCTTAATTTGGTAAGAACGCACCGACCCTTTTTATTACCCCCACTTTGTAACGTTCTTTCACTATAAATATAGCCCCATTTTCCATTTCATGATTCCAGTTACCAATCTTATTAAGGTCTAGAAATTAGAATAAAAGAAGAAAGAAAGAAAGAAAGCCATAATACAACTTCCAAGCCTTCAAGCCATGACCATCTCTAAATCACTAATTGCTCCACTTCTCATTTCTCTTCTTGTTCTCCACCTTGCTGAATCTTATCAAAAGGTAAAAAATTTCATTTCCAATATCTTAATTTATGGTTCATGGCCTTCTTACTGATTCAAAGAATTTCGTGCATAACATGTTGTAGGTGATCACAACCAAAGTCGAGAGCCCATCCCCATCCCCATCCCCATCCCCATCCCCACAAAAGATAGGTACGGATTAATTCATTTTGTCACGCATATCTAATAAACACTCATTACTATAAATAATTAAAATAGACAACTAATTAATTGATTAAAAAAACAGTTTGATGATGCTGCATTTATGTACTCTTGTTCACAGATTGTGATGATGCTTGTGATACGAGGTGCCAATTGTCTTCGAGGCCACACCTATGCAAGAGGGCATGTGGGACGTGCTGTGCCCGTTGTGACTGTGTTCCTCCAGGCACTTCTGGTAACTATGATGCGTGTCCCTGCTATGCCAATATGACTACACATGGTGGCAAACACAAATGCCCTTAAACTTTCTTGTTTAATGTTAGTGCATGTGCCGCCTCTCTCATAACCTGGATGATATATATGCATACAAAGAGAATAGAATAATAATACCATATGTGGTTATTATTTGTATTCACTAAAGATACGGTTGCTCTCAGCCCAAATATTTACAAACAAAAAAAAAAGTATAGTTGTTATCGTGAAAGTTGAATTGATTATAGAGAACTTTGTGTCTTCCTTTGGAGTTATTTTCTCGAGCTCATAATTCTATTTGCATAAATGTGGGACTCATATATGGGATTCATAAGTATATGATTCGCAATTCCAAGTTTATTCAACAAACACAACACTTCTAGAACATTTTGGCATGGTCTTTTTCCATAAATTGTTTTTTTTCTTTTCTTAGAACTTTTTTTTTTGGGTGTTAAATTTACTCTTTTATTTATAAAGGGCTTCATTTTACTTGAATTATGGGTGAGACATTTTGATGAGTTTCCAGATTTATTAGTTGAGATTTACAGAAAATAAAATCACATTCTTCCGGGTTAGGGTGCTGGCCAAGCCAGATGCAACATATGGCGCATTTGAATTGTATGCTATTGCTACTTATTCAAGTTACTTGGATGGAAATACTTTGTTGTTTCAAGCAAACTTTTAAATTAGTGGAAGAGGATGTGCATAACATGGTAATTCACAATGGGTTTTAGTTTTCGTAGTATTGGAATCCGGTTTCGGTGAGACTAATCAGATTCAGACTATAATTGGGCCCATTTGATTACCAGCCCAACAAGCATCTCCTTTTTCTTTCGGCCTATTATAACAGAAAAATGGATTCAGCTACGCGCTCTCCAATCACCCATTTAGGATATGCAATGAGATCGATGCCTCCAAAAATAACAATAAAATGATATGCCTAAAGAAGAAGAAAATATTGTTGAGAAGGAGCTCCAGAAAAGAAGGAAAATGAGGGTGGAGAAGTGTTTCAAAAGCCTAGTTCTTATATCATGTTGAAACTCTTGAGTTTATTATTGAAGCATATATAACACAAATGTACATAGGGAGGGAAGCCTATACAGACGGAACATGCAGAGTCCATAAAGAAGTTATAACAAGTACAATAATACAACTTGAAGCATAGTAAGTATGGTTCAATGGACTTGGGCCTATAGAAAACATAATAAATCTAATAAGTGCAATTACAAAGTCTCATCTAGAAAAGCTCTTGCGGCTACGGATATGACCACCTTATAAATTAACCACATAATTTGACAATGACAATCAATATGAGAACAGCAACTTTTCCAATCAAAAATTGAATGGACAGCCAAGGCATCATAATTTTGACAATGAAGGGCGCAGCCATGGGAGCGAGAAAATTGAAAGTGCCTTAGATGAGTTCGTTTTACTGAGAAGCTCTCCTATCTATGCCCTAGGAAGACCTATACTAAGATGTCTGTTACAAAGACCGTGAACATCCAAAATCAAAATGCCCATGTTACAATATAGGCCACGTTGTCTTCCCATTATAATAATGTTCCTCCTAGATCAATCAGAGGAATGTAGGAAGTAGCTTCGAATGGACTCTGATGATTGATGACTAACTTCATCCTTTATAATGCATGGGACCAACACTATATATTAAACTCTAAACTTTATAGTAGCATTCAAAGAGTAACATTAATCAAATAATTGAAAGTATTTAGTATTGCACACTTTTTGCTTACTTTTTTTTTTTTTTTATAAGAATTCAGTATTGTACACTTGTACCAACCTTTATTTAATACAAAATTAAAGGTGACGTGCTTTAAAAGTGATTACAAGATAAAAGGAAAACGAAATTCAACAGAGATTTAAAGCTTGCTAGACTAAATGACATGTGGAATAAGATAAGCACAGAAAATAGTAAGTTGGTGCTAAAGCTCAAGCTATATACGCATACTATAGAGCCTCCTTCATTAATTTGTTATTATTGCTGTTGTTGCCGTTTTGCACTTCGAGGGTATAAATGCCTAAAAAAGTTAAAATCAAGGTTATTTTGGTAATGGTGACAGTCACGCAGTATGCATGACACTCTCTGCAGAGAGAACCAGAGAGCCAAATCATCACATCCCATAAAAAAAATCGCCGTAATTTAATCAATTAATCGCCGACTCCTATGACTCCCTTGTCCTCGTGAGTAACAACTTTTCCTAGAAGTCACGTCGCAGCTTTCAGTGTATTATCAAAATTTTCATACATTCAAGCTCACACTTTAAAAGGCGCGTGGATTCAACTCGCACTTTATTAAACGGTTAGAGTCCCACGCTAGTGGTGCGTGTTTTTCACAGCGAGTAACCTTTTGATCAATTAAAAAAATTTACAAAAGCAAAAAAAAAAGTACAGAATATTTTTGTTGCAGAGGAGGAGTGAAAAGTGAGAACTGCATTTTTTTTGTACGGAGAGATGGTGAGGTAAGACACGTGGCAAACATCCAAAGGATTTGCGATAATAGCCGTGGATTAAGGGATTGGGTTTCGGTTTCTAAATCGCTGTAGTAAACGAAACGAATCTGACGGTCAAATAAGGCCGAGGTTAATAAGAGCGTATCGGGGCCGTTGATTCTTTTGCTGCTACAACGTGGACAGGTTCCACGTTGGAATGTTGTGAGGGAGATAGTGAAAAGGATTAGGCAATGTCCAATGTGGATGACACGTGGGAAACCGTCTGGTTGTCTCGGTGGCAATCTAACGGCTGTGAAGGACCACGGAATGTACACCGTTGATCGTAGAATGACGTCAGAGAATGAATTGCATTTAAGCGCGATTTTATAGAGCGAGAATTGAGAAGGGAAAAGCTTGGGTTTTTCCGTCATTTTGAAACTTAGGTTCAGGTCTGTGACAGAGAATGAGCTTTCTCTAATGTCTTGTGCGACTTAAAGGTTGATCCTTGATCCTTATGTTCCTTTTATATAATATATATATATATATATATATAAACAATCACATATTTTCAATGCTTTTGCTTATAAAAAAAAACATATTTTGAATGCTTTTGAATTTGGTTTTTTTCGAACGTCATAAGTTGTGAGAGAATTGATGGGATTCAGTGATGGGTTTGGTTCTAGGAGATACGCGCATTAATGGGTTTTCGTTCTTTTATTCTAAAATTTTTAGTAAATGAATGCGATTCAGTATATATTACTAGTATTATTCAAGCGCGGGTTCCACGGGTATTTCACAGCTTTTCTTTTCTCTTTTTCCCTTTACGTTTTTTCTGAGTTTTTTTTGTCTTCAATTTTAACTCTCTCTCTCTCTCTCTCTCTCTTCTTTCTTTCTTTCTCTGTGTCTGTCACTGTGTCTGGTCTGTTACTCTGCTTTAATTTACGAAGAACCAGATTCTCTGAACACGAGGAACGAATTACTTTTCTTCCTTTCTTTTTCACACTCTCTTCCTTAGCTTTTTGTCTCTGTTCTTCTTTTTCACCGACGAGCTCTAACCCAATCCAAACTCACAGCAAAAAAACAGAGTTAAAAACCGAGATATATCTGGCATT
The DNA here is from genome assembly GCA_907173295.1 of Fagus sylvatica. NCBI lineage: Eukaryota > Viridiplantae > Streptophyta > Magnoliopsida > Fagales > Fagaceae > Fagus > Fagus sylvatica. Next base: position 34,831,433 of record OU015764.1, on the reverse strand, counting down.
GCCAACTAACTATTTTCATTTTTCTCTCTCTTTAGAAAAAAACCCAAACCCCACTTTTTCGGTTCTCTTTCCGGCGAGCTTTTTGCTAAAAAAACCAAACCCAATAAAAAAAAAAAATTTATAAATACATAGATCTGAGGCTAAGCATTTTGTGATGTTTTTCTGTTTAGCTAAGAAATGGACAAAGCTCGGCAAGTGAGACGTGGAGCCAGTCGTTTTTCTCTTCCCAGGTCCCACAAGCTCTTCTCTGGTATTTTTATTATTTTTATTTTTCACTTAAAACAATAGAAGATACAAACAAAGCAAAACCAAATTGTTTTTTGTTTCACTTGTCGTTGTCTTCGTATTCATTGTTTTTGTTTTGGTTTTGTGATGATAAGGCTTTTTTCGCTGCGCTTATGCGTGTCCAAAAATACGTTTGGTTTATATGTTTGTGTATTTGTGTGATTTTGAAGGGTCGGATAGTGTTGGTGGTGGGGACTTTGTACATTCGGAAAGATCGAAGAAAGAGAGGCTAAGAAGATTGAGTGTTGTTGATACAACAAGCTCCAGCTACGATTACGATCACCAACACTACCAAATGGGTTGTGATAATATGTCTGACACAGAAGATGAGCTTCGTTTACAAGAATCATCTTTGAGTTGTATTGGTTCTAGCAAGAGATTTAAGATTCCCAAAAAGGTTCAGTATTTTTATGACGCTGTTTGTTTAGTCCTAGATTGTTGCTCCCATTTTTTAACGTATAATGAATTTTTGGTACAGTTTTTTGATGACTGCAATGGCGTTGATCATGCTTCTGTTCCGAGAAAGCTACGTTCAGGTGTGTGGTTCATGAATCAGGAAATGGATGATTTTGGATTTTTTTTTTTTTTTTTGGGTCAATTGGGTTCTCTGCAATTCTATTTTTGTAGTGGGTTTTTGTTTATTTTGGTGAATTTCTTAGAGGCTCTCAAGTTTGAATTTGTTTTTGGTGGGTGTTGTGGGAAATTTCTTGTTTTGTTTTGGTATGTGAATTAGGAGTGAAGCAAAACTGAAGCTTTTTGCTTTTTTCTTTCTTTATCTGGACGCAAGATTCTGTGTGTTCTCATTTAATTCTATTTAATATATTGATGCTGAGACTTTTATGGTACGTTTATTCTTTTCAAATTAATTAGTATAAATGGTGTTTGAGATTTGGATTTTGCTTAATTCTGTTTTGAGTCTCAGTTTTCTAAAGGGAGATACTCTAGCTTTTAATGAATCAAAAGGTTTTATTATGTATTATTATTATTATTTTTTTTTTAAATACTGCTGGGTGATTTTTTGTGGGATTAATGTTTGGGAATTTTCTTTTTTATATTTACAGCAATGAAGAAGCGCAATCGCGAATCTATTTCTCAGCCTTTACCAGATTCAAAGAAGCTGAACCATAAAATCAGTGGAGTGGAATCACCAATAAAGAATGGTGTAAAGAAATCCAAATTGAGCATGGTTAGTCCTCCCTAGCTTGCCACTATTAAAATATTCCTTTCTTTTTGCTTTTTTGATTCAGCATCTGGATTAATATACTTGGAATTGTTTTTGAAGAAACATGGTGGCTCGGAAAAGTCACCAAGAAAGAGTGTCACTGGGCCAATAACAAAGGATGAGGAAGAAGTTGTGGAGACCTTGTATGCATTGGCCGGAATGTTCCCAAACAATGAATGCAAATGAGAAGAGTAAATTAGACAGTGAATCTATGGCAGCAGAACCATCTGCTATGCCAGAATCGAAGGAGAGTCCAATGCCTACATTGGAAGGTTTCTTCATTTAGCCCTTTCTACAATATTAAGTTTTGGCTTTCGCTTTCTTGTAGTCTGTTAAGTTGTGTATTTTGTCAGATTCTGCGGTTACAAATGACAACTTGAGCTCCATCCACTTGACAATTGCTGATGCTGCCAATCCCTCATTTAATTTGGAAAGATTACCTGAAGAAACTGCAAAAGTAGATTCTTTGGATGAACCCAGTGCTCAAGAACAACCTGTTTTTTCAGACATAAAGAAAATTCGCATGGAATCAGATTGTTCTGTTCCTCAATTGAATCGACATAGCGTGTCATTCTTGGCTAGGAGTGAAAGTAGCAATGAAAAGTCATTGTGCAATTCTGAGCTAAGCTTGGATACTGGGTGGGTAGTTCTTAAAGATGATTTAGTACTCTCTTTTCTTTTCTTTTTTCTGTCATTCATTGTTTATGATTCTTTTTATGTGCTTTATGCTTCAGCAGACTAAAGCCACCCACACAACCAGAGACCCCACTAATTGAGACAAAAGCAGAGATTGCACTGGGGCCAGTAAGCATAATTTCCAAGCCTAACTAAATGTTCTTTTCGTAAGTAAGATCTTAAGTTAAAGGTGGGTTTGGATTGCTTTATAGGTCATGGCCATTGGAAGTCAACCAGGACAACAAAATATGATCAAGGAGCCCAAGGAAAATGGTACACTATTAGCTTGCTCATAAGGTCTCATTATCATATTATTTGGATTTCTTGCTTCAGATGCAAAAGTGGCATTCTGGTATCGTATTGTGACACTATCATACTTTTTCTTTGATCAAAAGGTCCAGCATTGTGGCCAGGCTTGTCTTCCGTGGTGTCACATGGTGTTGGGAGTCATGGTCCCTTGCAGTAATTTTCTTGCATTCTTCTTTATGTTGACCATTCATGTAATGTTTTTATTTTTTTGGCTACCATGTCCTCATGTATTTAACTGTGTCAGGTCTTCTGGTGCTAAACTTCCGGGTTGGCTTGACACTGCTACTTTTGCCTCCAGACACAGGCCATTTGAAAATGGTTCTTCTTCTGGAAAGGTGAAGATGACTTAATTTAATGACTATTTCTCTTTTCTGCTTCCTAGCTGTTATTCACAACTTTAATAAGCTATCTGCTTCTCTCCAAATGTTTATTATCTAAGATATCAAGCATCTGATTGGTGTATGGTTAATTATACAGGTTTCAAAAGTTGCCGTTGATAAAAAGTCATGGAAGAGGTGTGCCACTCATTTTCACATAAGTAATTTCATTAAGAGTTTGAAAATGCAAGAGAACCAAGAGACGTTGCCACTGCTACCTAATCAATTGAGACCACAGGAAGGATCAAGTCTAGGAGTTCTTATGGAAATTAACAACTTTCATGGGGTGCATAACAGATTAAATGGGACTGTTTCTCCTAGCAATGTAGGCAATTCTACCAGTGAAAGAAATATAACTGAAGCTAAAACTGGTAGTCTTCAGCACCAGCGGCTCCATCAAGATCAGCCCCAGGCTGCTCTGGCATCTGGGGCATACACTTCACAGAAGCAGGTAAGCTTATATTGCAAGTGCCAATGGTTTCTTCCATTCCAATATTTTGATTATTCTCTTGGTTACTGGCAGGGTTTTGATTTCTTGTCATTGTCGGCTGGAGGTGGTGGGGTGGAAGCTAAGATTAGTGTTAATAGAGCTGGAAATGGGTTAGATTCTTCGTCACAACTCCAAGTTCCTTATGTTCACACTCTGGCGCAAAAGCAGACTCTCATGCCTTTCTCTATGCCCCAATGTCGCTATACCTCCTCTTCTTACTCTGACCAGCTTTCAGTAGCACCATCAGCAGCACATCAGGTTTTATTCTTTCTTTTGTAGTAGGAGATTTCATTAGAGCAAGATAAAAATCTTTTTGCAACCCTCCCAATATTATGTCTTTTTCCCCGCACCTGTTGCAAGGTTTTGAGTAGCTTGATGGAGCTCACTTTATGGGATTATTAACTTTGGCACCCACTGAATTAGAGGATCAAATGTAAGCTCTAAATGGAGGGGCAAACTAATAGGACAGTTAATATAGGATTGCCCAACGATGTAACGTGACCCATCTTAATTCTCTGCCTTATCTGTCGCCTGACTATGAGGAACTTGCAATTAGCAGCAACTTTGGTTTCAATCATATGATTTAGTTGATAACTCTTGCAGCTCTCACCCTGTTAGCTAAAAAATTTCTAAAATTTTGTTGTAATGCTTGATTATAGGTCCAGCTGCAGCTACCTTTATATCTTGGCAGTCCAATATGTGGTCCTCATGCTAGTCCTGCAGCCTTGACAAAAGAACAGCAGCAGTATCAGCAACAGCAACAGCAGCATCATCAGCAACAGCAACAGCAACACCTTTGGGCTGCCCAGCTGGCAGCTCAATACAGGCCTGTGGGAATTTCAACATCCATGACTCAAGTTCGGAGCTGGCAACAGGGAATGCAAGACTCTCATATGCCAATCCCATGTGGCCGTGCCCTTATCCCTCCACCCCCTTCATCACTAGAAGTACTCAGCCCTGAATACACACGAATCTCTCATCGGCAGCAACAGCACCTCATGAACATTACTTCATCATTGCCCCCTGCCTGGGTAAAAAGGCAAGACCACCTTCTCCCCTCCATCTACGAAGAGACCGGAGGTGGCTTCCATGCTAGTGGTGCACTGCCATTGCAATTACTCTGCAATGAGCGCCTTTGATGGGACAAAAGGATGGATTACATATAATTTCTTTCATACTCAGAACTTGGTGATTGCCTTTGGCCTGATCAAATAAGTGAGGATACGTGCAAGGTTTAATTGATGACCATGCATTTCAGAATTATCAAAATGATCGGAAGAGAAGAGCTCGCGGGGCAGGCGGAGGAAAATTGCTGAGACCTATTAGCTGCTGGAGATGATGATTAAGTTTTGTAGAATAATCCTTTTTATGAGCATATGTTATATATAACCACATTGATGCCTTTTCACAAACAATGATACTAAATAGAATGGTTAAGATTCTGTTCAATTAGCCTAAATTACTTTCTGGCCTCAGTGTTGCTGCTTCTCTTATTGTTTTAACTTTTTCTGCTACACGACTTGAAGTTAAAACAAAGTGCTAACCACTCGAAGAATAAACAAAATGGACAGGAAAGTAAAGAGGATCAAAGTGTTCAGACATTAGGTCAGTCGTACAATCACAAGATTGATCTTGTTAGGGAAATGGTTTTGGATGCCCTTATTAGTGTCACGGGACCAAGAGTTTGGGAATAAATAAATAAAACTAGAATAAGACTGACTATCACTTCTTTCAAATAAGAGTTTTGTGCCCTTTTTTTGTTAGTCCAAGGATTACTCACCTCAAACATGGTAGAACAATGTAACCATTATTGATGATTCACCATCCTATATAGCTTTATATTTGTCGTTTCATAGAGGAATCATGCACGTAGGAATTGATGAATGTCCTTCCAAATGAATAATACAAATTTGTTATGCTATTTCAATGTCATTCAATGTCTTCTTACTTACTTTACCTAATTTTGTGATTTTTGGTCTTTAGAATTTAGGTTGGACAACAATTAATCTTTCTGTCTTGCTAAAAGTCTAAAACAGATAAGTAGAGGTCACAATTTTCGAACCCCTTTGCATGGTGTGGGTCCTGGGGGCGTGTTTGTTTGCAAACAATTCTGTAATATGCTGCCAAATTGTGTTTTCCGGTCATTCTGATTTTTTACTCTCTTTTTTGTGTGCTGAATATCTGATATTTTACTTTACAGTTTACACCATCTCATGGGTCCTCTTTCAAGTTTCAACTGGCTTCACCAAATGGGTTGGACCCTTGGACTTTGGGGGCATACTGAGCTGAGTTTTACCAAACTTAAACAAGATAACAATGGATTGGAACTTATTGAAAGTAAAGTACCAAACTTCAACAAGATAACAATGGATTGGAACTTATTGAAAGTAGAGTACCAAATTCAAACTTATTGGTCATGAGTTCAACGGTACACGTTGGTACTACAAAACAAGTGAAATAGAATTTATCAACACGAAAGATTGTGGTCAGGATCATACAGCTTGGGATAGCAACACATGCTAAAAGCCACCAAGACTGATAATATTATAATCAATTCAATTTTTAGAATTTGAAATTAACTAATACCTTTATAAATTTTATTAAGACATATATCATGAGGACAACCATCTCATGCAATGTAGCATGAAAATGACAAGTTTCACAGGATCCTTCACCAAATGGGTTGGAGCCCTACCCTGGACTTTGCAAGGGTGTCATGAATGAGCTGAGTTTTACCATGAGATTAAAATTTAAGACGTACATCTGAATTAAATGGAAACAATTATTGAATTCTAAATTGGATAATACCAAATTGATGAATGTCCTTCCAAATGAATAATACAAATTTGTTATGCTATTTCAATGTCATTCAATGTCTTCTTACTTACTTTACCTAATTTTGTGATTTTTGGTCTTTAGAATTTAGGTTGGACAACAATTAATCTTTCTGTCTTGCTAAAAGTCTAAAACAGATAAGTAGAGGTCACAATTTTCGAACCCCTTTGCATGGTGTGGGTCCTGGGGGCGTGTTTGTTTGCAACAATTCTGTAATATGCTGCCAAATTGTGTTTTCCGGTCATTCTGATTTTTTACTCTCTTTTTTGTGTGCTGAATATCTGATATTTTACTTTACAGTTTACACCATCTCATGGGTCCTCTTTCAAGTTTCAACTGGCTTCACCAAATGGGTTGGACCCTTGGACTTTGGGGGCATACTGAGCTGAGTTTTACCAAACTTAAACAAGATAACAATGGATTGGAACTTATTGAAAGTAAAGTACCAAACTTCAACAAGATAACAATGGATTGGAACTTATTGAAAGTAGAGTACCAAATTCAAACTTATTGGTCATGAGTTCAACGGTACACGTTGGTACTACAAAACAAGTGAAATAGAATTTATCAACACGAAAGATTGTGGTCAGGATCATACAGCTTGGGATAGCAACACATGCTAAAAGCCACCAAGACTGATAATATTATAATCAATTCAATTTTTAGAATTTGAAATTAACTAATACCTTTATAAATTTTATTAAGACATATATCATGAGGACAACACTTGGCAATGTAGCATGAAAATGACTTCCACAGGATCCCTGACTTATAGCACCCACTTTGCAAGGGTGTTGAATCTGGCCATGAGATTATAATTTACGTAATCTGAATTAAATAAACACACTAAATTGGATAATGAACACAGCTGCGTTTATGTATATTGCCTTTAATGATTGAATATGACTTCCAACAGTAACAACACCCATAATGTTAATAACAGCAAAATGGGGAAAAGAAGAGAAACACATTAGAAAAATGGACAAGGAACGATTTTTGATATTACAAGAAGAAAATGGCAGTCAAAAATGTAAACAAAATAAAGTAAAACCAACTAAAAAAAAAAAAGAGCCACAGAAATAAAGACACTCCTATAACACTCCTCAGAATAACTTCTCACTCCAACTTTTCCAGTTCGCCCATTCTTTCAATAATCGCCTGCAAGTCAAAGCAACTATCAGCGATATGACTAAATTGTCCAGTTATATTATTGCATATAAATATTGTATCAAAGACCAAAGTTAGTTGCATTCAAGTTATAAAAAAAAGGTCACAACAACCGGGAATAAACAATAACTATGTGACCAAGGTTGGTGTTGTAGTTGTCCTCTCCAAAACAAAAGTGTGTGTATGAGAGAGAGAGAGAGAATTTGCGAACCTTTTTGCTTGTTTCTTGGAGCTCCCCAGCAAGAATGAATTCATCAAGTATCAGATAAACCTTCATGAAAAAAAAAAAAAAAGGATCAGTATAATAAGTCAATACTAATGAAATGATCAGAATAGACATTTACCAAACACCAATCTGTTGCAGGGATGGGTGGAACATAAATTAATATTTTCTAGATAAAACAATATCGTTTATGATTTCGTGTGGGTAACTTCTGACAGGAGTTGTTATAACAAAAAGATAGTTTATGCATGCTAAGGCACACATTGTGTAGCATGACTAACCTAACATGAAGGGAATTAGAGATTGTACTGTATTGTATAGTGTAAGGGCATAAAGAACTGCCAGGTATCTTTCTTTCTTTCTTTCTTTTTCTTTCTTTTTAAATGATAACGTAGATAACTTTTCTAAAGAAGAGTCATTTAAACTTGCCTCTAGAGAGTAAAACTTACGGGTAAGTAACCCCATCCGCCAGAACTAGTTGCCGGGTAATCCAGATATATTCACACCTAACGGGCTAAGCAGCTTATGCTCATGCCCAGGAGCAACAATGGAGACGATACCAACACATGTTAACCAATCAGTAGGGTAAATTTAATTTGCCCATCCCGTAAAGGAAGGAGTATGAACTTAGATTCTAAAGCATGTCTCTCTAAATTTTTAAATTGACATTAACTCCATCGTCTAGTTTCATCCACTAAAACTATATCATCTACAAAAAGCATACACCAAGAGACTTTATCTTGAATTGATTTAGTCAGCTCACCCATCACCAGTGAAAACTGATATGGATTCGATGCTCATAGCACGTTTATTATACATCAAAGATGACTCTTAAAGGCACCACTTGAAATAGTGATTCAATGAAAGATTTAGTCCTAAAAGATCTATTCCAAGCAGCAGTTTTATTACATTTATTAGAAATGATAATTGAAATAGCATTCCTATTTTTTGGCACCTTCCTCGAAAAGCATTACTTCATATAAAGACTTTGATCATAGTGTTAAAAGCATTATTCCTAAAAAGTATATTTCTAGACAAAGAAAGTGGTCTTGTTCTTTCTTGGTCCAAAAGAAAGCACCATTTCAGACAACACTTTCATATGCACAACATTGTTATTAAACAAACATAATTCTTCATGTAGCACATTCAATCTTTTTCCTAGATACTTCTTTGCTTAGAGCATCTCCAACACTCTCTCTATATTATCTCCACATTATCTCCATTTTAGCAACTCTTTATTTATTTAAAGAACAATACTCTCCAACACTACTCTCTATTTTATCTTTATTTTTATTAAAATAATATTTTTATAATTTTATTTTAACTTTTTTTTTTTCTCTCCTCATTACTCCAGCACACTCCAGAACCACCAAAATCCAGCACTACTCCAGCACACTCCAGAACCACCAAAATCAAAGATTACAATCAAGAAGAACCATTTGTTCATCCATGAACAACCACCAGAACAAACAAAATCAAGAATTAAAAAATTTACAAAATTAAATCAAAGTAGTCAAACTATAAGAGTCAGTGAGGGAATGATGGGATTCGGGAGCAACGGCATCGAAACGACGTCGTCGTGGTCGCTATGGAAGACGACGAGGGAGTTCATAGAGAAAGCTAGGAGAGCGGCGGTGGTGGATGGCGGGTTGCCGAGATCGGCAAACCCAGGCCGAGATCCAACCGTCAACCACCACACCCAAGCCCAGATCGGCGTCTCTTCGTCAACCCCAATCCACGCCGTGTTCTACCCAAACTATTTCTTTCTTTCTTGCTATGGAGAACAGAGAGAGAACGGAGAAGAGAGGGAGAGCAGAGGAAAAAAAATTGAAGAGAGAGAAAATATCGGGCAAAATGAAAGACAAAGGAAAAAAAAAAAGCTTAAATAGGCGGGTAAAAAAATAATAAAGAATCCGGCTGAAGAGTGTACAGTAGCTTTTCACTTTGGGTTTTTTTGGGCGTTTGAAGAGTGAAATAGACTAGTGTTGGAGCACTTTATCTCTATTTTTACTCTTCACATGTGGAGATAGAGAGGGGTTTAGACTGGTCTTGGAGATGCTCTTAGAAACATTATTTCAGAAAGGAAAAAACTTCTATAACAGCATCAAATACTTGACACTATAATCGCCCATAAGATTTACTGCCTAGAATTGAGTTCAAAGGGCTCTACTTTAGAAAGGTTCCCTACATTCTCAAAATAAATAAATATAACTTGACACCATATAATCAATAGACATACACAAGAAGCAGAAGAGTATTGAGCAGGTTTCTTTCCAGATAATTGAGCAAGAAAACTCATGATTAGCGACAAACCTTGTGAAAGTTAAAAACCAAATCTAGCTCGCACACATTGCTGAAGAAATGATCCAGTATCTCCACGAATAAATGGATGCACTCCAAATAAGCCAGCTCATTATCAGTAATGTCAACGCAGAGGGAGAAAAATAACCCGGCATATCGCCTGTATATTACCTTGTGAGTGCGGAACTGCAGGAAGCATTATAATCACATCGTCAGCACATACCAATATCAAGAAAAATTCATGTAGCAATACTCTTATTAGTTTATAACATACTAACTATAAGTCAGGCAATAAAGAAAATTAAAGCGTTAAACCTTGCCCTTGCTTAAAACAATTATAACCTAATCAACACATTGATAACAATCATGAAAGAAACACACAATTCCTGAATTCCATCGACCATTACACAACATCGCCAACAAATGCAGATTAACACAAGCAAGGGAGTAAATAATTTTCATTCAGTAGATTTAACCAAACCCAAGGTACTAATTTTAGCTCTAGTTGCCAGTTAAATAAAGGGTTTTCTATTTCTTGGGTCACAAATATATGAAATGTGAGAATCCAAACTTCCAATTCCCATTCATTTTCCAACAATTTCTCTGTACCCAAACTTCACAACAACAACAAAAATCATAAATATAAAGAACATGACAGAAAATAAGTCAAAGTTCAGAAACATTCACCTCAACGAAATTTGTAAACTTAGGATCTCTATTTACCACCAATCGATGAACCTACAAAACCCACCAAATTCAAAACCCTAGTAAAATTCACCTTGCCCCCAAAAAATAAAAATAAAAAGATTATAATTAAGAAGCAAAACATGAAAATTATACCTCGTATTCGACCTTGTGTTTCTCGGAATCCTCGAGAGGAACATAGTACTTGGCAAGACGGGTCTTTCCTTGCCTGTTCTGTAATAGTATGAACCGGATCTGCCAAAACCAAACATTATACGAAATGCTCAAACAACAATATAACTCATTTTTGTTTACAAATTCATAGACAAATTAAAATCAATGTGTTAATAATTGGATTACCATTCTTGAATCAAAAGAAAACAAAGGGAGATTAAGAAAGAGAGCAGCTAGGAATTGAAATGATTTTGGAGAGAGCGAAAATCTTGGGCACAGCGCAAATTCCAGTCGCAGCTGAGCCTTGAAGTCTTTGCAGGAAGGGAGAGGGTGAAATCTAGCGTGTGTATAATTTAGACCAATCAACGCTACTTTTAGTTTTAGTCTCTGAACTGATTAACCTATAGGAGCAGCACACGTATGTAATTGTTGGAGCATCGCCGCCACGGTTTGCATGTGATTTTTTCTTTTTCCTAACTGTTAAAGGGAATTTACCAAAATTGATTTATTTTCTAACAAAATTGTTCGCAAGTAACTTAAGATTTAAAGTCTTCAAGGATTGTTGTTAGTGGATAAATGACATAGCAAAATCTAGACTTTTTAATTTAAAAGAATAGGTCAAGATTAAAAGAACTCTATGTGATAAAGGTTTTTTAAGGACTATAGAGGATCTTGATCCAAAATTGTGTTATTTGAGTTAATGGAATCAAATATTTTCGTTTAAGAATTTATAAAGATTAGGTTTATGAATTTTGTATTGTTAAAAATTGAATATAATGTATTATCAAATTGACTATTTATATTATCAATAAATTAATATAAAAATTAATATTTTATCAATTTGTTTACAAACTTATATATAATCCAATGTCAAATCTATGTATATATATATATATATATATATATATATATATTCATATTGAGTCTTATACTCGTGAGTTTTTTCATAAATGCGTTATTATGTTTAAGTTTAACTCATTTAATAATCAATTCTAAATTTATGTTTAAGCTTAACTTATTTGCTAAATAAATAAACAGTTCTTAGCTCGGGTTATTTACAACCTTATTTTAAATTGCATCATTAGCACCATAGTCTTCCTAACACTCCACTCTCCCTTGAGTTTTTTTCTTCTTCTTTTTTTCCTCATGAATAAAAAAGGTAGAGCAAGAGGTGGCCAATTGTAGAAACTCTATCCTAGTAATCTCTACTAGTTGATAAATCAATGCTTAAAGAACTTAGTAATGACCGACAATAATCATGATTAAATCTCACAAGGATTAAAAAGAATGAAATAAATATGATTTTTAAGGGATATTCAAGTTATTCTCTTATTTGGAAGTCTAGTAAGAAAGAATGAAATGTTGAAAAGGGAACACTCATCTCATTCTATTCCTTTCTAAGTATCCTTTCAAAAAGTGGGAGGAACACCTGTTCCTCCAATGAGATAAAGATGAAATGCTGATTTTATCCTCTCTTTTTTCTTTAAAAAATAAAATAAAATAAAAGACAAATAAAAAGTAAATAATAATATAATGTACTAATAAAATTTTATATTTCTTTCGTTTCCATTTATTTTTTTATAAACTCTCAAACATTAATGAGATTGGATTTGAGAGATTATCTATGCATAGTCCATAAGTGAGTCGTTATATATATATATATATATATATTTGCTAATTAAGTCGTTAATTATATGATTAATAATGTCATGGGATGTCCAAAGAGATGCGCATTGAGCACATTTAAAAGGTATGATACAGGGATAGGATTGAATTATGCCAAACCATAATTATTAGCACCGAACCAAAGGATTGAATCGATTAAGGAACTGATTCATTGGTTGAACCGTAAGTTCAATAAATAATTAATTTAAATAAAAGAATAGTTTAAGTTAAAAGCACAATAACAACAAACAAACAAACAAGACAACCCAAATCATCCGAATCCAAAAATGAGTAGAATGCAAAAAACTTGCATTGCATGACGAATGTCATTTCTTTTGGATAATTCGATAGTTACAAACTTACAATAAATGGGGAAGAAAGATTCAAACTTTAGTTCTCTTCATAGAAGAGAGCAAATAATAGTACCGAGATAACAAATAATAGTACCGAGCCACAAAGCTTTAAGGCTCTAGGCATGAGAAATGTTATTTCAACAAGCAAGACCTAAAAGTAACCATTATTTTAACTTATATCACATAATAGTATAGAATTAAAAATGGATAAAAAAAAAATGGTATTTCTAGATCTGATGTCAAGTGATAATGGTTTATGATATCTGGATCATCAATCATGACTCTGCAAACTTATTCCCCAAACTAACACTCTTACCACTTAGAAATCCACCAATATTTATGATTTATCTTATGCATCCTTGGGATGCATTCTCCTTTTCACACAGTGTGGACCTCAGTCATATTGTCCTCTTTGCTCTTATTCTCCTCGCTATTAATCCTTAACCCAATGACAAATCAAATTACAATATGAAACTAAGTTCAATCAAGATAAATTACATGTCCATATTATATGGCAGTGAACAGAATGTGGTCACACTCTAGAAGTCATGCTCATATTTGGAGTTTGCAGCAGCTAAGAGAGCAGCTCCTATACCAGATCCGTCTTTTGAGTGTTCTAATAACCACATTCTTTGATTTTTCCAACCCTAAAACCTCAGTAACAGCATCTTGTAAGTATCCTCTATATTGGGGGTAATGCTCATACAAGCCTCCATCCATAGCCACCACTGTCCTCTTCCCAAAGATGAGACCTTTTGAATCCTCCTCCATCTTTTGCAGAATCCCGACAATTCCTGCACCAGCTAAACGGCCACCTCGCTTCACAATAGTGTCGCAAACCTCTAAGACAATCTTCCTTGCACTTAAGTTGCTTTCAACCTAATATCAAGATTCAAAAGAAAACAAGAAAGAAAATGGTTATTGCTTAAAAGAGTTCATAGAAAGCTTCAATGAAACACTACATTTTTGTTTTGCAATCAACATCCTACAAATAGTTCAAAGATATTCCAGGTATATATCTTACCATTATCACTAATCAAATGAAGTTAGATATATGGTATATCTTTACCTATACATGATACATATAGGTCAGCAAAACTATTTGCTTGATAAACAAGAAGATATGAACTAGTAACACAAGACTCTACTCTCTCCACTTGTTCTCTTGGTTTAGCTAAATGCCACTCATGTATGTTCTGTGTGGGGAAATAAACGCTTCCCATATCTACTGCAGTATTCCCGCACTCAAATTAGTTCAAAAATTTTAAGATTATCTAGATGCCTCTGAAAACTATTCTCACATACACAAGTTATTCCCAGTCCATGGTTCCCAGCCTCTTATTCATTATCACAATATAGAGGCTGAATTTCAAAAGGGTGAGACAATGTAAGGAGTTTACCCCAGTTCTATCATAGAGAATTGATTCGACAGCTTTAAGATCATCTGAGTTGTCCTGTTGCATAGCACAAACATCTGGAGTCCTGTAATTCATTCAGAACAGATGAGTGTAATTAGAACTCTAATTATTATTGACCGAATATTAGCTGCAGAGAAAAGGAAGATAATCCTGAAGATAGGTCAGCCCACTACAGATGTCAATTAAATAAGAGAAAACACAGTCTTCATGATTTATTATACCTAGATTTCAAACAAGAGAAATTAGATGGTAATTTATGATTTGAAATGAAAACACAAGGGCACGAGATGAGTAAAGACTTGAGTAAGACTATATGATGGAAGAGAACTACAATACTTTGAGTCAACTACAGTTCTTTTTTATGGAATGGAAGTAAATTTACATATTTCATGAAGATGTTGAAAATAATCAATACTTATATTTCATTTTATGAGCACTAGAATTTATATTTTATGGCCTGTTCAGTCCTAATATAACAGATTTTTTCTGAATCAATCCTTTTAATATCATTGTACAATAGAGCAGCATGGAAAAGACCAAGACAAAGGAAAATAATAATAATGTTTTGAAAAAGGGTATTTCTATTGATTACTTGATGCAGAAGATTTGTTGAAAGCATCACAATCATTTTGTGAAGGATATGAGAACCAAAATGTGAAGGAAAAAAAATGATTCCATGGCAGGATACAGACAGCAACAGCACAAATAGCATGCTAATTAATATAACTCAACCAAAAGCAAATTTGAACTTCTAACATCACAAGATTATGCTGAAGAAGAGGAAGTTCTATTTACTGGAGTACAAATGGGATCGATAGTTTTTCTGGAACAGATTCACCAAACAAGGCTCCTGCTTCAGCCATCTTCAGTAGCACTCTTCTTACAATTTCACCGAGATACATTCCAGAGATTGTCTTCTCAAAGATCTGTCCATAAAATATGAACACCAATTGATGGCTTTTGTAGTCTGTAATTCACTTATACCTTAAACAATAAATTAACATTGATGACAGAAACTAGAGCTTACCTGCTCACCAGGATTAATACTGGCAGCATCCATGTCTCTATCAAAAACCGTTAAAGGGAGACCATTTGAGAATGCACCCCACTCGGTATTAACAATCTGAATCAATAGATCTTCTTTTAAAATTTAGGATTAAAATCTAAACTATGAGTATTGGAAAAGTTATAAAGAGAGAGAATAGTGTGGGCACTCATATACACCGTTCTAACAGAAGGAGACACATGGCCCTGAAGTTTAGGAATAGCATCCATCCGTTCAACGTAGCAAGCATTGGTTCCAGTACCCAAAATGACAGCAACCATGACATCGTCATCCCAGTATCTTGCTCCAGCTAATGTTCCAACGGTATCATTAACCTACTTTGCATTAATTCATAAAATCTTGATCAATTTATTGTTCTACAAATTTCTTCAAGGAAGAAGCTAGCGTAAGAAGAACATACCAAGGCAGACACCCGCATATCCAGTCCTAGCCTATCCATAGCCTCATTTAAACAAGCCACTACGTCTCTTCCTGCCTGTAAGGAGTTCGAAGTTCCCCATTATGCTTGTATAAAGTTAACAACTTTATGCCACCATTCTTAAAGAAATAGGGCTGAAATTTACCAAAAGAAAGTTTTAAGGTTATTAAACATTGACCCAAGAACAGCAAACAAAAGTTACTATAAGTCGGATTGGTTAGAAAAAACTATAGTAAAAGTTTGTTCATAGTCTACTTTTCATTGAAATGGAATCGAAAAATGATTTACAAAACCATCATTTGACCTAGATTCCATCAGTTCAGCTTTACTTCGCTTACAATTAGTTCTACCACACATCATAAACTGGCTCTCTTTCTGTAGTCTTGTCAAACAGACTCATGTACAGTTTAGATCACAGCTTTGAGAAATTTTGGGAAGCTCATCAGGTTTATATGGATATAGGCAATCAACTGAAACAATGGTACAGAAACTGTTTTCCCAAACAGAAACCGACTAATGAAAAGTCCTTTTCTGGAACTGCAGGGAAAGTGCTAGAAAATTTATGGGAGTGTGTTTTCCAGAAAATTCACATTATAAATTGTTCCTTCTTAATATTTTTTTAAGGCAATCATGTTATAACAGTGTTCCCCTCCCCCTGCTGAGACTTTCCACATTGAACACAACTTGGCCTATCTCCAAAAAGTTTATTTTATCATGCTTCAATATATACCCTTGGATATGTTCCTGCCATCTTTCAGGATTCCAGCTAATGGAATTGAAGAGGACACACAAATTTTAATATTATAATCTACTTCTGTCATGAATATTGTTGCAAATATAAACAGTAGAAACAAGGCAAAAACCATCAATAGCATCTCCTACTTATAGCATTAAGAAAATAAAAAATACAAACCGTTCCAGAGACGGCAAAACCCTTTGTCCACTTAATTAGTATGCCGGAGTCTACAGACGTCTGCCTCACAGGGGAAAGAAAATGTGAATCCAATCTCCCTTTTCCTTCCAGCTGGCAGGTGAAACTTTCCATCCTCCTTTTGCGCAAATTTTGCCAACCCAGAAGCAATAAAATCAAAAAGCTCCTGCAGTTTTGAACTCCAAATAATTAACAACATATAACATACTACCATTATACCAAAATGATAACCCCAAGCTATCTTTTTACCTCAAAATAAATAAAAAAGAAAAGGAAAAAAGAGATAACCCCAAGGGTAGGACAATTGAGTGGGGATCACGTCTCATTCTGCGAAGATCACTAGTTCGAATTTTCCCTTCCACTCCCAAAAAAGGATAATTTTTTATTTGAAATAGATCTATTTTATAGTCCAAATTAAATATTATATATCTAAAGGTGACAGATTATCATGTTATTTAAATAACGTGATAGTAGACTTTAGACGGTTAAATCCAAAAAAAAATGAAATGTTAACATAGCTAAAAGCCTAAAACACACTTAGAAAAAACCATTGTAGCACAATGAAAGGCAAACACACCTCGGAGGTACCAAACATGAGGTCTTGAGGAATGGATACTTGGTCAAATTCAGTGGCGATCACACGCTCTTCCTTCCCACCTAACTGCACTCTTAGCACCCGGAAGTTTGTGCCACCAAGATCCAATGCATAAAACAATCCTTTCTCATTCCTTTCAGCATATATAACACACAAATTAGATAATAACACTTTCAAATTCATGGTATAACATCTTTGAACCCTTAAACAATTAAGAATCAAAAACAATAAAAATAATAAGTTGAGAGAAATTAATTAAGAAATAGAAACACACCCAGTAGGGAGAGCATCAACATAGCTGAGGATCATTTTGAGATCACTCCCACCATCAACAGCAAGCCCAGCACGCATATCAGCAGCCATTGAATTCGCCACGTGGCTAAGAACAGGCAACGGTGTTGCACACTCGTGCTTTAACTTGGTCAAGATTGGATCAACAGCAATAGAGACCGCCTTATTAGATCGGACGGTCATCTTGAACCGAGGCATGCGCCCCGGGGATCGTGGAAGACAAAACGATCCGATCGCTGGGGAGACTACTCCAACTGACATTGCTAATAATTGTGGACGGTAAGATCTATGAAGAAGAAGAAGTAGAAGAAAATTAGCTATAGAGTCAAGAAAGAAATGAGGTTGAGACAGAGAGTAATACTAGCACGAGAGTGTTTGTGACTTTCTCTAGGAACCAACAGTTAGGTTTCAAAGTTTATAATTGTAAAAGAAATTAATTTAAGTAGTAGTAGAAGTTTTCTGTTTATGGGTTTTGGCTCGCTAACAACCTTAACTGGTCGTTACCAAGCTAACAGTTTTTTTTTTTTTTTATTTAATGTTTTTGGGGAACAAAGCTAGTGTCTCGGCGGACTAGACGATGTGGACAAGACATCTCTATTTTGTTCTTGTTCGGTCAATCTTAAATCATTTAGATTTTATTTTTATTTTTTTTATATTACTCAATTTTGGATATTCTCATATACGCTTGCGTGCATAATACGCGCACTATGACACACTGTTGGTGATTCCAGGAATATTTTTCTTTGTTTTCTTCGCGGATATAAAATTTGTAGAAATTGCATAGACCGTCTTTGATTTCAGTGATGAAAGATTGAGATTCTTGGTACGTGGAAATGAAGTATTTTAGACAAATGGAAGGTTTGGACTTTATTTCCATAAGGGGAAGGGGTTGAGAATTAATGAGGAAGACCCATTAATTATATATATATATAACTTGTATTTAGAACCTTCGCTCTGATTGATTCGAATTTAGATTCTTTATTCGATAATAAGAGATTTTAACAGTTGAATTAATTAGAATTTGTTAAAATTATTTTTATGAGTATTCATATTAGGAAAGGAAAATTTAATCAATGAGAATACAGTAGTAATCACTTAGAGGCCATATCCTGGCTGCTCAAGGGAAGAAACTCCATTGAATTGTTTTATATGTAATGTAATGCATACATACTACCAATATGTTCATACGAAATTAGTTCAGAGAGAGTACCTAGTAGCTAGTGAATTCGTGCAGCATTACATTAAACAAGAGAGAGGTAAATACTAAAGATGTGGGTCATGAGATGTGGCCTGTGGGTCATGCTCATAAGCTCATGCTGTAACCCCTCTCTCTCTCTCTCTCTCTCTCTCTCTCTCTCTCTCTCTCTCTTCACACACACAAACGCACGTGCTCACTTGGTAGTCAATCATATTCATCAAGAGAGAGCTGGAGAGGTAAATACTAATGATGTAAATGGTTAGTGCAAAAATAGATGGAAGAAGGGAAATGGATTGGAAGTGCTGACTATTAATGATAATGATTGAAGAAAAATGGCTTCTTAATTCTTATCATCTTATGTTCTTATCCTCAATGATTCTCATGTGGAATTTTTAGAAATTAATGTACAAGCAGTATTACCTGTGGAATATCATGTGTATTGATCTGCAGAGCCACACCAGGTATTATATAAGTTTGGTCATGAACAGCATGGTGCCTCAAGGCCTAGGCAACTTAGGCATTGGCATAAGGCCCCAATAAAAATTATAAAAAAAAAATACAATAAAATAAAATAAAAGCTCTCGATAAAAATATGAATGAATAAATTTTTTAAAAATTTTTCCAAAAAAAAAAAAAAAAAAAAAAAAATTACAACCTTAATTACCATTTGTCATCAACCCTCTTTCTAATGACATATTATATAATTTTAATTGATTCCCTAGATATTATAACACATAATAAGTATTATAAATGCCTTATAAAATAATTTCTTACAAAATATTTCGAATTACACAGGACATCGTAATCGTATTACTGATTTTGAAAAATGTCACATCTTCACGACTTTAGAGTCCAAAATTTGTGTTTGAGAAAACACAAACCGTATGCTCTCTAATCATGAAATATAGTGTATTTATGTCATATTTTATTTGAATTTTGTAAAAAAACTTTTAACCTTTATATGCAAAAGGATTAATGATTTTTAATAAATTAATTCATCATCCATATAAAATTTAATTCTTATACATTCATAATTTGATAATTTAGGATATTGGAGTAAATTAAACATAAGGCTGAGCACTAAATTATCGTCTTAGGCGTCATATTGTATTGAATCTGCACTAATGAACCGTTGGAGATGACAACAAAGTTGAAGGCTAACTAGGTCTATCTGGGTATATATCATATGTTCATGCGATCTTTAGTTCTTCATCCAAGTTTGTCACGTTGGTAATCGACCAGGCAAAGAATGCCCAACTTGAACAATTTTTAAAGGGTATTTTTTTGTTGCAGTCCAGAATTAATGATGAGGAGACATAAACTTTGGACTCAGTTCAGATTTGTTTCTTTCTGTGGATGCTCAAAAATCCCCTTGAGTCAGGTGTCGCCTTATGGTTGGTTGGATATGGGTTGTACTTGTTTTGATAGGTTGTTGAGCCCAAAACTTCAAACCAAGCTCGTAGATCTATCTGATAGCTGATGATGCACCCTCTTGTTGATCTGCCACGTATGCTACTTTTTGGTTTTCTGGGTTTGACCGGGGATGTTTATGAGAAAGAAGTGTTTTTCTCTTCTGCTTTTTAGGTCTTTTTGCTAAAAGTTGGATCCCTTAATACTGGTTCTCTTTCTTCTTTTATAGTGGTCACCAATACTCTAGAGACCATAATTCAAACCTTTGTTATCCTCTTTAACTCTTGGTTAATCAGGATTTCATTACTTCATCCAATAACATTTGACAATGTTTGTTAAAGAATAAAATAAAATCTGACCTTCATAGACCAGACCAGGAATCACGGCAAATCGATTCAGGAGACTGGCATGGGGTTTGGTGAGCATTAAATGCGTTGAATCTATGGCAAAAAGGGTTGTTCTGGTCCATACATGTTTTCTTTTAGGTATTTAAGGTTTTCTAGTTACTAGTGTTCATACCCCTCAACAGGTATAATACTACCTATACAGCAGACCCCAATACTTTTAAGGAAATAAGCCCCCTACCTCTAAACCAAACTTCCTAAATTTTTAACGAGAATAATTAACAGTCACCGTAGGTTTGGGCTATGGTAGCTGTGTTACCTATAGTTCAGATGTAGTCCAAGCCTCTTTCTGTGTTTGATTGTGCTCAAAGCACGTTGATTCTTTTTACATGTATCTGCTGCTCTAGCCTCTCTTTATCTGCCGTGCAAAAGGCTGTTTGTAGACTGGTCCTTGGCGTGCTCTATTGTGAAAGCTGCAGTTTGGTTTGCTCAAGGAGAAGCTGAACAATAGCTTTATTGGTTGACGTGATTTGACCATACTTCATCGTCTGTCATGTAGTCCTAATTTAAGGGATTCAAAAGGCGGGACCCACTAGATGAGAGAGTTCATGATTGATCTGCTGTTTGGCATTGATTTGGGCTTTCTTCATAGATCGCGTACAGATTAACCCAATAACTTCGGGATTATAGCAGACTATTCCCTTATTAAGATATAAGCTTTCTAGACTTGGTTTGGACTTCCTTCATGGATTAGAGGAAACGGTCCAATGACTTTGGGCTCACAGTAGACCATTCCATTATTTGGACATGGGCTTTCCTATTTGCCATGACTTGGTAAAAAAGTGGGCATCTACACTTTCTATGAGGACCCAAAAATTATGTGTTTCGATTTCAAATGTACTATCATCCCATCAAAATTTTAGGGAAATAAATAAATTGATAAGGAAGCACACATATGTACATTAAAAAGCAAGAGACTACCTCACAATATAAATAAAATAGTAACATTAGTTGAAAAATTCTTAACCTCTTATTTCTTAATTTGTCCATAATTTATCCTAAAAACATTTTTGTTAACTAAAGGATTGCAGTTGCATAAAACACAAAATAATAATAATAAAATGTTTTATGTTAAAAGTTTTTCTTTTTTAGGACGACTCGTCATGGACTAACCAACCATTTCATTTTTCTTTTATGTTCATGTAACATCTTTTGTAGCAGTTGAATTCTTGGGGTTGGGCATATTTTTGGGACTTTATTATTATAAAAGATTTTGATTTGAGAATGTTTGAGGGGCCATATATTAATTGGGGGGCATGGTCCCAATAGTCCTAACATGGTTCTGTCTCCGCAACTGGAATTACCTTCTAATACATATAGTATTGATGATGGTTCATCTAAGTAATTACTGAAAAATCAAAATAAAATGAAAAGAAAATTAACGTTGACAAATCATTTTCCTCTCACATGTAGGTCCTGCATAATTGTAGCCTGTAGGACTCACACACGGTAAAAGAAAATATATATGAGATAATTATTATAGATCAATATCATATTCTTATTTAGAAAATGAGCCCATGTAGAATGCAGCTATTGTTTTTTTTTTTTTTTTTAAAGTGAATGAGGGAATATATTTACATCTTCTTATTACTGAGTTTAAAGACCAAAATGTGGAAAGTGAGAGTAGTGGGCCTTTTCTCCGTCGGCTATAGGTGAAGAGTCCCTCTCTATTGCCCAATGAATATACGGGCCACCCTTGACCCATAACCAAGAATACCCACCCACCGGCTTCACCTTCAAATATAGTTATAGTAACAGAATTCTAGTGAAGTGGACGCGAAGTAAGGAAGCTCACCCATGATATTTGTCACCCCTCTCCCTCACCCAAATCACTTGTACTCCTAACCACTCTTTCTCTCTTTCAGACACATAAAAAAACACAAATCCTAATAAAAAGAACATCCTTGTCTCTACCTTTCATTCAATATATATTCTACATCTCTCTGTCTCTGTCTCTCAAAGTTGAATGAACATGGATAAGGAAGATGGAGTTGTGATGATCAAAAGAGCGGAGATTGACACAAGGGCACCCTTCCGGTCAGTCAAAGAGGCAGTGACATTGTTTGGTGAGAAAGTTTTAGCTGGCGAGGTCTATTCAAGCAAGCTCAAAGAGGTGAACCCTTCATTATTTAGCATGTGGTTTGATCAATTTTTAGAATTTTTTACATCATTGGTTATGATTGAAATAATACCAATTTCATCTATGTCAATCACTAATACCGACTTATTCAGCAGTTATGAAAAATATTATATTTTTAGACTTCTCAACTTCTTTTATTAGTCTACTTTAAGCATTCATTTGTTACTTTTAGAGCTATTATATTTTGTTTTATATGTGATCACTTCTCTAAAATGTTAGTCGATCTTTAGCTTCCTCGCCATCTCATAAATCTTTGGGCATAAGGGTAGACTTTGCATTTCTTAATATATTCGGGTATTTGCATAGTCCTTTGTAATGTTCTATCAAAGATTGTTTCAGTATTTTGGCTAGGGAAGGGGAACTCCTTTTGGAGGATAATTATGGTTATCCCTATGCAATATTTATCATTATTATAAAATTTTGGGCACTTTCCCCTCTTTAATTATTAGGTTCATCTCAATTTCCTGCTTAATCTATAAATCCGAACAATGTATTGAGAATATGCAAATAATCAACACAATCTAAAGTTTGTTAAATCCAAGTGAAATTAAGGGCTTTTATTTTTTTATTTTTTTTTTGTCAATTTAAGTCATAATGCTCAAAATATATCATTACATACTAATATACCATGAAAAATTCTATTATTTTTACTTGGATTTAATAGAAAATTAGATGGGGGGTTATTTGTATATTTTCACTACATAGGGATAGGGAGGAAGACATTGTACAACTTTATAGATTAGGGAATGGATTTAAATAAACCCAATAATTAAAGGGGGATAGTGCAAATTTTCTTAAATTTTTGCAATCAACACTCTAATTCCAAATCAATTTGCAACCGAGCTCACCAATTAACAAAACAGTAGTGTTAATTTGTTAATTTTTACATATTAGTACACTCTACTATCCAAATAGCTCACTATTTTATAAATGTTGATACCAATTTTGAATGATATGATGGATGTTGCAAATTCATCTCAAATTAAGGTGTCCATTAAAAAATTTATAGTTTAGGAGGATATGTACGATCACAATTTTTCGACTTTATGTTTCAGACATAGTTTATACTGCTCTATCTGCTTGCTTGTGCATAGGGTCAACAGAGGTTTTCTTATGTCTGAGGTGCGAGAATATCGCTACAATTTTTTTGTCTTTCTTTATCATGTGACTTAATAAAGGTGGATAAATACATTATTATAATGTATAATAATACTAGTAATATGATTGTAAGACTTACTTAAGCTTTATTAATTATTATATTAGGGAATCAATCTCTTTCTCTTGCAATGAGTAGATACCAAATCACATTACACTCATTCTCACCACGTAAAATGTGTAATTAAAGACGTTGGAAGAGATCACAAGCAAGCAAGCATCAACCAGTACACAGCTAACCCACACTTTCATTTTAATAATCTTTCTTAACCAACCAAAAAAAAATTCTATAAATTGTTCCATTCCAAATAAAAATATTAAGTTTCTTCTATTGAACATAGAGTGGATACAAAATTCGAACTCATAATTGTCTACTATGATACCTTAATAAATTATCACTTTATCTCAAAATGTTAAACTGAATTTAATTATATAATTATTATTTAAACAATATTTGTATCATTAAATCTTATTGTTTCAATAGTTGCATTATAAATCTCTTATTCCATGTGCACACATCTCTGAATCTTTAATTAAATCTTTATAAAGTTTTTCTTCATACTAAGTTGCTTAATTATATAGATTCACAATGGAGAAAGTGAAAATGGTTATGGCCCTCCAAGGCTTGGAAATGTTACATTTGAGTTAGAGGAGACAAAACAAAGCCTCCAGAAAGCAAAAGAAGAAAGCATGGTAATGGCAAATTGCCTATGTTCTATGAAGGAAGAGCTTGAACGGACACGACAAGAGCTCCAACGATTGAAAGAACGTGAATCCGAGAAACAACTGATGGATACTGAGATTGAACTTGAAGACGTCAAGGTTGTCGAAGATTCGACAAACTTTAAGGTCAAAACACTAACTTCTGATGAAGAAGGAATGGAATTTCAGAAGAAAAGGTATGTGACTTTTGCAAATCCTCCTTCCTTAGCAAAAGTTGTAATACCACAAGGTGTTGAAAAACTTGAGAGTCACCCTTCTCTCAAGAAGAAGAAGAAAAAGCCGTTGATCCCTTTGATAGGAGGGCTTTTTTCGAAGAAAAAAGGCAGCCAAGAAGTTTAATATGAAGTATATTGATCCCTTTAAAATTTCAACATAGTATCTTCGCTTCAAAGAATAATAGCAAACTTTTTTTGGTCTACTTTTTTTTTTTCTATCCCCAAACAATTATAGAATAGCCAGTAAAACTGGTTTGGAATGGAGTGAAACTGTGAGCGGAGTATGAATTTTCAGTAAGAGAGACATGTAATAAAGTACCCTACAAAGCAATATACTCTTCTTGAACATTTTTTTTTTCTTGTATTGTGTACACTATATGTACTACCAAGTACCAACTAAACATTTGTATGAGTATTACATTATCCAACCCAAAGCTTAAGCTAATAGGTGAAGAGGCCAAACAAGTTACCCATTACACACACTTCTAACTCTTTCTAATGTGTAATTTAACAATCTCTAGCATCTCTCTTAAACTCAAGGTGATGAAAGCTTGAATTTGGGATGCAATGAAACCGAATTACGACTTGTTTTAGAAGGTGGCCAAATTATGACTTATGCTACCAGATTACGTATGTTGCATTGTTGTCAGATGATTACAATTGTTATGGATAACGGCTTGCTATAGAAGGTGGTCGGATCACAGCTCCTACTACCTAATTACTTGTGTTATCAAATGATTATGGTTGCTATGTATGACGGCTTGCTATGAAAGCCGTCATGAGTGCTGACACATGTGGAGGAGTTAGAGTTGGAGTGAGTGACCGAGCTATGATATCATGTTATAGGAATGGCCCAATTCCCCTCAAGAACTCACTGCTTAGTTTTCGACTTCAAGATGACAGGTACATGTTTTAGAGGGGCTATACCAATGGGCCCAAAATTGGATAGGATACGAAAACTCTCAAATATGGAGGGACCAAATGAATGGGCCATAGTCAAGTAACTACATATTTAGCACCAAAGTCACAGCCCAATGATTAACGTACAGATTGAGCATCAAAGTAAGAGCCCAATTATTTCCCATTAAATGGTGCTTTTTTCTTTTGTTGTTGCTCAAACTCCATAAAATGCCCTTGCTCCCGACATTTTAATTGCCTTTTCAACGAGGAGAATATTAGAACCCCCATTAAACCGTTCTTTTCTTTATTAATTAATTTTGATAATTCTATATTTTTGCTATTATAATTATTGCAAGAACTATTTCCATCTTCATGGACTAGTTTTGTTTGCCTTGCTTGAACAACAGTACTAGTGAGGATCTAAGACTAATCTTGGACCGGCCCACATTAGACCAACTGCCATAACTGATTCAGTTGAAGCCTACATGAGAAACCGTACAGATCAGGTTTAACAGGAAGTCAAATTAATTGGTACGTGATGTTAATGAAGATGGGTATATGTATCATGTATGATGTATCAGTTGTGAAAATTATTATCCTTAACAGTATTGTTTTATCAATCATCAAATTTACAACATAGCAAACTTGAATGAACCTCTCTAATCTATTGTAGGTCAAGATCCGTGAAAAGAAGAGAATAGTTAACACATAAAACAGGAAAACATTGAGGTCCATTCGCCGTATGAATATGCTATTAGAACCAAAGCAAGACAAAAAAGAAAAAAGAAAAACAGGAACAATTGTAAACATTATTTCATCAAATTAAGCATGTCAAACCATAACATCGGATTTACGACCATCCATAATCCCTTCCTGCGAGGACTTGTTGAAGAACTCAATGCAATCAGCGATGGCCTCGTTGTAATGCGAGTGAGACGAGTAATATGAGCTGCATGAGGTCTTTGGT
This sequence comes from Fagus sylvatica, assembly GCA_907173295.1. Classification (NCBI taxonomy): domain Eukaryota; kingdom Viridiplantae; phylum Streptophyta; class Magnoliopsida; order Fagales; family Fagaceae; genus Fagus; species Fagus sylvatica. Next base: position 34,804,842 of record OU015764.1, on the reverse strand, counting down.
GGCTCAAATTTGTCACAATTTTTTGACCCCGAATTAGCCATTCCGGATGTAGCTGAAGAGCCACTAGAGGGAAGTGAAAATAATAGTCGCATGAGAATCTTACGGAAACGGTTAAAGAGCTTCATTGCTGAAAAGTTTAACTTGGGAGAGACAGTATTAGCTTGATGAAGAAGAGCTTCACAACCTCTTACTTGTATGACAAAGCTCTCTCTTTGAGGCCTATGCATTGTATTTCTCACTTTGACGCCTCCGGGAAGTGTAATGCTATGATGGGTGTCGTTTGGTTGTTGAGGATATAAAAAGGGGTGAGGTTTTCCAAGCATGAGTTTATTCTATGTGGGAAGACTCAAACTAAACAGCATATTTCAGTAGCCAAAATTAATTAAGATGTTGGCCAAGTCCATGTGCCCAAATCATTTGTATGGCCTTCACTTGTCCTCAAAAAGTTGTTTGTTTATTGGATTTCTTTGATTTTCTTCAACTAAAATCCGTTTAAGAAAACGTACCTACAAAGTTTAAGACTATTTGTGCCTTTGTTAAATTCTCAATCAAACTTTTTAATCAAGCTTCGGAAGTGAAGGTGATCATTGATGACCCCTTTTTGTCCCACAATAAAATCCTTGGTGAATCGCTAACGATAAGCATTTGAACATATGTGGAGCCTATCTGATGTATTAAAATTTGAACACGTGATAGGTTAGTACTAGGCAGTCCAGGTCTTGCTGTTTGGTATATAGTACATACAATGAGTGATAAATAAATGTAAAGACCAATTAGTCTTTATTCGACCTATCAAATTGAGGTGAACTGAGAAGCCAAAGTGATCATTGACTCATGGGGAAGATTACACCAAACATTTATCACACATATATATTATGACAGACTTATAATTAATAAGAAAATTGATCATCTATTATAATTAGGTAGGAAATTATAAAAGCTGAACTTATAATTTGTCTTTTTAGCCAGTTTAACCCAAAGGATGTGTTTCAAATTTGAAGATCATAGTGTGGTGGGTGGTCCATATCCTATAAAGTCTCCAAGCAGCATCGTTTACACTATATATGCCAAGTGCATGGCCTAAAAATTCGATACGGATAATACCGAAGAACAAAGCAATACAACATAAAGCACTTAATTTGGTAATAAACAAGAATTGGAAGCAGTAAACCATCATGAGGTGGTGAAGTATCAGATGATTTTATTAAGAGAATGGAGGGCTTGAGATAATAATGATTAGTCAGACACTATAATTGTGTCTCGTACTTTCTTCCTTAAACTAAAGAAGTTGGACAATGATGAAGTCACCAGCTATACCTGCCTCATTAAAATTTATTCACATTCTAGAAAGCAAGTCATTTGTTTGTTTACCAGACAATGCAACTTTCTAGTTAGTATAACTGGTGTTTAATGGTTATAAAGGGTAGGGCACGTCTAGATCTCTCTCTTTTAATCTTTTCTTCTTTTCTTTTCTATCTAGCATTTCTTAGCAAAAAAAAAAAACCCGTTGTTTAACGAGCTGAGAACTTCACTATTTGAGCTTGAGCTGAAGTTTAAATATAACGAGCTGAGATACTAGTAAATTAAATTGAGATGGTGACATGGTGCCAATTTAGTGTAGGTTTAATAGACTTTAAATCCTTTTTTCTTTTCTTTTTTTGCTTGGAAAAGAAAATAATTAAGCTTTAAATTCTATTACTTGAGTCTTGAACCAAGGGAATAAAATTGTTTTGACCCTGAATTGATATTTGTCTTTCAGTTAATTGAGCCTTAACTTAACAAAGCTTATATATGGATTTGTAAAAAGTTAGTTTTAGAGTTTCTCAACCTAATTAAGTTGTGATTCTTTTTTCAGTTAGATCTGTTCTTTTCCCTGCTGGTACTCCTTTTGTTAGACACAATGATCGATGTAGACATTGACTACCCTGCAATGGCAGGAGATCTAATTTAATACATCTTGTCGAAATAATAGGTTGTAAGGTAGAAAATAAATGCAAATTTATTTGAAAGTGATTACCTACTATTTATAACTTATTATCCCTAGTAGAAAATAAATGCAAATTGTGTCCATAATTATTTCTCCCTAGTAGTTATACAGCTCAGAAAATTTTCTCCATGATCAATCAAAGAATACCAACCATAAGGTGGATCCAATAGCACATATAATATCGTGTTTCTTCCCTTCACCATGAGTTGTGGGGTTTAAGGGATGAACTACCGTGATACGTGATGTATAATAAAGGTACACATCAGAAGAAAATGACTTCAATGAGCTGGCTGGTGCTTGATGGACTCAGGTACACTATGTAGCCGAATACCACTTCGGCCTTACCGGGACCATTTTCACCTTGATATCAAATCTCAAAAATCAAACCTAATTGGACCCTGCTATTCTACAATACAACAACAGAGCTGGCATTTTAGATGGTGATACAGACTAATAGGCTGAGGTAACAAAATAGAACATTGGGTCAAGAATTTAAATGGGCCTTGAAGTGATGCCAGACAGAGCCCAGCAACTTTGTAACTAGTCAGACCATTGCTACCGCAAGAAATGAAACATATATAGGCTAAAGGCTAAAGCCCAAAGCTTGCCAAAAGAGTAACAAATAAAAAATGTGTACAAGCCTAGCTACAAGGGTAAAATCATTTTTTTTTTTCTTCTTCTATCCACAAAGAAAACGAAAATTACCCTTCGATGGTGTAAACTTCTGGCTTTCCTTTTAATTGAAAGAATGTGTGCCGAAAAATTTGAATCACAGCTAAAGAGAATATGTCTTTTGGTCGACAACATGGCTTTAACGACGTTTTAGAAAGAAAAGAAGAATAAATGTATATATACAGCAGTTTACCTCTGCATCAAGCCAAGAATAATTCTTATCAATGTTTACTTCCCCTTTTAATTAAATTCTCCTTTGAAACATCAACAACGACAACAACAACTATATATGTTAGCGAATCTAGGCTTCCTATAGCTATATATGTAGGAAATGTTTTCCTTATTCCTAAATTAAGATCCAAAGCAAACACAATTTTAGATACTTTTCAATACTTACCAATAAAATATTTAAATGTTTAGTCTTCCTTTGATTTAAAAAAATTTAGATTGGTTTTGAACAGTTAAAGAATTGATAGTCTGAACTTATTAAAAAAATTTACTTCACAAAATATCTCCAAGCACATTAATAACATAAAAAAATTAATGTGCTCTTACGAGAACATAAAACCTATAATAACATCTAGATATAATTTCATGTATTTGTCTGTTGTACGTGTTAGCAAAGTATGTCACTCATTCAACGTGCTTTGCATGCATGGTACTAGCTATAGTGTCTTGCACAACGAGGCACACCTATTGTTACATCTAAAGCATTGTTATTCGTGTAGCTCTACACGTGTTAATGGGATGGTACCATTGCACAGGCAAAATGTACTTGGTATTGGAATTTAACTCTATTGGAACGAGTGTGAGGTGTGCGATGGAGAAAACACCTTTGGCTTCTAGCTAGACACCTTGATCAAAGTGAACTCGCCATCCATCTTCCTTTAATGTTGCCGCCATCCACAGTTCCTCACCAATGAGTCCTTTAATCCGTTTGATGTTACATTAAAGCTTGACTCCTAATTAACTACTAACTTAGCCATTAAGTTCACAATTCTTCCAACAATTGTACATCTATTATGCAAGATTTGTTTTCAAATAAGCAGATAAAACTAAATTAAGGATATCCGGAATTTAATCTCTCAATCTCCTTAAACCAATGCCCTTGTTGGTTTTGGACTAAGCTTTAAGATACAGAAAATGGGAATTGGAATCAAGAGTGTCCCCATTAAAATTTTCTAAACAAAAACTTTAACTGGTTGGTCATTTGCTTGGGCACAACATAGGAAGACATTAGTGAGAATTTGGATTATTTTTTGCTTAAAATGTATTTACTTATTTACTAAAAGTTAACAAAAGTATAATTGTAATTAGAAAAAAAGTGAAGTTTTAAAAAATTATAAAACAACAAATAAGTTAAAATTTTTTAAAGAAAAGCTAAACCAATCCCACCTTCCAAATATGATGATGCTTTACTGTGACTACTAATCTTATAGGAGTAGAACAAGCCCTCTAAGATAAGGTTTTAGGATTTCAACCTTTGTAATTTAGCTTGGACTTTTTTCTTTTTCTTTCTTAGAATAAACACATTCTTTTTTTGCTGAATGAATAAACACATTCTTTAGATAATTATTCACCAATCATGTTTATAACCAAAAATTCTAACTTTGTGAAATAGATCAATAAACTTTTAATCATAGGACTCCATAGCTTCAATTAAAAAAATATATATATTAAAAAAAATCCATGTAACACCATGAATTAAAGTCTAAAGACAGCTCAACTAGTTCATGAGATTTGCCATTGGCACCTATACAATTATACATGATAGCCCCCATGGACTTGCCCACGTGATGTTTCATACATATGAGGATTACCCAAATTATTAATTCCATAATCAGGGAAGACAATTTGTCTATGTAAATTGATAACTGAGACTAATCAAGTCTCAACCAAAGTTCTAGGGCTCTCAATAACGTGCAACTTGCAAAGCCACATCGATTGACGAGTTACGTTTGAGTTAGGGCTCTCTAATTTAAGCAGCAGGAAGTTTCTTATGAACTCCCACTTCTATCTATATAGTTTTACGTGCAAGATTTTCAGTAATCTCAATGGTGATTGAATTAGTAAAGATACGTGTAGGCCAGTTGGCCTAGGTAATCTATAGTAATCATTTTTGCCTACTCGAAACACTTCAAAATATGAGAAGTATTAAATGCGCATATGCTCAAGCATGTGTCCGCAATTATATCCTGCCAGGTAACTATTTATTCCTTTCGTCTTGTGCTATGATGGTTCCAATATGTACACTGGATATATATGATTTTTTTTTATGTATCAATTTCTATTAAAAAAAGGAAAAATTGCTTTGGTGATCGCTTCCAATAATTGTCATAGTCTGACTTCCAATGAATGATTGTATGACAGGTGACCGGCCAACAAATAAAGACTTTAGGTGTGTGATTTAGACAGTGAGTCCTTGAAGATGACAAATCAATGGCAACGTTGTGGAACCCCCACATCAAAAACTTTCATTGCCTTGATGAACCATGTTTTCAATACTCTAAATTCATTGAGGAAATACTAAAACGTTTATGTACGTTTTAATTTTATAAATCGTTACCTACTATTTAATAAAATAAAATAGTTTAAAAAACACGCATACATGCAGTCGAGCAGTTGGGCTAATCCCATTAAACTAAAAAAGATCCCTTACCATGCATGTGAAGCAAATAAGCAATATAGAAATGATTTTATATTTACACAAAACACAAAGATATGGTCAGCAAGTTTCGCTAACCCGGTTGATTAGCTAGTTTGTGATTCTGACAATACAAAGTACAAAATACTACTTAGAAAAACCTTCAAAAATCTTCTCCATTTACGTACAAAATATGCAGAGATCAACATGGATTTTCACTATGAATTGATCTCTGTCTATTTCATTAACAAAATAGAGATGATTTTAAATTTTAATTCTTAATCAACATGAACTAAACAAGAGACACTGTAACAAGTTGACAACGCATGATACATTTGAAACACATCTCGTGTTTGTGTCCTATCACAGAAACAAACTTCCTCCCTTAATTAAGAGAATCAAGAGCTTTGTAAATGACTACGAAACAAGGAAGAATAGCCCTAGGATTAAAAACAAGAAGGTCCTCGAGATTGGAGTAGACTCCAGCTGAGCCAGCTACAGAGTCATAAGAGGCAGCAGCAGAAACACTATCCTCCTCCGCATGCGTATCATCCTCCATGCGCCTCATCTTCCCAGCAATGACACGACACACCAACATGGCTTTACGTCCCTCCGTACAATTAAGCGAGTCATGTGCCCTACCACTACTTGCAGTGGTCCGCACTCCCTTGCACTCAACAGATTTGCCTTGGAACCCGTGTCTGATGATGCTGCAGACTCCGCACCCAGGTATCGAGCCGCAGAGGCTGGACGAGCCACGTGCGCCGAGCGTGCAAGTCAAGGTGGTGCAATGGAACCTTAAGAGCTCGTTACCATCGGCTGCACATCTGGGGTTCTTTCTACTGCTATTGAGTGCACGCGTCTTCACTGCGTCTCGGCAATCCTCGAACCGTTGGATCGTACGTTGTGTGTTTTGGACTTTTAATATCCGTTCGATTTGGCAGATTGGATTGTCTTTTTTAAGCCAGCTTGATTTGAAGATTATCTCCACAATGTTTCGGCCCGAATCATCAGGGCCAAGCTCCGATACTGTAGCAATTGAAAAACAAAAGTCACATTAATGGAAAGATATTAATATCTGAGATTAATTTCAATTGTCGGTGGGGTCACTCACAACTGTGTAAATTTAACGTTAACGTTACGGAGAGGGGGAGAGTGTCATCCAATGGGATTGCGCCACCTCATGGTGACAGGGTCATTTAATTACGTTATACGGGGACAGCTATTGTGGTGTACGAAATGGACCCTACGAGTCTACGACCTTGAAATGGCCTGCCGTGACCGTTGTGAATTGTGATTGCCATGAGAGAAGTGATTTTAATTTCTGCTTTATGCAAACCTTGTGGAGAATAACTTCTCCTAGGCAAGGCACAATTCGATCGTGTGCTTACTATTTGTTTTTGTTTTTTTTTTTTTCTTAGCTTTTTCAAGCTGAGCTATTACTATTACTATTTTGTTTCAAATTTCAATTAAAGCTGAGGCTTTTCAGTTTTTACGTTACCCAACAGTGAAAAGAGCTCCTTTTTTTTTTCTACTTCATTTTGGTAAATAACTATCATGTTTAGTAGTTTAGTAATCACACACTTCCTCCCACCAAAAACAAACCGTTAATTAGGTATTAAAGAGTGAATCAACGAATGATAAATATGAGAGTATACGAGAATAATTAAACTGGATTTTAGCATGAATTAATTGAATTCTCATATATATGCAAATGGTGCAAATAAATGGGTGAATTAACCTGTATTCATCATGCTAGCAATTAAGAAATAACACGTAAAATAAATTAAATAAATAAATTACCAGCATGGCGAACTGCCTGGTGAAGCTCCAAGCTTTCAATCTTGGGAAAGACCTCCCCGCACTGAGAACAAGCACTCATAGTGGACCTTGGAATTGGGTAACTGATTTTGTCAAAGTAAAAATTTAATTCTACACCATTAATGCAAAATTAATTATTAGAAAAAATAAATAAAAACAAAGAACTTAATTAACAGTACCTGCTGGGGTCAACGATCATGTGACACTCATAACACCCAGAGAGCTTCCTGAACTGCATTCCTCTCGAAGAAGAGATGCAAGTTCCTCCACCGTTGGATCTTGATGACCCTGATACAGACCGAGTTGAAGACCCGGTACCTGGTTTCCGACTCAGCAGCCCAGTTTCCTGACCCACTGAGCTACTCTCGGGCGAGTTATCAGCTCTGTGAACAACCCTAGTGTTTCCATGAACCACGTCCCTGAAGTTACATATGGAGCTGCAAGAAGAACCTAGCTTGGAGTAACCAACGGCACTGTTTTTTGATGGGTCGTGCACTCTTGACCCTTCGATCTGTTTGCAGGTGAGGAGGTTCTTGATTTGGTCCCATGAAGATGGTGCTTTCTTCTTTTGCTGCTTTCGCTTGCTTCGTTTGGATTGTTGTTGTTGTTGTTGTTGTTGTTGTTGATGTTGTTTTTTGTTCTGTGAGGGCTCTGGTAAGAAAGTTAAGAGAGCCATAAAGAGCAAAGCAAGAAAATAGAATAGAAGTAAAGCAGAACGAGCTCAGATATATGAGAGAGGTGGCCAGCTCTCGAAATTTGAGTATAGTGGTAGTGTAATGGTTTGGGATCCGAGAGAGAAAGAGAGAGAGAAGGTAATAAAGGAAGGCAAAGTAGGTGGAGTGGTGGGTCTGCCTTTGTTTATTATTATGGATTAACTTCTTTGTTTGTCTTACACTGGCAAGTGCACCTTTGTTTTACATAGCAAATAAAATTGCATCGTTATGGTTGACCTTTTTGTTGACTGGGTCAATTATAAGAACTTTAATTATCGTGTGGTTTAGGACCATCTGGGTAGTTGGCTACTGCTTTCACAGGAATATTAATATAGGGATAAGATAATGATGTATTTGGAAAATTCAATCAGATATTTCTATAACTTTTCCTTTTTTCTGTTTTTTCTGATAGAAGATTTTTGTGGGTTGTACAGAATGTTAAAGCTACCTAGGGGCTTTCATCGTTTTACTCTATTAAAATGATGAGTAAACCCAAAGGACCCGCTAATTAATTGAACAACTTGAGTTTCTAGCAAGTAACTGGGAAAAAAGTCTTGCTCTTGAATGTGACTGTGAGACCAATTATTTGATCTCAATTTTGTGGGGAGGATTGCTAGTGACAAACAATAATTATGTGGGCTAAAATCACTACACCACGAAGTTTACTAGCATGGTAAACTTCGTTGAAGTATCTAATTGATTTAATACTGTTTATGGGGCCGGTTCCTCATCGTTTTATAACATTTTCTGATAGTACGTAGAGTAGGCATTTCCGTTATTTAAGTATCGAAATCATGTGTGATGGGGTCCAGATATTCCAAAAGGTCCAAAGGAAGCAAAAGAAAAAAGTGAGACATCATATAAAACAAGCAGAAAGAATAGGACTCCTATGTGCCAATTTTGCGTCTTCCAATGTCTCCCGCTATACATTTCGGTGGACAAAAGTAGTATAATCCGGACGTATCTTTTCTACTTTGTTCAAAGCATCCTAATAATATCTCACTAATAATTTAACCCTAGCCAAGTAAAGTGAACATAAACTATTTGACAGTTTACTCAGATTAAAGAATCTGAGGCTCTGAGCTGTGGTATATATGAGTTTCTAAATGGCCTTAAATCCCCCAAAATATTAACATAACCAGTGCATTGGTGTACGGAATTAGCCCAAAAAAAGCGAAATAATGTACGGATAGTTTGAGAGTTGCCATAAGATAATTAAGTACTGTTTTAATATTCTAATACAAAGGTATTTATCCCAAAAACAAACAACAAAAGAAAAAGAGAAAGTTCTTTTCGACGGAAAAGACCAAGGGGTGCATAACAAACTAGCTGGATTATATGATTTTAGCTTAATACAGTTGCTGAGTTTGTCTCCCCCGGCATGCTGTGCGTGCGCACATGTCAAATAATTAGTAAACTTTTTTCTTTTTTGTTTCTAAAAACATTAGTAATAATTAAAACAAGAAATAATAGTATCTTTTTGAGAGTGGTTAGAGATCAGACATGGATTTGGCCAACCATTCACTTAACAATAATAGGAAAAACGGTGTCCCCTTGTCGTCCCTGACATGGAACCAAATCACCATGTCTCTGATGGTTCTGATACATTATGGAACTATCACTTTACAATTAATAAATAAATAATTCCCTCCAAAATGTATTAAGAAAGAATAAAATTATAAAATTCATCATGCAAGTATGTACGGTTACAATTATTGCATTATTTTTAAGCCAAGCCAAAAATTCGAAACAGTACGTAATAATTTAGGGAAGCTATTTAATTTTAATCCTTCACATGGCTAATGACCGTGACTCGGCAACAAGATACCCCCCCCTTCCCACAAGATACACATACACATACAAAGGAAATCAATTATTGGGTGGATCTAGTTTTTGCAGTTCAACCACTGTATCTTATGCTTACATTACTAAGTCATATCACTTAATTAAGAAACCCATTTCCATGATCCATTTGTCATTATTTTATTACTGCTTAAGGTAGATGCATCACAATGTTTTTGTTCTCTACTAGACTACTAGCTAGTTACTCGTTAGCAATTCCCAAAACTTTTACCCTTTCCTTGTATTTAGTTTTTTGTTTTTTTACCGGTTGAGGATGAGAGAGAGGGCTGGACATGACTGACGAAATTTTTATCATAGAAACTGATCTTTCCAATCACAGTAAGAATCTGGAATATATCATCACCATTCATTCAGTGTCCCAGCAACTATTGAAGGAGCCAAACCTGAAATCTGTCACAGTAGTATGAATTTTAAGCAAAACCTAATTAAATCATATTTCGGGACTTCTCACCCACCTCAGCTGTACGCTTACTGTCAAGCTTGTGTAAACCACTTTTTTTTTTCCTGCCGAATAAACAAATTTGATTGCAATTCAAGCAAAGAGCATTCCCATCCGGGAAGCTAAACTCACATTTTAGGTAAAATAACTACTACTGTAGCTAAAAAACACACAAATAACACTCTCATCCGGAACTTTATTTTTGTTAAAAAAAAATACATCATGCGACAGTACTCGGTATTGATACTGAGTACTATTCATGAGCTAAAGCTATTTTTTTTTTTTTTTTAATCGCATAAAACTCTCTCTCTCTCTCCTATCTCAGGAACTGTCTCGCCTCTCTCTCAAGAACTCTCACTTCTTTCTCTTAAACTCTCCTCTCATCTCTCACCAAAAAATCCATAATTGCATAAATGTCTTGGCATCAAACTATGGGAGCATTTCATCTCTTTCTCTGATTAAACTATACAATCTCTCCTATTTTCATCACTCTTTTTTTTCTATCTACCAAACTAATCCACTGTTTCTTAACAGATAAAAGCAATACAAAAGAATGAAGAACAATGAAAAGAGTTCCATTTCTTTCTAAGAAGGCTCACAAATTCAATGACCTACAATTTAAAATTTTTGATCAAGTTTCCATCTCCAAAAACAAGACCCAAACAAAAAAAATGAAATAGAAAAATTTGGATAATATAAAGGAAAATGGTGGCAAAATCAAGGTCTTGTCTGAAGCTATTTTCATGGCGTCTTGTTTTTTGACAAAATGAAGGTCAGATTGTTTTTGTTTTTGTTTTTGTTGTTTAAGGACGGAATCAAGGGCTTGGTTGGATTTGATCACTTGAGGGTTTGAAGAAAAGAGGAGGAAGATGCTGAAAATGGTGACTTGGCTATGATTGTAGGTGTTGGGTCATCGGCTGGTGTTGGTGAAGTTGGGGGAGTGAATCTACTGGTGTATGTTGGGGAAGATGGGGGAAATCTGCTGGTGTTGGCCATTGGGGTCGGGGAGGTGGGAAAAGTGAGGAAAAAAAGAAGAAGGATAATTTATAATATTTTAATATAATATAGTGTAAAATAAAGAGTGGGATGAAAGCTGTTTTATAAAGTTAATAGATAAAATATAAATAGTGACATTTTGAAGAGTTAAAATAGATAATAGATACATAATGGGTTGTGAATGTTCTTACAAAATACCTAAAAAGACATACTAGGAATGAGAATAAACCCAAAGCTAGCCAAAGAGACAAATATTATGAGAAAAAAATTAGCATTCTTTAGAAACAATTTCCAATAAACAAAAATTAAAGCGTACAGAGCAAAACATCATGGTATTTAATTAAACCCAATTTCCGATGCTTTTGTAACTGCCAATTAGAGAGCTCTTTGTGCTTCTTCAGCCCAAAGTGGGTAGCTTGAAACAAAGGTTATTTATATATCCAGCCGTTACAAACTTTTACCTTATGAGGCTCTAGTAAGTAGCAACAGTTGCAACTCGCAAGTTTGCAACAGAGACTCTCTGTGACAGCTGAATTAAAAGTTCAATTTGATCCATGCTCGGATACCCAAGGAAGCCCATAAATTGATAAATATGAGGCCCCATGACCAGATATCAAACCCAGTCAATCTCAATTTACATGTTGCAACCAAAGCATATGCTCATTTTACCTTGGAAGTCTTGAACTTCAGTTAGGCCTCAAACTATGTACGAGGTACGAGTGTACGACTACTAGGCTGTAACGTTACTAACATACCGGACTTGAAGCTTTATCAAAAAAAACATACCGGACTTGAAAGCTGTAAAACGTGTCGAGCCCAAGGAGAAAGTATCTATGCTGACTATGCAGTACTAGTATTACAGGCTCAGCCTTCTCATTTGTTGTTTTAACTCAATAGTTGTGTTCAATCCCGAAAAAGAAGTAATGGTAAAGCACAATATTTTTTACCTTTTTTTTTTTTTTTTTTTTTTTTCACAATGGTTTATATGGTCTTAAAATCACAATATATTTTTTTTAACATTGTTACAAAATTTACCAATGAATGGCCATAATATTATTTTCAACACACTTTATTATGCATCGATCAACAAATCATATCAACTCTCGTGAAAAAAATAAACTTTTTACTTAGATTAACCACTAACATCACTTTTATTATGCACCAATCATAATATATTATGTCATTATTTGTTAAAAAAGTTGTGAATATTATTGTATTCTTAGACTTATCAAATTCGGGCTCGAAACTTTCAAAACCTAACCACACTCTCCCTCTCTTCTCTCTAAAAAGTGAAATACCATCTCTCCATGCTCATCTTTACCCTGTTACCCTCAACCAAAACCGCCTAATTACGTAGTTGCATTGTCCAAGACATTGATGTTTTCGCCAATTGGCTTTTCTCTCCCTAAAATTTCACCCACACTACTCTTTCTTTCTCTAAAATTTCAAAACTTTTCATTATTCTCCCATCACATCTCATAACCACCCCCTCCCCAAGAAAAGAAGAGTGATGGCATGGAAAGATTGGACCAAATGAACATGGAGGTTGAGATTTAGATGAGAGATAGTACATTAGGAATTGGAAGTTCAATATGTTTAGTAACACAACACTTTTCACAATTGTTGACTTATTATAATTATGCATAATAAAATTGATATTAATAGTGAGTTTACGTAAAATGATATTACTTCAATCACAAGAAATCGTGTTACAAATAATTAAAAAAGTTGTAAAAAAAAAAAATCTGTATCCTTGGCTGCCTAGCATTACTCTTCGAAAAACTTGAGGCCAAATTTGTCTTTTTGTTTGAAATTTTTTTCGTACACGTGTCACTTGACTATGAGTTGAAGCACCAGACGTAAACGCTGAGCTGGTAATACTGCTGCAACAGATTCTTTCTCTAATTATTAAACCCTCAACACTTAAACCCTAGAATCAGGGTTTTTGATTCCTTTTTTATTACGTAGTGACCTGTGATTATTCACTAATGGAAAAAAATAAAAACCCTAATTCTCCAGTCACAGTGAATCTTCAAGGCTTTATATTTTGATTTTTGTCGTTTTAATTATTATTATTATTCATATTCTTCACAATAAGACTGATTTTTGTTCTTCAATAAAGAATCGTAATGTCTCAAAATAATTCTCAATCCGATTCAATTCAAAATCCTAGAGTGACCTGGGAAGGTTGCAGTGTCTTGCTCGACATCAACGATGGCGATCGTTTGGTTTTCGCTCGACTCTCAGCTGCCGCGTAAGTCTTTTTCTCACTCCAAAATTTGATTTTTTTTTTGGATTTTATATAAAATAATTTGTTTTTTGGGTTTTTTTGCAGGACATTGAAAATTGGGAATAAGATGTACTCTTTGCAGCCTCTGATTGGTTGTCCTTTTGGTACTTTGTTTCAAGTCGAAAACGGAGCTCAAGGGCCTCAATTGTCTCGCTTTATAGAAGGTTTGGTTTTTAAGTCACTGCTTTTGATTCTTATTGTTTGGATAAACTAGGTGGCATTCTTTCAATGTGTTCGTGTTTTTAACGTCGTAAATTGCTTAGCTCGTCAGTAGTGAATGCCCGGCAACTGGTTCTGGCGGGTGGGTTAGTTGCCCGTAGGTTTTGCTGTCTAGAGGCGAGATGTTAATTCACATGCTTTACTGCTTCACTTTTGATGTTGAGGTTCATGGTGGGCATCCATTGTTGAATTTTGATAGTTTATGTTGAAGGTGCTGCTAGTCAAGTTAAATTGAAAGAATGATGTTTTCTCAATGGATGGAATTGGTAAAAGATTATCTATTTAGGTTCTTTTGCTTTCCTTTCTTATTAACCGAATAAGAGAAATACTTTCGAACTGCTAACTATTAAGTATTAGTTAGGTGTGTGTAATCTTGTTTAGTATATCTTTCATCACTGTACTCTAAAAGTCTATCTCGGCTTGTCCTAGTTGTGAAGATTCATATTTTGTCTGTTTGTTACTTAACTCTATAATTCCATGTGTATGTATGTATATGTCTTTATCTTATATGTATATATTTAGCATCTTATCTTTCATGTTTTTTTTTTTTGTTTGTTGTTGAATTTTTCTTGTTAGGCAATAATATTCAGGAGAAAGGAGACTTACAATCACAAGATGAAACCAAAGATAATCGAGCATTGGTTGATAATAATAATGCCCAAAGCCTAACTGGTGAAGAAATCGATGAAATGCGGAGGTGAGAACATCATGCATTGGTTAGCAGTTAGCTGGAAGTTTTTGCATGTTGATATGTATTTGCTGGCACCAAATGTTGCTGCCACTCATTTTTATTTCAGATGTTTGTCGCTGTTTAAGTCATCAATTCTACGTTCTAGTGCAAAATTTATAATTTTGTCATCTTATATATGTTTTATCTTGAGAAATTTTGACTAATGCTCGCTATTTTTTACGCAGACAGGGTGCAACAGGTGATGAAATAGTTGAAGCTCTCGTTGCTAATAGTGCAACATTTGAAAATAAAACATTGTTCTCACAGGTATGTTATAGAATGAAATTGTCAAAAGTGTTTATTTTGAAGATAAGCTTATTTCAGTTTGTTTGCAGGAGAAATATAGGCTTAAGAAGCAGAAGAAATATGCACCCAAAGTACTTTTGAGGCGCCCTTTTGCTCGAAGGTAAGCTTTGCTCGAGCAATTTTATTTGCTGACACATCATTTTAGGGCTTACATTCATTTGAATTAGCTGGATTACTTTATAATTCTTTACTTTCTGTCAACCCCTGCAGCCTTCTCTAGAATTTTTCTTTGTAATTCTCAGCATTAATTTAAAGCAAAAGATGAATACTTAGCATCAATTAATTCCTCCTAACTGTTGAATGACATTAAAAAAATTATCATGAGGCTTTGTAAATAATTTACATCTCAGTTTCTTTTGAGCATGAGATGAAGTTGCAATTGAAGGAAGTGGGGGACCTATGATTGTTCAAGCTCAACTTGATAAAAATCATAGTGCTTCAGCTTTGCTTTGCTCGACTGAAGCATAGATTTTGAGCTTGAGCTCAGATAGCCATTTATTTAATAAAAGATTGAGCATGTGAGCTAATTTCGATATTGAGGTTGGCTAATTTAATGTTGAGCAGCTTGCGAGCTTCATGAGTTGAGCTTGGCTTTGTTCAAGGCTTCAAACTTGGGTCATTTAAAAAATGAGCTTCAAAACAAGGGTTGAGCAGCTTGGCTCGTAATTGGCATAACCATATCAATCCTTAGAGGATTTGTTGGACTGCTTTTTAAAAAGCCTATGGAAGGATTAGAAAAGGATGAGGATGACACCAATGCTCATTCCATGGTGTCTGTCATATTTGGAAGAAACTAAGATTAGTAAAGTTTGTTGATCTATTAAATAGATAGGAGAAATTAGTGGTAATATTTTATATGAGCTATATAAATAGTACTTAGTGGATAATTTTCTAATTCGCCTTATTTCAATTGGTCCAGTTTCTGGGTCTAGCAGAGCATTTTCCATATACGGAAGCTTAAGCTATTCAAGCCAGTCGATTATCACATAGTGTTTAAGGAATAAAGAAACATGTTGCAAATTTAGTTTAGTTAAGATGTTGGGTATTTTAACATATATGATTGGGAAGATTGGTACGGATGAAGTCATCCAACATAGAAGAAAGCTAAGGCATACTTGGTACATCTTCAATAGAAGTTAATGATATATGAACTGTCCAGAATTATATCATCTGCATAGTGGGGAATAGTGTACCCTTTTAACAAATAGACACTATTATTTCTTCTGAACATGCCTAGTATATTCAAATGATGATGCCTAATTTGTATTTACTGACTTCTTTTTTTGGTTTTTCCTCCAGTGTATGTGAGGCTTACTTCAAAAAATATCCAGCAAGAATTGGGTAATGATATGGCTTCTTATGAACTTATGATACTTCTATTTTTATTTATTTATTTTTGATGACATTGAATCTCGCCAAGGCAGGGCCCTTTGGACTTACCCTTGGAGAGCAAACTCCTATGTATGTCCATGTTTGTTGATCTCATTTCATCTTATTATTTTTCTAGATTTGTGCAATGACAATATGACATTGTGTCTTATTAACTTATGACAATTTTTCAACTGTCTTATGTATGTCTATGTATGTTGATTCAGTTCATCTTATTTATTTTTTGTCTAGAATTATGTGCTATAATTATGGTAATTGTAAATAACATCCTGTTTGTATATTCATAGGACTAAGATATATCATGTTATCTAGCAAACGTAGAAGTGGAATTTCTAGTGTGGGAGCAGTGAGATACTAAGCAAGAAATACCATGGCTTGTCTCTTTGGATAAATTTTTTGTTATAAACAGACAAAAGTACATGGTCTTTATTTTTTTTTAGTCAGTAAAAAAACAAGAAAAAAGAAGAAGGACATGGTCTGCTGAGTCTAATAAAAAGTCTATGCATTTCGGACCCTTTTGTATCTTTATACGCATCACTGGTCTTGCCAGTTTATTGTCCAGCTTCTTTAAATAACCTAACACAGATATATTCTGTTCTCATTTATGTTTTTTTGTCATTGAGTTGATGAAATGAATGCGCAGAAGACATATATTCCAAAGTCTCTAATTATATAATGTATTTAATGCGAATGTTGAAAATTTATGGAATGCCTATTATATTGCCTTGCCTACCAGATGCTCAACAGTTCCTTTTTAATCGTGTTACTTGGCTATAGATGCAGTAATGTATAGGAGTTGATTCCTTCAGCTTCGATATTTTTTCATTTTGCTTAGTCCACAAGCAATGCTATAGGCTACCAAAAGTAACTTTATACATTCATTTTATGCTGTATCAAAATGTCATATTCACTATTATTTTAATGGTGTTTTTTTAGTTGAAGGCACTTGCTTGTATGAAGAACCTTGGGTTCATGAATAACCAGTTAAAACTATGTCTATGAATTTTCCGTTCTTATCTTCTTCTCCTATTTTTCTTTTTAATTTTATTTTTTAAACTTTTAATGGATTTTTTTAGTCAGAGTTTTTTTTTTTTTTTTTTTTTTTTTTATCCTTGGCTTTTTTGGGGAGTTTCTCTTGCTTGCTGGGGGTTTACCCTCTGTTTTAATGGTATTGTGATAATAACTAGGTTCAGTTGTTGATATCTTGACATGGATATCCTCCAGATTAAACTCTTTTCTGTGCTCAGACTTTATTTATTCTTGTTTGTCCTGCGAAACAGATTCTTGCGAGTGGATGCATTATCTCTTCTGCTTTCCATGGCTAATGTTTCTGCAAATTCTGATGTTCTCGTTGTGGATATGGTTGGTGGCCTTCTAACTGGTGCTGTGGCAGAACGATTAGGAGGTTTGTTCTGTGTTGATTCCCTTCAAATTATGCTTCACTATACTGATTTTGAATTTGTGGAATAAACAACAAATCCTGAACAATGACGACAAATATTAGCCTCAAAATAAAAATGAAATGAATAAAGGAGATGTGGAGTTCATTCTTTTTCTGTATACTTATCCCCAAAATGAAATGCACAATGTAGCAAAAAAAGATACATGTAGCCAACTTGTTAGTTGAAAAAGAATTCATTGAGCCAACCTTGGTTGGGTTAAGTTGAGTATTTCTAAGAGGAGTTCTATTTGATACATTCAATAAATGCATTAACGTTTGTTCTTTTTTTTTTGTTCACCTTCTCCTTATGGTAAACTTCTAAATGTTATTATTATTTTTTATTTTTTTTTACTAGCATGAACAATAAGGTCTCCTGAAATTTATTTTTGCACTCCATTTCAGAGTTGGTCTTTGCTGTCGGGAGGAAATTTTTTTTCGTTGACTCATGTAATTGAGAGCATTTGTTGCATGTACTGCCTTGTTCATTGAATGATTTTATTTGTGTGGCAGGTACTGGTTATGTTTGCAATACATATCTTGGAAGTACACCATATTCTATGGATATAGTGAGAATATTCAACTTAAGTAATGAAATTTGTAAGAGGTAAATTTGGCTTTGAGTTCTCCCATTTTTCAGAATTACAGTTACTTGACGTTCTTTTATATTGATTCCATTGTGGAAGCATGTCAGCATTATGTTAAGATTTGAAGAGGGATCCCCCGGTCTTCCCAGTGCACTTTGGCTTCTAACTAAATCTGTCCAATCAGAGCTCAAAACTTGGGCTTGGATTGAATATGCATTGGATGAGATTATATGGGCTAGTCCATATTTTTCCCCATGTTGGATAATGGTGGCCAGCAGAAGAGCAAGAAAAGGAAAGAGGGTGAATTCAATTCCTCCCTTTTCCTCTACTTGTGTGGCTCAGGATTTCTTGGCTCTCTTGTCTATTAGGTTTATATGAAGGTGTTTGGTAACTTTGGTCCTGCTCCCACTCTCATTTTGCTTGCTAGGTCTCTTGTCTATTAGGTTTTTTAAGGTGCGATGCTGTGCTCCTGCTCTCATTTTGTAAACTAGCAACCTTTGGTGGTTGAATGATATTTTGTGTATAAATATGGACTGGATTCAGGTTACCTGCACTCCCAGCCCAAGACATAATGTCAGGTTACTATTTTACAACTTGCAGTTGCAATATTAAAAATGTAGCCTTCATGCCTGATGGTTGAGTTGGCCTATGGTTCAACTGATCCAAGTTGCAGGCTAGATGTAATGGTTGATTCCTTATGATAGAAGCTGCGTAGATGTAATGATTGATTCATTATGATAATCAATGTGTGGGATGGTTTAGCACAAGTTTTTCTTAGTCCTTGTATATCTTTTTGTGGGGTTTATTGCCTTCTTATTTTCTGGCATGTCCTTTTGATGCTTATGTTATTTTATATTCTGATTATCTCTCTCTCTCTCTCCCTCCCCCCCCCCCCCCCCCCCTTTTTTTTCTCTTGCATGGGGTATAAAACAGTTTTTTTTTTTTGGTCCAGGATTGTGCGGGCTCCTCTCACTGACTTATCTTTATCCCAAAATGGAACTTCTGAACAAATTCACCAGCAGGAAGATGTCATTGACATGGAATGTCTGCCAAACGTAATTGACTTGCCTTATTTTCGGCATATATTTCATTTTAGGTTCCCTAATTGTGTCATAAGATTGGTTTGTGCAGAATCAAATGTCTTCATCAGTTGGCATGGAAGAGATACCTCCTTCAACTGAAAATGAGATAGCAGATATTATTCCTGAGACTACTGTTTCTCTTGTAAACAAAATGAGCAAGTCCACAAAGGCTGGAAATAAGGCTTCACAACAAGCCATTGACTTGTGGAAGGAAAATGGTTTTTCTAGGTAATTATTGTGTATTTGGTTTACAAATCAGATGAAACGTTTAGTTGATGGTTCTTTTAAATACTCCATTTTCCTGGGGAGCTACACTCATTGAATGTTTGGTTTACTAATCAGAAAAAGCATTTGTTGACGGTTCTTTAAACACTTTATGCAGCCTAATAGTTGCCGCACCAGAGCTGGATATTTGGAGCCTGCTTAAAGATATTTTGCCACTTCTATCAAATTCAGCTCCTTTTGCAATTTATCACCAGTATCTTCAGGTCATTTCCTTCAAATTGTATTAAGAAATTTTTGACTTTATCATGTGCATCTTTTCTGAGATGGTGAATAGGGAACACTTTTTGCTCCATTATTGAATCTTCCACTCGAATTTGGCCCAATTGCTTTAAAGTACTCTGTATGCCAATGTCAAAACGTTAAGCATTTCCATGGCTAAATCCAAAGTAGGTGATAGGTTGATAATTGTGGTATAACAATCCACTAAGGTATATACATGAAAGTTTGGATCAGTTCCCAGCAGTTGATTTGCAACTATTATGTGTGATCATATCGATATGGTCGTAGTTTCTGTTGAAACAAGTCTGCAGCTCCTGAATTTGTTTTGTAATGATTCAGGTTAATATATTGTAACTACTGTTCTCCCTTTATGAATGTTTTTCATACTTATAGATGCAATTTGATTTGTAGATTCTTAGGTAAACCTTTTGTATACAGCCTATACAGGCGTACACATACGGTTTCTCCTCTTAATATAAGTTTCACATTTCCTATCATAAACAAGCAATTTGATTGATGGATAGCCATTCACTTATTGATAGAACAATAAGCTAAACTACTTTTTCTGTTGAATGCAGCCTCTTGCAACTTGCATGCACAATCTGCAGCTTGGGAAAATGGCAATTGGCTTGCAAATTACAGAACCCTGGTTGCGCGAATACCAGGTTTTTTCTTTTGCTTGATTTTATGTAGTCCATGGTGTGGAAGTTCTTCTATATCTGTAATATTATATTATTTTGCAACTGTTACTGATATTATGCGTTAAATATTCATTGTTAAAATGTTAATTCAAAAAAGAATTTGTGTAGAATTTCTTTGTGTCAACATCCATTTTAATATTTTAATATTCTTTTCTCAATGTTTTGTGTGGTGTGCATATGCTTAAGAGAAAGTCATACTTATCACTTGAATCAACTCTTGCTAGAAACAAACTCCACCAAAGTGGACTTTTTTTTAAATAACATAGGGAACCTTTCTTAAGAAGAGTACTTTGAACTTGTCTCTATGTCTGGGTAGGGCTTAGGATGAGTCCATGACTTAATTGGCCAACCATATGCAGAATTATGATAAATGCTGCAACATCTCTTGTTGATGGTTCCCTCCTTTTGAATGGGATGCTGCTGTTTGCGAAAATGTTGATCGTCTCCTATTATCTGATGTACATAGTGCACTTGTGTTGAAGCCAGTTAAGGAGTCATTCTTTAGAATTGTACAGTGCTTTTAAGAAAAAAATCTATCATCTCTCTCTCTCTCTTAAGTTATTTGGCGATGCTGATAACTGTTCCCATTCTTGTATATGATATGGTGCTGAGTTTGATACACTGAAATCTTTTTTTTTTTTAATTCCATTGCTCGGTGTCCGAAGTATATATATGCAAGGAATAGATAGGATGAAGTCCTTCTTATGAGTTATTTGACCATTCCTCTTGATATTTGATAATTATGCAGGTGCTTCCTTCACGAACCCATCCATGCATGCAAATGAGTGGATTTGGGGGGTATATTCTTAGAGGGATTAAAATATGTAACACCTAATCCCGGCTACAAAGGAATAAGATTGCTCAGTTCGTGGCCATTTGCTCGCGTTGCTCATTTGTTGGCTACAAAAATAGATGTCTTTGGAATGTACACTAACTTTTAGTTTATATATTTATATGTAAACCTGCAACTACTGCAGTTTTTCTTGCGTGGCTGCAGTTTGTTGTACATTTTTCTATTTGCTAGTAGGGGCAGTTTTTAGTTTCCCATTTATGAGTTTATGATAATGATATGCCAGCTGCTTCTGTACTCTTTTTTGGGCTAAATTACAAAATTACTTCTTCTTGAAGTTTCATTGTTTTTCAAGGACTCAATTGAAAACATGTCTGGGTGTAATTTGTAATTTTATTTTTTTGGTCTTTGGTTTGTTGTGGGAAGTGGATATGTGGATTGTGTTTTGCTAGGTCTTTAAAGGTTTAGTAGCACAGCTGCACTTGCAGGGAAAAAAAAAAAAAATAGTTTATGAAAATGGACTTGTGCCTTACAGGCCTTACGAGGGACTAATATTTCGTCTGGAAATTTTTTTTTGGTGAATATTTCGTCTAGAAATACATCAGGCACAAGTATAACAAATCAATTTTATAAAAAAAAATAATATATATATAACAAATCAAACAATTGATACAAATGGGCTCGAACTCACAGCCCAAGAAGAAAAGCAAGAAGAAAAGCAAAAGGAAAAAGAGTTTCTATTTTCCCTATATGAATCTTTATTTTTGTCCCGTTTAATTACACTAAATCATGGTTCTTAAAATCTCGATCCTACTATCCGAATCACACTAGGATATTTAAATAGTAGAATTGTAGTAGGATCTAGATCTAAATCATGGGATGATCATGATCCCATATAATCTTAAATATTGAATATATATAACAAACTGTTCGGAAATTTGAGCTCAACTTAAAATATATGCTTTTGTAAGACATGTTGTAACAAATCCATCACTTCTCCAAGATAAATCATCAACTCAAATTGACATCTTACATATTAGAATTAGTCATCAAGACAATAAGCTATCTTCGCTCTTCATTTGGCATATCAAAAACATATAAGAGAAATGAAAACAATACAATTTAATGATTAATATAGAGGTGGGTTAGAGCTGTCTTCATGGCTAAGAAACACAATTTAATAATTAATGATTAATATAGAGGTGGGTTAGGGCTGTCTTCATGGCTAAGAAACACAATTTAATAATTAATGATTAATATAGAGTTGCCCTCAATCTTTCGGTGTTGATTAAGAGAAAGAAGAGTTTTGATTCCTACTAAATCTGAGCTAGTTTATCAAATTTGATTTCATATTAAATCTATGTGGAGCCCAAATAGAAGCCCAAAATGAAAGAACTCAAAAAGAAAAGCAAGAAGAGGGAGTAGTACTCTGGAGTCTGGCTGGCAAAAGGCGGGGAAGCCTCGTAGATTCGAAACTCTCTCTAATCCGCATCCGTACATGCCACCCTGGCACCCCTCCCCTCCTCTTCCCGCCGTTTCCTCACTTCCTTTCTCTTCTTTCGAATTCGGACTCTTTCTCTGTATTTCTATCCCGCTATATCTCTCAACTCATTATATAAAACCCAAACTCCCTCCAAAATCAATCTCTCTTTTCTTGCTTGCTTGCTTGTGCATCAATGGCGAGCGATCTGAACCTTCGAAATCAGCTGATACATTCTCATTCCCTGACTCAGAATCACTACAAGAATCAACTTCTCCCGAGAGCTAAACCTTTCGCCTTCGTCACTCCTCGCATTCCCAACTATTCAAACCACTTACCTCCTCCTATTCCCTTACACTCTCACTCCGCCTCCGACGCTCATTCCGCCGCTTTTGCCAACCTCGCGGTGAGCTTCACACTTTTTTTTATTATTATTCATTACTATGCCTTCTTATTTTTTGCCACAACATGAATAAATAAATATTGTAAATGTTAGGTTTTCGTTTTTTGTTTTTTTATCCTATTTTTATTCTCTTCTTTGTTTTCAATCATTCTATACTTAATGACGAATTCTGGTTTTAGAATCAACCATGTAAAGAACTTCATATAAAGAAATAGATTCTTATAATCTCAATTCAAAAAAAAAAAAAGAAGAAAAAAAGGTATTCATTGTTTTTAGCGTCAACAATAATAAAAAGATACAAAAAATTCTGAATAAAGTTTCATTTATTCAATACATACTTAAGGTATTTAAGCCGGTATGTTTCAAGATGATAACTGTATTGTATTGGTGGCCGGTATGATAAAGGAAGCATCGACACTTCAAAACCGGTGGCGTGTCCGTTTCCGACACACTGGGGACGCTCTTGCATGCGTGTCCTCATTGTATTGGAAGCGAAAAAAATATTTGTTTATTTGAAAAAGTTTCCTTCGATTATAAATAAACATAAAATAATCCTATATATATATATATATCAATTAATTAATGATCGTATCCCCACCTTGTCGTGTCCTAGTTTTTCAAGAAATGTTGTATCGATGTGTCTTGTGTCGTACCGGTGTCAGTGCGTTGTGTTTCGGGGAAACTAATTTTTATGTTGTCAAGAAGATTATTAAGTGCAGGTTCTACTCATTATTACATCTCTCAAATATTGCATGCTTTTAATTTGGAATTTTGATGTTTCCTTATGTTTCTGCAATGAACCTTATATATCTTGAGTACATCTTTTAGATTGCTATCTTGTCCAATCGTGTAATTTAATTTCTTAATGTGTTACATTTCATTATATTTTAGTCCGTTTCTGCAATCTGATATTATGGTAATTGGAAATAGCATTTTTTGTATTTTCAACTAGGGACACAAGGAACTGTCTAGAATCTGTCACTCCATGTGAGCATCAATAGTTAAACAATGTAGATGGAGTGTCTTGGTTATTGGTTCCTCAGAAAGAATATAGAAAGTGTTTTTAATCTAGAATTATTCAAAACCCAAGACCTCACCCTCAATCTCCATTATAATGGGAGGAGGAAGTGTCGTTCGAACTAGAGCTCATTGGACTTTTCATAGTGCCCCGGATAGTATTTTTAGGATCTTTGTTCTGTTAGTTATAGGTGCTAAATCTGATTGGGGAATCTAAGGAACCAAGTTTTCCTTTGATGGGACCAAGTGACATCCCCTATAAAACTTACCTGTGACATTGACATGGGTAGACAAACGATATCTAGCCTGCTGGGTTTATAAAGTTTAATAAATGTACTCGCATGCAATTGTATGTTCAATAGATAGAGGAGGAAAATGCATATGCAACTCCATACTTATTAGTGTTTAATTAAAAGCTAAGTTGGTCTCAAGCATTTTGTACAACTCATTTGGACTTGGTTTGTATGATTAGGGAATTTTAGTGAGCTGGATGCCAGTTGAGAAATCTTTTTAAAATGTATATTGTTATGGCACTTGAATTTTTCCTGATTTTACACATATATGTATTTATGTTTCTCTTTCAGTACAAAAATAATGACTTAAATACTGGAGCTGTACATTCTTTCTCTTCTATTACCATAAAGTTTCCTTGCAAAGCTTATGATGGCCTTTACATTTATGTGAATTTTCTTTTGCTCATGTTCATATAAATGCAGTGAGAATACAAACAAAAACTATTTTTGGTTAATATAAAATCTTGCATGAACAAAATTTAAATTGTACAACTTAATTCCACTTCTGTTGCAACAGAAGTTATATGTTCAGCAGGTGTTTGATACGTATTCTTTGTAAATACTATAATCATTGCAGTTGAGGCAAACAAATGAATTTAATAACTGTGATGCCCAGACAAGTGGACAGGCAGCCATCCCTGGGCAGACCAAATTAGTTAATGATCTTCCACTTAAACCAGAGTCTTGCACTGGTGGAAAGCATCGAACTCAATCAAAGGTTCCAAAACATTCGAAATCTGGGACTCAAAAATCAGATACTGGTAACATCCTTTTATTACATCTATTAATGATTTATTCCATATCTTGGGCCCTTGTAATAGGCAAATTGATTTCTAAGTTGATCGATTTTTGCTTACAGAGCCTCGTAATGGTCTGAACGCAGCTAATGGTTCTCGCTATGACAGTTCATTAGGTAAGTTTAGATTAGTAAGGCTCTATTCAATTACCGATCTTCATCTATGATTCTATACATCACACAGACACACATGCATACAGAGTTTGGCATTCATTTGGTATGTACTGTTGAATAATTGGCTTTCTGTTTGATGTGGCTACTGAGGCTGTGGTAAATATGTTTTTGCAGGCTTGTTAACGAAGAAATTTATTAGTTTGATCCTGGAAGCTAAGGATTGGCACCCTTCATCTGAACGAGACCGCAAACGTACTGCAGGTATTAAATATTGTCATATTTTCTATGTGAAAATGATGTTCAATCGGTAAAAGTTAAAAAAGGTTCTGTTTTTGTAGTAGTTTGAAAATTTTTTCCTACGAGAAGAGTTTCTGTTGTGAAAATGTATTTATATCTTTTTCAACAGGATGCTAAGCATGACTCATTCTTGTGCCAGAAATTTAACTTGCTGGCACCGTTTAGTGCTGATTACTTTTTACTCTTTGTTTGCATCATATTGTTTTTGACAGGTTCAAAAGCGGAGGATATATGATATTACAAATGTTCTTGAAGGAATTGGATTGATAGAGAAAATTTCAAAGAACCATATACGTTGGAAGTAATGATATTGATCTTTTCATTTATTCAAAAAAAAGATACGATTTATTCTTTAGTACCTTCTTATTTATTATATTAATTGATAACGACACGGCATTAAACAGGGGATATGACAAAATGGGCCTGCAGGAGCTGGATGATCAAGTTGCCATGCTAAAGGTGCATATAAAATTTCAGTCATTTCAAATTATTTCACGTGCTTAATATCGATTTTGTAGTTGCTGAATTTATGGAATTACAGATTGAAGATTGATCATATTATCACATGATAAGCATCTCAACTTCTTGCTTCTTGAGTGGTATAAATTGAGTGTACTTGATCTTGTGAAATTCCATGTTGGCATAAAATACAATAAGCGACATGAGAGGAACTTCGTAGATTAACTCGTCAACTACAAAAGCAGATTTCTATGCTGAAAAATACTCAACTGGAAGTAGTTGAGCCTTGCACTTTTAATGTTAACAAATGGAAAGTTAACATACATGATCTTTGCTGTTTTCTGTATTTGTACGCAGAATAGTTAGGTTGAGCTGTATGAACTAGTTCACAAACTTCCATGTGGCTTAAGTCCAGTTTCACAACTTATTGTTAGCATATCTGTCTTCATAAAAGTTCCAATGGATAGTTGACATTAAATGAAGTCTTGTATCACTAATCCAAGATTAAAAAATAAAAAAAACAGATCGCATTATGAAGCAGATTGCTGATGAGTGATAATTTTCTTTTGCTGGTCTTGGAAATTTACTTTATTGTAGATGCTTTAATTGTTCGGTTGGATAAGACAAAAAATATTATGTCGTCAACCTAGTTTTGGATGTAGTTCAAAACTGATTGTCACTTGCATTGCTTTGTAAAATGAAATTGAAATTCAAGTTTTCTAACCATTACTTTGGACATATTATAGTAACTTGAACTCTCTCCGTCATTTCATTACAGGCTGAAAATGTGAGGTTATATCTTGAAGAATACAGTCTCGATGATTCTATAAGGTTGGTTCACTAGTTGAGAAAGATTTTTTCTACAATTTACCTCTTTAGTATTTTCAGCTGTCATGATTTTCTTTCTTCAGGCAAAGACAAGAGCTTCTGAGGGCCCTGGAGGAAGATGAAAATTATCAAAAGTATACTCTGAATCCCTCCACATTTTCACTGTATCTGATATATATATATATATATTGGTTCTTTCAGTTGATACTTTGCCTCTTTGGACTATCAGGTACCTCTTTTTGACAGAGGCAGATATTGTGAGCCTTCCATGCTTCCAGGTAACTCTCTCTCTCAGGTCCTTGAAATTTGTGCCTTATCTGTTGATTTCTCAAACTCACTTTTTGGTTGTTGCTATCATTGTCACAGAATAAAACACTTATTGCAATAAAAGCTCCACGTGGTAGTAATATAGAAGTTCCTGAACCCAACGAGGTGGGTAGTGTAGATGATGGGGTTTTAATATTTGTGCATTGTATTAGTATGTGATTGGTTGGCTGCTTGATCTGCAGGATGTTGTTGGATTCCTCCTGAGGCAGTATAGGATGATTATTAGAAGCATCATTGGACCAATTGATTTGTACCTCTTGAGGTTTTTTTATTTTTTTTTTTTTTTTTTTTTATTCTTTTATTTTTTTTTTTTTATGAAGCACACACAGGTGTATTCCCTGCTTCCCTCCTTCAACCCCCCCCCCCCCCCCCCCCCAAAAAAAAAAAAAATCTCTCTCTCTCTCTCTCTCTCATAGTGTCTCTGCGTGCATGTGTAGTTTTTTTGCATTTTTTTTTAATTATATATGAATTTTCTTACACGTGAATGTAATATCTTCTCCTAACAGCCATGTTGTTGATGTTTCTAGCAAGTACAATTGCCAACATGAGGACATGAGTGTCAAGCAGGCTAAATCACTAGATTTATCAGCTAGTAGTGGCCACTGCAGTGTGGAAGATGCAGGGCAGTCTTTAGAACACCAGAGTAATCAAAATAAGTATTCTGAAGGTTTCAGCTCTCAGGCTACAGATGTGTCTGGGATTCAAAAGATTACTCCTCCGGACTCTAGTGTAAGTATGCTTAAAAGCATTCTTTTCTTTTTTCAACAGATTTTTGAAACTTCAAAGTGGATCTGTGACCCTGCCTTGATGGAGGGAGAGGAGGGGAGAGAGGAAGATGGCCAAAATACACTAAAAATTAGTACATTCTGGCCAGCCTTCCCATCTCACTCCCTCCGTCCCATACATATCCTAAGGGTGTCTGTTCTTCCTCTTTTGGATCATGCTGAAGGAAATCTAACCAGCTTATTTGCAGATTGACAATGATTACTGGTTCCTATCAGATCCTGAAGTCAGCATTACAGATTTGTGGAGGAGCAATATCCATTAGCTATTACTTATTCAACAAGTTTCAATTCCTGGAATTTCTAGATGTGATCATGCAAGTGGAGCAATTTGAAGACCTTTCACTTTAAGGACACCTTTATACATTATTTTTGTGAATTACAGTGTAATGAGGTTTGGGCCCAAATAGGAGACATCCTTCAAGATGATTCTTCAAAGAGTAGTGCAGATGACATGCAAGTATTTGCTTCTGTAATGTAAATGAGAAGCAAGTACTTAGTTGTTCCAGATGACATGCAGCGTTTTCTTACTCCCCCTTCACAGTCTGAAGTGTAGATTTTGTAGCTAGATTTTGTTTTCTTTTTGTTTCTTCTTCCGAATCAAATTAATGATAGCTAATCACAAGATTATGAAATGTTTGCCAAAGATGCCAGTCTTCTATGAAACCTGCTCATGTATATAGGGTAACTGGTATAGGTTTGATATAGAGTCTGATGATGTAAGATGATAGCAAGTGACCGTTTATTTTGGGTCTTGTAATGCAGTAGAGGTACATTGAGAGGGATGAATATCATATATACACATTCAAATTTGTTCATAAATGTTGAAGGTTCAACTATTTAGATTTTGCTGCACAAAGAGGGGTTCAATGCTACACTTTTTATATCCTCACCTTATTCTAACATTGTTTAAACATCTAAAAAAAATGTATAATTGATAAAAATGCAAATTTAACAGTCATGACCAAAGAATAAAGAGAATAAAAACAAAACATTCTATTAAACTAAAATTTACTAATACTGTGAGATGGGAGAGAGATGAGAAAAGATAGTATACAAAACCCTTCCATAAATTTTCAAAAGAGAAAGAGATACATACTTTTAATTTAAAACCCTTACTTTTCATAATTAAAATAAATTGTATTTAAAAAAAGAATTAAATGGATAATTGGGTAGTATTTCCGTACCTAAGACATAAAACTCGAATTCCCAAACCTTATCAGATTTAAAGCAATGAACAACCTAAATCCATCTCTCCATTTAAGCATTCCTAATTTTTGAAAATCTTGGTGAATTAGATAGCTCAAGGATAAAATAAGGACCTCATCTATAAGACCAAGACAAAGACAAATTAATAGTATTATCATTTAACCAATGATAAGATATATATATATATATATATATGAATTTCATTATATTTATCTCAAAGAGGTGACTATTATTTTATTTGTTCACTTTAAGTTAGTGTAATTTTTTCTAATTATTATAAACCCATTTTATTCTTAGCGGGCCGGTTAAAATACCTGTGAAACCCAACCCACTTACATCTTTGCCATAGCCGACCCTGCCTCCAAAACTCGCTCAGTTCACTCCCCGCACTCACACACACGCACTGTTGCAATTTTGAGGTGAGTCAATCTCTCTTTCTCTTGATAATATTGAACTATAATCTTTGATTTGATATGCTTAATAGCTGGTTTTAAATTTGAAGTTTATAATTTTTTTTTTTTTTTTTTTTTTTTGTGATGGCACGGAGTGTTCATGAAAAAACCTGAAAATTTATAAGATAGGGTCAGGTGGTTGTGTTAAGTTTGTGTTACAAATGATTATAGCAATTGAAAAAGATGGAACATTTATATAAAAATAAATAAATAAATTTGTTTGGGGCTGAAAAATTTATATGGGGTTTTGGGTTTAAGGCCAAACCCTATATACAGAGAAGCTCCAGAAATCAAAAAAAAAAAAAAAAAAAAATTATTTCCAGTTCCATTTGACGCCATTGACTTGAACTTGTGAAATTGATTTCTTTTTTTGCTTCAAAAAGGGTCAGTCTGAAATGGGTTGGAAAGCGGCTCAGAAACTCATTAGGCATTGGAAGGTTCTCAGGGGAGATAATGTAAGGAAAAAAAATGTTTGCTTTCTCTTTAGCATAATATGATTTTTTTTGGGTTTCCAATTATTTTTCTTTTTGGGCTTGCTTGGGCTTTGGTTGTTGCAGGTTATGATTATAAGGGGCAAAGACAAAGGTGAGACAGGTGTTATTAAGCGTGTAATTCGATCGCAGAATCGGGTTATTGTCGAGGGCAAGAACTTGGTGAGGAACTCTTTGATTTTATTTGGGTAGTTGGTTGTTTTATTTAAATGATTGTTATAAGGTTTACAATGTGAGGATAGCATTTTTTTTTTTTTATTCTTTTGCTGAGGAAAATTGTTAAGGTGTATACCATTTTTAGTTGTTCAATTCTTATTGAGATTGTTATAATTTGATTTCAGTGACAGCAAGTAAAATTGTCGGTTTGATATGATGGTTTGGTTATTTATGACCAAATGTGTTACTGTAATGGTTGGCAATGATCCACTTCCAGTGTATGCTAATCCAGTGCATGTGTAGTGAATGCATGTCTTGATTCTTTCGAAATGCTTTATGCTTTAAAAATAAGGCAAAGCAAGTAAAAAAAGAGATAAAAGTGATCATATGGTTTGCAGCAATATTATAGAGAGTTCTCATAAGAGTGTATGCTGATTGAACTCAGTAAGTATGTATTTGCAAGATACATGTGTCAAGTTTCTCTTTAAGCTGTTCTTCTGTTCAATCAGCAACTGGTTGTTTTAATGTTTAATTGGAATTTTGAAATAGGTCCTGAATTAAATTTTCCATATCTAAAAGAGATTAGTTAGCTTCTTTCCATGATATTTTAATCTTCCATTATCTATGGAACTTCAAACTGCTCAACCCTCCTCTACACAGTTTATCTGACTAGTCTCTGTTAAGTGCTTCTACTAACAGACTCGCTCCTACTAACATAAAGTGCCGATGCTAATTGATCCAAACTCCATTCCTAGTAAAGAAATTAAATAAAACATTCTAAAACTTCTTCGAAGGCACTATTATTGGAATCTGCTAGAGCTTTCTAGATAAAAACAGTCAAATCAAATTGTGGGTTTGATGACTCTTTTTAGTGTGCGACTTTGTGCCATTCTCTTTACTTGTATCATGTTTTATCACCTTAAATGACTTAAAGAGATTAAAGAGAATTCACAGCTTTCAAATAAGATGCACATAAATGACCGTTTCTGGGGAACTTGCAAGGGTAATTCTATGGCCCTATACACGTGGCGGTTATAATTTGTTATTATTTATTTATTTATTTTTATGTGCAAAACTAATCATTTCGAAGTTCAGACCTAGGATCTTGTGCATTTATGGCTGAGAAATTTGGTGGCATGATATTTTGTTGAGTACTTAAATTATGATATATATGATTTTTTATTTTAATATTTTATTTCTTTCATTGCTAGTTTTTTTTTTTTTTTTTTTTGGGTTCTTGCTTGTCAAATTTTTGCTTATGTGCCTTATAAAAAAATGCTTATCTTATTATATTATTAGCATATATATTCATAAAATATATATATATATATATTATTAGCTTATGTTTTGTCCCGTCTCTGATATATACATCTTTTAGTAAGTACCCAGACTTTGATGTTCATATGAACTATATAAAAAATTTTTCCATAACAAACATGTATTTAACATAAGTTTGCTATCATTGTCTTTCCATGCTCTTTTACAGGTAAAGAAACATATCAAACAAGGGCAAGGTCATGAAGGAGGGATCTTTACAGTTGAAGCACCACTGCATGCGTCAAATGTTCAAGTTGTTGACCCAGTTACTGGGTATGGAATTACTCTAGGCTTCTGATTTAACAATTATCGCTATTCTATTCTTTGTTTTACATTTATTTCACAGGAGTGGTGCGTAATGTTTACTTATGCAGGAAGCCTTGTAAGGTAGGATCTAGATATCTTGAAGATGGCACCAAAGTAAGAGTATCTAGAGGTTTGGGAGCATCTGGATCCATAATACCCCGTCCAGAGATCTTGTCGATAAGGACAACGCCAAGGCCTACAGTTGGTAATTATCCGAAGCTTAATCCCCCTTGTGGTTTATATTCATTTTTAAGTTCAATTGGCTAACTCAATGGATGTTGTTCTTCAGCTTTGTTTTTCTTTACATCCATGTGGTTAGAGACAACTCTATGTTGCATATATGATTGGCCTTGGCACGTTATGTTTGAATTTGCAATTATAGGTAGAATACATGACAACTTTAGACATAAGCCATGAGATGTAAGGCTTGAAGTCACTGCCTTACTTTTTAGATTAAGGATCTCACGCAGCATATACCTAAAAGAGGAATATGCAGCTGTTGTAAGGAAAGATTCAGATACTAGAGTTTTATTATTAATATTGTGAATTTTGATTGACAGCCATGAAGCCAGTTATTCAATATCCTAGTGTGAAAACAGTTAAGAAAATGCATTGAAAGTATAAATATTTTAATCAGTAGCAGTTAAATTTATTTTGATATATATTTTTTAAAGTAACTAAATTAGAAGTAATGAGAGAATATTATTGATATTTAGCCAAAGAAAATAATATTTATTGATGGCTCATTCTTGTTATAAGCAAAGTATGTAAAAACCTGATTAGTTACACGGCACACATGTATTCTATAGGACATACTATAAGACTAGTTGGCCAATTTGCTTTAGCATAAATGGTATTTCCTCCCCTAGAAAGAGCTAGTTGGAGGGTGATGTTGTCATTTCAAAACCCATTCGGTGCATGTGTAACTGACCAATAAAAAAGCTATAAGACTAGTTATGCTTTATGGGACTAAGGCTTTGTTGTTGTTAAGAAGTATCATGTCCATTTTTTATGAACATGGCTTAAATGAGAATGTCCAAATGGATATGGTAGAATAAAAGGAAAGATATGATATAGAATGTAGTTAGTCTCAAAGGTAGGTGTAGCTCATATTGAAGAAGTGATGGGAGAGAGTAATTTAAGATGGTCTTGTGCAACGGTGACCAATTAATGTATTGGTGAAAGAGTGATTCAATTCAATTTGATAGAGTGAAAATAGGTAGAGTGTTGCAGGTTGCAGGGAGCGCAGCCAAAATTATTTCAGAGTTTATTATTTCATATTTTTATTTTCAAATACTAGAATTTATTTTTGAATTTTGAACCAGATTTCTTTTTGAATTTTGAATTTGGCCTTTAACATGGTTGAGGATTTCATGGGATGTAATTGTGGCTTGATGTACTCCTTGAAGCCTATTAAACTAGGAATAGTTTCAAGACAACACATTTTGAATAAGATTTCTAATTAGAGATGTTTCTCTACAGCTGGGGTGATTCCAAGCATCCTTAGGTGGTGAAGCCTAGGGGTTTTTTTTAACCCCTTTTATTTCTTATTCTTGCAGTCATGAAGAATGATTTGTTAACTAGTGCAGCAAGATTGAGGCTTTTAAATAGGAAAGAATAAATGTAGTGTACTCACCAATGAGCTCTAGCTCAAATGGCATCTTTTCCCCTTGTTAGAATAATTTTTTTTCAAAAAGTCAGGGTTCAAAATCCATTGAGTGCATGTGTAACTTACCAAGAAAAAAAAAACATGTAGTCAACTCCATTTTGTTGTTGTTGTCTACTCTTTTTTTTTTTTTATGAGGATTTTGAATTCAACTTCAATTTAATCATGATTAAAGATTAGTTGAGTTGAGAACATGCTACATCCATATGGTGGACAAGATAGGAACATGTTTTTGCAGTCCACTCTTAATTTTTTTATGAGGATTTATGAAGTCAACATCAATTTAATCAAGATTAAGGCTTAGTTGAGTTGAGAATATGCTACGTCCATATGGTGGATTAGATAGGAACATGAATAGCTGGTGTCAATAGTGTGCCTTGCAATGTCATATGTTTTCTTTTTCCTCTTTGTTTTATGTCTATTGTGTCTTATGAAAATAAACTCATCCAAACACACTCTTATAGATTTGTGGCTAAGCTGAAGACACAAGTGAGCATGTCTTTTGCCAATGAGCTAGCTAAATTGGCACTTCCTCCTCCCATTATTAGGGTGAAGTCGTGGGTTCAAGACCCACTGGGTATGTGTATAACTTATCAATAAAAAAAAAAGTGAGCATGTCTTTTGAAACATCCATTGCTCAATAGTATTCAAATTGAGGTTGAAAATTGGTTACCAACATGGCTTTTCAGCTGACATCCATCAATAGATATGGTTGCCAAGATATAGAGTTGCCCTTCTGAAATAGATGTACAAGTCAGAGTCAAGAGAAAACAATAATTAGGAAGAAAAAAGAAAGAAAGAAATATATACAAGCATTCTTCCCAGGTGTGGAATCTAATTCCCCACTGTTTGATGTGGAATTTATGGTGGGAGCGGAATTGCCGTACATTCGAGAATGTTGATCATCACATGGGCCGTATTATTGAAACCTTGTTTGGGACTTTGTTTGATTGGGTTAGGGCCTGGGGGCTTACCTCGTCTTGTTCAGTGGGCGAGTTTTTAGAATCTTTAGATTTTTCTTCTACTCTTAACTCTCCTACCTTGTAATTGCCTCTGTTTGTTGCCTCCTGAGTGCATGCTTTATGCACTAGGAGTTCTATTTTAATAATATTATCTCTTACCTATCAAAAAAAAAAAAAAAAAACATGTGCCATACAAGCTAGAGAGTTTATTGTGCTTGTTATACTTCTGCTTAATATCTAATACTTTGGCAACTGATTGTTGTTTGTTTCTGCAGCTGGTCCCAAGGATACACCGATGGATCTTGTGTTGGAGAAGACTTATGATCTTAAAAGAGGGAAGGGCATGCCTGACCTCTAAGAGAACTATTTTTGTGCTCTACTTTATGGGAAGACATTAAACTCAAAGATGTTGCGGAACTTACGGAGCCTGCTAGTTCTCATTTATATGGTGAATTATTGATAACTCTGCTCTCTCTTTGTTATTATTTGGCTGATGAAGTTTATGTAAAATGGCTGGAATGTTGTTAAATCCTACTTAAATCTCTCATTTTAAGCCAACTCTGAATCACGTGAACTGCTATTTTCTCGCTTTGACTACTTGATTTTTCTGCCATATTACTGGAAAGTGGAAAGATCTCAAGTACTGGCAGATAGGTCATACTTGAACTTTGGGTTTTCCATTACAAATCAAAGCTGTAGTATCATAAGTCTGGTTTAAGCTATATACCAGAATTGATCATCATCAGAAGTAGGTTTTGATCTTTGTTACGGTTTAGACAAACTATATGAAATCTGCATCAAAGCAAACGTTCTTTATAGAGGCTCTGCCACTGCCAATGGTATTCAGAACAGTTTCCTTATGAAGTGGGGACTGAGACTATGGTATGGGGTTAGGAATGGAAATTACTTATTTATTTATTTCTTGGATGAGAATGTCCGGAACTTGAATTGGATTTATTTACTTAAGTAAAAAGTGTCATTTATCATCATCAATGGAAAGATTAGGCTAAAAGAACAAGGAGCAGCTTCTTTCCTCCCAAACACCCCCACCCCAATACCCACCACAAACCGAATAGAGTTTAGTTATAAATCATTGTGTGAATTCATGTTACCATGTATACTTTTAGTCACATGATATATTGTTTAAATAATAGACGTAGAAGGTTTTATTGAATTGCTTAGTTCAAAAAAGAAAAAGTATTTAATTGATCTCTCAATTTAACTTTTTGTAGCTAAACTCTGTTCCCACAAACAAACCCACTCAATCAAAAAGAAAGAAAAAGAATTTAATTGATCTCTTAATTTTAATTATCAAAAAAAAAAAAAAAAAAAAAATCTCAATTTAATACGGGAAGAGAAGAGGTACAATTTTAGTTACAAAGGTCAATGGCCCCGCCCGTAAATTTATTGAAGGAGCGGTATGTCTAGTTAGAGGATACACCATGGCCCACCAAGTCAAATTTTTATATATATATATGAAACTTTTGAAACGGTAAACTTTTTTTTTGAAAAAATTGGAGTTCCTTGACTTTAAACGAAGAAAACAAAAGTACAAAACCCTATCACAATAAGTCTTTGAGGAGTTTATTATGCCAATTTATTCATATTAGTTTATCATTTATATATTTTTCATGCCATACATGTTATTACTTATTATCCCATTCCAAAATAATGCTGGAAGTGAAACAAAATTTCCATAGAACACTTTTCTTCTTTTTCTTTTTGTATGAGTAGGTGTGTGCATTTAAAACATACATCTAAGTTCTAACTCAATATTATACTTCACCAAACTTCCTAAGAACTAACATGTGAACGTATAACTAACCACATTTATTAATTGTCAGTGGTATAGCCTATAGGAGGAATACCCTGAAGCTGCTGGGATAGTGCTATCATAAATTCATAACCCTCTAGACCTGGAGATTTTATTGGCCTTAGGATTTCAAGAAAAAAATAAAAAAACCGTTAAGCTTCTGTCTTCCAACATATAGGTGTGTTAATACAATAAGAAAAACTTTTGAAATCTATGTATTCTTTAACCTACCCCCCTTTTTTATTATTGGACTTTAACCTACTTTGCACGACCAATTTTACATACATCAGCACCACAAATTAGGTTAACCCTGAAAGTCAATCTAACAACCACAATATTAACAATTATACTTTTATCTTCATCCCAAAGCATTCGAGAGTTGCATCAAAGAGCCCCCCACCAACTCGATACCCCCATCTAACTGCACATGTTTAAAAAATAAAGCAACAAATGGAATAGAAGCTTGAGAACAACAAATTTACATCAATGTCTAGATAACCATTCAATACCATCGTTGTCCACCTAGATAAAATGCTAGTTTTGCAAGATATAAATTGGAAAACAGCCATCTCCATTCCCTAACGGTTTCCTGTAGAACGGGCTTTCCTCAATCTTCCACGTGTGTTCCGAATGGCTTCATCCATTACTGTCTCTTTCGGGGGAGGATTCGTGTTCTCATCAGCTGAAGAGGCAGGTGCTGCTTCAACTTGCATTGGTTGAGCTTCGGTTGGTGCGGCTTCACTGGTTGTTTCGGATGGAGCACTTGCTTTTTGAGTATTTGCACCTGCTGCTGGGGGTGGAGCAGTTGGTTTTTGAGTATTTGCAGCTGCTGCGGGGGGTGGAGCAGTTGCTTTTTGAGTATTTGCACCTGCTGCAGGAGGAGCTGCCGTAGGCACTTGTGAAGGACCAACCTCTTCTGCTACCTCCTTTTGGTGTTGACTAGAAGATGTACTAGAAGTGGGAGATGGTGGTTCTTCAGTTTCTGGCTGTGCTGTAGCTGGTTGGCGCTTAGGAGTAGAAGGGGGTGGGCGAACCCTAGCACTTGGCTGTTGTGGCTGTGATTTTTTATTTTTTGAAAGTAATAAATTGTTTAGCAAAAAATCAAAGAAAAAAAAAAAAAGTGACAGAATAGTAACATAAAATGTAATGCAGTTAAAAGGGACAAACCAGTATATCAAAAATAAAATAAAAAATTCTAGAATACATATCAAAACTGGACTTTAAACTTTAAAGAGATACAGCACTCAAATTGAATTCCAATTCACTTGCAGCGGATGCAAAACATATCCAATGATTCATGAAACAAGACCACACATCATTGTAGGATGTACAAATTTAATAAAAAATCCATCAACTATCAACCCTTACCCTAAAAATCATTTATTTTTATTGTTACACTTAGTACTTGTTACCGTACTGACTAACAGAAAACCCACTGATTCATAGATTGATCTGAAACTCTAGTCAAGAAAAGTCCATTTATGATGATTTGGAAGACAGGCTTGCAACATCTCCAAAAATCCCTAACTAGCATAACAGTAATGGTAACCCGCTTTGATCTCTAGACCAAATGCAAAAACAAAAAGCAATAGTGGCCTATTGAATTTTTTAATAAAATAATCACGGCTCATCAAGGAAAACAATCCAAGTGGAACAGATAAGTTCACAACTCCAAGAATATACCACTTGCAATGTAAGACTAATATATTCTGCAATTGCAGAACAGAAAAATTCATGGTACATGAGAGAGCATCACAGAAATAGATGAGATGGGATAAAAAATCAACTTTGCCCGGACCATTTCCTTTCAAGAAAAGAGAGTGAGAAAGGGGGGGGGGGGGGGTGTTCAAAATTGTTCCAAGTGTGTTGGTTCCCAGCAATAGTCACCAAATACAAGCTATCAGCAAAGATTTAAAGAAAAAAGAAGCAAAACAAATCTAATATCGTATCTTTTATAAACTACCTGGGGAGGGCGAGGCCGTGGTGTTGACTGTGCAGCAACATACTGCAAAATCTCATATATT
Source organism: Fagus sylvatica (assembly GCA_907173295.1). Taxonomy (NCBI): domain Eukaryota; kingdom Viridiplantae; phylum Streptophyta; class Magnoliopsida; order Fagales; family Fagaceae; genus Fagus; species Fagus sylvatica. The sequence continues at coordinate 34,766,479 of OU015764.1, read as the reverse complement.
CTTGTCTGACCATAGCTTGCAGCTCTTTGCCAATACAAAACTGCAATATCTCCAGCCCTAGTCCTCAGTTCCAACAAGTTGCGATCAATCTCAGTCTCATGCTTCGCGACGTATGGCCTAAAGAACGAGTCGTACACATATGTCGTTCCCTGACACAGTTGCACAATATTAAGTGAAAGAAAGAGAGGCAAGAAAATTAAAGACAAACAAATGTTCCCCGACACAGTTACATATAAGTTCTTTCCCCAACCCCAAAAAGGGATCCCATACCTTTGTTTTAGGGTACCACAAATATATAAAGAATGCCAGCTTAGCTTCACTATACATTGGAACCCTTCAAGAAAAATTAAAAAAGAAAAAGCCCCACTATTAAAATACATAAAGAGATTTATTGAAGCATTAAAATTGTCTGCTTATTCACATTAGAATCCTTACCATGAAATAAAAGCATCTCCAATTCTCTCACAAACTGTTAAAACAGCCACCAAAATCCTGCAATGCAAAAAGGAAAGGGCTAAGTTTCACCACTAGAAATTATTTGCAGAACTACAGTTGACAGAAATGGCAATCTACAACATACCAGTACTGGCACCAAAAGCGAAGATGCTCAATCTCCGGCTTATTCATTTCAACAGTTTTGTAGCACTCATAAGCTGGATAAGCATAGCCAAAAGCCATTCTGCCAACAAAATACAAGTAATTGAATTTTAACAACCAACACAATAAACCCAAAGTCAAATAAGAAATGGAATCGGGTTGCAGGGTAACATACACGAGTCCTCTGGTGAGAAAGGATCCTATCATTTTGTATACCTAGCACATACAAAGAAACTAAACAGTTAAGACAAATATAGCAGCTTAGAAACACATCTAATAAAAACCAAAAAACTAATGCTGTTAAATCTAAGGAACAGAAAGCAAATTATGCAATACCAATACCAACGTAACCGCCAAAAATCCTACATTAACCTAAAATGTTAAATCTTTACAGCAATGAAAAAAGAAACACATTTTTTTTAAACCCACGACCTCACTCTCCACATAACAAATTTTGTTTGGCCGCTGAGAAAACCAGAGGAAAAAGAAAGGAAAAAAAAAATTAAAAATGCAATTCAACTAATCTAAATGGTTGAATCAGGCTTAGTCAAAACGGAGTTTGCATTAAAATTCAACCTAACACTACTACTTATATAGCCGCATTTTAAATCCAAATCAACATAACACCCTTTAAGAATCACATTGTCTCTTACTCTTCCTCAGTTTTCTCAGCACCCAAACAAAGGGTTACTGTATATCACAAACTCAAAATTCAAATTTTCAACTTCAAAAATAATAAATCAATCAATCAATTAAAAGCCAAAAACCAAACCAAATTACCAAACACCGCTTATGATCCCCAAAGCTAGGGCAAAAACAATGCCAGAGATAATCATAAACAATACCTACCTAACAGCCAAAAAAACCATATCCAACCAAATTCACTCACACACACACACCAAAAAATAAAAAAAATTAAATTAAATTAAAGCATTATGAAATTGAATCAAGAAAAATAACCGAGAATGCACAATTACCAATACGAAATTTTGAATTTTACATTAAAATATCTCAGCAAGACAGAATCAAAAACAAAAAACTCAAATATATTAAAAAAAAAAAAAAAAAACCTACTACAACAAAGCTTTATATTTGTTAGAGTGAGAGCGAGAGAGAGAATGAGAAATCGATCGGTACCTATCTGATAACTTTTGAAAATGAAAATGACGAAATCAAAGCAACCGAAATGAGCGTAGTTAATCCGAAATAAATCGCCGGGGGAGTTTCGAAAGATCGCCGAGGTGTAAAGACAAATCGGCGACTCCGAAATGCCACGACGAGCCGAAACGATGTCGGCGGTGTGAGTTTGAGAGATAGAAATATAGAGAAAGAGATAGAGAGAGAGTCGGTTTTAGAGAGAGGAAAAAAGAACAGTGTTTTGTGCCGTTTAAATTTTTTTCTCTCGCTGTTTTGGATTTTAGCTCCGTTGATTCGGATTTGTTTGTGGGTTTAGTTGTAAATCTCGTTTTGGGTTGTTTTATTATATAGAGAGAGAGGAAAGTGATGGTGTGTTAGGGAGTATGAGTGTGGTGTGGATCTTAGGGTCTGATCACCGTTGAATTTTTAATCAACGGTTTATGTTTTTCGGTGGGGTTAGAGTTTTGACAGGTTTTCGAATTTGGGTACTTTTTCGTTGTCGGTAATCTCTGCTCTATAAAATTACGTGTAAAATGATTTCTATAGATAATTGTAGTTAATTGAACTAGCAATTTACGATATTGTCCTTGTGGGGGCAGATTGTTATTATTTGAAGTTTTTTATTTTTAAATTTCTTTATATAATAGGAATCCGAATCTAAATTCACACACTTAAATTTTGGGGATCTCGAAGATCGAACACATGTTCTCATAGAGGGATGCGACTTTTTTGACAATTGATGTGGATAACGAGTAACATGAATAATATTAAACAATGGGCACTGTCACTTTGTCAGTGATATTAAAAAAATAAAAAAATTATAGAACTTTATCCCATAAATTTCAAATTATATTGTATCTAGAAAAACATGATATCATTTTAATATGGACTTATAAATTATACATTTATACCATTTTTAAAACATGTGTACTCTATAATTCTCTCTATTGTGGTGTGACATCACACTATCTCCATAAATTGTAATAGAAGTTGTATGTGTGTGTGTTTCTTTTTGGAAGTAAATGTTAAGTAACTTGTCAATTCTACCAATGAAGTATAGACTCACTCTCCTCAACTTTTACTTATAAAAGTATAAGAAAAATTATATTTCAATTATAGGGTAATAAATTGAATCTTAAAATTTTAAAAGTAACAAATTAGATTTTGAAATTTCAACCTATTTAAATGGAACATTATTGGGTTCGGGATTTAATATTGGCTGAGAATTTAATTTGTTATATTTTCAAGCTCGTGGATTCAATTTGTTACTTTTGAAATTATAAAATTTAATTTATTGCATCCTAAATTCTAAAGTTTAAAATGTAATTTTTCCATAAATTATATAAGTCCTAATGTCCTATTATAAGTAAATAAAAAAGATACATGTATATCCAACTTCAAAATAACATTATTAGTTCCATAAGAAAAAAGGGAAAGAGGTAGACAAAGATGAGAGAAATGTACTAATTCTTAATATAATTTAATTATTTTCTCCTCCTATATCCTTTACTCTCCGTTATGTCCATCCCTCCTAACATAGGTTGAAGTGGAGCTTCCATTATTAACGTTAATCTTCTCTAAGGCTTTTAAAATCAACGTAGCCTTCTTCTCCTTTACTCTACCGTTATGTCCATCCCTCCAAACATAGGTTGAAGTGGAGCTTCCATTATTAACGTTATCTTCTCTAAGGTTTTCAAAATCAACGTAGCCTTCTTTTTGTTAATTTGGAGCCTTGATGTCTAATCCAATTTATAAGCCTTCTTTTGCATTACTTTTTGGTTGGAGCCCCACCGCTTCACTTTTTTCGTTTTTGTTTATTAGGCCAGCACACTCTTCTTACAGTACCACTTTTTTGCTGAAGCTTCTACTGTTCTACTAGTTACACTTTCTCTTTGCTTTCCCGTCACTCTTCAGTCTCACTTTCACTTTTACTCTCACATGAGAAAAACGCCATGACGTCTTATAAAGGAATCTGTGTTTTTATTTGATTTGATGCCTGCATCATCTTTGTCATTTACATAATCTTAAAGGCTTTACAAGCTTTATTCTTTGTATGCATATTAAAGTAGACTCGAAGTGGATCGGGTTGCTTTAATCCACAATGTAGCCATGAAGCCTTTGGATTGGAAGCATGAGATTCTCCTTTGGCAAAGATGAACATTATTAGATCGAGACGATTAAAAAATCAATTACATTTATGTGTTGATAGAGATATAACTGGAGGTGTTTAATTTTTACGTTAGCATGAGAGATATCCTTCTTTAGTAAAACGGTCTATAATCTCTGTAAATTCTTATTAACTTGAAAACACAGATTCAAGGTTTCAGATTCTTGATCAACCCAGTGAGGGTTGACCTTTAATTCTCTTATACTTTTGTTAGTTATGAACTGAAACAAAAATATCAAATCTAGAAAGAAAGGCTTGGGAGAAATTTATTACGTACCTCTACCAAGTGACCTGTTCATCAACTTATATATCTCTCAGTTATGGGATATTTTAAGATATTTACTCATTCCTTACCCTCCAGAGTCTTCCCCATGCCAGCATTTATGAATCTTTAGATAACAACTCATAATTGTCTGTCTTATGCTTAATCCAGTAGATGCATTTAATGTTCTTCATAAGAGATATTTCCTACATTAAATGTTAGATTCCAGAATAATCGCAGATTATTTTAATATCGACCAAACAAGGCTTTTATGGACCAGACCGAACAAATACCTAGTTCAGTATAGACCGAACATAAAAGGAGTAGTTCGGTCACGACCGAGCTATGAGTAGAATGGTACAGAAAGCCTTTCCTGGTTCAATCTTTCATTTGTTAATTTTAAATTATATCCCCTCCAATAACGTTCAATTATCTTCTTTTATGGTGGAATTTCGTGCATGCCAATGATGCAATTGACCCACACTTATCAAATAATTGCAGTTGTAATAAGTTCTTGGTGATGCAATTCTATAGGGAACGGTCTATGACTCAAACAATAATTGGTTATACAATTTGTCATTCTTTAGGAAAAGTTAAAGTTAATAAGAGCATATTCCTAGTTAAGACTCGCCGCCTTATCCCTTAATGTGATTAAAGGAAACTCGTATTGTATTGTACTTTATTTCAGTGTCATCCCCACCTAACAAATATTCGTAAGTCCTTAGTAACAACTAATAGTAGATGGTAAATTGCATTCACATAAAGGTATTTTCTGAATAACTAATTAAGGAAAACACGAAGCAAAGGTGGGGGTACCTCATCAACTTTAAGTTCAAGAGCAATAGGTCCAATAAAATGCTTTAAATTAACCAGCCTTCAGTTCCAAGATTGGCATAGGCTATTTTTTAAGGACTTCCATGGAAATCAACTTCGAAGAGAGAGAGAGAGAGAGGGACCAATGACCATATCCATCTCTCACGGCATGGTCCTTTGTGTGCTTGTGTCAAACATAAGAATGCCAAAAGCACAAATGGACAATAGAAAAAAAAGTAGAAGAAATTAAAAAAAGGCAGCAAGGACCCCTATGGATGACATAGAAAAGGGAAGCCCATATAAAAAGGGAAGCATGTGGAAGTGGGGGAGGTTCCAACTTCCAAAGCCTTGGATTCTACATTTATCAAGCACTATAGCTATAGTCCGCCACATTTTATGAGACATGCGTCGGAGTGCATGATGCCACCCCGTTCAACATCATGGTCATTCTTTCATGTGCTCCTAATTATGTTTGTTTGGACTTTGGTGGCATGTCGCTCTCATGTCTCCTTTACTATCCACTCTCTTTACATAGCACTAACTGTTATCAAAAAATACATAGCAGTATAGCACTAACACCTCCCTCTTGTCACTCTCTATACACCGCACTCTTTCAGTCTTTCGCTTGGCACTGTTTCATTTGGGATATCCTACAAGGATGGAATATTTTTTGTAAGTTACTTAACCAAAAAAAAAAAAAAAAGAACAAGGAATCTATTTTTTCCAATTGCAGGAAATTTCATTGTTTCAAATGGGTTTGTCATGAGTCATGAGTCATGAACCCCCAATCTGACAAAGACATGATTTGATCCCGATTCTTCGAAATAAATCAAGTCAATTTTATCAAATGAGTTAATGCAACCTTTCAATGAAGTTGATTTGAAAGAGATGTGGCCAATTATACTTTCATAGAGTAGTCAAACCTCTTACCATTAGGGGCGGAGGCAGAAAATTTTTTTAGGGTAGGCTAATTGTGAAAAAAAAAAATTCTTGATTGGACTAATTGGTTAATTTAAAGTTTTTTTTTAGGTAAAAGAAAAAAACAACAACAACAACATGGCTCCACCACTGCTTACCGTTAATTGAAAGGGTAATGTAAAGTTTAAAAAAATATGTAATTTCCCTCAATCTGTAACTCTTTAGGCGACTCTTTGGTCATTAACATGCATTAAATTTTTGTTCTTTTCACTTAAATTAAATTATTTCCAACTAGCAAAGGTAGATTACATAATTGGATGGTCTTCTCCTCAAAACTTGTTTGCCACAGTGTGGTACTATTTTTTTTTTTAGTTTTAATTATTTACATAATAAAATAGACCGTTTGAAAAAAATTTATCTGAAAATATTTTAAATATATATACTTAAAAGAAAATACATTTTAAATTGCTCTTCTTAACGGTTTTATAATCCAAAATTAAGATTGACCAAATGCCGGAGGGAGAGGCATCGATTTAGCATGCATTTGACACACCAAGCTTTTGGAAAATTTGAGCTTATTTTGGCAGCCTCACACATCAAAAAGTTTGAAATCTCTGTTTTAGACACCTATGTGAATTAAACAATGGTATTGGGCTGAACCGGGTTGTTGGGCAAGCTATATGTATTTAGACTATCTCTGCTTGGGCCCGTTTGAATTCACAAACTCACATTGGTCCTGCCTGATAGAGAAATAGACTTGCCAGTTGAGGTTCTTGAGGACTTGGGCTGTTCAAAATTAAAGTCCACATTTACAAATCCACGCACATACAGTTCACAGCAGAGAAGCCACGTGGAGAAACATTTGCCGGTTGTGATACACGAAGACTCCAACTGTATGGTGGTTGTTAATGTTTGTGCTTACCCCACATATCCAAATCCACCACTGTCTAGAAGCGACTTCAATTCTTGGTGCTTCACTTCAGTTCAGTTCAACACAGCCTGTAGTGGGTGAGCAACAGTTTTTCATATCCTTGTGTGTTAAATTAGAGACCTCAAGAAAAAATTGGGCTGCATTAAAAAATGTCACTAGCACCTTCACTCCCTCGCTTGCACTCTCCGTTTCTTTGTTGCCCTCTCAAGCTTTCTTCTCCTACTACTTCTTATTTCTCCCTCAAATCCACGAGAAATCAACGGTCACCAGTGTCTTATCCATGCATTCGAGCTCTTGATCTTGATCAAAACACGGTTCTTTTCTTTCCCAATTCACTTTTTTGTCTTGTTTAATAATAATATATTCCTCTATGAGTGATTTGGAAATATCATTTTCAGGTGGTGGCAATATCTGTTGGGGTCGTGAGTGTTGCGGTTGGAATAGGCATTCCTGTCTTCTATGAAAGCCAAATTGATAATGCTGTAAGTGTATTTTTTTTTTTAACCCTTTCTTCTAATTTCTAATTGTGTAATGTTCAATTGGTAATTCTATTTGGTTTTACTTATTGAAGAATGAAGTAATAAATTGAGGCTTATTGTTATTTTTATGTTGCTGCAGTCAAAGCGAGATAACACTCAGCCATGCTTCCCGTGCAATGGCACCGGTGCACGTAAGTAATAGTAGTAAAATTGGTCTGAATTGTTAAATTTCCATATTTGCCCCTTTTCATCAAATCTTGATTAAAGCTAATTGAGTGCTTAAGCAGCTATGGCTTATATTCCATGCCTTGAGCACAGTAGGGCCATATTGTTACACAAGGAAAATATAGAAAACTATAGAAATTTTTATATACAATAAAGAAGGAATGGAAATTGGGTGTCATGGTAAGTTTCTATGAAATGGTTTGTGATTTAAGAAGTTGATGCTTCGTTTTATTTGTTCAATAGCTCAAGAAGCTGGATTTGATCTATGATTTTACCATAAGTTGGTGCTGGATAATGTCCATAATTTTTACAGGATTAAGTTCTTATTGGTATATTTTGCTCTTGGACCATATCATATGTGAACCCATTAAATGGATGTTCCCTTGTCCACCACTATTAATCCTTGGCCTAGCCGATGGGTTATAGGTTCGCTCCATTTCTTTGCAGTTCTTGAGAAGTAAACTCAATTTCTTAACACCAATGCTACACAAGGTGCGGTGATTCTGGTAAAATTACTTGTTATTTTGGCAGACAGAAACTTTTTCTTGATTGAGTTACTCATTTACATTCAGAACAGTTAACGGGCCAGGATTAGGATTTTACGTTACCCATCACTTTATGAAACTAGTCATAATTCATAAACTAACATATGAAAAAAAAATTAAAGAATGTAGAATCAGAAACTTATTGACTTTATTAAAGCAAATTGCATACTGTAAGCTTAGATTTTATATTGAAAGTTGGCAACCAAACGGGGTGATCCAATAAATTGTAGATGCCTTAGTACTCTTTGATCAAATCATATTTTCACTAGTGCAAGTATATTGTACATGGCATATTACTCTTTGATCCTAGATTTTAGTTTTAAAGTGTATCACCAAGGGGGCTGATTTGTGCAAATTCACAATCTGGGTACCTTATAGTTATAAAAAGAAAGGAAGTTACTCAATTGCAATTCCATATGGAACTCAAAATTCTTGAGCTACAATGAGCTAGATGGCTGTTTCAAATCTTTAGTCTCATGAAAGTGGATAACTCTTCCCCAGAGAAATGCAGATTTTGCGTAGGAACTGGCACAGTGACAGTAGAGCTTGGTGGGGTTGAGAAGGATGTCTCTCAATGCATCAATTGTGAAGGTGCCGGTTCATTGACATGCACCACATGTCAAGGCAGTGGGATACAACCTCGATACCTTGATCGCAGGTATGGATTTCTATAATATATCCTGGTTTTTTCTCCGTTTACCAAAAAATGGAACAAAAAGAGAAATAATAAACGTAGTAAGATGATTTGATTACAACTCTCAGTTATAAATGAAAAACCATTCTGCAAAACTAGATAACATTAAATCCTAACTAGACCAGTTCATTACTTGCCTTATGTGTTTAGCTTAATACACAGTAACTTTAATACACAATTACTCTAATACCACTTGTTGGGGAGATTATATCTTCAGAAACTCCGATTGAGGTTTTAATATAAAATATTAATTACCCAACATGAAGTACTTGTTATTACAAAAAAACAAAAAGCTTGAATTTTTTGTTGATGGAATGTATATTTGTTTTGAACAGAGAATTCAAGGATGATGACTGAACCCAAGAAGAAGTAGCAGTGATTTTGATTTCAATTCATTGGCTAATTAACTCATTACTAGAGGAACGGAAAGAGATCAGCACTTCCTACTTGTGTTTCAATACACCTCTCCTACATTCTGTCAAATTGTTTTCATGCCTTAATTTATAGTAAAATTTTATTATTGATATAACTATCTATCTTTATTCTTTGAATAATGTTTTTTGTTGTGATTTAGTACATAAGACTGAAAAAATAATCGGGTGCAGTGTTTCTTTGGCTGAAACGGGCTGAAAGTTGACACCAATGGTATTCAAGTCTATTTTGGATAAACCGCTATCCAACTCCAAGAATGTGATGTTATTAAGCAGACTCAACACTCTTGGAAAATTATTCAATACTCCAAGAGCAATGCTCTTTCCTCTTCCATGAATAGATCTCACCATAAATTTAATTAGTATGACCTACTATTATCTGAGAAAAAAGAACATTGCTAAGTACTTGATAGTAATTCCCCCAATTCCAAATTTTGTATTAACACATAAAGTGCCATTTGATAAATGCAAGGGTGTAAACTGTAAACTGTCTACATTATTTTTCAAGGAAAGGATTTGCAATACGCACAATTAACTTCTTAACTTCTGAACAACAAAGAATGGACATAATCAACAACGATGATCATCAGTTGGAACCATTCGACTCATTGGTGATTTGCTAGACTGACTGTGACTGGTCCAATTGTGGTTCAAATGGTTCTTAACCTATTTTTGACTTTAAAAAACCATACTAGTGGTCAAATTATGATCAACTTTAAGGATCTGTTTGGTAACCCATTTATTTATCATGCTTTTTGCCAAAAGTAGGTTTTGAAAATAAAGCTTTGAGCTTCATTCCCAAAATGTGATTTTTGAAGGAAATATTTTTTGCAAACCATACTTTTTTCTTCTTACCAAATACAAAATTTGGATTTTGCATTTTCAAAATGTGTTTTTTGCCTTTCTAATGGGATTCCAAACAGGTACTAAATGGGCTTTGATTCTACTGCACACAGTTAAATGGGCTGTTTATTGAGCCTTCAATTCTAAGCCCAAAATGAACAAAACCAGTCCTATTGAGTTTTTTGTTTTGTCAGCCCAAAACATTAAATGAAACAAACACATATATATTATTTTGACAAAACCCCAAAAAAACACTTCTGTACTTGAGAAGATTTCGGTGCCGAAGTCCCAACTGCCTAGGCCCAATCGAGAGAGACACAACTAGCGCCGTCCCGGTGAGTTTCTTGCTTATGTTTTAACTTAGAAATGCTGACTTTTGTTGTCTCAATTGGTTACTTAATACTTCAATTCAATAGCAATTCTGCTGTAGTTTTTTTATGTTGTAATTGCCACATATTGCCGAATTTGATCCTTGTTTACTGTCAGATTACAATTAGGGTTTACGAGCTAGGGTTTAGAGAGAGATGTTATACATAATCGGCCTAGGACTTGGCAATGAGAAGGACATCACTCTGAGAGGTTTAGAAGCAGTGAAGAAATGCGAAAAGGTGTACATAGAGGCCTACACTTCTCTCCTCTCTTTCGGTCTCTCTTCCGATGGCCTTTCCACACTGGAAAAATTGTATGGGAAATCCATTACGCTTGCAGATAGGGAAGTAGTAGAGGAAAAAGCTGATGATATTCTGTTAGAGGCTCGTGGGTCCGATGTCGCTTTCCTTGTTGTTGGGGATCCTTTTGGGTATGCAAAATGCTTACTTTTCTTGTTTGATTGAATTGTTGAAGCATTTGATTTCAATAGAAGTAACTAAGTTTTTTTATTGGATTTACTTTAATTGATATATTTTGCTTCTGTTTATGCTTTGATTTCGAACACAGAGCAACGACACACAGTGATCTTGTTGTTCGAGCAAAGAAAATGGGGGTTGATGTAAAGGTGGTACACAATGCATCAGTGATGAATGCAGTGGGTGTATGTGGTTTACAACTCTACCGCTACGGAGAGACAGTTTCAATACCGTTCTTTACTGAAACATGGAGGCCTGATAGCTTTTATGAGAAGATTCAAAGTAATCGCAAGCTCGGATTACATACACTCTGCTTACTAGGTGAGGTTCTCATCTTTGCTGGTTAAGTTGATGGTGATGCAGGTCAGGTTTAAGGAAGACTTAGCTTGGTCAATGTTCAATCTACATGTATTTCTGTACATTTTAAATTATAGTCCTAGCTTAGGTATCAAATTCCATATTTCTAGAGCACTATGGTCTGTTACTTGTGTATGTGTTTCTCACCAATGCCTCTGGGCAGCTTTTGAAAGTCTTTTTCTTTTATCAAAACCTTGGACAGTCAGTCATCCTTGTTTAGAAGCATAGAGCTCAAAGCTTTAGGTGTCTGAAAAATCAACTTAGCATCAAGAGTGAATGACACTCTATTCTAGTCATTGTAGCATTAGGATTTGCTGAGAATCTATAATCCTTTCCTTCTATATGGACCATGTCCCCTTCACTCAGCTAGTAAAGATAAAGTTCTCTGAATTCTGGTTTGTTTGCAATTTGTGCTACTTCTTGATGTTTATACTCAAATGTCATTGCAAATTCTTTGTCCCTACAGATATACGGGTGAAGGAACCCACGCTGGAATCTTTGTGCAGGTCTGTACTTAAAGTGAATGATTTCCTTCTCAATTTTCTGTGGCAGTATTTTACCGTGGTTCTTAAGTTCTATACAGTTGCTTCACTTCTACCAATGCATACACTGATTATTGTTTCACTGCTTTCCTTGTTGAATTCTTTCAGAGGAAGAAAGCAGTATGAACCACCTAGATATATGACAATAAACACTGCCATTGAGCAGCTCCTGGAGGTTGAGCAATTGCGTGTAGAATCTGGTAAGATTCATTTTTTCTCCATTCAGGTCTTCACTTTCAAGTGTAGATTTTGTGTGTTTGTGTCTGTGGTTTGTTTGGTTCACTATATTTCCTACTTGAGTTTGATTTTATACCCCCCATATTCTGCTGCAATCCATTCTCAGTTGCTCCAAATACGAAGTTTCAAGTTTTGCAGAATAATGTGTTTTTTTTTTTAAAACCAATGTGTTCTTTAATTATTGGTGATTGTTGCATTTTCCTGCAGCATACAATGAAGACACTGATTGTGTTGGGTTTGCTCGACTGGGAAGTGAGGATCAGATGATAGTTGCAGGTACAATGAGGCAACTGCAGATGGTTGATTTTGGAACACCTCTGCATTGCCTTGTCATAGTAGGCAACACCCATCCAGTGGAAGAAGAAATGCTGGACTTTTACAAACTTAAGGGAGAGAGTTTGGAAAAAATTGATAATGGATCTGTATGATTTTTCTTTGGAAGGAATAAATATTTATTGCCTCCTTATTCAGGTTGGTCTTGCTTTCTATTTTTTTCCCCATTCTTTTGCTCTTAACTGTGAAATGTTTCATTTGAGAATCAAATTAACTCTTGCTTTTCTTTACTTTCCCTATTAGGCCACTTGTCATAGTACTTGAGCAAAGAGAGTGGACTGTTCTACAAAATTTGGTGAGGGTTTGAAGTGGTTAGGGGAACCCATTTCCACACTAAAATCAAGTACTCCGTATCTCTGATGCTCCATGATAAACATGGACATAAACTACCCTGCCTTCAGTTCAGTTATCTGTACAACTTGACATATCGTACAATCGGGGTTAGTTTATGTATTGAAGTGACTGTAATACTGCAATCTGTTATTTCATTTTCATGCTTTTGGGCCCAAGTGACCCGTTACAAGTTTTGTTTTTTGTTTTTTATGAATGAGAAAATTATATTGATCAACAAACCCTGTGCAACAAGGATCAATTGGCTGCAAACACCAAAAACACAGCTACAACCAAGAGCAGCTAACAAGAATCAGAATCTGAAAATGGAATTTTCCACTAACAACAAAGAGACCTGTTACTGATTGGATTTCTAACATTTTTACGCCTGAAAAAATGCATTTAATCTTGGCTTGTCTCGTCATGCCTTAAATCACCATATACTGGGAAAACTTCAGGTCAGTGCCGAGCACATCATGGGACCTAGACATTTTAATAAGGGACCATATATTCAAGTCAATGCTGAGCACATCATGGGACCTAGACATTTTAATAAGGGACCACATATGGTTTAGAAAATTTATTGATTTGTAAAATAATACTAACTCGTGCTGAAAACACTTTCTTTTAAATTGATAATAAATAAATAAAAATTACACACACGCGTGTTTGAGATAACACATATATCCATAAATTCTTTTAATTCTTTTATTTGTTTATGTTATAGGAGAATGCTTTCTTTCTTTTCAACATCGTTTGTGTAAAAACAACCAATTTTCAAAGGCTATTCAAGTACTGGTCTTGAATTGCAATGTTCAGATTTTCAGAGAAGATAAGGTGTATGTGACATAAGATTTATGTTGTATAAGTTTACCAAGACTAGTAAATGTGCAAAAAAAAAAATATTTGCAACCTGGCATTTCATTCGCACTAATAATCGAAAGAAAATTATTATAAACAAACACGAGAGTCAAAGAGTAAGACAATTGATCTATGTAAATTGGCCCTAGTCCTACGTCCAACTATGAAGATACCGAGAAGTTTCACTTGCTAGTTGATTGTAAAAGATATGGATTCAGTGACCTCGAGCGACCTTGACGTGTGAGATAATGTAAACCAAAACCTATTTTATAAGCAATTTCGTTCTTAAAGTTCTTTAGGATTTTAATATGTGATGTGATGAAAGAAAATCGGTGGTGCTTTTGTAATCATCATTGACTTGTTGACACTGCAAGTCTTAGTCAATGCAAATAATTTCATGGGACCTACACATAATTTAAAGGGAGGATTTTTCTTAGCTGCTTCTTTTCTTTTTCTTGTATTAAATTATTTACTTATTTCTTTTTCATTTTGACTAGAACTAATGGCTAATTTGTTATAAAATAGCAAGAGTAATAGCAAGAGAAATGAAGAAGAGAAACTCTATTGAGAAACTTTCTTATTTAGTGGTCATCCATACTAGAGAGAATTCTCTTATGGAATTCATAATTTTCTTCTTATCATCTTACAAAACTAAAACCACATATATATAGTGATTAGATGATAGGAGTGGTTAAGACATTGATAGGAGTGGTTGAGCAATGTGATAGGAGTGGTTGAGCAAATTGATAGGAGTGGTTGAGCACTCATTCATGCTTAATTAGTTCATAACACTCCCCATTGGATGACCACTCACTAAGAATATGCCTTGTTAAAATCCTTGCCAAGGAATCAATACACATATATATTTAAAAGAAAGGAACTACCTTACATTTTAAATAAAAGAGTAACATTGTTTGAAAGTTCTTTAATTTTTTTTGCCCTTAATTTAAAATGGTTAGGAAAATATTTTTTGTTTACTAAAATATTTTAGCTACATAAAACACCAAAACGTATGAAACAATTTACATGTTTTAAGTTAAAAAGTCTTTACATAATAATATTTTAGTGATTTTTATGTAATATAGATGAATAAACAAATTTCACCATTAAATTGAAAACAAATAAAATAAATAAGTAATTTTTTTTTTATTGTAAAATAAATAAGTAATTGAAAACAAATGTATGCTTCAAAATAAATAAGTAATTGAAGCATACTTCTATTGTTTCTTTTACATAAATTTTCTTTCCTTTTGTTAGTAAAGTTAGAAAATAAAATTATTTTAAAGAGGAACAAAATGGATTTTTTTCTTTGAAAAAAAAAATATATAAGTTTGAAAGTTTTCCCAGTACATATATAAGTCTCATTGGCTTTTCTTGTCATTAATTTCCTCACTATTAATAATAGGTAAATTTTAAATCTCAAAAGTATAGGGTGAAAACGTTTTACCGGTGTAGTGTGTTTAGATGAAGAATTGTTGGATACACACAAATTTACAAATGATGAGCCCATCATTTAAAATCTCATCAATAATAAATTTTGCTGTTTGATTTGTCTTTATAAAAAATATGAAATGATATAATTTGAATATAAGAATTTGTAAAATCGTTTTCTTATAGTAAGTTAGACGAATGTTTCAATAACCCATTAGGAATAATTATATTAAAATAAATCATATCCATAAGTTGGTGGAATGTATAAGCTCCTTTCACTATGTCTTCTTCTTCATTATTCTTATGTTTGTTTTATACATAGTTTCCATGTTGTATAGAACATTCCACTGACAAGTTCATTCTTTTATTTTTCTTTATACAAGTTCATTTCAGTTAAGCTCATCTTTGCTTAAGGTTGGAGCAGCAAAGCAAAATAAATAAAGCAATATAAGGTGTCGCAGTAACAAGAAGACATCAAAGATGCATAAAAAATGATAAGTTATAAATTACACCCTCTAACTTTGACACATTTTCAAGTTTGTCCTCAAACTTTACTTCTTTTTTTCATTTAAATCCTTTCACTTTCATTTGTTTTCAATTTAGTCCTTTTGTCCACTTCCGTTAAGTAAATTGTCATTAAGTGACAGAGTTTTATTTTTTTCATCTTTTAAAAATGATGTCGTTTTTGGGACACTTAACGACACAATATGACGTAATTAAACAAAATGACTAACTCGAAAACAAATGAAAAAGAAGTGAAATAAAGGTAAAGTTAAATGACCAATGTAAATTGTCAATTAACCAATATATCTTGGTTTAGTTATATGCAAAACAAGAAATCATGTATGATCTGGTTAGGGTTATGAAACCATGACAAATAAAGTTACTATATCACAATGATGCACTGTATATTTTTATCTTTTTTTTCTTTGTTGTTCACGGTTTCTTTTGGGGACACAATCGCGGCAAATGACTTTTTTAGGACACATGTAGTTTCTGTTTTGCGTCCAATGTACTGGAACACTCATGGATTGAGCAATTGTTGCTTGTGTGAAAGCAACATAAGGTGCAGGAATATAACTATGGAGGCTGCCACTCGAACCATTGCAGCATATTCCTGCAACTTATGTTGTTTTCACTCTTTATGTAGAGGCGGAGGCTAAACAAAGTAGTTCTGGCACCTGCTCCTGCACTCATCATAGACATAAAGGGCTAAGAGCGTATAATATCAGATCCGATCTGTGTGAGAACCAAGTGAATTCTATCTCAATGCCACAACACCTATTGTTGCATATAGGTTAAATTCCAAAATCTACAGCCCTAAGGTTTCTTCAGGGTAAACAAAAACAGAGAGTTATATTGCCAGCAATATCCAACATATTAGATATTACACAATACTGTACACACCATTAGTTCAATCAATGAATCGTGAAAAGAACTATGAACAAAACTATAGCAAAAAAGATGACAAGCAGTATTTATAAACTAACTTTTTCCCCGCAAAAAAAGAAAATATATTATGAACATTCTAGTTCACTAGAGCAAATTTATAATACTAGAGATGACATTTACATTCCCCCAATTAGCCAAAAAGTCATGCTGTCCCTAAACTAACTGTAGGTCGTTTTACCACACTTCCCTTCCAACCATGTCAACCGGATCTTATTGCCTTTTAGAGATATGAAAAGTCTCCCTTAAATTGGGGTCCTCAAAGAGGTCCAATGCAGCAAAATAGAGGCATTCATTAACGCCCTCTATCTCATCCAGTGCTCTAATGCAATTAGTGATAGTAAATCTGTCATCACTTGGTGTTTTTGCAACTGCCCTTGACTTCAAAGCAGCAACCATTTCTAACATGGTTTCTGCCATAGTGTTACATATTTCTTGATCCCTTCTGCTTTGACCCAAAGAAGAATGTGTCTCAGATGGACGTTTCCTTTTTCTCTCCACATTATTCTTCATTACCCTTTCTGCTGATGAAATGATTCCTTGCACAGGTATCGATGATGATGGGTTCACAGAACCTGGGGTTCCACCATCCTGACATGAATTTAATAATGGGGTATCTATTCCAACAGACTTGTCCAACTCTTCATAGTGGCTGGATTGTGCATATTTCCCTTCCGTCACTGAATCTGTGAATATTACACATAGCTGCTCATATATGGGGCAGTCCTTGACTTTGATCATTTCAGGCCTAGGCTGCGCCTATATGTGAAATCTATCAGAAACTCAAAATAAGATATCAGAAATGGAAGATCCAGAAGGAAAGAAATGTACCCCAATATCTTCCCACAGGTCAAACCCAATGCAGCACGAATCATCCAAAGCAAAGTCATTATTTTGATCAAAAGCTGACTTCAAATTATAGAAGCGTGTCCGCAGAACATCCAGGTGCTTCCTCAATTGATTGTTATTGAAGTTGAGATCTGTTTGCTTATTAAATTCTTCACGAATGAGATTCCATGTTTTCTTGTCAAAAACATTGTTTGGTCTGTTCCCCAGTTGTATATGCTTAACAACCAAGTCAGCAAATATCTTATCGAGGGATGCTGTCCACCTTGTCCTCGAACGCTCCAGCTTTGGTTGATGACTGGGTTCACTGTCCATCTACAAGTACAGAAAATGAATTAGAAATCAATAATATGCCAATTAACATAACAGTTCAAAAAGTCTTGTTAAGAAGCCAAGATTTTCAACTCCAAAATAAGTTATATCAATTAAGGTATGGCTGGACAATGTATTTATCAAATCCATAGTTAAAAGTATTTGGAAAATACCATTTATTACTAGGGCCTCACATGCACCACATATTGCTAAAATGAATAAACAAGGACCATTATTTCAGAATTTTTTAGATTTCAAGTGTAGTTGATGAGTTTTGTTACCTTGTTTATGGATTTGCAACTCATAGCAAATCATTTCTCAGAAGATTTGTGCTTAATAATAGGGGCATGAGCACGATAAATTTGACCTAAACATAATCTCATCAAATTTGTATACATGATTTCCTGTATAACCCCAAACAGAACAGCATGTGGCATAAACAAAAAATTTAAAAATTTTAAAAAAATCTAAACAATTTTCCTTATTATTGGCAAGTTATACACACATCCGGTGGGTCTTAACCCATGATGTCACCCTCCACCTTGATATTACTAAGGAAGGAGGTGTCATTTGAGCAAGAATTTATTGGCAAGAGATCCAATAAATAAATAAAAATCCTAATGATTGTCAATCACTTTCCTTGAGTAACTTTTTGACCAAAATGATTCTCCTTGTTGCATGCGTAGGACTACAGGTCATGCTCCTCTGTTAGATGGTATCACACAAATGATAAGTTATTTATCAGTAGCAATGTGAAACCAAAATTTATAAAACTAACATGTCCGTAAGGTTTACTAAAAATTTGTGTGCTCTACTTTCGCATCACATGACTTGAAATGGTAAAATCGTAGTGTTATTAAATGCAAGAAAAGAGAACATGAACGTAACAAATGATTGCTAATTATTGATCTTGTAAATAGTCATAGATTAGAATCATCCTTATAATATTCAAACTTTCAAGATGACACTGTAAGAAAGTTACAATAAACTTGTGTTAGTCAACCACAAGGAAATATATGTCTCTCTTGCCTCTTAACACGTTACAGAAAACAGGTGTCAGTATACTGAATATTACTGTTCAAAAAACAAAGTCACCCAAAAAATCTATAGCAAGTCCTATTCCCAGAAATTTCAAAGAGAGAGAAGTATGATAGCAAGTAGGGGGTCTGACCTACCACTTGGAATTCTTGCAAATTCAATTCAGACTTGATACATAAAACTCTTGAGTTAGCACAAGAAATCCTAGGACTCAAATAAACAATCACAAAATTAAAAGTTAGCAGAAAATCCTTATTCAATTAGCTACTTTACTTATCAAAAAAAAAAAATAGCAGAAAATCCAATGAGGTCTAGCTCAAATGGCACCTCTTCCCTTCGTAAGCGAAAGGCTGAGGATGAGGTCGTGGATTCAAAATTCACTAGATGCATGTCTAACTCATTAATAAAAAATAAAAAAATAAATTGAAGACAATAAGAAATTCATAATCATTTGTAGGTATCCCTTCCACTCTCAAACGCAATATCAGCTCCAAAATAACTATTCCCACCTCCTTTTACTTCCTTTGGCATACACACGAAGTGTTTATTTCGCTATGCATACCTACACACGCATGCGTGTTTCGTGGAAGTGGGAGTGTACGCAAAAAAAGTGTCCTACGAATGATAAAAGTACTTAAAAGTTTCGTTCGACAATAAAACCTACTGCATTTTCCTCATGTCAATATTATGTCACTCTACTTTTGCCAACATCCTTTTGAACCACGATTCCTCGAATCTCCCTCTCCAACTACAATAATTTTTCTGACAAAAACATGTAAATATAAAAAGAACACAACAAGAGAGCTAAAATTTTCAAGCAAATTAATTTTTTTTTTTTTTTTTTTTCTTTTTTTTTTTTGGTGATAATGTAGGGAACCTTTCTAAAGAATAGCCCACAGGCAACTGACCCCAACCCGCCAGAACCAGTTGCTGGGTAATCTAGGGGAATTCACCACTGACGTAGTAAGTAGTATATGCTCATGCCCAGGAGCACAAATTGATGTTCATTATATACAATCAAACGTTGAATTGTAGTCTGTTTGGAAAGAGGTTGACCAATTTCACTCCAATAAAAATGTTCAAATCAACTAAACAAATCCCTGTAGATTGCAGCCAAATTATACAGTTACACAAAACCCTCTATTTCGTTCTCAGGAAATTTCAATCAAAACGCCCACCAAAACCTTTCCAAACCCTAAAAGAGACACTAACACAACAAAGCTCTAAACTTTATTACTAACACCTCAAAAATGAAAGCATTTTATGATACAACAATTTAAATTTTTCACAACGGAATCAATGTATTTAAACATAACTATATCGTTACTACCAATAATAAAATCCACTCACACACATATAGAGATATAAACAAAACAAATGCATAGATTCGCTGCGTGTATAGACGAAATTAAAAATAAAGAGAAAGAAAATAATAATAATAATAATGAAGACGGAGCACCTGATCGGAAAATAGGGCTGGGAAGGTTGCAACGGCGAGAGAGGCAAGAAAGACTTGGAAACAGAAAGTCAAGAAATATAAAATATAAAAAAGTGATTTTTTTAGTGTATTTGGTTGAGCTTTATTGGTGATTGATGTAAATGAATCGGATGTGCTGAAACTGAAATGGGAAGGAATCATAAGATGTCAGGAGGAGATTGGTTCAGTTCTCAGTGTTTCCAAAGTGGCGCGTGTTCAGAGATCATTTGTGAATTGCTTCACCCCTCTCTGTATGGGTCTTTGAATTGTGGGCTCGATAGCTGACAGAACCTGTTTGTTTTGGGCTCACAATCTTTTTTTTTTGGTGGGATCTTTTGTTGGGTCCGTTCATCCTTGTCAGTCTAGTTCGGTTTAGCCCAGCCCGTTTCTTAACCACAAGTAAAAATCTTTTCTTTTTTTTTGAATAACCCACAAGTAAAAATCAATGGTTCTTGATTACATCAATTTAGACTATACCTTCTAGTCTCTTTTTTTTTTTTTTCCTTCACATTTATACTAATATGTAACTTGTGAATGCATGAGAAAATTTAACATAATATGATTTTTTTTTTTTTTTTTACTATTTGGAATACACAAAAGCCTTTATTTGGAATTTTCTTTAATAAGACTCGTGATGGAGAAATATCACAAGGCTTTATTAATTAGGCCAAATTGCATAATCACCCCCTGGGGTTTGACTCAGTTACAAACAGACCCCCTGAGGTTTTGATTTTGCAATATAACCACCTGAGGTTTTTAAATTGGTGAAATTGACCCCTCTAAGTATATTTTTTGTCAATTTTGCTAACAAAATTTATCATATGCATTGCACTTGGGTTTATAATAATGAATTTTTTATTATAAAGTAGTCACATACAATACATATGACAAATTTTGTTAGCAAAATTGACAAAAAATATACTTAGAGGGGTCAATTTCACCAATTTAAAAACCCCAGGTAGTTATATTGCAAAATCAAAACCCCAGGGGGTCTGTTTGCAACTGAGCCAAACCCCAAGGGGTGATTATGCATTTTAGCCTATTAATTAATACTAGATATTACTATCTTGAGTTTGGCAAATTAATGTTAATGGCCAAATAGATTAAGCTTTTCGGAGTTGCTTTAAGCCAGATTATATATATATATATTTCAATTTTTAAATGCAAATTTGGATGTCCAAGATTGTTTTTCTCACTAACTGGCTTAGTGGCTCCATCTCTCATTTTCCCTCTTTCTAGCAAATCAATTTAGGCATTTAAGATATCAGTTGGCAAAAAGAAAATAGAATATTAAATGAGAGAGAATATGGTAGATATGGATTTTTTTTTTTTTAACCTTGGATGTACGATCAGCGTTTCGTAGATATGCGCACTTTAACTAATATCAGGGGGACACACGCAAGGTTTTACCTTGGATAGGTGGTATTGAAAGGACTCGAACTAGTGACCATTGGGGAGCACATCCAAAGTTGGACCAGTTGAGCTACCTGTCAGGGTTAAGTGGAATCTAGATGTTTATCATTCATATTTGCTTTTCGATGAAAAAATTAAAATCTTGGAATCCAGATGTTCAACATCTTGATTCGTTTATCTTTAAGAGCACTCACAGTAGACTCGGTATTCAGTTGAAAATCAGCCAAAAAGAGGAAAATCAGCCAAATGAAGCTCACACCAGACTCCTCAAACGGGAGAAAAAGTGAAGCTAATGAACAGTAACTCGCCCAAACGAGGGAGCTACTGTTCACTCATCACTGAATTAAATAAACTTTTTTTTCTCTCTCTTGCTTTCTGTCTCCCGCGTCAAGAATAACAGAGACAAAAACAACAACAAAAACAAGAACAACGGTGCTCAATGAAAACAGGAAATCACAAGCAACAAACTCAAACCGGAGCATCGAATCACAAAATAAAAAACACACACACAAAAACAAACAAACAAACAAAATAAAAAAACACAATCAAAAGAATATAATCATAAAAAATAAAAACAAAAAAATACCGGATCTGCTAAATGTGATGAAGAAAGAAGAAAAAAAAGAGAGAAAGGGGGAGGGGGACGAACTGAGGTCTGAGACGAGAGAGAAAAAAGAAAAAAAGAAAAAAAAAGAGAAAGGAGAGGGGGACGAATTGAGGTCTGAGACGAAGAGAGAGAGAGAGAGAGAAAAAAAAAAAAAAAAAAAAAAAAGGAGAGGGAGACGAAGAGGTCTAATGTTGGGGGAGGGAAAAGTAAAAAGAAGGGAGGGGTACGTGGGTGATGGGAAAAAAAAGGAGAAAAAGAAAAAAGAAAAAGAGGGGGAGGTGTACGTGGATGGTGGAGAAAAAAGGAAAGGAAAAAAAGAAAAAGAGGGGGAATATCCTACAGGTGCATAGAAGAATAGAAGGAGAGAGGAATAGAATAGGAATGGATGGTATTTTTTTTTTTGATATATGATAGAAATTTTAATCTAAACTCACACACACGTATATTTGAACCTATGGCGTCCGCTCATGATGGTTGCTCTTACCATCAGGCATCAGGCCAAGACACCAATTAGTTTTTGGTGTAGGCGGGATTTGAACCCAGGTCCCTTGCTCAACAACAAGAGACTTTACCAGTTGAGCTAACTGGAACCCACGGAATGGATGGTATTTTGGAAGTTGTGAAAAAAATAAAATAAATTAAGGAGTCTGATACAGTGGAGTTTTAACTAAACTAGAAAAAGTGGGTTTTTTAGAACTCAATTGACAAAAATTTTAGGGAGGCTATTGTGAGTGCTCTAACATCCAAGTTTTTAAGTACAATTTATTAAGTGGAGTACATTAAGTTTTTTATTTGAATTTAAATACATAATTATATTAAATATGTATTTGAATTCAATTTTTAAACTTAATATATTCCACTTAATAAACTATATCTAAATTTTGTCTCTTTTACAATTTATTAAAATAATAAATTATAATGGTTATTTTTAGTACAATCTATTTATAGTCTCTCTTATTTTTTATGTTTCATTTTATCCTTCAATCACAATTTATTACGTTTTTTTTTTTCCTTTTCTTTTAAAATAATTTAAATTAAAAAAAAAAAAACACAATCCGACACATATCAATTAATTGAGTATCAAGTAGAATACAAGATTTTTATTAATCATGATTGTTTTGTTGGTAGAAGTTTCTCAATTTACCTTCGTGATTTTAGTTATTCAATCCACAACAGTTAAAAAATAGGTGTGACCTGTTGACTAACCACCCGCGAGAAATTGAGTGGATTCGTTTTCCCTTCATATTCACACTTCATTATTTCTTGGCGTAAAAAGAAAATCACATGGGACTGCCAATCACTCAATCAGACAGTCCGAGGGTAAAAGATCAACGGTCTATGTCATTCACCTTATTGTCGGTGGCTAGTCAACGGTCCAAATCAGTTGGGACCAAATCAAATATCAAATTATCAAGTCAGTCAATACTACAAGAATACCTTTCTCTCCTACACAAACCTTCAAATTTCCCACTATCCACTAGCACCACCAATCCACAATGCTAAACTACAGCAAGGGCATTTTCGTCATTCAAAACCTCAAAATTCCAGAAGATAAAACCAAAATTAACCCGCGTGATTGCCTCTGTCGGTGTTGTGTCTTGTCCTGTCCTTTAAGGAACCATATTCGCATGAAGAGCCAATCTATTTTCTGGTTTGGCCCAGATCCAACTCTCCCATTCCTTAATTAGCCCTCATTTCGTTGGCTCTCAACTCTCAAGCTCTACCTAGTCTGTTCTTAACCGCATTTTCCTTTTTTTAATAAAAAAAATCTCGTTGAAACCCAAATACAACACATCCATCATTGTGTTTTGTTTCTAAACCCTTCAGGTTTTTCCCTCAACAAAACTCAAATCTCCTTTTTGTTCATTATTTATTTTTTACTCATCGTCGTAGTACTTGAAGTGCCACTTAAATTTGTTCTCCGTACAATGTGCTTTGGCCTGAGTCAGATCTAGGCCAATCGTGTTAAAGAGAAAGCAAAGCATTTGTGTGGAAAAATCAAAGAAATGGAAGAGAAATCGAAGTCCAAAGGATGGTGCAGTTGGCTTATTGTTGTGGTGGTATTGGCCGTGATTGCTGCTGCGATGGTACTCACACTTAAGAAAACGAAGCACTCCGATGCGGCGGCTCCGGTGCCAGGTCCTCCGGGCGCCGCTGTCAAGAAATACTCCGACGCTCTCAAAATCGCTATGCAATTCTTCGACGTACAAAAATGTATGACTATTTTATTGGTTTCTATTTTATTTTTGTTGCAAATGTAGTATTTTGCATTTCAATGCTTACCATTTCGTGGTCATTATGCATTTTATTAAAGCTTCTAGACGTGATTAATTGATCATTTGGGATCTAAAAAGTGACATGAAATTTTGATTCAGTTACTATTATTAGGAACATAAAAATTGAACTGATAAAGTTCATACCGTTGTGTGTAATTTGTGTTTTTTGGGCTTGACAATGTGAATTAGGATATAGTGCCAATTATTGTAATGTTTTGATTTTTGTGTTAATTGAGGTGTGGGTATGCTATATTGTTTTTGTAGCTGGTAAGTTGGTAGATAACAAGATAGCTTGGAGAGGGGATTCAGCTCTGAAAGATGGAAGTGATGCAAAGTTAGATCTGTCGAAAGGAATGTACGATGCCGGGGATCACATGAAGTTTGGTTTTCCGATGGCTTTCACTGCCACGGTGTTGTCGTGGGCCATCCTTGAGTATGGAGATCAGATGGCTGTAGTGAATCAGTTGGAACCAGCTAAAGACTCACTCAAGTGGATCACTGACTACCTTATCAATGCTCATCCTTCGGCGAATGTTCTCTACATTCAGGTTACTCTAGGCTTCAACTCGAGTTCATTCATTGTTTGGGAGTGTGTGTGTGTGGGTGCATGCGTCTGTCCATTTTTTCGCATTAATTTTATTACCAAATGTTGAAGACTTCCCTGATTATTGTGAAAAGTAAGTTTTTTTCATGGAAGGCAACTATAATTTAACATCTTTTATTTAGGAATTGGCATAGCTGTATTAGTTTTTGAAGTTTACATCCCTAAAGATTGGCATTTTTGGTAGTCTTGTCAGGGCTCGGCATTAGATCAAACCATTTTGTTCAAAATGTCTTATTTAGTTTGTTCAGTTTCTTATGAAACTGAGTTGTAAAAGCAATTTTAGTTTGGATTTGAATTAGGGAAGCATCTTCAGATTCCTATTGGAAACTAAAGCAGTGGCCGAATGTGTTTCTCTTTTCACAATTTTACTTTTGTGCAGGTGGGTGATCCTGATAAGGATCATAAATGTTGGGAGAGGCCTGAAGCCATGACTGAGAAGAGGCCACTCACCCAGATCAACACATCTACTCCAGGAACAGAGGTTGCAGCTGAAACTGCAGCAGCTATGGCTTCAGCATCTCTGGTGTTTAAGAAAATTGACTCCAAATATTCAAGCACACTCCTTCAGCATGCCCAAGAATTGTTTACTTTTGCGGACAAATATAGAGCTTCTTATAGTGTTAGCATCCCTGATGTCGCAACCTACTACAATTCAACAGGATATGGAGATGAGCTCTTATGGGCAGCTAGCTGGCTCTATCATGCTACAGGGGATCAAACATACCTTCAATATGTGACTGGACCAGATGGAAAATCCTTTGCTAAATTGGGAAGTCCAAGCTGGTTTAGTTGGGATAACAAGCTTGCAGGAACACAGGTATATATTATTTTTTCTAGGATGCAAATTTATTCTGATTTTATATGTACTTATTTATTGTGCATACCATGTTTCAAACATCATAACTTGATGCCAATGATATATAAACTTTATTTCAACATATGCATTGTATGAATAATGAGAGGTTAAAAGTTTGTTAATAATAATATGCCAAAGCAGCTTCAACACATCATTTATAAGCACATGAAAAAGTTCACCAATTGACATTAGAGATTTTACAGGCCATATATTTGGAACCACTCTTCTGTTGTCTGTATAAATGTTTTCTTATGACTGAAGACCATGTCTTGCAACCTTCATTTTTTGCAAAAATCTACTTACTGGCTTGGCTTTGCCTCATAACATGTTCAAGGCATGAGTTGAGAAATCCAGTGACTTTATCTTCCTTGACAATCCTCATAAATATATCAACAGAAATTGACTTAGATTTTGGAGATGTTTTGCAAAGCCATGAAAAGCATATGCTGCTTCTCAACTTTGTTAATCAAGTCTACAATTTTGGGTGCAGGTTTTGTTGTCCAGGGTAAGCTTCTTTGGCACCAAAGACCTCTCAGCAACAGACAAATCTAATCTTCAAATGTACAGAAAGACAGCTGAGGCTGTCATGTGCGGCCTCCTACCATCGTCTCCAACAGCCACAACCAGCAGAACCGACAGTAATCTTCTGCACATATGCTATAAGACTTGGCTAATCATTCTAATATGTTCTTTAATCTTCCCCTTCCCCCTTTCATTTCTTTGTGTTGGCATCTAAAATGGATGATTTCACGCTATTTACATTGATTATATAACTTAAATCTTCTTGTTGCTTTGACATTTGTATTCATATGGTAGAAATTGGAATCCAGAAATTAGGTGGATTCACCAAATAATTAGAATGTCTATCATCCAAAATCCAATTTTAAAAAAATATGTATTAATAAACCATTGCCCTGACTGTGTATGACATGCATGTACTCAGAGAAGCAACGGTTTTACTGGGTCCTTCCATGTTGTTCCATCTTGTCCCTATTGACATTGAGGGAAACTTCTGATTTGTTATTTGTCAAATGCTAGAATTCATACAAGGAAAAGATAAATAGGAAACTAGATGAATAATTGACTAATCAAATAAATGGATCAGTAATTGGTGGTTTTGGTTCTAGAGACTATCAAAACAAATAATTGGCGCCACTAAATAAGCTGAGTTATTAATGTGTTGCCTGTTCCTTGTAAACATAAGTATGGATACCAAACATTTCCAAGCTATCAAATACATTTTCAGATTGGAACTGTAATCTTTCTAGCCAGTGTTTATCAGCATATTAGCATCATGCTAATATCCCTTGGAAGTCTTTCATATTCTCTCAAGTAGATCTGATAGAACCATTAATCAGTTAGCACTAGATGCTTCTAGGTCCTTCTAGAAAGCTTCTGTTAGGTTTGTTATAACCTCCCACTAATAGTTTGTTAGTCTGTTACTGCGCGTGGATAATTATTGTAAAGAGGAGCAGAGTCTCTATATATAGCAGATGGTTAGCACAGTGAATGTAATGAGAACTGAATCAAATACAGATTACTCTTTTACACAAATCCTCTCTTTCTTCCTTCTTTTTCTACACATTCTCTCTTCTTTCAAGATCAACGTCAACTTATGCATTGAATCGTCTAGTTGCATTCTTAGGAGCCCTATGCTTACCATAATGTTTTCTGTAACACAGATGGTCTTATTTGGGTCAGTGAATGGAACTCTCTGCAGCATCCTGTTGCTTCTGCATTCTTAGCTGCTCTTTACAGTGATTACATGCTTACATCCCAGACTGCACAGATATCATGCAATGGAGATTCCTTCTCCCCAGAAGATCTTCGGAAATTTGCCAAAATGCAGGTATGCTGTCCATTTTCTGAGTTTGAGGTCACCTAGAGGCAATACATCTTGGCAATAATTGATAATGACTCTTCAGGAGGTGCTTACATCCTACTTTGCTTTCCATTTTTACCAGGTTGATTATGTCCTGGGTGCCAATCCCTTGAAAATGAGTTTCCTTTTGGGCTATGGTGATAAATACCCACAATATGTGCACCATAGGGGAGCTTCAATCCCAGTAGATGCAACGACTGGCTGCACTGATGGCTTCCAGTGGCTTAACTCGACTAAACCCAATCCAAATGTAGCTATTGGAGGACTTGTTGGTGGGCCGTTCCTAAATGAGACTTACATCGACTCCCGGAACAACTCCATGCAAGGGGAACCAACCACGTATAACAGTGCTGTCATAGTTGGCCTCCTATCTAGTTTGGTCACCACGTCTTCAGTAGTTCAATCCTTCACTTAAAACTGCTTCGGTACATACTTCCACAATGTTTGTATTATATCTAGCCGTTTGCATTACATGTTTCTCTGCAAAATTTAGCATCTTTGTAGATTGTTTACAAGGGCGAGATGTGAGGTTTCCTGCTCACTTTGTTTTAGTAATCGTCAGATGTAGTTCTTTTCTTGCAGTGAGTATGTAACAATTCGTTAATGCTTTTATTGTATTCCTTCTTTAAAAATGTGTTGGAAAGCAGGAATGATGGATGTAAAAATAAGAATTCTTTATTCACGTATCGTCACTCTGCACATCAACACTTTACTGTGTTTGCTTTCAACTGGTCCGAGAGGTGAAGAGCATGTCCTTAGTATTTAGAGCCTACGATTCTATTTTGATTTCTAAAGGTTGTAATATAGACTAATAGTGTTGCTATTGAGATGGTGTAATATGTTTGTACTACTGCTTCTATGGAGACTTGGCTGGGTACTATCCTACCTTTTCTCTCCGTCCTTTACTATAAAAATAAATAAATAAATGGATTGCTACTCTTTTCTAATTAGTTTTTACTTCTTAGACCTTTTTATAGGTGACATTTATATGAGAAGTTATTGTGTTCGCTACTCCAAAAGGAAGTATCATTGGCAATAAGCTTTACAATTCGAAGAGTTTGTGATATATGGGATAGTTCTTCCAATCTGTGATAATCATGCCTCTCTTATGTACACCCATTCAATTACAATTGTGATAAACTAAAGATGCAACTCATGAATTATAATTCAATTTGATTCATATCACCATTCCATTCCGTTTAATTGAATTTTTTTTTTTTAATAATTTGATAGTTGAAAAAATAAGGATTTAAACCTTGAATGTCTTTTTTAGAGAGGTGTTAACCAATTGAATTATAAAACTCTTGACAGCTTCATTGAAGGCTCTTTATGTTCATTTCATAACTTTCTAATTGTTCTTTAATCATAACCGCTTAACAAAATTGTTGCTTTTTAGAATTCTTAGCACATGCTTTTTCTACTGCAGACCACTTTGCAATGTAAGGTAGTCATAGAAGTACAAAGCCCATGTGAATCACCTCTCTCTCTCTTTTTGATTTATTTTCTTTTGTTAATCTTGATTATATTCTTAATGGTATAAAATGAAAGAGATAGAAAGAGAAATGAAAGAGAGAAACTCTTTTTCAGAACTTTCTTATTAGGTGGTCATCCACACCAGATAGGAATTTTTAGAATTCCCTATCTCACTAACTTCTCTACTTTTTTTTTTCTGTATCATCAAATGAAGCATTACACTTCTATATATATATACTTTTAGAAGCATGATTATCATAATTCATACTTTAACCATAATTCTTACTTAAACCATGACTCACACATTTAGCACATTGTTTACACATTAGTCATTATTTACACATTAGTCATGACGCACACATTAGTTAATATTGGCAACATCAATAATTCACAACACTTAATAAATATTTTTGCTCAATTTTCTATTATAAACTCTTCTCTTTTATTCTCACTAGTCATGCACTTTGGTTTTCACTAACCCCAAAAAAAAAAAAAAAAAACTTAATTTTAATATATTAAATTATTTTAAACTCCTCTCTCTATATTTTTCCTTTTTGTGATTTGATAATCAATCTCCCAATTACAAACTAGTATTCCCCTATATCAGTTAGAGGTTCTCTGGTAGGAGAAATGACTTCCTCCAATGAAGGTCATGACAATTGATTTTGGTACACTTAGATGAGTAGGAGTACGAGAGAAGTTGAAGCAGAAGTACAAAAGGATATAATTTGACCCATCAACTCAAGGTTCCTTTATAGGGTCCACATCATAAAAGGAATCAGGAATGCGTGTTTGGACTTTTGACCCTATTCTTTTTATATCCTCCGTTGATGTGGCCCGTTAGATAAGATTTGCCATTTTTCTCTAAATACAGACAATATACTGCTTCAACACGTCTTAGAAAAGTGATCCTAAAATATTGTGTGGAAGAAAAGCGAGCAACATAAACAATTGCGGAGTTCGACTCGATACACTTTTAAGTCTTTCCATCTATTTTAAAGCTTAATACGACAACTTTAAGTGTAATCTTTTTTATATTTATATATATATTATAATATTTTTTTTTTTACTTAAAATTCATTTTCTTACTTTTTAATATTCAAAATTTAAAATTTTTGTATTTAATATTTTGTAACATCTGTTTAATCTTCTTGTGACACTAAATTTTAATTATGAAAACATTATAAAAAATAAAAATAAAAAATATTAAAATTATAAATGATATTATATATTCATAAGCATTTGAAAAAAAAAAAAAAAAAAAAAAAAAACTATTTTTATAATATTAAAATATTAAAATAAAATTTAAAGGGTAAAACAATAAAATCTAATTTATCAAAAGTACTATTGCAACTTCTTAACAATAGAATTACTCAATAGCCTCAATATGCCTAAGCAAAGGCGAATTCAACACAAAATTCGATGAATTAATATGAATCAAACCAATATTTATTTTTTATATAGAGAATTAAGTATCAAGATTTATGCATAAAATTTAACAAAAAGAGATGACAAGTTATTATATTTTTTGAAAAATAAGCTTTACTTTACATTGTATAAGGCAATGCATGGAAAAGGAAAGTTGAAATCTAATTTGACACAATCACAACAATTATTTTAGAGTTTCAATTAGATTAGATTAGATTTTTAATGAGTCACAATTTCGAGGGTATTCTTAAGGGCAGAAAAGAGAGCGTTTCCACTTTCCACTTCAATGAAACAATGTCCTAAACTTGCCTAGGCCTAATACCGACCCAGATCGCCAAGCTTTGGTGCGATATACGTGGATTCCTAGCTTCTTGCCAAAGATATAATGATCGGGCTGGCAGGCCTAACTACGTGTATTTTAGACACAAAAATACTATTTTTTTCTTCTTCTTTTTATCAGTAAGTTGCATACTCAAGACCAAATAACACACAATTATAAAGTTCATGTTTTTACTCCATTAGAAATAACATGACAAAAGAGGCTATGCAAATGCTACACAGCTACCTAAGGAAATTGAAAAAGGATCCTTCGTTTTGGATGGAGAAGAAGTCAAACTTTTTTAGCAAATGCCATTTGCCCACGTGAGACCCAACTAGTAAAAATGTACAATGTCCCAGGCCCCTTTTATCTACAGCTTCGATTGCTATACACCAACACATAAAAGGAGGGACACTGGCTCTCCACCATTACTTTTAAGTCACATTATGGATGGTCCTTTAGGTACTGTCAAGGACACTTGTCCTTGTGACCACCAATGATTCAGACTACGCACCAACATTGTCTTGTGACTCCATACTCCCTAACCTTATCTTCACCTAATTGAACAATCCCATTCTTCTTCTTCTTCCTTCAAAAAGTTACAACTTGGATACACCAAGATTCAGTCATACAGTTTGCTCTTCCCACCCTAGCACTGTGCTTTTAAGTCAACTCTGCCTTTTTTAATTAATGTCTTCTTTGCACGGTCTAATCAATGGAAGGAATAATAAGTATAAAGATACGATATTTATGATTGATCATAATAAAAATAGTATGATGAATCTAAACGAAAGTCTTAATCACGATTCATTTCAATAGTAAGTAAACAAATATTATATCAGTAACATTACTGTAGTGATTATGTGATATATTCCTAAAGTCTCTCCACCCTACAAAAATATGTATAGTATATGCACTTCATGAAGCATCTATTTGTTAAACACAAATTCCTGTAGTCAGGATAATTATATTTTAGTATCTTTATAATTATCGTTTATCCCTTAATTTAGGAGAAATTTGAGACTTATGCTACTTTATGTTTGAATTACAAGAAACATGAAGTGAAATCAAGTACTCCTATCATCCAAACTTTCAGGATTAATGTCAAAGACTTATTGATACTCATTCCATTCTAGCTGGCTTCATTGTAGGGTCTGATGGTATATCTCTTTCAAATTCTCATCAATATCTTTTTCGTGAAAGCTACTTATATCAACCTATCGATTAATGAAAGAATAATATATAGAGATAAAATCATAAAAAGAAATATACACCGACATGGTAAAAGTAGTATTAAAGTCACGGGCCTTGACATCGAGGTCAGATTCTAATTGACAAAATAAATAAAAAATAAAAATAAAAATAAATTCAAAGCATCATCCACATCTAATTAAAAGAATTGTGGTGGAGCTCACATCTACATGGTTGAGAACTCACTAGAAACCTACGGCCATTAATCATCTATATTGGGTTTTACATATTCGGTACGGTTTGGTTTGTATTCAGTATTTCATACAGACACAACATGTGACTAACAAAGATCATATATCTAAAAATTATGATGTGTCTGCAGTGAAATATTGATCTAAAACCGTGTACATAAAGTAAAAGATCAAGTCAACGAGCAATGTCAGACTTTGCTGCGTAGCCCAATTGTTGCTCCATCTCCCAACTTAGCTTGGCCCCAGAATACTTGGGAACATATTCCTGGTAAATAGAAATGGACGGCATAGATTATCTGGCTGCCATCTGATTTGACCATTAGAATGAAGCACACCATGGTATTGCAAGTGAGCCAAGTGTACAAATATGATTAGAGAGTGAATTCAGAAAATAATAAAATGTACCTCGAGCTTGCACATGAGTTCATGGGCAGTCTGGGCAGACACGATAATGTTACGGGCAGCTGGTGTTATGAAATCTTCATCAACAGCTTTGTCTATGAATGATAGGAGTGAGTTATAATACCCATCAACGTTTAACAAGCCCACCTGCAAGAAAAGAAAAAAAAAACACAATTTTATCTTTTTAAATTTTATTAATAACACTTGTTTTCTGGGGTGCCACTTCAGGAAGTGGATCATGGATATGAAATTTGGTTGCAATCACCCAAATTCAAAAAATTGTGCTGCTGATTGATCAAATTAATGCCAAAAAGAAATCTCAATTTTGGGGTAATTAAAAGAATACATTTTGGGGAAGTGAAACTATAGGTTTTTGTACCTTTTTTTTTTTTTTTTTAACTTACAAGCGAAAATAAATTTGGTTAATGATATTTTCACACTTTACCGTGATATTTCCACACCATTAGATAAGAAAATATTATTGTTCGATAATATTTTATCACCAAATAGTAATATTTCTGTACTATGAAGAGTGTCGAAATATCAGTCCTCATAAATTTTACATTAATTGTCCGACAGTATCTCTGGTGGTGACTGAAATTGTACAATACCTGGCAAATAATACCCAGCAAAAGACAGAAAATAGTTAATATATGAGATAGAGTTGAAGTGTTACCGGTTTGTCATGGATTCCCAATTGAGCCCAAGTGATCACTTCCAAAAGTTCTTCCAAAGTGCCATAGCCACCTGTAAGCAATTTGATTTTGATTGAATTTAATAATACGAGGGATGGTTGACCGTTATATGAACAGTTATCCTGGGATTGGGAAGAGCCAACTTTAAGATATTTCTTGATTTTTTTAATGACTATGGTACATATAATAACACAAAGGAAAAAATAAAAAAAGTTGTACATATAAATTGTTGATTATTTACAAAAAGATGCACCTGGCAAGGCAATGAATGCATCGGCTTGACGGGCCATTTCAGCTTTGCGTTGGTGCATTCCTGATACAACTCTTACTTCTCCCACAGGCTCTCCTGTGATCTGAAATTATTTAAAAAAATAAAAACTTTGATTTTTAATTCCAACTAACAAAATAAATTAGTTACAAAAGCTGATAACATCTTTATATGAATAAAATTTTGTGGAATATATTTTAAGGATTCTTGTCACAAGGAGACACATTAATACTTTTGTAATAGTATATCCTATCCAAAATCTAAATACAGCTTTAAAAATGGATTTATTATTGATTATTAAAGTAAAGTAGTTTTATTTGACAAAATTAAAATTGAATTCATTCTACCAGTAACAAGAAAAAATGTTATATATTTGATTTTTTTTATTTATTTACAAAGACAAGTAAGAAATTCAATTACCTCTCTTGGCATGAGAGTCGTGGGAATTATTCTGCAAGAAAAAAAAATGTCGATTATTCACACATATTCAAAAAAAAAAAAAAAAAACATTTTGATTATTGACACAGAGAGAGAGCATGTGCTAGTGCTACAGCTTACCCCAGAACGTGTCGACCACCATCATAGACAGCTTGCGAGACCAGACCCATCAAGCCGATGCTTCCTCCTCCATAAACCAAGTCAATCTTCCTTTCCACCTGCAATATTTTTATGTTATTAAACAAACTCAAGTGTTTAATTCAAACAAAACTCTTCCATTTCACCTTCAAAAAACGTTATAATTTTTATATAATTTAAAAGGAATTGATAGTATTTGATTGAACAATGAAATATATATTTTCTATTTTCTTTTCCATTAGTCATCACCAATGGATCCAATCCAAGCAAGAGAAAAGGAAAACAAAGCAGAAGTTACCAAAACAGAGGCCTCTGTATTTGATCTCTGTTTCAGTTAGCTACAGAGTACTCTGTTACAAATCCATACTACTAATTTCTCATATCAAACAGTTGCTACTAGAATTTTGAAATCATTTTCAGGATAAAAAGTACAATCACACTTGCTTCAATCCCTTAAATACCAGAGCAAAAAGATCAAACTTGGGTCTATAACTTCTGGGTATCTTAAATCTTTGAACTTTTTTAAGAAACTACCACATATAAAAAGAAGTTAACTTTCACAGCAAGAAAGATGTTAAGAAAGTACCAGTTGTTTTCCAAGTTGAATAGCAGCGAGCTGGTAGCTCGGATTCTTTCCAGGGCTGCTTCCACAGAAAACACAGACACGCTTGAATCTTGATTTCATGGAAGGTTGCTGGCACTG
The DNA here is from genome assembly GCA_907173295.1 of Fagus sylvatica. Lineage (NCBI taxonomy): Eukaryota > Viridiplantae > Streptophyta > Magnoliopsida > Fagales > Fagaceae > Fagus > Fagus sylvatica. Next base: position 34,731,435 of record OU015764.1, on the reverse strand, counting down.
TTGCTGTTGATTTTCCATAATTGGAAAGGCTGTGGAACCAAAAGTAATTCACTGTTTTGTTTAGAGAGAACGTGAATGTGTTCGTCGTGTTTGATCGGTCAGCAAAGCGATTCTAAGTTGAAAGCCAAAAGCAAGTGTGACAAATGGTGTTATCGGTCTCTTTATATATAGTAGTATATATTAAAGTCAGTGGCCCCACGTACACAGTATACAATTCACATCTTTCAATTTCTCTTCTCGTGAAAGTTTCCAAAATGAAATTCACATTGAAATCGACAAAGTGGTTCTGATTTTTTGGTCTCTGTTCTTTGGATCAAAATAATATCATGAGTGATTATCAAGAAAAATAATAATAATATCATGAGTTTCTAAATCCTGTCCTATAGTCCTTAATTTGGGGACACAAGGGGTTTAGCCACCCTTCATTTCATTGTCAATCAATATCTTTTCATTTTTATCCATATTAGTCCCTCATCATCATCATTAGAAAATAATGAACTTTTGTCAGTCATTGAAATTTTAAGTTAAATGAAAATTAGCTTCATTTAGTCATGCCGGGCATGATCATTTTTAAGACACAGGATTATAGGTGGGTGTTAATTAGTTTCGCTAATAAAGAGCAATTATCATTAAGCAAAAATTGACAATTTCTTTTTGTTTTCCAAGTAAGAAAATTTTGTAAGATCATCACAAAAACAGATAGGTGATTAAGGTAATCTTTTTTACCCAAATTTGGGTTTTTCTTTCTCTCAGTTTCTACCCAAATTTGGGCAAACACTAAACAGTAGGCTTGCGTTGAAATTAAATTTGTCTGCAATCTGCATCAGTCCATCTGGTTCATTTCCTTATCAACCAAACAGTAAAACTGACTCTCTTTCCTTCAGTTTTCTCTATTTCCCCCTCTCCACCGTACCAAACACAATTAATTAAAAAAAAAAAAAAAAAAAGTGGATAGATGATAGTACCAACGTGTAAGAAGCAATAATTCTTGGAAAAAATTTATTAAGTTCACTAAACTTTTATAATGTTGCATTGAAGATTTATTTTTTTATATTTAATTTCGGTTAATTTATTTCATAAACTTTGATGTTGTAACAAATAGACCTATTATGTCCATTAAATTATTAAAAAAAATTGAGACTTATGCTATTTTAACCTTCTTCTTTTTTTTTTTTTTTTTTTCACTAAATCATTAAAAAAAATGAAAACAGAACAATATAAAAGTTTAAGGGATATTAGTTTATTTCTTTAATGATTTGGTGAAATAAAAAAAAAATTAAAATAGACAGAATTTTTTTTTTAAAAATGTCTTATTGTAACAACATAAAAATTCAGAGAATCTTAATGCATTTTACCGACAATTATTTTATGCATATGGTATATGTATCATTCCTCCGAATGTCACATACGTGTAAAAATCATATAATGTGAGAGATGATACATAAATATGATGCATAAGATATCTTCAAACGAAGGGCGCTCAAAGTCTTTTGAAATTCACTTTATGTAGAGGTTCTAAAAAACAAAAAAAAACATTATTAGTTTGATACAATTTTAGGTTGAAGGACGTAACTTTAAATTAATGAGGCAATTTCCTTTTTTATTTGTGAGATTTTCACTTAAATTTTTTGTTATATTTTGTTTGTTGTTAGTTAAAAAAAAACTAAAAATAGAATTATACAATAACCCTAACCTCCACAAATAAAGACAGAATCATTTAAATTCAAAGTAATAGTATTTTTTTTCACATCAATTCTTTTTTCTTTCTTTTTTGAATCACACATCAATTCTATATAAAGCATAATGAAAAAAAAAAATGAAATAAACATATTTATCTTAAAGCGTGACTCATTTAAAAGGTAAGAGAGAGAGAAAATGTGGTTTGACGATGACTTATTGACATGAGATGTTTTTGCCTTTTAGAGATGGAGAGAATTGTATGTGAGAATGGTTTTTTTGTGATCAGTTGTAAAAAATACTTTTTGAGAGCAAGAGAAATTAAAATACTTATTTATGGGTAAATAATGGAAATACTTATCTTAGTAGGAGAGATAGAAGAAAAAAGAAATAGAGAGAATGTATATTATCTTTCTTCCTTTTTATTTTTGCTAAGTAAAAAACTTTATTGAAGCATCCAAGCTGGGAAATCAAAACAAGAGAAAACTTCCACTTAGCCAAACCTTAAGAACAGGGGATACAACGAAATTATAGGAAAGGATTTAAAGTGATTACACAAAAAGCCCAAAGCACAACAACCAACAAAGAAAATAAACAAGACAAGATAAACTAAAGCCATTGCATGAGACTTGCGGATTGCAAGGAAGGCACCAAGAGTTTCAACAACGAGACTTATCCAGATCAACAAATGGCAAAAATGCCAAACACCAACCGAGCAATAAATAAAGAAGGCAAATCGGGTTCTCTTCTAGAGGGGCACTCAAAAGAGAGGTGCTCATGATGATTAATCTTTATCATCAGGTTAAAATACCAATTGGTTTTTGGTGTATACACGATTTGAAGCGAAATAGACTTTTCTAGTGAAATTATGAATCTTAATTTATCTCACATATTGCAAATTATGATCTACCAAGAAACTCTCTCTCTCTCTATAACAAATAAAACCAAGTTTCTTAGAATGTTATATGGAAGATATTAAACAATTTAATTGGAGATAGACTAAATTCTTATGATCGATGGACCTACTGGATGAAAGGTGCATGTATTACAGCTGTAATGGTAGTTGCACGTATGGTAGTGTCCAAGGATGGATAAAGACTGGCCCTTGCCTTTAATTTTAACTGAAATTTCATTCCTTTCTTCCTTTCTTTGCCAATCAACTTTTATAGTCCAATCCCCAACCCTGGCCACACTTTCATACATTAGAATAGGCGTGGCGTCTGCATTGTGCTTAATTTGAAAAAACGAGTTTATGCCCAAAATGGTTCACTTTGTAGTTAAATATATAATCAAAAAAGAAAGTCGGTGACTCGAGTCGTGGTAAACAAGTCCAGGACTTTACGTCTTTACCATTATCAGAAATTGGAATTCCACTTATCATAGATTAACGCGGTAAGATCATTTTTGTAGTTAAATTTCGAGTAAATTGCATTTTTTCACTTTAATTTTTGGGTCAATCTCATTTTCCTCCCTAATCCATAAAACCAAACAATCTTCATGATATATTGAAAATATGCATATTACATGTAAATTTTCTGTTAAATCCAAACACAAGTGTCTCATCACTCCCATCCAATACACTGAAGCATTATACGGAAGTGGGACCCCAACATGTTAAGTGGAACAATCAACTCCATATGTACTGCCTTTACTTCTCAATCATACATTGCTCGTCCTCTCCCTTTAACTAGTTCTACGGAAACTTTCAAAGCTGATTGGAATTCCGTGAAGAAGTTACAAACTGAATCACTCTACGCTGGACCCCCCTTGCCCTTGGCATATACTTCCATAAAGAATAAACCAATATACCATAAAATGTGGAACGTCATATCTGGATGGAATTGTGAAGGAAAATTTCAAGAATATTCCAAGAAATTAAAGCTACGCAGTACATGATATTAAAAATGAGTTCCAAAATCATTGACACTTGATGTTACAAACTCCTTTACAAATCACAGTTAAGATACACCCATTGATGAAACAATTAATTTTATTGTTGATGTAGAAAATATAAAGTCAGAAAGTGTTCTTTCTGAACCGCGAGATGGAGTTTAAAAGTTATTTTGGGGGTAGGCTGGATAGAGGGGATGGGTTAGAAGAACTTAAAGAGTAGGCTAATAGTTTAATTTGGATTGCACTAAATTTAATATATATAAAATATTTGGGATATTACATGTGTTACTAAAGGAAAATTGCACATTGCTAGTTACCTAATAAGGGTGTACAAAGGTCCCTAGCCGCCACCTCCAAACCCCATCTGACCTTCTTTCCTCCTTGTTTAAGGGCCGCGTGGCCTTCTCTCACCTCTGTGTGAGGGAGATCATGACCAGAGATTGGTCAGATCTCAGTAGCGTGGCCCTTTTCCTTTCGTTTTGTCTTTTTATTTTTTTTCTCTTTCTTCTTTTGGCACCCAGATCGGACTCCTCCGAGCCACCTCCACCACTCCTCTCCTCTTCCACTTTCCGTTTCACCTCGCTTTCATCCGATCTGGTCTTGTATGGGTGGGACTTGTGGGAGGCTTTGGGTGGCTCGAGACTCCAACGGACTCTCTCTCTTTTATCAGCACGACTTTTCCTTTCCAGTGGGCGTTGAGATCTTCTACGGCCGTGGATGTTTTATGGGCATCAGGTTTGGGGACTTCTTCCAGTTCGAGATTTTATCGAACTATCCCTATCTTTGGGGTAGATTTTTCAAAACTCTTCTTTTTGAAGAGCCCCAATAACCGAAATCGCATGGCATCTCTTGCCATGGTCAATCCGATTCGACTTCTTAGTGATTTGCTTAGCTGGGATCAAGGCTCCAAATCTTCTGCCGTTCCAGACATCGCTTGTTGTGGTTGCTCTTGTAATCTTCTAGATTTTGGTCAAGTTCTGTGTCGTTTGATGTTATTGTTGTTATGTTATATGTTGTTGTTGTTGTTGTTGTTAAATTTGGTGTTGTCTTTTTGTTGTACTGTTTTGTTGCCCTCTTTGTAGGGTCTTGGGCTATGACGAATGTTATTTTTACTGCCTTCTATGTAGGGTTCTGCCTCCCTCTTTGTAGGGTTGTTGGGCTTTATTGTGTAATCTTTTAATGATCAATAAAGCCTTGTTTTAATTATCAAAAAAATAAATAAAATTTGCACACACTCATTTTCTCATTTCACAACTTGCTAAAGTGGTAAGTTGTGATTGGTGGAAAAATTTTAAAAATGCACGCAATACCAATGGTGGACATAAGTGATAGTAATATTTTATTATTCAAAATTTATTACTTCAGCATGTTGTGAATTTAGATATAAAAATAAGTGCATATGTAGATAAATTGCTTATTAAGTAGTTCCAACTTATTATGTATATTGGAGTTGTCAAGTGACATATATCACATCACCCACCCTATCTTGAGTTTGACATACAAAAGGTATGAATAGTGGATATCATATGTTGCTCTATAACTTATAGATTAAAATACAAAAATCATCATGGATGCTTGAACTAATGACAAAAAAACTAACAAAATTTCATTTAAATATTTAGTTTGCGCCGCCTTATGTGCAAATAACATTAACATCATTTGTGCACTTTTTCCAAAAATTTCAAATTTTACAATTATTAAGATGGTAAATTGTGAGTTATATATAGTAAAGTGATGTCAGTAAGAAAGTGATATTACACTAATTACAATTTGTGATCTCAAATTTATTGGGTTTGTAGCATTGTTATCGAAATAACAGTTCTCATCTATATTTTTGTTTATTTAAGACTACAAATTAGGTTTTTAGAATAAAAATATATATATTAATTGTTTTCTACCCTTAAAAAGGTAAACCAGATAATTTTTTTGATACTTTCTGTAATTTTTGTTTTTAAGAAAACATTACAAGTCATGTCATGAATCTATGGCTTCGTTTATTTTACTGTAAAATATTTTTTGGAAAATATTTTCAAATTTACAGATATTTATTTCACAGTAAAATGGTGATCAAACAAAAAAAAAATTTCCGTTGATCCGGAAAATCCTTTATTAAAATTTGGAAAATGGTTTACATTTAATTTTTTCATAAACCATTTTCAAAAAACACATGTCTCACTTCTGCCCCTTCTACTCTATCTTTCGTATAACACTGTAAAATATTTTTTAAAACATTTTTTAAAATGCAACTAAATAAAAAAAGAAAAAAAAAATCATTTTTCTTGAAGATATTTTATGATAAAAAATATTTTAAAGCAGAAGATTATAATTGCGAGTTGATCACCACCAAATCTTTGTCAATGAACATATAGCCGCCTAGCCGAGATGTACCAACTCTCCCCAAAGGAAGCATTATCGAGGAGACAGTCATTTCAACCTTTTAAGAGCATACTGCCATGTGGCTCATGATTGCTGGAGTCAAACACGTCAATCCAAGGGTACGTGTGCTAGTTTCTTTGTGGGAGCTACTAGAGTATTGGTTTCCGTGTTCCATCAATGAACATAAAATTATTATCTTCTTTTTTGTTTTGTTGTGTTCTTTTTCCCAAGAAGTTACCATCGTGATGCTACAATTCAAAGTCCCTCATCCAATCAAAGAGAAAGAGCTTTCTCGAAACTTATCTGTTGCAATGGTTGGTTGTTACCTCGTTTTTCGTTGCATGTCTTTTTTTGTATTGTTTTCTAATTTTGTCGCAGGTTTTTCTTCTTACTTACACAATTGTGTGTTTGCTTCTTCATTAGAACTCTTTATATTATTCTTTCCCTTTCACTTACTTCCTAACCTTATTTGCCTTCTCCGGCATAAACTCATGCACATAACCATAATTTTCAATATCTAAATGTTTCTATACACATTATTAAACGAAATTTTGACTGATTGATGGAGTGGTTTGATTTTCCGTATGGACTAATTATTTTTTTTATTCCCTAAAAAGGGGGCTTTGACTGATAATATTTTACAGATTTATAATACTATATTTATGATAATGATGATATATGATATGCGTTATATGTTTGATGATGTGGTTAATTTGAGAACACATCTCCAATGTGGGATTGATTTTTTAATGTGGAAGGTGCACGAAGAAATAGCCTAATGCCCTCCTACAAAGAAAAGAAAAGCCTTATTCATTTGGATTTGTGGTAATGCTAGCGAGTGTGTGTTAAAAGGGTGGCAATGACAAAGCTATTTTTGGCATTTGCATATGACCTTTTGCTTTGCTTTTTGAGTCCTAATCCTTCGTGGCTCTCTTTTGGTTGGCAAGTCAGAATCTCTGCCAAAAGCTGTATGATATACAATTGTCCATCGCCGATTTCTATGACTTGGTAAAAGTGGCTACGTGGCATTGCCTTTGGAGCTTTTAAGAGAGTTTAGAAGTATAGTTGAAATAAAGGATGGGGTGGTCCTAAGATTCTACAAATGTCATTACCATTTAGTTATAAATTGACTTCGTAATGTGATCTTATGTACTCATGTGTAATGTGTGGTATTTAATAATTGTGCTTTACGTGCTTCTAATTAAGGATGTTAATTTTGTTTCATTTGTCGTTCCGGCTTATCTATTACAACATAATATTTCAGTATCAAATTATTTTGATGTATCATTTCGGGGTTACTACTAATTCTATAATATTTATATAAAATATACTTATATTTTTTTTATTAATCAGATAGATTTATATTGCTCTTCAATTCAAATTCATGCCGACCGGGCCGATGCAAAACTCAAAATTTTTCATTATCTTCACCAAAACTGAGAAAACCTCATCAAAGAATTTATCTCACCCTGGATATTCTTAATCCAATTTCCGAGCTCCCCCTCATCAGAAGCTCAAATATTCTCAAAACTATTATTTTTTATTATAAATTTCTTTAATAAATCACCTATCGTAAGGCTCAACAATCTCTCATTGCATCTTAATTAACACATAATGTTTTATTCCCAATAAGTGGTATCCGAGCTCATGAGAGTGTGCGACAAGGTGGCAAAGTTATCAAAATCCTTTTTGCAGTTAGAGCAGGGATGAGGTGTGTGTACTTGAAGCTCACACAAGTACACATCGCACAAGGCAAGTTCACAAATCCCACACAAATGATCTTGGAAAAAAAAAAAGGCCCAAAAAAGAGAGTTGTCATGGTGCTAGATCAAAGAAGAATGATGTAGCGCAAGGTTCTCATGGATAATAGACATACCAGGTTCCCATGAATGAAAGTGTGGGGATGACATGTATTCTTGAATGGTGTACAAGAGACCCATGGAATGATACGCAAGGGAAGGAAAAAACTCATAGGTGAGGGGGAACTAGTAGGACTTATTCATGGCCCAAGAAGAGAGGTCTTAGAGCCCACATTGTTAGTTTTACACATGTGAGTGGAAAGTTCTACAAGGAGAAAAAATAAAAGATTTTAGGAATTAATATAACACAACTGGGATCAAACTCCATACAATTAAGCTTTTGGATTAAGTGGTGTCCCTATATGTTATATTAACTCCTAAATTAGAGTCTTCCCATGATGTTATCTCCTCACAAAATAAATAGAAGAAACATGAGGTGTTTCGTACCGGTTGAGTGGGATCTATGTGATATACATAATTTAACAACTCAATAGCCATATAAGTTTGTAACTCTTTTGTAATAAAATTTATTTATACACTCCAATATTCCTCATAGAGGATGACATATAAATGTGTTATGATGCATATCCTTGCTACGCTCTAATCTCAATAGATTTCAGTGATAAAAATTAAACCTTGCAACAGAAATGCTTCTCGTGCGTCACTTTAATAGTATGCAATCACCTATGTTGCTCTAATTTTTGTAGCAAAATTTATGAAGGTGCCCAAAATGGATTTAATTTAGGAACTCAAAGTTGCTTGCAATCTACTTAGAGAACTCCTTTGTTCTAGAATTTGCCGACAAAGGCAACTAGGCAAGCACATAATCGGGAAATTATTAGTTACAGGTCCAATCTACTTTTAAAATAAAATAAAGCCTATCATTTGCTTTGTGATCATTGGAGCAGATGGATAAACTACAAATTACTTTTGCATTGTGGATCTTGGTGTATTAATCCATCTTTTGGACCCAATAAAATTCTTTGTTTGGAAATTAAGGGAACTGAAACACGGATGATTGGCACTAGATTATTACACTAATGATGATGATAATACTAAACCATATCTAGCTTTAAAATGATTGCTGCTACAGCTTTAACATTATATTAACTATATTTAAAATGAACATTTTGGGCTTTATGTTTACGCCAATCATACCACATAGGCCATAGAATATTTTGCAGTTAAAAAGATCATTGCAATGTTCTAATTATAGAGATAATAGCATCATATAAGCACCACGATTACTTTCTAATTACTTAGTGCATTTCCTATAATCTATATGTGCGAGGTGGGACTTGGTGGGCTGGTGCACCGCACGTGCCATTTACTAGCATTCGTCACAGATGACTTCATTATCCATCTATCATTTACTATGAGATTCCGCTTTAATTCCTTCAAAGCCCCTTAAAATCTCAAACTTAAGATTCTCTTGTTCAACTCTTCTAGCAACATTCACCGAGATTCCATAATTAAAAGCCTAGCTTGGTCCCCATTAACCGAGTCAATGACATCATAAGATAAAGTCTATGAATCAAATATGAAATAGTTGAAACCAATAGGATGATTGGTATAATTTATTATTACTGTTAACCTGTCCTCAAATCTATTCCTTATATATTGCTCAATGGAATCTTAACAAATCTTACCAATCAAATTCGAATCTCACAACAATCCCAAATATATATATATTAAAGGTATACGGGTTTAGACGGAATGTTTCACCAATCGAGCAATTGTGCCTATGACAAGAATGAAGATACCAGATACCCTTCTTGTTTTGTGAATCTCAGTATCTCACTCTAATTTTCAAAGACCTCCTGTTTCACGTGACTACGTTAAATTGCATGTCATACCCGGCTTGAGTGCTTAAAGCTTTGAAGTTCCGATTGCTTGCACCTATTGCATAATCATTGACCAATAGGATTTCTCTGTGACATATACCTTTCTACCTAACCGATTACTTAATCACAATTCGTGCAAGTGTCAACTTGATGACGGTGGGAGTGTGAACAACTGGATAGGAAATTTCCAAGAATTTAGGCAAGCTGGCAAGGATTGCTGGCCACCCATACCTTTCCAAGAATTTTGTTCTGTGTCATGCATGGGAAGGAAGTCATCCCCATTAAATAATAAAGAATTTAGTTTGATTGAGAGATTTCTAGTTTCCAAGGATTCAGATAATGTCGGTCCACAAAATTTCCTACAACCCGACCATTCCAAGCTGTGATTGTGCTGCACTCGTGCGGTTGATTGGACCCAAATTAATTCTTCACCTTCTCTAAAACTCTCCAAGTCCAAACCCATTTTGAATCCAACCAACCAAAGAAAAGTTAAACAAGATTCTCTTATGCCGCCTACAAGAAAACCTCAATAAGTCTACCTTACAATCAATCTAAATAATATGACGTAGCAATCCCTTTTGGTTTGCCTTTTTAAGTTGTCCAAACCAAATCAGAACTTACCGTGTCAACTAATCCCACTTACCTTTTTGTCGACCTAGTCTTTTTTCTTTTTCTTTTTTTCATAATATTGTCGACCTAGTTAATACTCGTGGTTATGAAGCTTACAATATATGGTCCACCGGGTTAAAATTATATCATGGGCCGCACACCAAGATTCCAAGCAATGACGCACACATCCCTCTTCGTAGGGTTGTATAATATTTCTTTGGTTCAATAAAGCTTTGTTTTCATCAAAAAAAAGCAATGACGCACACACAAATAGACCAACTTTTTCCCCTTCAAAGATAAAATCATGACGATACCACTACTAGTATCATTTTCTTTTTTGACCATACAACTTGTACCATATAATATTTCATTCATACAAATATACAATATATGTATGGTCATCTATTTTTTTCTTTTATCAACTATTAATATTGTGTCTTTTAGACTGTCCTTGCTGCCCTTTATTTATTTTATTTTTTTAATTATTAAGAACCTAAGTATCCCAGCCTTTAGCTAAATTAAATTCATTCCACTCCCGGGTGTGTAGTCATCCAGTCTCACAAACATTAGGCAACTACAAGAAGTGATTCCTTGGGATGCACTCAAAATGCTAACTAGGAGTTTTGAACCCAATATCTCATTAGATATCATGAGGCCCTAGAAATAACTAAGACAACCCCTTAAAGTCATAGCAATGAATATCCCCTATTAAGTACCTTTTTTTTGTGTTCTTAAAGAATACGTTATCATTCACCAAAACAATAGAAGTCAATCATAAAAAAGAGAAGTTAGAAAAAAAAAAATTCAGACACATTTGCAATTGGTTCAAACAAAGGAACCTTAACTTCAATGGTCAAATAATTCCACGACAAATAGTATACATGTATACTAAAGCGTTTTTCATTGAGATTTTCCCATTTCCATTTAAAATAAGAATACAATAAATAAATACAAAAACCACAAATGAAATCAGGCCTCCTACATATAAAGGAAAAAGAATTTCATGATACAACTGAGCAAATGAAAGAACTGACTAGTGTACAACATTTTTATTGTCAACAGAAGGATGGGGTGACAAGCAGCAATTGATTCTACTTGCGCCCATACCCAGGTGGTGGAGGTGGTGGCCTCCTATTTGATCTTTTGTCTAATACAGTGTATTGGTTACCTGATTGTTGAGGGGGACCATATCCCCTGGGAAAGCTCTGGTTGGCCGTTGGAGCACCATTAACCCACTGTTGCTGACTAGAAGCTCCTGGTGGTTGGTAGTTCTGAAAACTGTTGTAACCACCTTGGTAAGGATGAGCACGGACCACATTTGGAGTTTGTGCTACCTGTCTGCCAGCATACATGGGTCCGGCATTCTGGGAAACTCCTGGTGGGTAGTATACATTCCTGGAATGCTCTCCACTATTGTGGGGAACTGATCGGTTATTTCTTTCATAATTTTGAGGATGAGACCTATTGTTTGGATGGCGGGCCGCTGATGAAACATATGGTGGTTTGTACCCATCATCATGGTAACCCGGACCACTGGAATTTGAATATTGAGGGTGACCTCGAGGAGGGTGACCTGTTCTTGGTGGCGGCAGTCTATTATATACCTGCTCATGATATCTATCATTTTGGTAGGAAGGAAGTTGCGGGCGATATGGAGGCACGGGATAAGATTGTGGTGGGGCATGCATCTGATTGCCATAACCATTACGATCGGCTTTCACTTGTAAGCTATTAACAACCAGTCGATGAGCTGCCTCACCAAGCTGTTGGCCAGAAATGGCTCCTGAGTGGGCTTGCCTGAAAATAAGGCCAAATCCACAATGGTCAAATATACAGATGAAAGATAACACTCTTTCATATCAATACTTGCATCTGAAGAGGATAGGGGAAAAGGAATGTCCCATAACTTTAAAGGTTATGCATAGGCATTTCAATCAAAATGATTTACAAGCGTGGCATACCTTCCATTCTCCCATGGCTTCCTTCCAGAATCTTCATGCCACAAAACGGGTGCAGGTTTTAAATCCCCCAAATTCACGATCTAAAAGAGACAAGAACTTCATGTGAGTCAATGTAATACATACAGAAGAACCACCAAGCTTAAAAAGCCACAACACACTCGGTCATCAAATATACCAGCTTTTATGTAAAAGCTTTGCATTAGAATCTAAAATATGAAAAAATAAAAATAAAAATAATAAGAATCAATGAATGAGATACATTTTTTTTTTTTATCAGTAAATAGAAATTTTATTAAAAAACAGTACACGGGAAGTGTACAAAAGCAAGAAGAAACAAATTAAGCATTACAGGATTCTAAAAAATCCAAAGCAGAAGAAAAAACCAGAACTCCAGCAGCCTTAGACCACTCCATAAGAGTCCTAAGGACCAAACCTTTTAGCTCCAGCACATTCCTCTCCATCCCCTCAAAACATCTAGTGTTTCTCTCCCACCAAATACACCAGAATACACAAAGAGGGACCATATCCCAAACCTTCCTAATTCTAGTATGATAACTGTTTAAGGAACATATATTTTTTTGATAGGTATTTAAGGAACATAACATACACGAACTATAAATATAGTTGCTTGAAAACATAATCCTAATACCATATCTAAATGATCTAATCAAGGCTTGCATGGTAGCAAGCACACTTGCTTACTGTGGTTGCACATACACTTAAAACATCAAGAAGCTCTGAGTAAGACACCTATTGCCAAAAAGTTTGGATTTTGCATCCACAATCTTTCAAGTGGATGTGGGCATAGAAGCAAAAGAATTATCTCAAAGCAACATCACTTCCTTCCGTTTCACTATCAATTATGAATGGAATAACAAGAATAATGCATAATGTGTTGCAACTCTGAGAGAATTTAATAAAAATCGGGATTATATACCAAAAAACAACTCTCCACACCAAAATTAGATACTCCCACACCAAATTCAGGAAAAGAGAAATGAAAAACTAGTGGAGACCTGAAACTACAAAGACCTTACTAGTCCGTAGTAACTACATACCTTCTTTGGGAGATTAACACCCACAGGGGGTCGAGCAATATGTTCATGCATATCTGGGAGTCTGTATATAGCACATCTGAAAAGCATGGAGTGAAGAAGAAATGAGAAGTGAGGAGGAGAACAGATCCTAGATGCATGGTTCATTCTATTGAACAACAGTCTCAAAAACTTACATGACTTGGTTGTCAATAACATCTTCCATTCCTGCAACAGGAGACCTGAAAATAGGTGGGCGAGGTTCTCCAGCACATGGGGATAAATAACCATTCATACCACCACTGCATTTAGCCCTAATTAAAATCAGAAAATAGTCCAACCATAACTTATTTTTATGTTAGCAAGGAAAAAATCCACAAGAGCTACAATCTAAAGAATTCAGCAGTGAAATAACCAAGGACAGACACAATTAGACTTGTGACTAGACAACAAAACTTCAATGATGATACAAAAGAAAAAATCACAATAATCACTTAGCCTACACTAGAAATACTTTAGTATAAAATTGTCAGAAAAGGATGCAGACACCGAGGTGACAAAAATTTATCCATACAAGGCACACAAACTCGCATCTCTTTTTTTGTTTTTACTTCATTCTTTCTGGGGGTAAAAGGGGGCAGGGATTCCTTAACTCAGGGCTCATTCATCCTAAATAAAATAACAAAAGTTAACAAAGAAAAACGGAAGGAAGAAGACACAGAGGTCAACATGAAAAGTTATAACTAATAACAGCTATGCAGGTCATATTATGACTAAGCACAGCACAATCATATGATCACTGAGCATTCCCAATGGATTAGGCAAAAGCCAAATCCAGCTCAAATATGGCTAATAAGCCCTAAAAATGGCCCCCAACCAATTAGCAACTCATTAGCCATTATAATATTTTGCTACAGTGCTTCTCTATTTTTAGAGAACTCTGTAGCTTAGGCATACAATATTTTAATACTTTTTCTTTGGTCCCCCTGAGCTTGCTTTTTCTCTTTCCTCTTCTTTCTCTCAGATCACTCTTGGACTGTCTTTCTAACACTCTTAGCTCCCCCTCATCTCATCTCTCTCTCACATATCACTCTTACTCAACATAACTTACTGAGTTAACCCAGCCATTTTAGAATTGGTTTAGGATCATTTTCTTGCGAAAATGGGTTTTTTAATTTTTTTTTTTTTGATAGGTAAAAATGGGTTAAAATGGGTTTTTTAATTTGTTTATGGGTTAAGGAGATCTGTTCAGATCTGCCTCTGGTTGGGTTTGGTTTTGCTTGTGTGGCATAGTGTTAGACTACAAAAATGTCCCACGGTTGTTTGGGTTTGGTTTTATTAATGGTACCCACGAGAAAACAAACAAGAACCTTATTTACATAAGGAAAAATCTTGCTCTTGGTCTCCAAGCAGCAGGAGAGTGATAGGAAGTGATCGTCAATATTATCCGGCATGGGGCTTTTTCCACTTTGGATGAGCAGTTAATGAATTCAAATATTGAGGATGAAGCTATGTTGCTTATAATTCAATTCTCTGCAAGTTGTCTGAACAAGGCAGGATAAGCTCTTGAATAAACTCTTGAATGAGATGACCAAGAGTAAAGTTTATGGTTTATGCAGATGGACATTGCTAAAACGGAGAAAGTGATAAAATATTTAAAAAAGAAGAAGATAGAAATAAAGGAGGTCATGGGAGTTGCATTTGAAAGTGGGTAGGCAAAACAGAGAAAGTAGGTCCTTATGCTAAAATTTTACCTATACCACTGGGAATGCTCAAGGATGGTAGGTACCATTATTTTCTGTCAGACTCGAACTAAAATGACATCAAAATGTAGTACACAATAAACGACGATAGTATTCATTAAATGTCATGCATATAATAACAATTGAATCAAATTTAGCAAACATATGCATAAAATGTCAGACTAGAAGAATCCTTGCATAGAATGCATAAATGGATTCAATCTTTGACTCTTGAAAAGGAACCAAAAAAAACAACAACAAAACAACAATATTTAGAAACTACTACAAACCTTTTCCCGGGCTCAATTTTCTCCTTGACCTCGACCCGTTCTCTGTCTGTTAACCGTTTACACTTTTCGTCAAGGATACTTATGCATACAGAGAGAGGATGAGATGATTTCACAAAAAGCATGTCAAACATCATGCTATTTCTCCGTACCTCCTCCTCCTGTAAAAGAAATTGCACAACTCAATTAAACAAAATGTGTCATATCTAAAAAAAAAAAAAAAAGAAAAAAAAAAGAAAAGAGATAACAAAGACAAACTTGTAAAGTACAGAATATCAAACTAGCTAATGTCAAACACCATACCGTCAATGTATGTTCAATTTTCTGGACCTCCGCAAGAAGGCGAACTTCATCAATAAAAGGCAATTTTGCAATGCCCTTAAGAAAAGCAAGTAGAAGTGTTAAAAAAACATTTAATAGTAGTCACGGCCTATATCATTATCATGTCTAAAAAAAACAGACCAAAACATAAACCCCACCTGCCAGGCAAATCGTTTTCCATTCATATCCACTTCAAAATCTGACATACAGAACCAAGATTAAGGGTAAGAAAAGTTTACTATATAAATCAAAAGAGAAATAGGTTTCAGGCCTCCATTTTGGCAAAAAGCATACCAGTTGGGTAAAAGTCAATAATAGGTGAATTTGGATCAGACATCAATTTTCTGTAATGCTCAGGAAGTGCATGGGAACTGCAAGCGGATTATAATTTGTTCTTTAGTCAATGGAATATTTTATAAAATTATAAAAAAGAAAAAATAAATAATAGTGGCTACTAAACCTTGCAGCAGGGAATACTCCCAAAAGCTGATTGAACGGTTTGAAGGGAGAACCAAGCTCGAAGCTTATGTTCAGGTCACCAAGATCCTTGAGATCAGAAGCGAAGGGTGCATAATGATAAGGATAAAACCTACAATAAATATTCTTCAGTGTCACAGTAAAGATCCAAAAATGTGGATGTATATTTAAAAGAAAGAACAAATTAACCAGAAAGATCATCCACAACACAAACGAAGAAAGGATCCTGCAGCTGTAAAAAGAATTGGGGTCTATTTGGTTGGGAGGATAAAAAAGTATGAGAAGGATAGAAATATGAATGGAAAGTAAATATTCTTGTATTCCTTCCTGTGTTTGGTAGAAAGGATAGAATGGGAGGATGGAAAAAAGAAAAAAAGAAAAAAAAAAGTTGTATGAATTTATTATTATTTCCTTATTACATAACACCCAACTTGCCAGGAACATAATGGAATTGATTAATAAATATCAAGTGCATTGGTAAACAAGTCTGCAGGCTGTCAGTTTGTGGAAACATGAGCAGTCTGGAATTTTCCAGGAGATCCTAAATATCTTACATTTTATTTGGTTTTATTTTCTTTGAGTCCGAGTTAGCCTTTTATTAAGTTTATAGTTTACTAGTCAAACTAGGAGTCCTAATACTACTGGTACAAGAAAAAGTCCTTATATATTTATGCTATAAAAACTTGAAGAGATGAAGTTGATTAATAAAAATATTGAGCATTGAGACATGTTGGTCTCCGTGTGTTGTTTTCTACATTTCCCTACTCTCTTTTCTTATTCCCTTCCTCGTGATAATTCATACAACTCCTAAACACCGTAAAATTCTCTCTTTTGCTTCTTACTTAGAACCCCAAATCAAGTCCTTTCTTTAATCTATCAAAACCCTAAAAGCAACTTTTAATTCCTAACACAACCCCATAACCCTTTTTCAACAATTCTAAACCCTAGATCCACAAATTCTCTGAACCTTACCCACCAAAAGTTATCTACTCTGTTTTTCTCCATTTTGGCGAGAAATTTTTGTGGGCCCAGTATAAAATACTCCCACACACCCCCTTTCTTTCTGCTGAGTTTTCTTCTCTACCAAACAGAGGAAACTGGTGATCACCCCAACCATTTTCTCGCGTAAGTTTTTCATTCCCTTTTCTTAACTGAGCAGTTTTCCAATCCTCTCTCAAGATGTGTGAGTCATTCAAACTTACACAGACCAACCACCCCTCAAAAGAAAAGGCTAAACAAAAGTGGGCAATTTTTTTAATTTTCTTTGTGTGTGTGGGTGAGTCAGGAGTGGAAAAATAGTGCAGGTGATCAACGAAATCACCGAACATTTTGATCAATACGAAACTGGAACCACTAATTTTAATGTTTCGCTAGCAGGTGCATGCACAAGGGGAAAGAGGGACAAATGCACCACAAGAAACTTTGGGAAATGCGCAATAAGAAAAATAAAATAATTACCACCACAAAACCTTAGAATTAAGACCTTTGAAGAACAAGAGAAAACAAACTCACCACTGCCAAGAACAAACCCCTTCGTAATAATAGTGCATAACCCAACATAAGCCTTCTGTGTAGCTTAAGACCTGTCCAACAGAGGTGCCAATATAAACCTAAAGTTATCTACCACACACAAGCCAATATAAACCTAAAGTTATCTACCACACACAAGTGCCAATATATTTGAACTCATTTTACTTACAACATCTCTTCGTATTGCTTCAAGCTCCTCAGGGGTTCTTGCATTAAACTTTTCCTCATAATATCTTTCTTTCCACCCCGGTGATCCCAATTTGACCTAATGAAACAACATAATCTTGGTAAAAAACACAAAAGGCAAAAGCTAATTGAACCATTGTATTATGATGCCAAGCTTTTGAAACCTTTTTTGAGCCCATGACCTCACCCTCCACCTTTTCTCATGGGAGAAGTAAGGGCCATTTGAGCTAGAGCTTATTGGCACCAAGCTTTTGAAACTAATCAATATGCAAAGGTAGATTATCATCAAACCTTGTCTTCTTCCGGATTTTTAGAGTTAAAAGCATCAGACTTCTCACGAAGTATCTCCTTAAGCTTCACTTTCAATTCTTCTTTGGTTTCATTTACCTGGAAACCAAAAGCAACAAGATGATATCTCCATGAGCATCATTTTAACATATTATACTACTAAGAAAGAAGACAGATAAACAATGATAGAAAATAGATGCACTCATAACTCCTCGCCAGCAAGGCTCATACCCAAGCCCACAGAAAGTCCTAAAGAATGGGTGATGGAGTCAGAATTACATTAAAGTGCCTCTCCTGAAGCAGGAAAACATACATCTATTTCAAGGTTATTTTCAGCTTCAACAATAGCAGCACCAATAGTAGCCCCTGAAGACAAACGTGCTACTTTATTGGGCTGAGCAGAAGCTCCTCTACGTTCTGATGCCCAAGACTGTTTGCTTTTAATTTCAAGCTCTGACAATCCTGCTGTGGCTTGTCCAAGTTGGTAATCTTTTCTAACAGATGTAGAGCTCTCTGAACTGTGTTTAAATCCTGATTGTTGATAAGGTGAAGGTGAAGGACCAGAAGCAAGACGAGAACCATGGAATCGAGCAACAGGAACTAGAGACTCAGGTTGAACTTGAGGCTCAACATCATCTCTTCTCCTGGCTTGTGCCTTTTCACGCTTTATTCTTTCAGACTGCCGCTGAAAAAGGACAACAGAATAAAAGATTATCATGATTTAAGTTTACAAGAATAACGTATAGCAACAACCAATGCACAGCCACATCAAATAATACAGGATCCGTGATATTCAGACAAACCATAAGCTTAGAAAATCACTGCCTTAACAGCAAGTAGTATGAACAATAGCACAAATCCTGAGATACTGATGATCACCAGATGCAGCCATTGAAGACTAATTTGTTTCTACTTAGAATTTTGTCCATTCAAGATTTATTTTATTGGGTCAATTTGTGAAGTCCAATTGAAGCCAACGTTATATGTTTTAAAGGTCGAATTATAAGAATTCTAGGGATAGAACAGCTTTAATTTGGGCTTTTATTTTTCAAGTTATATAGTTAGTATTGTATTCCAACGGGAACTGAAATTTAAGCAACTCATTCGAATCAAGGGTATTTTAGTAATTTAGTTGAATCAAGAAATTTCTAAAAGAATCCAAGTATCTTATGTTTATTTACTTGGGTCTGTTTGGTTCAGCTCATTTTCATCCTTAAAGGGAATGTACAGCTGTTTAAAGCATCACATTCTTCATGGTACAACTATACTCTTTACACAATTAACAAAATAAATAAAATAAGTTGATGAAAATAAGCTCATCCAACGCACACTTTGAGTCCAAGTTAGTTTTTATTAGATTATTAAGCTTTAGTTTACTAATCAAATTAGGAGTACTAATGCATTTTTTTATATATAAGTAAATTTGGAGTACCAATGCTACTAATACAAGAGAACTTGTGATAAATCTTCTCAAAGAATGGATGGAGTTGAATAAATAAAATTTAGTATTGGTTGTAAAAGGCATGTGTGCCCAAGTGTGATCTTTCTCCTTTCTTCTCTCTTTCCTTCTTCTCTTTCTTGTACTATTGATGAATACTATTCATACAGCCCCTCAATACCATAAATTTCTGTCTTTTCCTTCTTTCTTACAACCTTAAATCAAGTCCTTCCTCTAATCTATCAGAACCCTAAGACCCCCCACAAACTTTTTCTACCAAATAGCCACCAAATAACTCATCAAACCATCTTTTAATTCCTAAACAAAACCGCTGTCTAGAATTTTCTACAACTTATCAAACCCTGTCAATTTTGAGCCCTAACCCTTCAACTCTATACCTAGATCCACAAATTATCCTAACCCTAAATCCACCACCACAAGCACAGGTAGACAGAGTTCGCCAATTTTTCCTAAGTCATCTCCCCCATTAAAGCCAAGCAAAAGAATCCCGCCAAAAATCAAAAATTAAAATTAATATGCAAATTCTTTCCATAAATTTGGGAACAAAGGGCATCAAGGAATTGGATTACTATCCAATAATACCAACTCTCTCTCTCTCTAAATTAAACCTTAATCCCAACAGAATTGAAGTTGGCCTCATTGCCTTTCTTTTTTCTTTACTAATGATTAACCCCATGTACCTTTTCCACCATTCTATCATAATATCTATGGTCATACCCTCCATTTCCATTTATCATATCATTCTTCACCATTTGATTTGCTTTAGAACTCCCTCTACCCATATTGACTCCTGCAAGTTGAACAAACTTTTTTTTATTGGCACCAGGTCTCCGACTAATCTCGGGGTGCACAGGCCCTCAGCAAGGAGTTTCCCGCAAGAGCACCTCAGGTAATTCAAGGAGCAATTAAATTCCCCCAGTCCAATGGCCCCAAAGGATTTAATGTCCCCAAGAGATATTGAACCTTGGACCTTATAGGGAGCATACCTCCTAGACCAAGGCCTTCACCACTTGGGCCACCCCCTTGGGGTTAACAATTTGAATAGACTCTAAAAGCCTAGAAAATAAATGACATGACAATTATACAAAATTTGTTCCAATGATCAAAATCCTCCAATTCTGTAATTAATAAATTATTTCTCCGTTTTCCTTGCAACTTCCTACACTACCCATCCAGATATTCTAGAGTTTCCTCTCATGTATGAGTAGAATAGAAACAGGATTTATGCATTGGTGATTGGACTACTACTCTCCCTTCCGCCTTTGAAAAAAAGGTCTGACAGAAAGTTCAACACTTTGCAGCCATCCACCACCGAGAGAGCAAAATTATGTTAAGTTGAAATACAGATAATAGAAAACTGCAGCTGACATCCTGACAGTCAAAAATGATTACTTAGTAGGTTCAACGATCCATTGACTGCTTAATTCTAGTTCATTTTATTATTTCGCCCACATATGCACATGGAAATGTAAGTAATGCCATAGTACATAACAAAATAAATTTTAAAGGGGGCAGCCAGAAGAGTGAGGCATGTCTTGAGCAAGCTGCAGATGAGAAATGGAACCATCACTATAATTATTTCTACCCTCATCGATGAAGAGAACTTTTTTTTTTTGATAAATATCAATGAAGAGAACATCATTATGTTGAAGAGAACCATATCTAAGAACAGAGCAAACCTGATGTAATCGAGCTCTCTTCTGGAATATCTTATCTTCAAACGATCCAACAGCCTGAATAAACTGTTCCACCCTGCTCAAATTTGGCTGTGAAATAAAACAAATCAAGAATGATACAACCCCTAGAGAAGATTTAAAAGTTGAAAGGAAAAGCAACTTGGCAACTGAACTAATTTCTAGAAGCTACAACACTACAGTAATTAATAAAATACCTTGCTTCCATTGGTCAAATACCCACCCAATGCCCTAAATTCCTTCTTGTATATTGCCAACAGCAAGTTAATAGCACCCTAGAAAAATTAACAGAGTAGAGGGATTCATTGTGTAAATAGAAAAAAAGCCAACAGCGAAATTCCGTTCACAGCTAACTTGCAAGTTGCAATATTAACATAACCTTCTTGTGCGTTGCAATAATTAAAAATACATAATTCTGGAAAATAAAATGCCTAGAGAAAACCAATTTATATATATATATATATATCTATATTTTTTTATAAGAGAACACCAATTTATATATTTGAATGCAGAATGCTAATAATGAACAATTCAACTAATGCATCATAACAAGATGTTGAAATATTTACGTGACACTATGTAAAGGTTAGTTGATCATCAATTACATAGAAAATACATTTCTCTTGTGACCATGCTTGCCATTTACTATGCTACATCATCATTCACTAACCTCTAGTGACTACATTTATGCTTATAATAACAACGAATGACTAACAAATTTCTACAATGACATTGCTATCTTCCATATGCCTTTTCGAGTCCCAAACCACTCAATTTCAGAATAAAAGTGAAAATTTTGCTTTCTTACCCTTCTGCTTTTTTATGCATATCTACCTCTAATTCTCAACACTAAATTATCAAAGCCAAAATGTCAAATAGCATTTGAATGATTACATGTTTGTGATTAATTCTCTATTTATAAACTACATATACATAGCAAGCATTGAGCTATGTTAGAAACATGGGTGCTAATTTTTTTATTGATAAGTTACACACGCACGAGGTGGGTCTATAACTTATGACTTTATCTTTTACCTTGCTCTTACAAGGGGATGAGGTGCCATTTGAGCTAGAGCACATTGACTAGGTGCTAACAAATTTATAATTAATTGTTATGTATAACTGCTGATGATACAGACATGACTGATGCAAGTTTTTCTGATATTTACTTAAATTTTTCATATTAGTAGGGTTTTTTATAACAAGCAATTTCAAATTATAACATATTTCAGAGGTAATCTACTCCAAAAGAAATTACTTGTCTAACAAACCTCACGAATCTCCAAAGTGGGCATATGTGGTAAGAAATCATTGCCAACAAAGAAACACATGAAAATAAAATCATCCACAATGCATTCAAAATCAATCTTGAATGGACAGTTGGGAATTGTCATCTCATGCTCCAAATACTCTCTAAGGGTCCAAATGTTGAGAAACTGCCAGGAAGATAAAGATCGAGATATGTAAGTAAGAAGAACCAAACAAGATATGATATTTGATACACAAATGATTCTTACCACCAATGAATCCCAAAGAATGAAATCTAACCTGGTATGGTTTTTTGGCCACATCACCACCATCACCTTTCTCATCAAACTCTCCAGCCTTTCTTTTTGCCTTCCCCTCACAATTTGCTGCTAAATGACCCATCTGGCCACATATGAAGCATTTGTCTTGTTGCCCAGGAGTAAATACAACCTGAAGTGGAATATGGACCATTTAGAAGAAGCACCAATTATGAGTTAAACATGGAGATAAGACCACATTATATAACAATTAATGCAAAGTTAATACATATAATACCCATTCATGCTAAGGAATTAGCATCTGCATAAGAATACAAACAAGTAAAGAGGCAAATATAAAGTTTCCAGGAAAAATAAGATTCCACCATTTTTCCTACGTTTTCTTTGATTAGATAATTTACCCTTTGTAACTTAAATAAATATTAAGAAGAATAAAAAAAGTATTAGCAGATTTGTGTGAATGGTGGAATACCAACCTCTCGAAGGATTGAAAAATGAATTTCATGGGTAGCCAAAGCCAACATTATCAAATCTGCATCCTGTCATGTGGCACCAATTAACAGAGCAGTAATGTTAGTCCAGAACAGTAGAGAAACAAGTGTATCAATCAAATGCCAAACAATGTAGAGGAAGCCAATTTCTCTACTATAGATGCACAAGGAAGAAGTATACCAAACCATACAGGCAATGACGAGTATTTGGGTCAAAACCAGGAAGGTTTCTTTGGAGACGAATATATGACATAATCTTGTGTTCCCCTTCACCGGGAACATTGGCATCAGAGAGGATGACCTTGCCACACACAAAAAGGTTCAGTTAGCACACATCCTTGATCCTTGCAACACAGACACACATATGTGTACAACATTCTGACCACGAAGACAGCAAAATGAATTAGGAGGGGTGACAAAGGAGCTTGGGAAGGAAAATACCTTAACGTTTTCCCAACCCGGGTCATTGTTCAATCTGAGATGAACATAGTACTGTAGTGCAACCGATAGAACAGCCATAAATTCAGTTCCAGGTGTAATAACATTAGAATCACAAACTTGTGACTCCTGTTTAGGAGGAAGCTTTCTGCCCTCTCTCTCGAACTCTTCCCTTAGCCGTTCTTCTTCAGCTGCCTACAGAAGAAAGGCATCAATATAAATAGTTAGAACACTTCAGCTTCTTTTTTGTGCCTTTTCCTCTCCTAAAGAAAAAAGGATGGACGCTGCACATAAAGAACATTTTTTTTTTTGATAGGTAGAACATGTACATAGAGTGAATAAAAAAAGGACCATTCCTTTGGCAGAAATGCAGTTTATATTTCTAGGGTAAAAAATCCCTAGGTGATGTTTGACTTGAGATTCTCCATTGATCAAGAGAGTATATGGGGTCATTAATTTGGAGGATTCCTAGTTTAACTTGGTTATTTATTTGATTTTTCTTGGTGTGAAAGAAAAATTTATTTCTTGTCAAAGAAGTGACGCTATGTTCCTTATCCACCAAGAAAGATATTTCATGTCCACCTAAATAGGATTGTAGAGGGTAGATTGTCTTGTGTGTTGGTGTGAGAGCACCTATGAAGGTATTGGGAATTTGGATTAGTTTATGTTTGTGAGTTTTGGATTAGTACAGCATATATTACCTTAAACCAACATGGGGTAGCCTAGTGGTAAGATGAAGTGTAATATGCACCTAAGGAAGTGTAAGTTGCGAATTCAACACCTCATGACATTGGATCCCTTTGGATCCACCCCAGGGCCATTGGGCTAGTAATTACCAGGTGCGTGTGGGATGGGGGAGCTACACATTCCCATGGGATTAGTCGAGATAAAGCTTCGGATACCATGTTATCAAAAAAAAAAAATTGTGAAAGTTTGTGAATGTGGTTGTAATCCTTATTATTGATAGTGGATTTTTTTTTATAAGCGTTGACCACAAATGTATGCATAGAGTTTGTGTTTTCTTTGGGTTACAAATATTCTGCAAGAGGTGGAGTTATAAAAGTTGATAAAGGTGTTTTATTTTTTTGATAGGTAAAATGAGTTTATTAATAGAATAGATCCCCTCTGTGTGCACGAATCATGCACACAGAGGAGTTAAAAGTTAAAATGGAATAGAAATAGGAGAAGAGGGAGAAGAAGAAACAAAACATAAGGATGCGAGAAAATCACCCAATGAAGTAACAGAGGTACAACCCCAAGCCCTGGACCAATCAAACAAAAACCCAGAGAATGACTCAATAAGCTACTCTTGGACCTCTCCATGTCCTTAAAGGTGATTTATGGTAATGAAGGGAGGAAACTTTCAAAAACTTGTAGGTTTTGATTTGTTAGACAATTAAAGGTGGAGCAAATAGTTAGAGGGAACCCTTAAACACCTCAAAGGAAAGACAATCATTGATGGAAGAAGGTAAGATTTGTGGACAGTGCAACTGATATGGTTGTGAAACCAAGTTCAAGTGAGAAGTTCAAGCATCGCTTGAACTCAATTAATCATATGTCTTGTTGAGAATGTGGTGGAGCACACTGTACCGACAAAAGGGGTACTAGTGAAGACACCTCATGGTTTGGGAATGGAAAACTGTTAAGTCCAACCCACGAGGAGAATATTTTGGAGGTTTCCTAGTTTAATTTGGTTATTTATTTGAGTTTTCTTAATGTGGAATAAAATTTATTCCTTGTCAAAGAAGTAACCACATGTCCCTTAACTCAGCAACATGTATTCCTTGACAACCAAGGAATAGATACTAAAGCCTTACATATAGGCTGCAAGGGGTATTGGTGGTGTAAATTTGGTGTTTGTTTGAGATTTGGAAGACACAATTTGTATTGTGTAGTTGGAAGACACAATTTGTATTGTGTGTTAATGTGAGAGCATCTATGGATGTATTGGGAATTTGAGTTAGTTTATGTGTGTGAGAGTTTATGAATGTAGTTGTAATCCTTATCATGTTATCATTAATATTGGAATTTTTTGTTAGCATTGTCTGCAGATGTAGGCATAGAGTTTACCGAATCACATTAAATTCGGTGTCTTGTGTTACTTGTCTTTTATTATTTCGGATGTTTTTTCATAATAAATTGGTGCCAAAACTTCGGCTCTCACAACAAGAAGCATCCTAAAAGATATATAAGAGTTAAGAACAAAAATGGAGCAGGTTATAAAATAATCAAAGCCTCACTCTTATTGATATTAACACATGCATTCTTTCAAGTGATGTTGGCTGTTCTCAATGCCTAAATCAATCATGTCTATAATACTTTTCCTGATTTTTTTTTTTTTTTTTTGATAAGTAATAAGAAGTTTATTGAAGATCAGGGAGAAAAATTACAAGGGGATATACAAGATCTACATCCCTAGTTACACCTGAATAGGGGAAGATCAAGAAATTCTAGTAAGGTGGTACAAGAGAAATGGCATGATGCCGACACCCAAGCAAATAAGGTTTTAAGCACGAGGAGTACTTTTCATGCTTTCAGACATGTTATATACAAAAAAAAAAAAAAAAAAAAGTCTAGGTTTATAATATTAGCTATTAAGTGAGATTTGGAAATGCCAAAGGAAACAAACTGCTTTGCTTTCTATTGGAAATTACAGAAGTAAAATAACATATATTCTCATTCAAAATTATTTCAGTGAATAAAGTTATTTTGTATAAGGAAGAGCCAAATTACTTAGACAAACAGTATACTTAAGAAACCCTTCACATGCACACACACGCATGACACACCTAGCGCACAAATAAGCACATACCGATTCTGCTGCGTCTTTAGCTGCTCTAAAACGCCTAGATCGTTGTTGATTCATTTTAGCCCTTGGGGCAACACCATCTACAAGTCATTTCCAGATAATTAGTATTAAACACAACACATGATATTTCATCGTCTATTACAGTAACAAAGAATAAATGTAGCCCTAATACTCACCAATAGCCATGTATAGCAGCTTCCGAGGCCGCACCATCACAAAAAGCCTATCAATGTAGTCAAACATACACTGAAATACCTCTTCATAACTTGTTGGAGAAGGCTGCATAAATAAAATAAGTAAACAGATGATTGATTAAAAATAAATTTGACAGAAAAATGATGATATGGAGTATGAGAACACAATCTCCAAATACACATCATATCGAAGCATTGAGCCCTTAAGCCATCAAACTTTGGCTTTTATCGAATCAATGTAGCATTAAGCTTGTTTGATAACAAACAAACTCTCAAAAGAGTAATGCATATAACCTTTACAACATGATAATATAACCTAACTAGAGGGCATCTCTAGCACGGAAAAACTTACATTTCGTCATTACATTGATCCATCACTTCCTACCATGTAATGTAAACACATTGAATTCGCCTTGGATTACTCAATGAGAAATAAACAAATCTCATATTTCCCCATATAGCAAGCATAATTTAATATTTCCAAATAATAATAGGAATCCAGCAAATACTGTAAGATTGATTGGAGCTCATATGCAATGCAATTAGAGGGTAATACAAGCGTAACAGGTTTTATTGACCAATTAACATAAATGTAACAGCACCTATAGCTCGTTAGAGTAAGCCTTCTACAGCGAAAATATAATCTGTATATGCAAAAATCAATTACAAATCTCTAATTAAATTTCAGAGCAAGATAACGGAAAAAACGCATTGAATCGTACCCTATCTTCGGGGTGGAAGCAAGGGTGAATGATCCCGTTCATGTCGAGGTAGAGGTTGTCGAATTCCAAATTGTTAGGGTTTGGCTTACTTGTATCGACCGGAATTGCAACGCCATCGATTACAACCGGTTCTTCTTCGATCACATCCACTATCACCAACGGATACTTCTCCGCTAACCATCTGTAGAAAGCTGGAACTCCCATTGCAACTCACTTGGAGCTCGCAGCCTCAGAAATCTCCCGCGGCCCAAACAAGGGGGCGAGAAAGAGCGAGAAAGTGAAAGAAAATCGTAACCCTAGAGAATATGCGAAAGAAGAAACCGGGATTGGAGTTGAGTGTGGGCCTTGTAGACAAAAATCTGTTTCGTTACGATGAACTAGGGCACGGAACTGGTCGATGAGACAATGATGGCCCTATGTTTTTGGATAACATGGTTTAAAATGGGGAGAATTTGTGAGAAAGATAGGGGTGTTTTTGTCTTTTTATCAGAATTAGTAGGTCGGTTTGATTAATTGTCTATTTTATAAAAATAAAATAAACAAAAAGGAAAAATGAAAATATCTTTTTTATCTGAAAAAAAAAGAAACGGAAATATCTGGAGCTGTGTGATGTGGCAGGGAGGTGTGTGGAGGAGCTGTGACGATATCTCGTTACAGACCAATCCTCACATTGCTCTGAAATATCCAAAGCCTTTTTTCTATTTTGGGCCTTTGATTTCCAAAAGCCTTTTTTCGTTGTTATCCAAATCTTGCCGCCATGAATTGCTTTGTGACTGTGACCATAATATATTAATATGTAACAGTTTGCTGTCTCCCACTTTGGGCTTTGGGCTTTGAGTTTGGGCTCTGTCCACATTTGTAAGAGAATAACAAAATACCTTTCACACTAGTTTTTACAAAATTGTTATGCAATAATTCAAATAAAAAATTACTGTAAGAGAAGTTGATGTAGGTTTCATAAATACCTCAATTATTTTGAGAGATATAATACTCTTTTTTATAGTGTGCTCAGGGTTTACCCCTACAAGTAGCAATAAATAAATAAATAATTGTTTGGTGTCTCCTTAACTTCAATTCAATGTTTTGTTTATTATTATGATTCTTTTACTAATAATTTATGGACTAAACTATAATTTTTATGATGTTGTAGTAAGACCGGTTAATTTTTTTTCCGTTAATTTAATACATAAACTTGATATTTTAGCAACTAGACTTTTTATGTCCATTCTATTTTAGTGTTTTTTTTGTACCATATCATTTAAAACATGTACCAAGATCTCCTAAACCTTTTTATTATGTTGCAATAAGATCCATTTATTTTTATCTTTTCGGTTTTTTTTTTTTTTTTTTTTTTTTTTATATATATATATATAATGATTTGGTGCCAAAAAAAAATGACAAATATACCTAAAAAAAATGACAAATTATAATGATTTTTTTATAATTTTTGTTTATTATTACCCTCAGTATTATCTTTTTTAAAGGAAACACGTAATTTTGAGGGTATTTCATATGGTGTGAACAAAGGTTTTTCAATATCTAATTTTGTAGTAGGTTTTATGAGATCAATTTTGTTTTCTATTCTGTCAAGTTTGGTACCTATGACTTTTAGATATGTATTTGAGTAATTATTTTGTTCGATAATTTTTTTTCAAAGTTTTTGGTTTCATCATTTAAACTTACATTTTTCATGAGGAGGCAAATAATTGCTGGTTTCTATGATTTATGATTATAGATTCATATGGGGAAAATTCTTCGTATACAGTTTCTTTGCTTTCAACTTTTAACCAATTTTTTGTAGTTCTATTAATGGTTTGCATTTGTTTTTTAGCTAAGTACATGTTATCCGCAACCATTTGTTGGTTTGCATGGTTTGTAATCATATGCCTAGTATTTGTAGTCATAGACTTAATATTTGTAATTATAGACCTAGTGTTTGTGGTCATAGACCTATGGTTTGAAATGATGGACCTAGGTTTCCTATGGGTAGCTTTGTTTTCTTTTTGTAACAAATTTTGTGTATTCATACAATTTAAAACTTTTAGTTTATAATTTCTATCAAACCATTCAAAAAAGTTGACTTCAGCTTGTATATATCATTCATAAAATCATAATATTTATTTCTTATATGAATTTGTAAAAATTCAGAAAAGTTGCAAAAAATTATTTTCTTCTATTTTCATATTTGGGGGATATAAAATCTTTTCTTAATTTTTCTTTGTTTAATTTAAAAGGTTTTGAAATTATATTAATTTGTGAGATCATACATGTGATACAACAAGAGATGATGAGATTCAAACCTTAATCCTCTTCGTAAAACAGATCCAATCAACATTACCAAGTTACAACACCGCTTAATTTAAACTTATTTTGAGAATTATAAAAACAACATATGTGGCATTTTCACCTCAAAATGAACTGCTAAAAGCTTTTCTTTCATGATGTCGTCTATAACTTGATCTTATACTAAATGCTTTTGTGAGGACGAGATGTTTCGACTGTGCAACTCAAACTCTTGTTTTGATAAATCATTTTTGCAATGCCTCCCATGGGCTTATTTATTAAGTCAACAAATTTATTTATAATGATGTCCAATGTTGCCTTAACAAATCTCAGACTAATCCATATTACACAGTCTACAATTCTGAACATTATTTTGTCTCAATTGTTATTTTTTCATTAACGTTAACCAAGGTGATCAAGGAAAGGCAGTTGGAAAAGGATGATTACGCTGGTTTGATTTGTTTGATGGGGATCACTTGTAGTTGTTATTTGTTACTACACTTGGCACGTGTAATTTGGCGCTAAGTGTAATTTGGCGCTCGACTTCCCTCTCCGATGGAGGAGAGGGAAGTCGAGCGCCATTGGGGGTTAGCTTGACAGCTCAACAAATGGTGATTTGGTCAGCAACATCAACAAGCGAGCAAAAAGTTTCGAGAAACATGAGGTGGTGTTGCATCCATAAGGCAAATCACATTGGTGAGGGTGAAGGTTTTATGAACAATGATATATATTTCAATTTATTTATTTTTAAACAATTCCTAGATGAAAGGACACCGTTTTCTTGTTTGATATTTTTTAATCATTTCATTAAATGAAACGACGTCATTTTATGATAAATCACAAATTGTCCAAAAAAATTTAGAATTTAATCATTTAACTATTATTCTAACATTTTATCTTATTCTAACTATAATAATAATAATATACACGTTGGAAGGTCGGCTATTTTGCCGGTTTTCTACGGTTGAATCATAACTAGTAGGAAACTGCCTAAGTTGGTCAGCAGCTCAATTTCAATAGGTTTTGTCTTCTCCGGTCGGCAAATGAAGACCCCGATGAGGAGTTGCTGAAGGAAGAGCCTAAGGTGTAAGAGTTAATGGTAGTGGGATGTGAAGATGCATGGGTGGGGGTTGAAGATTTTCTGTGGTCTTTATTGCAGAGAAGGTTATTGAGGTTGAGAGTGAGATTAATTGAGAAGGAGGGCAATGACTGTTGGATAGCTAGGAAGAGCAATGTGGACGATTTGGGCGAGCTGTTTTTGATGAGGCGGTGTGATCTTGGTGAGGTTAAGGGTTTAGGTTGTCAGGATGAAAATAGAGAACAGAACAAACAAGTATAGGAAGAAGAAGAGGGGGCAGGAGAGGCTGGTGGGTCTCATTTCATCTTTTGAGCTAGCATAGAGTTGATAATCAATACCATTAACAATGGAGACCAATAAAATAATTAAACGTGGGGAAGAGTTCAGGCTGAAGTGGGAAATTATTTAAATCCGCAGATAATATAGCACTATATTATTATCATTGTCCTTATAGGAATATGCTAAAGGAAAATTTGAATGAGAATATAAGAGCATGCCAAGAAATTAACAAATCAAAAGTGATTGTTCACTTACTTTAGTGCTTCAGATACCCCACATTTCTCTTCCTCTCCATCACACAACTTTTGATGACATAGTCAATAATATATATTCTAACCCCAAATACCCCATAAGGGCCACAGCATCCAATCATGAAGCCACGAGATATTGCTTTGAATAATTAAACGTTTTAGCATCTTAGACCTTGGGAGGCATATTGCTCTGAATCTTTATGATTATAGAGGCTACATTCTTTAGATTGTCATCTTTCTCTTTTTGTTTCACGAAGGTAAGTGGCGAGGAAAACATATGATGCCATCATTGGAAGATTGCCATAAAACCAAGATTGTTGGATATAAATAACATAAAAATAGTACAATGGTGGAGCAAGAACAATGGCCAATGTAAACTGACCTATGGCATCAATGACATGACCCTTATGCTCAATTCTCAACCTCTGAGATATTTCATAAAAAAAAAAAAAAAAAAACTCTGAGATACATGTAATTATTTTGTTCCTGGTGGATCTTGATGATTTGAACCATCAACTCTAGAGAAGGCAATTTGGTTTTGTTTGTTATATGCATTTCGTGCCGAAGTCAACATACATTGTGCGGAATTTTACATAGGATTCACGTCAGCCTCACCCTCACGCGGATTTAAATGACACATATTTACATAAATATCGACGAGATAGATGCGTGCACAAAAACTATGTAAAATACTAAAAGAGTTCCTTATCATTTTCTTTACGTAATCCCATCAATTTCAGCACTCATCAGATATATTTTCTGGAAAATATTAAAAGCTAGTTTTATTTTTATTACAAAAATTTTATAAATTGAATGACTAAATATCAATTTTACAAGTGTTTATTTAGTATGAATTTTTTTCTAAATAGAAATAAAATTTTAATTAACTTTTCATAAATAGAATGATGGATTTTGTTAAGGGATGCCCTAAGATTAAGGAGTATTAAATGCTTATACTTTACAGGAAATAATGAAATTTTAATACTAAAATAATCAATAAAAAGACTGGAATACTCTTAAGTCTTAAAGACTATCTTTTTATTATTTTAATATTAAATTTCACAAATACCTATAAAGTGGAAACAATAAATACTTACTTAACAATTGCCCTAAAAGCATCCATTAACAATAAATTCTAACAAAAGGTTAGAATAAGATTTATATAGTAAAATTTGTAAAATTTAGGTTTAAATACCGTTTTGGTCCTCAACTTTTGGTTTTTGTATCAAATTAGTCTTTAACCTTTAAACTGTGTCAAATTGGTCATCAACCTTTCAACCTTGTGTCAAAATGGTCCTTGTCGTTAAGTGATTGATGAAAAATGTTGACGTAGCTAACAGTTTATTTTTAATTCTAAAAATGTCTGACGTGGCCTACCAACTCAAATTTTAATAAAAAGAAAATGCCAACTTAAATTTAAAAATATATATATATATATATAATATATATTATAATATATATATATAGTGGCGTAGCCAAGGCTTGCCTTGGCTGGGCTATAGCCCAGTCAAGGTTTTTTTTTTTTTTTTTTTTTACCTATATTTTTTTATAAAAAAAAATTACCTTAAATTAAGTAATTAACCCAGTCAAGATTTTTTTTTTTTTGCAATTAGTCCACCCTAAAATTTTTTTCTGCCTCCGCCCCTGTGAATATCAAACTCACGTGGGTGACAACGTGAGTTTCTTAATGAACCAGAATATAATTAAAAATGCATCAATAATCAAAATACCAAGATTGATTGTTTGATCACTTAAACAGTAACATAGGAACAAACTATCCACAAATTTTCATTCGGTCTATTTCGTAACTTATCAAACATTCAACAAATTCCTATAATTAAAATTTGAGTTGGCATGTCATGTCAGACATTTTTAAAATTAAAAATAAATTGTTAGCCACATCAGCATTTTTCATCAAATACTTAACAGCAAAGATCATTTTAACACAAAATTGAAAGGTTGAGGACCAATTTGACACAGTTAAAAGGTTAGGGACCGATTTGACACAAAGGCTAAAAGTTGAGAACCAGTACTTAAACCTAAAATTTAGAATATATATTTTTCAAGGACTTGTTTGTATTGAGAATGCCTTAGTGATAGCTTTGATAGAAAGACAGTAAGGAGATATCACATTGCGAGTCCGAAATTATGGATTCGAGAGTTAGACTATGTCAAATTCAGGTTTAGATGTGCTCTATACAGTTTTTTTTGATAAACCAATTTTTTCTTAGGTGCTTCAGCGCCCAGTCTTCGGGTCATTGACGTCGCGTCTTCGCCGAACTGTAGGCATCCTGTCACCGCAGAGGGTATGTGCCCATTATCTTTATCCTCCCTGGGCTCACCCACATCTGAGGGAGCAGTGCTCTATACAGTTTTTACTTTTTAACCATTCCCAATCATGAGACTGCAAGTGTGCAAGTGCAAGGCTGCCTGTTGTTCTCAAATTTGAGGGCTGCCTTTGACCACACACAAAACTGAAAACAAAACTTGGTCCCAAATGTGTTACACAGACCTGTAGCCAACTTCTATCCACATACTTGAAAGCCAGACTTTGAAAACATAAAGAAACGTGTGGATTCTCGCTGCTCTTTCTTTCTTTTTGATTTTTCAAAAACAAAGAAAGATGCAAGCTAAATTTAGAGGTGTAGGTACCGTCCCCCATAATCTTCGGATCTCTCTCCTCTCACTTCTTCAGCAACCTATTCTCAAAACGAAACAACTCTCATAAAACATGTCTTTCACCATTAAATTACACATCACCAACTACCTCAATCTCAAAACAAGTACTACTTACACAACAACAAAGTACAACAAAACCAAGATTGGAACCAAACCCATTTATCATTCCAACCCATTAATCTCAACCTCGTACAACAAACCCACAAGAACAATGCATGTTCCTTCTTATTCATCTTCTTTCACTTTGATCAAGAGCTCTCTGATCGACCCAGACGGTGGGTCCCTAGTGGATCTTGTGGTGCCTGAGAGAGAGCGTGTAAAGAAACTATCAGAGGCTGAAGCATTGCCAAAGGTGAGGCTTACCAAGATTGATATCGAGTGGGTCCAGGTGATTTGTGAAGGGTGGGCCAGCCCTTTGAGAGGGTTCATGAGAGAGAGTGAGTATTTGCAGAGTTTGCATTTCAATTGTCTAAGAATGGAAGATGGGTCTTTAGTAAACATGTCGCTTCCAATTGTTTTGGCAATTGACGACGACACGAAAACGAGAATTGGGTCATCCCCGAATGTGGGGTTGGTTGGACCTAATGGAGATTTGGTTGGGATTCTTCGGAGGTTAGTCGTTTTCGAATTTGGATAAAGAGAATATTTTTTTTATGTGTTTGAATACTTTAGTAATTGTTGTTTGTGTCTTTGATTCCGGTATCAATTGAATAGTCTTTGTTATTTGTTAAATATATGTGAATTTTAATGAGAGCATGTTTTTGACGTTTGTACATGTTAGTTTGGGATTTCAAGAGAAATTGTTAGGTACTGCAATAGAAAATGAGGAAAACTTTGACAATGTAAGTCAAAGGGAGTCTTTTTTCTGATTATAAAATTTGAAAAGTTTGTTGTTGTATTTATTAATTTTTATGTCTAAGGACATATATTTGAATGAGATATGTTACTGTCTAGCTGAAATTTCATAAGGAAATATAGTTAGACTTAGCTGAAGTTTGATGCATTTAAGTTGGCTGAGCACACTGGATTTAAAACTACAATGAAATCTTTAATGGATGAGTATGCGGAGAAAATACCCCAATTATATGAATCTGTAGAGTATTTCTTGTTACGAAATGAACCTTTGTTCTTTCATACTTGTTTTATTGCATGGTGTTAAGTTTCTGATGTCAACCATTTTCCTTTATTTTAATTATACTTTCTTTGTAATATAGTATTGTTGCTTTGTACTGGAATATATAACTGGAATTATAATGCAAAGAGGCTTATAGCTTAGTGCCATTGCCTGATTCTCCGAATGAGAACCTTGGTTCGAATTCCCCCCTCCCCATTTGTTGTAAGCAAAAAAAAAATATGAAAAAAAAGGAACTATAAATGAATACGTAGCTTAGTTTATTGACTGTCATCATAAGCTCTTATAATATTAATTATTTTGCAGTATTGAGATTTACAAGCATAACAAAGAAGAAAGAATAGCTAGAACTTGGGGTACAACAGCACCAGGATTGCCATATGTCGAGGAGGTTATTACTCCAGCTGGAAATTGGTTAATTGGTGGAGATTTAGAAGTTTTGAATCCTATCAAATATAATGATGGGCTCGATCACTACAGGCTCTCACCTCAACAACTCCGGAAGGAATTTGATAAGCGTCAGGCTGATGCAGTTTTTGCTTTTCAATTAAGGAACCCTGTGCATAATGGGCATGCTTTGTTAATGAATGACACACGCAGGCGACTTCTGGAAATGGGCTACAAGAATCCAATTCTATTACTGCATCCTTTGGGAGGTTTCACAAAGGCAGATGATGTGCCCTTGGATGTTCGGATGGAGCAACATAGCAAGGTTATCTGCACAACTCTTCTTGTATAACATTGAATAATAATAAGTTTGGCAGTTACACTGCTATTAAAGTGATACCATTCTGCTTGTTTCCATAGTTATGTGATGAGTCTAATTGCCATTGCATGTGAAACTCATTATAACTAAATGAAATCAATTCTGTTTCTGAGATGATTATGCTTTGTTCTTTCTAATTCTCTTTGTATCTGCTCCTCTTGTACACTTCCTGTGTACATGGGGTGCTTTCTTTTTCTATTCTTTTGATTAATGAAATACTTACTTATAAAAAAAAAACTAAATGAAATCAATTGATAATTTCAGAAAATGGCCCCCATTTCAAAATTTCATCATCATTTTAGTGATGAAGTGATCTTTGCATATCCAAAATTGTGTCAAAGTCCTCCTTAATTGAAATTTAATCAATTCAGTTTTAAGTCTCCAAAATGTACAATTATTTGCTCACTATTTTTGTTTCTTCTCAGGTCCTAGAAGATGGAGTTCTTGACCCTGAGACTACTATTGTAGCCATATTCCCATCACCTATGCATTATGCTGGTCCAACTGAAGTGCAGTGGCATGCCAAAGCAAGGATAAATGCAGGTGCCAATTTTTACATTGTTGGTCGTGACCCTGCAGGTATGGGTCACCCGACTGAGAAGAGGGATTTATATGACCCTGATCATGGGAAAAAGGTGTTAAGCACGGCTCCTGGCCTGGAGAAGCTAAATATTTTGCCATTCAGGGTAAGTAACATTATGCTTTGCTTTTAGGTTGTACTGTTGAAGATCTGTTGCTTATTTCTGTCTCATGACCTTCTAACATTATCTTTGTTACCCTTTATTTGCAATTCCGTGCCTTTGTTACATCAAAACTCTGCTAGCTGTTCAGGGTTGATTGTGATATAAAGTAATCTTGATGGTCTTAATTAATATTTCTCCTTGGCCCTAGGCAGTCATTACTTATCAAAATCTTAATAAGTATTTTTGCTTGACTTCCTTGAGTGATGAGAAAGACCATGGTGTACTGTTAATAACATGATGTGCTGTTATCTTTAATATCTTTTCAAACTAAGTTGGGAACTTATGGAAATGGTCCATCTTTGTATATACCACAAAAAAGTTGGATGGAGTGGAGCTTCCTAAAGATGTTTTTTTTTTTTTTTTTTTGATCAGTAATAAGAAAATTAATCACCTGCATCACCTTCTGAGACCCACACATTAAGATTCATTCCATCACAATATAGATCATGCAAATTACTTCATGACCATTTAACTTTGTTGATGAGAGAGCTCTGCATATTTTTCTAT
Source organism: Fagus sylvatica (assembly GCA_907173295.1). Taxonomy (NCBI): domain Eukaryota; kingdom Viridiplantae; phylum Streptophyta; class Magnoliopsida; order Fagales; family Fagaceae; genus Fagus; species Fagus sylvatica. The sequence goes on along the minus strand of OU015764.1, from coordinate 34,694,360 downwards.
TAATTTTGATATGTCTGATCATGTCAGAACTCTGTATAAATGACTGAAGTGCTTGTAGCTCTACATTACCATAGGTGTAACTGTTATTGCTGGGTTTGTTCTGTGATATGAGAGGTGAAGAAGCTTTGTTGTGTGCTCCCTCTTAATCTTCTTTCTTACTTATAAACTGCAGGTGGCAGCATATGACACTGTGGAAAAGAAGATGGCATTTTTTGATCCTTCACGTTCTAAAGAATTCCTCTTCATCTCCGGAACCAAGGTAGGAGTTTTATCTCATTTCCTGGTTCCCTGTGGGACATCTCAAGCTCCATGGACCTGGAAGGAGATTTTTGAATAGCAGTGTGCTTTAAATAGTTAAACCTTAATTTTTTAGTAAAACTTAGATGTTCTGTATACTTACCCAGGTTAATTATATTGGGCTGTCAGTAAGAAAATGGGTTACGCTTTTTTATTCGAGCTACCTGCTTCTTTAGCATAATAAGTCTCCAATTTGTCACATACTGTGGTTTGGGGTGACTATGTTAATGATGTGGCATAACAAGGATCTAGATTTCAGACTTATGAAAACTGGTGATTTATCTATTTATTCTAACAAAACTCTACTATAATCAACATTTAATATGAAAAATCAATTTGAAAAAATTCAGTCTATGTCATCATAAGTGCATCTTTGAAAAAGGAACCTTAAAATCTCATTTGTTATGTTTTTCCTAGAATTTTGCCTTGTAGCTTTCCTAGGATATGTTCATGAAGGTTGTGTAAGATATGTTTTACAGGCCATTGGGAAACTCGTGTCATTTTATTTTACTTAGTGAACTTATTGTGTTGTTTCAGATGCGGACATACGCAAGGAATGGCGAGAACCCTCCTGATGGTTTTATGTGCCCTCAGGGATGGAACGTCCTCGTCAAATATTATGAGAGCTTGCAAGCTGAAGAGGCGTTGCAGCAGCAAGCCGTGTTGACTACTTAAGATCTAATAAATACCAGAGTTTTAGGCAAGTTAATTCCTTTTTTCTTGTTCTTTCTTTATCTTTTGGGGATTTTCGGCAAGTTAATTCAAGAAAGAGAATAGTAAGGACCAAGGAGCAGTATTTCAAATTAGTACCAGTAAGATGCCAGATTGATAATGATCATGTGTTAGTGTACTTGTAAACTCCTCTTTGACTATTGGTGTTGGGCTTCATTTTCTGAGTAGGTCATGGTTGATATGCATGTAATATATTCAATTCCTTGAGAACATTGATATATGTCAAAAGAAACTTTTAAAGCTCTTTTTAGTGCCGAAAGGAAAGTGAGATTCTCCTAATCAAATTGACAATGGTCTCTATCCTCACCCAATATTTCATTAACGGTGTATTGATATTGCTTGTTAGATTGACTGCCTATTCTCCTCCTGGGTTGGTATATGGTGTGACAGTTATATACAACATCTCTCTCACATGAGGGTGGATCCCACAAATGTGAGACCTAAATACATATAAGAGGGATGTTATATACAACCGTTACATAAAATATTTTTTCCTCCTCGTGAAGTTAGGATGCTAGGGTATACAACTATAGATGCTCTACACAAGCTAGTGTATACCGGCATGTCTGGCTTGTGCATTGATTTTTTTGTTTTTACTAATTTTTGCTAGGTAAATAGGGGGGAGGTGAGTTCGAACCCTAGAAATTGGGCACCACAAAGGGTGCCGGTACCATTGGGCTGTCAAGTTGAACCCCGACTTTGCATTGATTCTACAGTGAAGTATCATTGCCTGGCAAATGCTAAAATACTTAAATTAGATTTTAAAAATTCAAAAAGCATTGACATTACAAATAGAAACTGAAATCAATCTTTTATAGCTCCTGTAACATGTAATGGAAACTGAAATCAATCTTTTATAGCTCCTGTAACAGTGTTGAATTATTTACTTCGCTTCATAAACACTTCTTTAACATGATCTTTAACGAACAAATATTGATGAGAAATTGGTTTGAGTTGGGTTATTGGGTTGTCTCCGACCCAACGATTGAAAATTTGGGTCAAAGGTGGCCATTAGCCCAGCTCTATATCTGGGCTGGGCTCGCCCAAGTTCTCCACTCCTCTAAACACCATGATGAATTGATGATTTAGAAGTTAGAACACCTGACTGAAAGAGGGCGGAAAAGAAAGATGAACATGGACCTTAGCCACCTCCTCGCTCTATTCTTTTGGGTCATGACATTCATTGCAAGGTGAAGAACATAGTTTTAATGGGCCTAAGCATACAGTTGCACCCTGGCCCAGGCCATTGGTTCTCCCATGGTCTCAAATGGAAATTGTTTGAACCAAATATTAACCTTGTTTTAGCACCCATGAAATAAAATTTCCAATGTATATGATGGAATATATTCGATTGCAAAAAGGTTAGCAAACAATGGGAGAGTCAAATCCATACAATGGAATATATTCGTTTTGTATGGATTTGTTGTTTTTGCTTGAGACTACAGCCCACGTGCACTTTAATGTTTGCCTTTTTTTTGGGGTATAGACTCTGTAATGGTTTTAGCCAGCAGGCTCACTAGAATAGCAATAATAATTGCCCTTATTCACAAATAGCAGATTTCAACTCTGGTACCTGGGCTGAAGAATGGCCCTCAATTCCATTTACCCTCTTTCGTTTTATTGGTCCTAGTGCTCGTGAAGGGTAATGCTAATAGTGTTATTATGCGCCAAAATGATCAGTGGCCCCTAGTGTTTTGGCTTTATGACCTAGTTATAAGCCTAGGCTCTGCTTTATTGAGACTAGGTTGGTTAGGCCTTGTGTTTAGTTACTTCAATAGGCAAGTTACATCACAATAGTCGGTTTGGTTTTGTTTGGTTTATTTGGGGGTTTTAGTTTCTTCTTTTGCGTTGGATCCTATTTAAAGAGTTTTTTTTTTTTTTTTTAATATTATATCCATAATTTTAAGGCCAAATTTCAAATTACACCCTTTAAGTTTGGTCAAAGTTCAATTCAGTCCTCTAAGTTTTGACCGTTTCAATTTAGTCCTCTAAGTTTGTTTTCGTTTCAATTTAATCCTCTAAATTTGATTTTGTTTCAAAAACTTAAAAACAAAAACTAATAAAAATTATTTATAAAAAAACTTCGTGAAAAAAATAAAAAGTTAAAGGACTTAATTGAAACAAAATCAAACTTAGAGTACTAAATTGAAATTGTCAAAATTTAGAAGACTAAATTGAACTTTGACCAAACTTAAAGGATTAAATTAAAACGGTCAAAACTTAGAGAACTGAATTGAATTTTGACCAAACTTAAAAAGTGTAATTTGTAATAGTAATTGAATGTACAGACTTTATTTTTAGCTAGCAAATTATTTAATTTCATACAATTTAAGCCTACAAACGCGTTTGCCCGGGGGTTGCGGTGATCCATGTAGCAAATCATCCAACCTGGCTTGGACCCTCTCAATAGAATGTTGCTTCCCTAGTGTCAGTCTGAGTCAATTGTTGGACTCTATCAATATATGTTCATGTTGCACACTAAATTTGAATTGACACCAATGTTTCTCCTCCATGTTATACATGTACATGTGCGGGTCAGCTATCGTTGAGGTACTTCCGTGAAGTCCTTTGATTCCCCAGATTCCTAAGGTGACTAAGTGAGCTGTAATGGGGACCAATATGCACTAATTTTCTTCTTGATTTATAACACAGTTGCACATTAGGTTGAATGAGATGCTCTCAATATCTTGGTACATGTGTGGCCCGAAAATGTTACATTAAAGTTCATCAGGAAGGGCCATTGTAATTACTATCCCACCATTTTCTGATTCCACGACTTAGTAGTACATTTTAGGTGATTGGTTGTGAAGGCTTTTGTTCCAAGAAATAATTCGTGTAGTCGGTGTCAATACATGTTTGTGTTGCTTTTTCTATTTATTTTAGATGTACGATCCTTTTCTATATGATCCACATCCACGTGATTGTTTTTCTCCTTTAAAGTTTTTTACTTTTTATTTTTTTCATTATGACGAGGTCCATTATAATGAATTTATACCTTTTAAAATTTAGGTACAATTTCTTAGATCAAGTACATTAGGTTATTAGTTGAATTCAAATACATTGAATTTAAATATTCTTAGAAAAGATAACATTGTTTGTGTTTCATTGATTAATACAACCATGTGTTTGAATTCAATTGAAAAACCTAATGTACTTGACCTAAAGATCTGTATATAAGTTTTAACCTATTTAAAAATGTCACCCTTAAAATAGTAGGTAGATATAGGAGATAATGCTGTTAGTGTTAGCAAAGTACTCTAGCACCCATTATATTCATTGTTGCCTCACTGTCGATAATCTTGAGCACCTATTCATTTATTATTTGTCTTATTATACTGTTTATCGACGAGAGGTACCAATTAAAGATTCCAAATAGTCCTTTTGAGTTTTGAGGTGGAAAAAAAGGGGAAAAAGAAATAGGTTTGGATAATTACTAATTAGTAACCACATTAGAAGAGGTGCTTCCGTGCTTGTTTGAACTTGTTGTTGTGAGAGTCTGATTAACATTTTTAAGTTATTTTTCTTTAAAGTAATATTAAAGATACAATATTTTTACAACTAATGATATATATAATCCGCTGAGATTGAAATAATATAAATTTTATCTTAGTCTACCACCAATACTATTTTTAATATGTACTAATCACAAGACATCATGTGAACGATTATGAAAGAAATAATAAAAAATGTTCCTAGATTTATTATTATTATTATTTTCCTTCACTAAATGATATTTTAACTTTTAAGTCCTTACTCCTTAGTCCTTACTATGTTGTCTTTACCCGTCATTGGTAAAGGTAACATGGCCTTCCATGTGCTATCTGTGGCTTGAGGGGGCCATTTTCTACCCTAGAAATTGCCTATACATTTTAGCTTCTGATCTTTGGAAGTCACGGTCTTTAGGTGCAAGCAGTGGACCTATATTCCTATTTTGTATGCATGTTTTGTTTTTATATATCCTTCAATTTTTTTAATTGGATGTTTTTATCCTTCATTAACCAACCAATCCCATTCATGGAACATGAATACATGATGCTGTGCTATCTTCTTATAAAGAGCGTGACCCAGTTCAGTTATGGACTCTCAGCTCACCGTCAAATCTTTAATTAAGAATCTTGCTGTAATCTTAATTAATCATTTAACTTAATAAGCAAGTCAACAAATTTTTTCATTGAATAGAAAAAATAAGAAATATAAAAGTATATCCAATATGATTCCATTAGATAGAAAATAGTTTACATTAGAGAGAATCATATTCCAACTTTCATGCGTTAATTTAAATAAATTGTGAAACATTTGAATTGAAAGATAGATACATTAAATAATTTCTCTCAAAATTTACTGTCATTATGTCCGTACTTCTGAATTGACTCGGGTACGTGGTGGTGGGTCATTTATGCATGATAGGGCATATGTGCATGCAATGTACGACCTCATGACTTGGACATGCATGTGATATGCCTAGGACTCTAAGGCTCTAATGGAATTTAATACATGTACTATCACTGTAATGTTTTATGTGATGAAATATAAGGGGAAGCCGGACAGGACAGAGAGGCCGGACTGGCCGTAATTTAGCATTAAATATTAATTGTTAGAGAGGACTTTCGTTCTATGGGCCTTTAAAAAAAAAAAAAAACCCAGTGCTTGATTGACTCTTTATTCAACATTGCTATTAAAGACACCAGTTCGCATTTAATTGCGGAATTTAATTCAAATTATGACAGGCTCATATTTCTTAGTGCTGCTAGCTGCTAACAGGAAGAGCACATGCAGATCCACTTTATTGAAAAGTCAAATTAAATAGTTGAATAATATTTATGGGTCCTATTAACGAGTGTCCTTAGGGCAATGGTTAAGGAAGCATTTAATGCTTCCACTTAATTCTTTCATTTAATACAAAAATAACTTTTAAGGGTATTTTAGTCTTTTTATTTATTATTTTAATATTAAAAATTTGTTATTTCCCGTAAAGTGTAATCATTTAATGCTCCTTAACCATTGCCCTAAGGGCACTGGTTAACAAAATCCAATATTTATATAGGATAGGGAACAGATCTCCAACACAAAATCTTGTTCGTCTTTCTTGTAAAATTTGTCAAAAACATATCAACAACAAATTATTATAATTATCAACAAAAAAAAAAAAAAAACTAACAAATTACTACAGGTTTTATAATCACCTAAACAATGATATTACATATAGAACGTCTGTGAATTTAAAGGTGTAAGTTGCTTTCTAATTCATAATTAACTGAAGGTTGAAGCCAAGACTTTCTTAATCAGTGATAGACTGATACTGGTACGACCAATGTGAGTTCGGTTCAAGTAGCACCGTGCTGAGCCTTAATGTATAAAAATAGAGGGGCATAATATACAGAATTTAGCCACACACACACGCAAAAAAAAAAAAAAAAAAGAGGCATAATAATATAATTGGAAAACTTTATTTTTATTGCATGATTTGGAAATCAAGATTGGAATTAGAAGTGGTACTGATTAATTTTGAAATTACATACTACAGATGAGATTCCCTACCATGTTTCTTGTTTAATTTGATTTTAATATTCGCAAATAGATTCACAAATAGTGCATGACAACCAAAAGTAAAGGGCCCAGCACAACTATATCCAAATTTATATAGGAGTAAAAGGATTGAGGTGCGAGCCTGTGCTACGGGCCATACTCAGATTTAGTTAGATCACAAAAGAGGAAAGTGTAATTTTCTTTCTTCCAAATGGCACAAACCAATTAAGTGTCACATTTTCTTTCTTCCAAGTGGCTTCTTCCTTGTGGTCCAAACGGGACCTTAATTTGGTACCTACAAGGCTACAACATTAAAGGGATTTGTATTGTTAGGAGCCAAAAGGAAGTGATATTCTCGTATAGCCTATGGCCATGAGAAATAAGCTTTCTCAAATTATTTGGACCTGCCTCACTACTCTTCCCAAGTGAACTCTACTCATCCTGACTACGCTAATATACTGAAAAATAAAAATAAATTCCGCCATACTATACAAATTAACAATAATAAATATAGGTATTAGAGTTAAGGTTCATATCTTTTCCGGATCTAAATCACCTTGAGGAACTTTTGTTTCCAACATATCCCTCAGGGATTTTACATTTTCACCTCAATTTCCAACATTCTAGTCACCCTAGCTCCGTTCATATACTAAAAATAAAAAGAAATCCCGCCATACCATAAAATGAATCTTCTATGAAACTTCCTTACAATAAAATATCAAGATTCATGATAGTAGCCAAAAAAAAAAAACTAGTGGGTGTCTGTAAATGTGAAATGCAACACTTTATCTATGTCACAGTGATTCATAAATGGAGGGTCCGAATTTTTCAGATAATAATGGAATCGCATCTAACATTTAGCATGATGAATCTCAATCCATTGGAAACTGTTTGAAAGATAAAATAGAGCAGGAACTGAACAAAGTAAATGGAAGTTGAACACAGAATTTTAGGTGGTTGGGCAACTTGCCTACGTCCACGTAGAGATTTGTTATATATCAAATATAATTACAAATACAGTAAAGAATATTAACTGAACACCATGAGAGAGTCTCTTTCTTCCGCTTTTGTAGCCCCCCACTCACGTTGCTCTTCCTTTCACATATGTAGAGTTTTTTTGTACATAGAATTTGTTAGAACCTAATAGAACATATACAAGATATTTTATAGATATTTGTGAGATATTTTGTGAACCAATCATGTTTACCAAGTAGTAAAATGCATGTTCTGTGGGCTATAAAGTAGAAATCAAATCCAACTTTACTTCTTATTTTATTTCTAGTCCTATACTTGTTTTAATTAATTCCACCCACCCCCCATAAAATCACAAGCCCAACATCAACAGCAAGTGTCCGTACGTCTCAGTACAGCTCTTATTGATCCTTGAATAGGTGTAAGTGCTTGGGGCCTCAGCTAGGAATTATTTCATCTTGGGGGTAGCTAGCTACATGGGGTACATTTTGAGAGACATTTATATTTTCGTTGACATTTCTGTTTTACATTATTTTTGCAGAAGTTTCTGCCTTACCCCAAGACTAAATTTATTCCATGCAAGGAAAAGCATACTAAATAATGACAGTAATAGTTGATATGAGAAAAATCTTTAACTGAAAATTAGCAATTCTAAATCAACCATGTTCATGTTTTGAGTGTAAGTGTGTGTGAGAGTTGTTTTATATTAAAATAAATAAATAAAATGAATTTTTGATATATAATTGGATCCAAACCTAAATATTTAATTTTAAATGAATTGTCAAGAATTTTGTCAAGAATCTTGTAACTCAATAGTATTGTCTACTCTCCTTTATAAAGAAAAATAGTATTCAAATTACTCTCTCCTCGTATTGTTGTAACTATTGAATACCATACAATCAAACATGGAGCTGGATTAGTTGGACCAATAAATAGAGGCTACAAAAAAATCTTTGATGGATATGGAGCAGGGACGTGTGGTTTTGCCAAGGGAGGTTGTTGGCTTGTTGCCATCAAATCTCAATTTGAAGGAAAAGGCATTGTGGGGGGCGTACCCTTGCTAAAGGGCTATTGTGATGGTTGTATGAAAAATAGAATTTTAAATTGAACTTGGTTTCTACTATAGTATGGGGTGGAGTGATGATTGTGTGGAATATAAAAATTGATATTCTACATAGTTTCCTCTTGGTTTTTATTCTTTTTATTCTTTTTCTTCTTTTTTATTTTCATTGTGATTGTGTAATTCTGCTCGGAAAATGTTTTTACTTTTGTTAATTCGGAAGTGAGATATGGTTGAATGATATTTATTTGTAATTTTTTATTGTATTTTTAATGAAATATGAGATAATTTTTTCTTGAGATGAAGCTAGATCCATTTTCTTTTATGTTTGAATTTTTTTATTTTTTAAACGAAAAACAACGATGTGGGTAACGGCTACATAACGAAGTCAATTTCAGATGGGTAAAGTAACACTTTGCAGATTACAAGTAGGCAACATGAAACTAGCCCAAATCATAGATAGATAAAGTGTAATTAACTCTTTAAATTATGTCGAAAATATTTCTTTCTTTGGAGGAAATTCAAAATTCAATAGGAAATTTTGAGAAGTACACAAAGCTCATTGTGGTTTCATCATAAAACAAGGAACTCCATAGAGTTTTGAGTGTAACACTTAATCCCCACGTGATATTTGTTTTATGTGTAAACCATTAATTATGTTACAGTTAACCCCCTATGGTTTTTTAGTGTATACAAACCCCCTTTGAGTTATATTAAAAAAGCATAGGGGTTAAATGTTGAACTCAAAAACCTCATGTGGGTTTCGTGTTTTAAGGAAACACCATAGTGGGTTTTTTGTATTTTTCCTAGGAAAATTATCTGGAATTTGAGGGGCTTAAAATTCCGTCTACAATTTTTGCCAATTGACACATTATTTCTAAATAGAGAACCCAAGATCATTTTCTAACATATCCACCACAATCATCTACATTGACATTGTGATACCACCACGACCGCGTGCGGGGGGCGCGGGGGGTGTAGCATACACCTACTTATCTACCAAGTCAACTAACACGAAATCATCAAATTCGTAACTTCCTAGACTCAACAAAAATGTTGTCTTCTCCTTGATGACAACATGGTGGAGGACACATAAAATGACAATGACGTGGGCGACTTAATTTTGGAAATCTCAAAATTTACCCTAGAAGCGACTTTGGTGGCAGTGGTTTGGGCATCTCAGGGCGAGTTGAAAGAAGGATAGACACTCGACAAGTTTAGGATATTTGAAGATGGCGAGTCGACTTTACTGCTTAACACAACAACATTGTGAGTTCGAGCCTCCATAAGGTTCCAATAGATATGTTCTTCTTCTTCTCTTTCCATATAAAAATTCATTAAAATATGTCATTCTCCCAATATCATTCATTTTCTTCATATTAAATTCCCAAAACGATGGAATGTATATATATATATATATACTTGTCATTCCCCTTATTACTCTGTCCAAACAACCTTTAAAGTACTAAAAATCCTCATGAACAGACATTGGGCACAACCATATACTTTCAGGATTAGTGTTTTCTTTTTATCCCCAAGGCAAAAAAAAAAAAGCTCCCAGAAAGATAATTACTTAAAGTAAATTAGTAAAAGGAAACAATTCAGCAAAAAAAGAAAAGAAAAGTAAAAGGAGACATATCGTGTCCAAATAAAAAAACATAGGAAATTGAAGGGATGTTGTTCGGAATCTGTTTGTACGGTAAGGACAAAATATTACATTATTACTTAAAAGTCCAAGCCAAATGTGTGAGAGATAGAGAGAGAGAGGGACCAAGTTGTCCTTTGCAAGGGCAACAATGGGAGTACACCCAATGGTATTGGCCCCCTAACCTGTCCTTTAACACACACCGACCACAAAAACACTGTCATTTGCTCCCAGCCTCCCACAACCCCACATGCCTTTGTTTCTCTCTCTTACCCCTCGTCTCACCATAAATACCCCTACACTTCCCCCTCACCCCTTTCACAACACTTTAACTCACCCACCCTTCTACTTCTTTTTTTCTCTCCCTTTTATACAACAAAAACTAAACCCTTTTCATCAATCTCCCACCACCAAAAATGGCCATCAAGAAATCACTGCCTCGAACAGCAGTACTGAAGCAAATCCTCAAGAGGTGCTCATCAAGCTTGGGAAAGAAACAACGTGATGATGATTATGATGAACAAGGCCTCCCTTTGGACGTACCAAAGGGCCATTTTGTTGTTTATGTTGGTGAAAACAGAAGCAGATACGTTGTCCCTGTCTCTTTCTTGAACCATCCCGAGTTCCAAAACTTACTTAAAGAAGCCGAAGACGAATTTGGCTTCAACCATGAGATGGGTCTTACAATTCCTTGCGAAGAAGAAGTCTTTCAATCTCTAACATCCATGCTCAGATGAAGATCACACGTACGGACCCAGCTAGACCTAGTTTGTTTTTCCAGAATATGGCTGAAGATGAAGCTGCTTAATTCCACTGCTTCTCACTGTTCTAATTTTTTTTTTAAGTTTTAATTAACCCAGAAAAGGAAAACACATTAAATAGTGTATCTGGGTTTAGATTAATTTGTAAATTTTTTAGAGTTTGAAACTTTCCTCACGGTGGTGATGGGGTTGTAGTTGTACGGTTGTACCAATGTACCCTGTGGGAGAGAAGTAATATTAAAGGATACTTTAGGGTTTTTACTTTTTAACTCTTTTCTTACGCTTTCTCTCTCATATTTACCAAACTTGCGCTTGTTTTCATGGTTTTGTCCAGTTTACAATTTTCTATGCTAAGGCTGTCTCTGGTTAGCTCAACAGTTGGCCGTTAAATCTGTTGAAACTTGAAAGTGAATCCTAAAAAGATCACTCAACGGAATGTCTTGTCACGAGACAGTGAGAAAAAAAGTAATGACTTATGATTTATCACAGAATTTTATTATATTCATTTCGTTCATTCTTCAAAATTATACAAAATCACATATTCACAATAGTTATTGTTAAAGCGTTTTTCTTTTTTACTGGGTTTGGGAATCATTGTTTTTGTTTAAAATTCTTTTATAAGCAATGTACTTTCTAGTGTATATTTAATTTTCCACTCCAATGCATTGTACATGATGATTAAAGAATTTAATTTAATTTCCAAGCAGAAAGCAAAAAGAGTAAGAAAAAAATTAGAGTATAAGGTATGCAAAGGAGTAATCATATTTATAGTTGCTAATATGGCCTTCTTCTCCTCTACTTTACTGATTTGACTAAAAACAAATTGCACTTCTCCTGCTATATTTGCTTATGGTTGCCTCCCTTGGAAAACCCTTTTTTCTTTTGCTGTATAGCAAGTGTGGCTCCATAGAAATCAGTTTGTATTCCGGAAGGGTTTGGTGGATGCTCCTTTTTTGAACCTATGTGTTAACAAAGCTTCTTAATTTTTTGCACTTGTCCCAGAAGCTTCATGTAAGCCGCAACGTGTGTTAATTAAAGTAAAATGGATTAAACCTGATGTAGGATGGTTCAAACCAAATTCAAATGGATCATCCCAGATTTCTTCTGGTTTGGCTAGGGTGGAGGCCTCATTAGAAATAGTGATGGAGAATGGGTCAAAGGGTATGCTAGGTCTTTGGGCATGCAGTACTTCCAGCACCATGGCAGAACTTTAGGCTCTTAAAGATGGGTTGATTTTAGCACATCAGCATGGAATCTCTAATCTTGTCATAGAATTGGATGCTAAGATGCTAGTCACTAAGATTAATACTCCTGCTTGTACTAATCTTTTAATGGAACCCCTCATTTCTGATTATAGGAACCTTCTGCAGGGTTTCTCGAACCCAATTGTGAAGCACATTTTTAGGGAAACTAATCAGTGTGCTGATGCATTGGCTAACCTTAGGGTTTTATCGGTTATCCCTTTTGTTATTTTTGCTAACTCACCGCATGTGGTGGAGAACCTTCTAGCCTTTGACAAGGTTGAGCTCTTTTGTAACAGAATGGTTTGTTCGTAATCTATATTCCCACGCCCTTTTCCACCAAAAATAAAAATCATATTTATAGGAAAATAATAGTTTTAATAACTGATGATATAATATATTGTGATTTACATCTAAGTCGCTATGAAATTCAGAGCCAAAACGATTAATTGAAGCTAAATTGATTGCCAATTCAAGTGGGGGCCCATAAATGGATGGTTGAGATTTCAGACACACCTGCTTATCTGCAATGAAATTTAATTTATGATCATGTGACTGTTGGGAGTTGGGACTTGGCAGTTGTACTATTTTGCCATCTTAACCATTGTCAGGTTTTAGCTCTGTTTATTTGTGACTGTGGAGTGTGGTCCATATCCTCATAATCATAGATAGATTGTAGAACCTTAGTAAGTGAACCTCCTAAAAGTACACTTAGCAAAAAAAGAACCTCCTAAAAGTACAAGCAGGATGTTCTTGATCGTTCGATGCATCGACTTTTTGGGCTCTTGAATTCGTTGACACTGCAGATTAAATATATAGCTTAGTGCGACTTGAAAAGTATATGGGCAGTTTGCATTAGCAAGGTGGTCCATTAATTAATTTATGTGGATCAGCCTATACAAAGAAATGCATATGACAGCAGGATAAAGTGTGGTAATTTGGCCAAAGGTCTATCACTCTATTGATATAGTGTATTTATTACTTAATTATTAGTAACCGATAATATATTTTCTCTTTTCACATAAATGTGGATCTTATGTATGTAATCCACGTGTTAGATCTATTTTTATATGAAATGAAAGGTTAATACACGTGTGTAAAGAATAATTTCATAATTTTAAAAATTTGGGCAAAAAAGTAAAAACAAAGAAAAACATCCGATATAATTATTGAATTGGGTTTTACAATTTTTATTTTACTTTTTAAAAATTATCAATTTAAGAGATGGAGAAAAATCAAATATTTTTACTAACTCCAATTTCACAATTAGGGAAGGAAATAAAGGTGAGGATTATACTCAAACTTCGAACTCCTTATATACAAGACATGAACAAAAAGATTATTATGACTCGCCGGTATCATGTTCAAGATGCTCTAACTGAAGTTTGAACATAAATTCTAATATGCAATCATAAATGCGTCCTAATTTCTTCTATGCATGGTATAAGGGAAACTAGTCTAGATTAAATGTATTAGAACCTACTTATTATTAGTATATATTTATTATTTTTTGATATCAACTAGAACGTATATACTTTTATAATACAAGTAAAATAATATCTATCATATTTGTAGCGTAAGTAATCATGATACTTCTAGACTAATTACAACGAGTTTAGGTCTTGAATTTTGATATCTCTAACAAGTATCATTTTTTCCTCGATGATAAAAGTGAAAGCAAAACTTTTCCAACGTTTACCAAAGAAAACTTGAAAGTTCAAATGAATTTTGGTAACATTTTTTTGTTTTATGTCTTTCAACCTTTGACAATCAACTTCTCTTCCCATCTATTAATTAATTTTACTATTTAGCAGAAGGTTCAACGGAAACATGAGTGAAAAGCATGACTAGTACAGTAGCGTCTTTTGAGAAGTATCTTAACAAGGCATGAAGAAGATAAAGTATAGAAGAGTTCCCATAAGCTTGTTCACTGAATCTAGTGACCTGAATTTCTAACAGTATACATTCATGGAAAGAAACAAAACTTATTTTTAAATTTTATTATTTTCACAAGCTATCCCTCACATGTGTAACTCAAAGTATATATATTTCCGTCTTTTGCTTTTTTTAGTTTAAGTAACTATTGTACATCTATTTATTTATTATTTATTTATTTATGATTAAGAAAGGGAACTAGTTGGTGTTTTCATAACCCCCGGCTCATTTGAACCCTACTCATGAATGGAGTGGGACCATTCGTGCAGTCAATGGAGCATGCATTATTCCAACTATCAACCTTAGACTCATAAGGTAAATAATGCAAGGATTTCCTACTACTAAAACCACCATGGATGGTGTGCATCTATTTATTACTTAAACAATAAGTGAAAAGCCAATAAATTAATAACCAAAAAAGGTTACGTGCGTTTAGATATTCACGTTTTTTGAAAGATAACCCAAAATCACTCGACAAGCTTTTGATTCTTTGCACATATTTTTCATGTCTTTTATTCTTTAACCAATAACCTCTGTATCATGAACCTTAGTTCTCAATGATTGTGTTACCCTTTAAGATTGCATTAAAAAATCAGGATTCAAATTCTCTTTCCTCAACTATCGAATTATAAAAAATAAAAATAAAAATTGTACATGGGAGAATATGCATAATAAGATGCGATTTATTGGATCATAGATGGTGTCTCATATCTTAATTAGTGAAGATTTGGGTAATGTAATAGTTTTTTTTTTTTTGCCTACAAGTAATGTAATAGAATTTAAAAGACTGGACTGGGTAAAAGACTTCAGTTAGGTTTGAATTTTGAATTAGTTTCTTATCACCATCATTTTATATTATAATAAAATAATAAACCCTATTTAGGCTCTATTTATACGTCAAATCATAACAAAAAAAAAATCCTATTTCAATTATCTTTCAATAGCCACAAGAAATCGGCTTAAGAAACCCTTACTTGAAGAACGGGGGACCACTCTCAATCTCTCATCAGTCAAAATGAAGACAAAAAAATAAATAAATAAAAAGTTCACATGTGCTGCAATAGTATAAAGTGTACAACCAACGAAAGATGTCAATAATTTTTCAATCCTTAATTTAGAATCAAACCTAGACCCTAAGTGTGATCATTTTGCATTTTCCTGGCTCGTTATTCTTTCAAGTCTTTTCCATGTTATTTCTGGTAAATCCGTGATTTTCTAGTCTCAGTTCATTTATTCAATGTGTTCTCATTGCTGGTTATGTTCAAACAATAAGTCAATAACCCTTATTATTATGGAGCATTATTAATTTATTACTACTACTATCAAAATTTCAAAATACGAATTTAGTATTGCACTCCTTTCGCATTGTCTTCAGACTGCCACAATATTAATTATGGGAATTAGAATATCCCAAGATTTTCAAACTGCCACAATACTAATTAATCCAATGAGTTTTTGTCAAATTCCCACGATATTAATCAATCGAATGACCATAATTTTGATAACTTCTGTAAATTTTAAATCATCACCCGTCGACTAAACACAACCTTATATAATATAGGCCAAATTGCATAATCACCCTCTAAGGTTTGGTTCAGTTGCAAACAGACCCCCTGGGGTTTTGATTTTGCAATATAACCACCTGAGGTTTTTAAATTGGTGAAATTGACCCCTCTAAGTATATTTTTTGTCAATTTTGCTAACAAAATTTGTCATATGCATGTGAATGCATCAAATTTTGTTAGCAAAATTGACAAAAAATATACTTAGAGGGGTCAATGCAAAATCAAAACCATCTGTTTGCAACTGAGCCAAACCCTAGGGGGTGATTATGCATTTTAGCCTATAATATAAGTCAATAATAAATTACATATTAGACAATAAGCAAGCAACACTCATGTGAGTGCATCAAATCAGGTTGCTCCCATGTCACATTATGTTTATCTGGACTAATATGGCTTGATTGGAAAGTGGAAACGGAAGAGACGAATTTATAACTAAAAAAATCAATTGTTAGCTCCCCCACCCTCTCTCTCTCTCTTTTGAAAAGAATGTCTTTTGAATTAATTTTCTCTTCTTTTTCTTTATCTTTTTTTGTTTAGGAATCAAGCTGCTTTTTTATTTTCACACTCTACTACAGTAGGGTAGAACTTCCTTTTTAAGTCAATATTGAACTATTGTTTATTATTGAGGCAACTTCTCGCTAGAAGATAAAATCTTTTAGGGTTCTAAAAAGACAAGCCACAATGTCAAGAGAAATTTCCCCTCTCTTTCAAAAGAGTAACTATTATGTGTTTTTTCTTTTTTCCCTGAGAAGATATGGTTTTGTAAGAAACCTTTTCGCAAGAACTGAACGGATCTCCATGTCAAACCCAACCTTGGAACTATGAGAACAGTTTTACAAAAGAAAATCCCAGCAAGGAATTAACACTAGTTCCGATAAGTTTTCATATATGATATTACTCATCCACCACTTTGTATCTGATAGAATTGTTGTAGGTATTGTTAGCGAGAGAGAAAAAGAATTAACATCTTTCGGTTCGTCTACAACGGAAATCCCTAGACGATTACACCTATTTTTATTATTGAAATGAACATGTCATAATGATCTTAACGGAGGGTTTATATAATAACTAACCTTAATGTTGTAGTACCAAGTACTTGCCCTACAAGTAGTATTATGGTTATTTTACTTACTTTATATATAATTTATGGACCTGCAATAAATTTGGGCTTTTTGGACCATAATATCTTTAGCGGTATGACATTGGAATTGGATTCTCTAATTGTAAGATATTTGCAATTTGTTACTAACAATTATTTTATTTTATTTCTTCCTTTATGGCTTAATGGCCTGATGTTCCAACCCAACTATAAGATTTATTTATATTCGGAGTTTTCTCTATCTTATACTAAATTTTATTTATTCCTTCTCAGGGTTGGGTGTGGATGTGTGGACACATGAGCCACATATGTTGGGGGTTGGCCTATGTTATGGGGAAGAGACAAGTTGAATTCAACCTTATAGGTAAGTTTTAATTAGGGTAGACTAGTTAGATATGTTCCTGACTATATGTATGAAACTATGAAAGTTTTAATTATTTAATTTCTAACTGTGGGACACCAAATTTGTTTCATCTACTTCATCTTCAACTATAATTTATTAACTTTTAAAAACTTACTATAGTAGGGTTTTGAACATAAATTTCAAATATAGAGTAGGTGTGCAATTTACTTTGAAGAGACTCACTAAACCGTTTATAATTTGAACTTAAGAGACAATTAACGAGAAGCTTTAAGTACTCTCATGCTTAGAGAACCTCAAATACATCTTGGGCTGTGGGTTGAACTAGAGAAACAAAAGATTGTTGTCTTCGAACTTGACCAGCCTAATGCTTGTGGACTAGGGAAGAGGGACCAGAAACTAATCAAAATAATCTTATCACTTCTTAATTCAGTAACCCAAAATTTGATTGAAGTAGCTTACAAACAGAAATAAAATAGAGGACATTCTTTTGATGAATAAAAATGATGGATGCTATAGATTATAAACATTATAGTATTATATAGGGTTATTATTTTACTTTTTGAGAAAAATTTTAGGGTTATTATTAAATTGGCTAATAAACTTTACTTGATGTACACTTATCAAATCTTCCAAGCAAGAAAAATGAGAAACTTTTATCAATTATAGTAAGAAATATCTTGTCCCCGTAGCTGATCCAAGTCGCAAAAAAATTATGAGCTTTTTATTATTATATGCCGTACGTACTGTTGGGGTTGAAAGTCGAACACATTCGTAGGGATGGGGTAATATTTTTTTTAACCATATTTAGATACATTTAGGCAGACATGAACCCGTGATTTCAGTATGTACTTAGGTCTAAAACCGCGTGCCATATCTTACAGCTCCGGCAACTTGACTTTTAAGTTGAACGACTTTACCAAGAATTGATTAAAAATGAATGAAGATAAAGAAACTACAAATTTGACACATAAGTTTTATAAATTGAGTTTTTATTTTCTTAAACAAAAAATTTAAAAAAAAATAATAATTAAGAAATATATTTATTATGTTATTAATATTGATATTAACAACATTTATTATCATGTCAAAGATTTTTGTTTTTAGTAAAATTGACTATAACTTTAACAATAAAGCTAAAGACATAATATTTTCACAACAATATTGAAGTGTCAAGATATAAATGGTAAATAATAAAATGCAGTAAATGATGGGTCCAAATGAAAACTAATAAAAACTTGTTAAATCAATGTTGTGAATTTGTTGTAAAAATGTTGTGTTTGTTGTATTGCTCTAACTTTAATATGTTTGGTAAAAATTTATAGCATGCATCAACAACCAAGTTGGAAGTACCACATTCCAAAATATCTTCTCACAATGAATTAATCAAACTCAATGAATAAAGCTATGATACATGTTTTTTTTTATTTTTCATGACATTTTCTGGTATTTTTAACTTTGTTCAAAATTTGAATATCTCAGATACTAATAGGCTGTCTCTCCCATGTGATGGTTGCCTATCATCATAAAACAAATTACTGTGTTACGAGGAATATGATCCTCTCCATGTTACAGTTATTTAGTGGGTTACAAAAAAAGAGCTAATTTAAAATAGAGAAACCCGAGTGAGAAAATTCCAAAAAAAATATTCAACAAAATCAACCACCTTCAAGTCAGAATTGAATGAGAGTTTTTTATGTTTTGATTTCCTCTATTATTTATTCTAGAGAAGAATATTGTATACTCATTGAAAAATTGGTGTATTGTGAATTGTTGTATTAAATTACTAATTACGTGCTCAATTCGGCTGGAGTGTCACTCATTTGGTGGGGATGATAGTAAGTTACCCCACACGAAGCCCCTATGTTTCAACCTACTTTAGAGCTTATGGTCCATGCCCACCTGGCCCAGCCAACCCATTAGCCCAAGCTGAGAAAAAGATATTCAGTATCTAGTTTAGAGGCCTTCTAGATCTTCAGGCAAATGGGTCTAATGGAGCCAACCCATTAGTCCAAACTAAGAAAAAGATCTTCAGTATCCAGATTAGAGGCCTTTTAGATCTTCTGGCAAATGGGTCTAAAGGGTGCCCACAACTTTGGACACCCCACAAGTTCTAGGCCAGTCTCAAAGCCCACCCAGCTAGTATTAAACCTAGAATTGCGCCTACTAAAAAATCACTTCCAGATTAGCAACAACTCACTACGTAAAAACTAATAAGATTATTCACGTGTAGTTTTAATAACATAACCTATTTAATGAGTCGTGTGACTTGTTTAAATAATACATATGGATGGTCTTATGAGTTGTCACGTAGTGGATTGAAGCAAGCTAGCTACAAATTAGTTTGATAGTTTGTAGCCAAACTCTGTCCTATATTATATTTCAATTTCTGGAGTCTGTTTGTTTGACCAAAGAGAATAAAGCAAGAGCATATACATAAACTGCCACATACAATATAATCAAAATATTTTGTAACAGTTCAGAAAATGTCATGGTTCAATTAACCAAATTACAGAAGACAAGTAGAATAGAAGAAAACAAATTCACATATATGGATATATCATGTACAGCCATTAGTTACAAAAATTACCTGATGTTTTGGAAAGCATACTCTCAGAAAGAGCTTTCACAAAAGCTCCCAAAATCTGATTCTAAATAGAAATGACAGAGCTCTCCATCTTTGGTACTACTTAATATTATTTCTAAATGGCCGCTTCAACCAACAACCATTATTCTGCCTGCGAGCTGCAAGCCTAATGACCATTCTTAGCTTTCGAGGAAAAGAATCTGCTAAATCCTCGTGAATGTTTTTCTGGTGTTGGGGCAGAAGAAGACGACGAAGAGCCTGACTTGGTGGGCCTGTGTTTTGGATGCTTTGAGCTCAGGAGATTGTTTGCTTCAGTATCAGATGGACTACATGGGGAACTAAATGAGTCCAGGGGAATTTCAGCACCTAGTTTTTGCAGATTGGCAGAAATAGCACTGTCCGTTTCAGCTTGATCAAAGTCTTGCAAGTTCATGCCACTAATAGTAGGTTCATTCTCAGTGAGACCTTCATCCCTTTGACTCCTCTCACTGTAAGGAGATCCCATTAGCTCTGTTTGAGGATGCAAAGCTTTCAACTGCTTGCCAAGAAGGAAAATGGTTTCTTGACACTCTGCTAGCTTCTCTGCTGCAGCTGTTAACTCCCTCTCCTGTAATGAAAGAAACAGTCTGAAGTTTAGATTTTTGATCATCCAGCCCTATCGGCAAACTAGGACAAAAGGCAAGCCTTCAACAAGCAACAAAGGAACTAAAATGAAGAAAACTTGGAAATGAAAGTGCAAGTTTTGATAATATCACAACTGAAAACAGAAAAGAAAATTGATTTGGAATTCTCCCGAATGATTTAACATTTACAAAGTACCTATATATTTATTCAATACGCAAGCACTTCAGAAGCTGAGAAACTATTGGTACACAAATGCAAAGCACCAAATAACACAGATGTTTTCAATTACATTAAGTATACTATGTAATTGCATTTATACAAACATATATTTGGGGGCTAGAATTATGTACTGCTGATAAATCTTGGCCTCACCTGATTGGTCTTGAGATCATCAGCTGCTGCAGCACAAACAGGGCAGCCCTCATTCCTAAAAATAATAGTATGCAAGAGTTAGGGATAAATCAGAATTCAGATCAAGCATCATGAGAGTTCACTAAACATTTTAAAAAAAAAAAGAATCATTAAGCTGTGAGTTGACAGTACATGTGAATCTGTGTGCCTAAGACAATAACTTAACTACTCACAATCAACTGAAATACAAATCATCAAATAAATGCAAATATGCTCATTGAATTGGACCAGACAGCATGAATAAAATGTTTTCCGGGCTTAAAAAATGCAACCCACAATTTCCCAGAAGGCCTTCAAGCCTTCTCATGTCTGATCATTAAATGAGTAAGGTGTATCAATTTGAACAAGAGAGGTGGTTGCTGCCAACCAACTGCAAGAGTAAGTTTGATTCTAACCTTTGCCTTTGCAATTGATCTTGAAGTTGTTCACATCTGGCAAGCGCATCTTGATGACTCTTCTTTTCCTCTTGAAGCTCATTTTCTAAAGTTTCTGTTTTAGCCCGCAATAAGTTCAGCTCAGTTTCTAACTCCGATGCTCGTGCTTCAAGTGATCTGTATGACTCTGCCATACATTTCAGCTGTGTATCAGACAAGCTGTTTGACCTTTGAGCAGATGCCAATTGTGATTTAACTTCTGCTAGAAGCTGCTCAGTTTCCCGTAACTGGGACCTCGTCATTTCTAGGTTCTCAGTAGATCTTGCTAGATCCACTGCCATGTTATCTTTCTCTGATTTCAGTTCTTCAAACTCTTCCGATGAGAACTTACATGATGTGGAATTTGATTCATAGCCCAAGACTAGATTTCCATCATCAGGAACCTCAAGGTCAGAAGTGGGATTAGAAATGTGGGCACGACCACCATGATATCTTTCTCCTGATGAATCCTTTGGAACTACTTTATTCTCAGGTAAAGCGACCTTGTCTATGCAATCAGGACTATTAAATTCTGCATCAGTGTTCTTGTATCCCAGGACGTTGAATCTGAGTTCACTGGCTTTAGCTAAAACATGAGAAAGGTCAAGGACTAAATCAACCAAATTAGTATTGCTGTACATAACTCTATTAACAGTGATAGAGAACTCCTCGATTTTTTTATTCAATCCACAGCCATCAGGTGATGTGTCATGGACTCCCATCGCTTCTTCGCCCAAAAACAATATGAAGTCATGAATCTGTGAAATGGCAGCTGCCAAATCTTGGCTTATCATATCCACAGTTTCTGTAGCAGGCTGGGACAAAGAAATCTGCTTTTCTGCAGTTACCACAGAATCTTCCAGATCAGCCTTCCTGTCCAATGTGGCATTAGAACAGTGTACTTCCTTTGAAACACAAGTTACAGGATGCTGACGAAGAGCATCATGTGCATCCAGCAGAACATGCTTAATATCCTCCAAAATTTTCCCCATATCAGCATCCTTGGGCAAAGACTCAAACACCATTGAAATTTTTGACTGGAGCTTCATCAATGGCAGCTGATCTGCATCTGAACCATGGTTTGGTTCTGACAATTCCACACTAGAAGATACCTGATTTTCCGACGGATTTAAATCACGTTGCTGTTCAGACATGAGATTTTTCTCAGTAGTGACTTCTCCTGATGCATCAGGGTTTAGAATTCCAGGTACCTTATTGTTTGAAGATTCTGAAATGGAGATGCCTCCATTCGAATCATTTGATAGACAAGCCAGCTTCTCCATCTCTAGAAAGTCATCCATAAGCTCCAAGCGATTTGCATTTTCAGCCTTGTTTGATTTCTCATTGTTCTTTTCTTTCTTGCATTGGGAGAGCTCAGAAATCAATGTTGTAGACCAAGACTCAGCACAACTTCTCTCATCATCATTTCCATCTTCAGACATGGAGGTCAAGCTTGGTGGATTACTTGCATTTTGACTTGAAGAACCTTCAGTGGTAATATGAATGATAGATTTTGGGGAACTTTTCTGCTGATTGCTGACTAGAAGTTGTGCTTCTAAACTTTGAAGCTTGCTAGCTGTCTTAGCACACAAACTCCTCGAAGCTTGCAATTCACTGTTACGCTTTGCCAAAGCTTCTTTGAGCATCTTTGTTTCTTCTTCCATTGAAAATAAACGTTCGGTGAGAAATTCATTTTCTTTATGGAACTTCTGTGCATTATCAAGGGAAAACTCTGGCACTGGAGAGAGGAGTGGACTAGAAGGCTTAACGGGAGACCTCCTCAATCGAGTTTCTCCATAATCTCGGCCTAAATTCTCAACCTCTAGCTTCATTTGCGCAAGTGCAGCAGGACCAGGCAACTTCTTCCGCACAAGACCACGTAATCTTTGGCACTCTGCTTCTAGCTTGACTATTTTTTTAACACCCTCCATATGCTGCTTGTTTACTACATCTGCAGACCTCATACTCATGTTCTTTTCTTCATTACGAATTTCCAGCTCTTTGGAAGCTACGTGGAGTTCATATTTAAGAGAATTTATTTCCCTTTGACATGATTCAACATCGCTCTTCAATAGCTCAATTTCAGCCTCAGCTTGCGACTTTTCTTCATTTATCTTGATTAGCATGTTTGAACGTTCCTGCAAAGATCTTGAAATAGCAGCATTTTCAGCAGCAGACCTGAGGAGTTCTTGGTCTAAGTTACCTATCTTTGCTTCAAGCTCAAGCTTAATTTTGTCGCATTGCTTGGTTTTGGTAAGAAAAACATCTTGCAATTTCTGCTCATGTTCTTCCTTCAGATTTCGTATTTGCCGCATGCACTCTTTAAGAGCGCCATCTAGATGTGATGCCCGATCTTCAGCAGTAAGCTTTGCAAGTGTGACAGATTCCAGATGATTTTTCAATGCCAGAGCTTCTGCTTCTGCCTTTTCCCAACCTGCAGAAAAGTAGGTCCCAATTTGAAAAAGTTCAAGTCAAGATAAATTGAAGAACCATTTAATATTAAAACCAGCCTTTGATTAGGCAACATACTAATTTATGAGTAAGATTAGATCAGCATCATACCTGAGACAGCTTCTTCAGCAACTTTAGCATGCTGCTTTACGAGGTTCTCCTTAGTAGTCATCTCTGAATTGGCTCCTGACAGCTTTTCATTCAATTCCTTAATCTCATCCTCCAGTCCCTGGACTTGTTCCTCATATGTCTTTACTTGATCCTCCAAACTGCTCAGATGTGTATATGACTCCACAGATATCTGAACGTAGTTTGGTTTTTTGTAGTTATCCTGTTCCATAAAAGAAGAAAACCAGAAAGAATAATTATGAAATTATTCCATCAAAATGCTAAAGAAACTAAGAAGTAGTGAAAATTAGCCTCATATATAGCTGCCAATGTCAATCTCCCACTCAATACACATGCGCAAAGGCATGTGTGGATACCCCATGCCACCTTTAAGAGGATAACTATTACAAGAAAGAAGTATATAAAAAAAAGAAAGAGAAAAAGATAAAATGTCTCAAATCTGTAGCCGATATCTTAGTAAAAATGTTATAAGAACAGTTTAGAGAGTACATATGGGAATTGTGAATAACTATAGTTCGATGAGGCTTCACTGCTAATATAGAAACAATTAGTACAAACAGCCAGAAGGTTCAGATGGAAGAAGAAGGTGAAGGAATGGGAAAAAAAGCCTTGGTGGCAACATTTAGTTTACAGGCTTCACCCTAATCAACAACTATACTTCAGATACACATTAATGTGGTCAGAGGACATACAACGTATGAACAAGCACAGAGACACTCAACCCCCCATGGGTGGACTTTGTGGAATCAGATAGGCTGATCAGACTTTAGTTCTATTTACTGCTGTGAACGATCCACTAAGGCAGAAACTTAAATTTTGCAAAGGAACCTTAGAAGGCTAGGAGGATATTCAACACATTGAAGACTAGTATAGAAACAATAAAAGGTTAGAATATAGACAGATTCAGGAATGGTTTTCACAGAAAAAGGAACTACTCAACCACGGGTTACAAATAAATAACTGGCAGGCGAGATAGGAGGAAAAAAAAAAAAAAAACCCTTTAAAATGAAAGAATATTCAGAATACAACTGTTTGCATTATTAACAACACTGATGTCAATGAATTCACCTGATCAGCCTGAGTAGCAGCACCAGCAATGCCAGATGCAGCAGCTGCTTTTTCAACAGCAGCCTTGTCAGATGATTTTTTCTTCCAGGGCCAACTTCGTCGGTCCATCTCAGATTGTAAATTTGCACGAGTGAGTTAAAATGACAAAAGAGCAGCTGAGAAAATTTTACAAAGTTTGTATCAGGGGAAAAATAATAGAAAGGTATCAAGGTGATTAACAGTATTTGTGTAAGTCTACCAAGCACTACACTAGAGATTGTACCTAGAATGTTTTGCAAGCCCCTAAATAATACATAATTAATCAATAATCAGTAATCCTACTCTGGAATATATAGTTACTTTTACTTTTTTCTTATTGAACTAATGTTTCTCATAGATATGGGAAATTTAATAGAGCAAGGGGAAAAAATACACTACAAAGATATGCTGTACCTAAAACATTTTGAACAGCAAACTGCATTTTCATGTATGAAAATCTGTTTTCGGTTGGTAAATTGTTATGAAACATGCAATTATAATCAGAAAACACCATGATCCTGAATCTTCCTCAAGTCTCAAAATAAAGCTTAAAAAGCATCCACTTGATGGTTCAATGAGCACCACAATAATATGATAAGATACATGCTAATATATTAACAAGAACAAAGTGCAGCATTCAAAAATCTTGAACTGACAGTCAGAGCAATCCAGACAAGGCCATTAAGGACAATACAGACTCCATGTTTTCCACAACTGATTACTGAGCAGACACCAATGAATTTATCGGGTAGTATTTACTAACCAAAGCAACATCATACTGGTAGGTATAATGAGCCAAAGTTGTGTTTTTGAAACTAACCCACAGACTATCAAATACAGACATTTTGAATCCCTCAGATAAGAAACCATATTGGCACTGTCGTTTTATTGGATGTAAAACGAGAACTGATGTTGAAACATCTCCCAAGCCATGGGGCAAACACGGAAGAATCTTACGAAACAAAAGTCTGATCCCCAACTGGGAAGACCAATGACATGAGACAGAGAGAGGTGAATGATGCTTGAAGAAATGAGTGTTCTATCATTCTATGGTTATGCTGTCTTCCATAATGTGCAGAAACATTTAAAAAAAAAATGCATAAAGATGCAGGAAAACATAACAATAATCTTCGGTACTTTATTATACACAAGAAATCAGGCATCAGTAGCAATGTATTGGGACAAATGATATTTAAAATATAAATGTATATATATTACACGAAAAAACATATTAAATGATATCCATCACATGGCATAGCTCACTCATCAAATTTTCAAAGTGAGAAAACTCTTCAAGATCATTGAAAAGATAAATTTACTCATTTCTAGCTTAATTGTATGAATTTATCACATTCTTCTTAGTTGCTATAATTGTACATAGAGCTTAAAAATCCAATGCCTGCTCACTCGTGAATAATATCTGTCCTAAACAGTCCCAAAACTTGAGCAAGAAACTTCTAATAACATACTAAGCATGTCCACTTCTGAGGTTTTTGTCACTGCCTTTCTATTAGGCATGCCAAATTTCAGAAAGTTTATTTGGCCAAAAAAAATTAATGCTGAGATACATGACGAATTTTGTAAAATATTGACACAGGCCAACAAATCATGAAGCAAATTCGAAGCACCTATAATACACCAATAATTCTGTTTATCAATGCAGGAGAAAACTCTGAACAAAAGAACCCATTTCATTATTTAGGAATTTTTTTCTTCGGTTTCTTAAAAATGAAAAACTGGGGCCAACAAAGTCAATTTGTCAAGCAACAAAAACTTACACTCTAAATTATATCTGTCTTTTTTGTACTTTTTTTTTTTTTAACGAAACAGAGCATAACAGAAAACAGAGTCCCTATGTTTAATTAAACAACTTTTTCAGGAAAGTATCTGCTTTAAAGTACTGCAAAAATAAAATACAAATATTATACACCACAAGGACCAACAATCATATAGCTGTAAACAGTGCAAAATATCCACTCAAACTTCTTCTTTTTTTTTTTGGATTTATTTGTGT
Source organism: Fagus sylvatica (assembly GCA_907173295.1). NCBI lineage: Eukaryota > Viridiplantae > Streptophyta > Magnoliopsida > Fagales > Fagaceae > Fagus > Fagus sylvatica. The sequence goes on along the minus strand of OU015764.1, from coordinate 34,667,451 downwards.
TTCTATGTATATATATGTTAAAGAAATTGTGTATATAACAAAACACATCATTGCATGTTTGATATTAAATCTGAAATTCTTAAAATGGAAACACTGAGCCATCACAGTTTCAATGGTTCCAATAGGGGTACATTGCATTGAAATTGAAATTGGACAATGGCAGAGTCAAGATCTAATCACTGAGCTATTTATTGCTGAAGATCCCATAATTCAAAAAAATATTCATATCAAATTATACAAGATATGGAATTAAAATCAAATTGAACACATTGCAACCACTAAAAAAATTAAAAATAAAATAAAAGCATATATTAGTTTAGTAATCAAATTTTGGAAGAAAAAACATCATGTTGAACCAATTTTAGATCCAAATTAATCACAGACACCACAAGCAAAAACTAACACTGATAGACTAATAGCAAAGAAAAAATTATATTTGTCAAATCCTTTTTTTTTTTTTTTAATTAAAATTAAAACTCACCTATTAGGAAATGAAATTTTAATCTCCATTGAATAAATCAAGGAAGAAACCAAAAATAAAATAAAATAAAGAGAGAAATTGAAAACCTCGCCGACAAAAATAGATTAAACAAAAATCGGAAAGTTTGACGAAGTAAAAACTGAAATGAAAACAAAATGTTTTCAGAAATAAGAAAGTGCAGCCAAAATTAAAAACTAATAAGAACATGAAACCAAAAACAAAAAAAACAAAACATAAACAAAAACAAAAAAACAAAACAACTTCTTTAGGTTTATCTTCATAGACTCAACTGGTTCCACACAATCAATCTCTCTCCCTCTCTCTCTCTCTCACACACACACACACACAATGGTTTGGGAATTAAAGCTTACCAAAAACAAATGCAGGTCCAAGAAGAAACGGTAATATGAGAGGAAGAGTGAGAGATGTTCAAAAAGAGTGACGTGCGTTGCAAGATTGAGCAATGGAGATCCAAAGCTAGGGTTTGCTCTACTGTGGTCTCAGCTTTATTGAGAAATAGAAAGAGAGAGAAACGGAGGAGATTGAAGTAGTGGTGGTGAAGCTGAATGTGAATGTGGATGTCAATGAAAATGTGAAGCTGAAGGGGGAGCGTGGTGATAGTGGTGGGTGAAAAATATTCGGACATAGGTGTCACTTAAAAGGCAAGACGTTGCAAAAGCTCCAAAACCATCACCTTTTTTAAATTCTTTTTCTTTTTTGGATTTTAATGACCAAAATTTGTGTTTGTTTTTTATTTTTTATTAATTTATTAGGATCTGAATGTTTATTAATTAGTAATTAACCAGATTAGGTTGAGTGAGATTACGGATTTGCCCATGTGAAGATAAGGAATAACGAGTGGGTCCTAAGTCGCACGCTTGTAGCAGAAGCAACGGCTTAGCTGTACCCGACATTTGGAAAGTTCTGTTTTTATTAAATAAAGAAAGAAATTTAATTTTAATTTTAATAAAAATAATAATAATGTGTTTAGAACCTTGGACCACCGTCACTTACTCACTCGTCTCACTACAGCTCATGCGTTTGGTATTTGGCTGTGTGGCGGCTACGCGATGGGGTGCCACTGCATGACAGCTTCCTGGAGGGGAACATCAGGGCCGTTCATCTACACACCCATTTTGGAGTTTTTTTTTTAGGTATCAAACAAATTTTTCTTTATATTGTGTTTTGATAATAGATTAAGGGTGATAAATCATAAATGTAAACAACAATAATAATAATAATGATAATGATCTTTTTTTTTTCTTTTTTTTTCAGAATTTGCTAACTAGACCTATTATTGGGAAAGGGTTAAGTTCAATCAGTGTAACATTTATTAGAATTGTACTATTAAATTAATATGTTTCTTGTATTATAATAATAAGTTGTTAAACCTACTATTACATTAAATGTTTTTTCTTTTAACATTCATGCTTGCCAAATTTCAAAGTGACATATGATTAAAAACAGAGTAATATGCAAGATGTATTTAAATTTATTGTCATTTAATTCTTAAATGTATTAATAAAGTTAATGATTTTAATGATTTTTATAGGAACTGACATTTGATTGTAGTGAATTTTGAGGTTGGTGCTAATATTTAATATGATGTCTAATAGTATAATAGTAAAATGAATGCATTCAACTTTTTTTGGGATTTCCTCTTGTATTTGGATAAATTATTCATTAATTTCATTGTATTGCCACGTAAGTTTTTTAAAGTACTAATTTTTTCGAGTTGTATTTAAAAATTTTGAACTGTAAAGAATAACCCCAGAGGTTTTCCATACACGCTTTTACAAAAACCACTACACTCGATCTTACATGAACTAGTTCTTGTTACAGGTGTTGCAAATGTATTGATAATCTATTAAGTATTTTGATGTGTTTTTTTTTTTTGGTTCTTCAAAGAGGAAGTATAATGATAATGCGTATGTATTACATCGTGTATCTCATTATAGGTCCCATTCTTCTACCATTTCCCGAGAGTCAATGAGCACTAGAGATGAGCAAGCAGGGAGGGTCAATGCTCACTAGAGACAAGCTAGCAAGGGCGAAGCTATGGGGAGCCATGGCCCCTCTTGGCTTTTTAAATTTCTCATTAATCGTTAGGTCAAATTACAAAAAGTCTCGCAAGGGGTTTAGGTCAATTGCAAACGCACCCCTCGTGTTTCAATTTTGTGTTATGTCTACTTTTATTATAAAAAATATTTTGTTAATAAATTTAAATAAAAATCAGTTTTAATGTAAACTAAATGTTTACAGAGAGATCAATTTTATTAAAATTTATCCGAAAAGTGATTATTATTTTTATATAATAAAAGTAGACTGGATGTTAACAGATGCATCAATTTAGCTAATTCTTAAACCTCAGGGGTCAATAACACAAAATTGAAACCTAAGGAAGTGTGTTTGCAATTGACCCAAACTCTAGGGGGACTTTTTGTAATTTGGCCTAAAAGTTATGTTTGATATTTTTGTAGAAATTCTCATGTTTGACTTCTTATTTATTAATTATAAAAATTTATTGCATACTTTTTGTTTTGTGCATTAACCGATTTGAATTTAAGAATATTATAAATTAAATATTAATAATATAATTTTTACAAATTTGTTATTATATCCCACAAGTTAACAACTATATAACAACTAGTTTAATCTAATATTAACTTTGGAAAAATTCATTCAATACAAAATGGATTCTCTTTTTTAAACAATGATGAAAATGGTTATATTCATTTTATAACTTGAACCTAATCCATTTAAAACAGTGATAAAAATGGCTTTTCTTTCCATCTTTCTTTCTTTTTATTTTTTATTTTTTGGGGTGGTGTAATGACAAGTATTTTACTCTCTTTTTTTGGAGTGTAACGGCAAGTATTTTACTATCTTCAATAATACTACACCTAACACTATGGGCTCACTGTAATTACTCTTTGCGACTTTGACCACAACACATATACTGGCGTACGTAATGACAATACTACCCATTAATATGGCAAAAATACATCCTGTTCTATATTTCTACTTTAATTATTATGACGAAGACTTTGTTGTTTTGTTGCTAATATCGTACTGACTGGAAATTAAGAGTAGAAGCGAACGGTTCAAAAGGAAAGAAGGTACAATTGGACCGTTTAACATACAATGATACAATATAAGTCCCAATCCACACGATGATCAAATCACATCTCATGACAAGGACTATGTAACATCACATTCATGTGAAATATTCAAGCATTGAAGCAACAAAACAACCAGATTTTGAAAAATATTCAGATGACTTCTGTCTGTATTTCTTCTTCTAGCTTCCTCCGTATATGCAACAATGAAAAATTATCGTGACAGCGCCTATAAAAAGTAAAAATCATTGAACGAAGAGAATTGTATTCTAAGGTAGCTTAAAAAATGTGTGCCTCGACTCGGTTTGTTCGTTACCTGTTTAAAGAAAGGAAATAAACCGATAATATCGACTCAGCCATTGGGAGGGATTTTTGAAAAATCAAAGTTGACCGAACCAACTATGGTATTATATAAACTAGTCGCAAATCCGTATAATACACGGAAAAATTACTTAAAATAAAATCTAAAAAATTATCGGTATAAATATGAAAATTTATTATTATTGTGTTTATATATAAAATATATTATAGTATTAGACATTTATTATGATTGTGTTTATATATATGGAACAATATATTATTTCTATTAAAGAAAATATAATGTGTCAAGATTTTAATGAGATGTTTAATTATAGAATAAAATTTAAATTCAATTAAAAATATATATTAAAATAATGAGGTGTAAAATTGTGAGAGTTTATGTGGCACAATATTATGAAAGTCAACCAAAAGTGAAAAAGTTTTGATTTTACATTATAGTATAGATAGATATATAATATTTTATATCCTATATATAAAAATCAAAACTTATGAAATTATTAGTGAATATTGACCTTGGCCAACGAGGTATCCAAAACCCAAATTATTCCACATTTTGAACATTATTTAATCAAACTAAATAAGATAATATAAATTTCTCTTATTCAGTTGAGTGACGTGATGAGATAATAGGGTAAAAATGAGTGATGACTGACGTGGTGACATAATTATGCGCTTATTTGGCACTTAACAACCATGTTAATAATGGAGATGGACAAAAGAACTATTATAATTACATAATCAAATTTTGTGAAATAAAATGAAATGTTTTAAACTTAAGAGATTAATTGGAAAAGAACCTCAAACTTTAAGAGATAAAAGTTTAATTTTTTTTCGTCCATTGGGATTTTTGTGAAGGAAGTTAAATTAGTTGCTGTTTTTGTTCTCTTTAATTTTATCCTAGCTCTATACCAAAAAAAGAAAAAATATTTTTTTTTGGGAGGGGTGTTTAAAAAGTAAGAAGGGTTTATGAATATTAATTAACGCTTTGTGACTATGGTTGCATGGTCAAAGATGCCAATTTGCTCGCCCACAATCACAAGCAAGCATTTCCTAAAATGGCATGGCCTCAACCAAAAGTTTTGGCTGTCTTGTCATTTACTCATTTTATTGCAATATGAAAAAATGAAAAAGAAGAAGCAATACCTAAAGTTTTTAATTCGATTCAAATGAATAATATAATGAGCTGAAAATCAATCTCATAAAACGAAGTCACTGATTGGAGTTTCTCAATTTTCATTATATAACCCAACTCACTCAATTTTTTTATTTTTAAAAAAACTAAAGTATCCCAAAAAGCATAGTATAAGTACCAACTATAGTTTCCTAAAATAAAAAATAAAAAAAAAGTACCAACTATAGAATTCAACGATTTAGAGCTAGCTCATCACAGAATCCAATAATGCATGGCACTGTGTCAGGCAGGGACAATGAAAGCTCGAGCAGTTGCAACTTACAACCATCTTCTGTTTGAAGAGATAGCTAAATCGTTCGTACCTAAATTCTTAAAAAGACAACCTCTTTTGGATTATCCTGAATTATTTTAGTGTTCCATGCTGTCAGAGAGTCTCGTTAAGTTTTGTCGATTTTAACCCATTTATTAGAGTTGGTTAACTAATTTTGACGCCTGTAATTTTAGCCATCACCATTGATTTCTGATCAATTTTTTCAACCTTTTCCGTATGAGCTACACTATATAAAATACCCAATCACGAAAGCCCATGTAAACTTGTCCAACCAATTATAGCCGTCATTTACACACTTGAAGAATCTTCAACCATGCATGTTAGCGCGTATGTAACACCGACAATTCCTTTGTTTCTCTCTTTTCCTTCATTTTCATGTTCAGTTTGAAAGCTCGGAATTTTTTTTGCTTAAGAAAAACCAAAGGAAAAAACAAAAACATACGAATTACTTTTTTGCAGCTTTTTACATTTCTTTTTCTATTTTTTTTCTCAGTTTTTAGTGAAAAAAATAATAATAATAATATTCTTTTAATTTTTTTTAAACACGTTATTTTAAAAAAAAATTGTTCTTAATTTTCGATAAATAAACTATTGAAAATAAGAACATATCAAACAGACACTAATAATAATTGGTCAAGTTGTATATATACTTCGGAGTTTAGGATGCTATCTTTCGAATTACAAGTCTTTTTTTTTATAAAAAGTTATAAATTTTATTAATGATAATCAAATATTGAGTACATCAACAACTAGAAGAGTATAAAAATAATAAGATAATTCTTTTAACCAAACAATTATGCCATAATTACTAAATGCAAAAACTGCAATAGATTAGGTGTAACCTGATTTCCTATCCTCGAAACCACAAAAAGTTCTCATTTCTAACAAAGCTTTAATGAAATATTCACATCACAAATCATAAGACTATACAATGAGAGGATAAAATTAAAACATTGCGAAGATTTACCAAACTTAGAAAAATCACATTCCAAAACAAAACTATGATGTGAGGCCTCCTAAAATTATAACATGTGATGCTAACAAACAAGTCAATCTAAGCCAAGATCAACCACACATATATATGATTCTATTTCACAAGTCTGATCACATATGATGGCCTACAAACCTACGATATATCTACATGTGACTACACATATTGACAATCATTCGTAGAGCTACACATATCATGTTGTGATATATTAATTAAATTTGTATAATCACCGGCGGATTTAAATGTTAAACGTTAATGTAAGATGTAAGGTGCAGTATATAAGTGTTTATTTGATTTAGTACTTTAAAAGAGGTATTTATAATAATAAAAAATATATAAATAAGATTAAAACAATGATTATGTTACTTTGTTTTTTTTACTATATTTTAATAGAATCAAAATTAAGTTACATATGATATGTTTTTTGTTGTTGTTAATATTACATCATTTAATAATTTTTCATTGAATTAGTATTTTGAAAATATGATTGTGGAATTACACTTTTAAAAATAAAATAAATTATTGACACACGTCAAATTTCTTGATACTCCGGTATTATTTATTGTGCAATCTATAAATTCATGTTTTATGTATAATTTATATACAAATGACTTAAAATTTAAACAAATTATAGATGAAATAGTTATTAATCATTGATTATCTTGATATTCTGCAGCCATGAAGTGTATAAGGAGACAATTTCATTCAAACACACATTTGATAAAAACATATTAAAGTGGTATAATTTAAAAAAAAAGAAAAAAAAAAATTACACAAAGTATAATTTGAACCTAACTCAATTTAATATATTAACATACTTATTGGAGTAATTTTTCAGTATTCCTAGAGTACAATAAATGCATACTTCATCCTCTCATACGAAGATCAATGTGACATGCACAACACTTTCACAATAATTTTATAATAATACTGAGTTGATAAGTTTTTATTATTTACTATTCACGTATTGATACCTTAACACTGTTATGAAATTATTGTGAAAGCGTTGTGTTCATAACTCTATTGCTTATATGAATGGTGGATTGTACTAATTAAATTCACCCATGCATCATTAATGCAAGAGGATGGAGTACGCATTTATTATATTTTGGGAGTACTAAATAATTTTTCCGTACTTTTGTTATCTTAGTATAAGTTTGAAAACTATTGTTAAAGCCAATTAAATAGGTGTTAATCAATGAATTTAAAATATTGATTGTATGTTTCTTAATTGTTTTTATCATGCTTTCAATTTTCAAATGTGAGAATTTTTGGAGATATTATCGCCAAAGAGACCCAAACCTATTATAAGCACACATTCTTGTAGAACAAACAATCTAACTCAAAGATTAGCTTAGAGTTCTCTAGTATATAACATTACACTAGGTTCATTATAAACAGAAGTTCCATAGCACAAATGTTAGCATTAAAAGCTTTTCATTATGGACATGGCCCGTCTGGCCAAACCACATTAAAATCTTGTTTCCACTTTTATACTTTTTTTCATTCAATCACTCAACAATTTTAACAAGAATAAACAAATTATATATTTAGAATATTTTAAATTTCATTTAATTTTAAAATATTTTAAATGTATATTATGTATGTATATAGTATACCACATATATCTTTTATTTATACTCAATATATTTGATATCAAAATCTAATAATTAAAATCATATAAATTTCTAAATAAATTAAATAAATGAATTTTAAAATATGAACATATTTACGTTTAATAGAAATAGTAAATCATGGATTAGAAAAGTGTAAATTCTGATAATTATATTTCCATTATAATAAAACTTTAATTAAATTTAAAAATTTGTATACAAGTTTAATACTAAAAGCTTTTAATGGTACATTATAATTTTAGAAAATATTTAAGTTTCATAGAATAAAAAGAATTTTATTACTAGTCTGATTTAGAGGGACAGTTAGATGAATAGGGAATAGGGGGCCTATTTCCTTTCTTTATTTTCTTTTTGTAATTTTCTGGGCCATGAGTATAGAGCATTGTGAGACAATGTCACAATGTGTTAATATGAGAACCAAAATAGAGCGAGTAGACCCCATACATGTCGATAGCGCGTGGAAAGATAAGGGCCATAAAAGAACAGGTCCTTCTTTTAGTGGAGCAGGGAAGAGGTAAAGCATCCAATGATGTTCGGACTTATAAGAGAGAGACACGTGGTCCCCACAGACCACACGTATCAGTGCTGCATAGTCTTTTTCATAGTGGGGACAGATGGTCCCCACTTCAAAGAGCTTCAAGGACACGTGTCGGCAGAAAGCAACCACGTTTTGTGAAACCCGGATCCTTGGGTCCTTAATTATCAAAACGGAGATATTAAAAAAAAACAAAAAACATTATCGAAACGGACAGCGTCGGCAGAGAGAAGGTAAAAAAACTCAAAAAGCTCAAAATATATATATATTACTACTCTCCATGACTACTATATTGCTCCAATGACGACAAATTATTTAACACCCATAACAAAACACAAAGTAAAACACACACGAACATCATACATTAATTGAGGTAAAAATAAAATAATTAAAATTTCACTTGACAATTGTGAGCTTCACAAGTTACAAAATGCCTTTTAAGTCCTTGACATGTTTTGAGAGAAATAACCTATACAAATTTTACTCTATGTAACCGTTGTACAGCTTGTTTGATATGTATATTCATGTGTATTGTGAGAGGAATTTTTGTTCCAACCTTTTAGTTAAAATCTTTTGATTGTATTAATGATATTGTATCCACTCATTTCGTTTTAAATCAGTTGTTGGCAGATATTTGGGATGTCTTGTATCCCTATTTATATAATGGTTAATTTTATTTAATGCGTTTTCTTTTCACAAAAAGAAAAGAAAAAAAAATATGTATATTCATGGATTTTATATTATTAGGGATACTTTTATGATGAATATTATACTAATACATTATCATTCGATAAAAGTGATGATGAGTCAATTGTAGCCAATTATGTTCTCTTCCTCTGTTCAAAATCAGGACAAAAATAAAAAGATATGATAAATCATTAAAGGACTATCCACAATGTAATGGGTCCAACACAAAGACTTCGTGTGGGATCATGAAACTCAGCCTAGTGCATTTCTCTCCCATCTTCGAAATTGATGTATAACAGTGACACTTATGAATAATTAGATCAATTAATAACTATCCTGGGTTGTTAGAGATATTTAGACCCAAATATTCTATATATATAAGACCTAACTCTTTTATCTTAGTTCAATTTTTGGAGTTAATCTAAAATTTAATCTACTATGTATACTATTCAATAGATTCATTGTAATATAGAGCTTTGTAATAGAAATATAGATACTAAATGCTTTTTGCAGTAATTAGTTTTCTAAAGTCAAACCATATTAAATTTGATGCATTCCATCTTTTTCTTTACCTCCTTTATTTGTACTCTTCATAATTTAAAGTCGGACCACATAGTATTATAGTTTTGTCTTACATCTTTTAACACCATGAAGTCATGATTTCTATTATAGGTATATATAACCTATTTTCTTCAAATGCTATACTACTGTCACCTTTTTTTTTTTTCTATAAATTATTAGATTTCTTATTAGGCAACAACATGTCAAAAATGCTAAGTAGTGTTGCATTGTCAATAAAATGCAACTTAAAATTGGGAATCGAATCCTCTCTATTTCACTTGAAATTGTTTTTTTTTTTTATCTAATATTTTATACGATGTGCATTAAATTTACTTTTAGATTAGTCATATTTAATTCAAATCATGAAAGGAAGAATATCATTTTCCATAAAATTTGTTTTCTCATTTTTTAGAGTAGCTAGTTTCTGCTCTTTTTGAAAAACAAAGAGGAAGTAAGATATAATCGATCTATTCATTTGTTCATCAGGGGAAAATAATCTACAAATCTTTAGACATGATATTTCTATTAAAGGTAATTTTATAATCTATACCCATTCCAGGTCATTAATCAAAAATTACTTTTTGTTATAAAAAAATAAAAAATAAAAAAAATACTTTTTGACTTTTTGCTATTGCTCATACACATTCCTGACATTACTATTTTTATCACGTTCTGCGAATTTTGATTCGCATTAATTTGAGTGGATTAGATAATGTTTCACTCAAGAAGACCTTGGTAATGCAGAAAAACAATGATGATAAAATTAAAGTAAGAAACAAATAAGACGAAGCAAACTAACTTGCACTCAGAGCAATTCATGAAGTACAAGTACAATTGGCTGCAAGATCTCCACTGGAATAAATCCAATGTGTAGTTTTGAGTACAAGGGTTGAGGCACAGAGTTACAAGAAACTTTTCTTAAAATTGTCTAAAGTTACAGTCACTACAAACAAGGATAAAAACTAAACAGGAATTTGATACTGTGGGGATCCTTTTCTCGGATCTCAAATTCATTGATCCTGTATTCCTGTTAAATCTGTGCCTCGATTGGATTTATTTATTTGATTGTTTAAAAAATATTTTATGTTTACGGCATCATTTTTACATAATTATTTATTTATTTTTCGCGGATATTTGTTAGAAATTGTTAGTTTAATACAAAACCTTTTGTGAGAAATAATATCAAATATCATAAAATAAAAGTTAATTACGTCCTATATTCCATAGTGGAAATAGTTTACCTTAATACCAAAGTTTCGAGAAGTTTAAAATACTAAAGTCATTAAAACTTAATTGAAAAATCTAAGATTTAGTTCCCAATGACTTAAGCAACGGATTAATTGATTAATTATGATCAATTAGATGGATTCTACCACCACAGTAAATATCACTAAAATCTAAAAAAGTAGTAAATAAAATATACAGATTTGGTGACAAAATGGTAAACCTTTGAAGAATGAGAAGAAACAATTATAATATTATAGACTTACAAAATCTTTGTAAAATAGACTCTTTATTTAACCTCAGCAAATTAAATGACCCATCCACCTCCCACTATAGTGGCCTTACAATTGTGAAAATCCTTCTATAGAATTGTTGTGATTTGGGACTATCGAAAGTGCTTTCACACAAACAAGAAACAAAAACTTTAACTTTTTAAACTTAAAAAAGCAAAGAAATAAGAACTTTTTTTTTTGCTAATTGCTATTTTAAAATAGTCAATGCAATTAGTAAAGTCAATTACTATTTATTACAAGGGTAATTCTACAGTACTCTTGTGGGTACCGTACCTCTAATTGATAAAATCTCACATTAATGGTACCAATGTCACATATTATGGTACCTACCTCACATATGATCACAAGCAACTCAGGAAAGTTTTTACCTAACTTGGATTTTCGCTCGAGCAATATGTATGTAACTTCTTAATTATACAAAACTTTACCCAACTTAATTACATTTGTTACAACCCTCATAAACGCATATTTTTTACACAAAAATTAACCGACTTGAATCTAAATCTTAACATTAATTAAAAAACACTTTGCGAATAATTTTAAAATAAGTTTCATTACTTATTTAAAATATTTAATAATTTATTAAAATTTTGATTTTGATATAACTTGGTCTTACACGTAAGGTACCTTAAAAATAAATTTTTTCTTGACTTTTTAATTTATCATATATTTTATTGTTTAGCTCAAATCATATTATTAAAATATTTAATTTAGTTTACATACAGATTTTAATTTTTAATTGATCCATGCATTGAGTGAATATAGACATAGTACGTGCTAGTTAATTAATTCAAGGTTTGTTATACCTGTTTAGAGAAAATCCTCACTGCTAAGTATGATCAACACTGTTCCAGCCCTATGGGTTCGGCTTTGTCGAGTTCCTGTGCCAACTACTCAACCAAACACAAGCCGGCTCTTGCTGCTATAGCCGTGAATGTGATGTAACAGTCCGCATGTAAAGATTTCCACTGAATAAACATGCAAACTACTGGATATAGATAGCTACATATAAGTGTCAGTTCTGAAAAAACCAAGCTAACAACTGGATTGATGTGAATGAGTATTAAGTATTAACCACTACTTTACACGCAATTGTTTGTTTACTAAACAAGGACTTTATTCACGATAGAAACACACATATACATAATTTTCTATCACCAACTAAAATTTTGTTGGCACTTAAATAAACCAAATTGATCCATGCTGCCCTCCATATATTCGGCCCTGAGTCATTTTCTATAGTGAAGATCAAAACATTGTTGTTAAACTATTCATATCTTTCCTTAGAAAAAACATAGACATAGTTTTAAGGTGTAGACTAACCCAGGTATGGTTGTCCTTTTGCAATAATGATTTAATGTTCAGATTAAATGAAACAATCATAAAGGGTTTGTGGGCAATTCTAGAATCTCAACATCAAGCACAAAATAATAATAATAATAATTTCTTAGATTAGGTTATGATTATATACTTTGAAGATGTACGTATTGACTGTGACAGTTCAATTAAGCAACTGTGGTAAGTTATAAATAAATGTTTTAAGTGATCATTTTGATAAATAGCAAAGATCATTATCTGTATTGACTTTTTTGTTTCTTTTTGTGTTTGGGGGTGGGTATGGTTTCCCATTTGTTGAGTTTGGGCCAGAAATTAAATACTCAAATAGGTGGACTGTGGTTAACGTAATGGAATTTTGTTATCCTTTCTAATGTCATTAGCTAAGAGAAATTAAATAATGTGGTTTAGCTGTCACTTTAGCCCAAAGGTTTACACGTTGTTTTATTAAATATCTGAATTGTAAATGGAAAAGGATAGAGATCAGAAACATTAATTGGATGCTTCCTTAGTGACAACTACTGTAGAAGGAAATTCCACTTTGCCAGCTAGAATGATAGCATTCCCATGAAAATGGCTGCTTTAGACTATATATAAAATGGGTGCAGTTTAGGTTTAGTGTTCCAGTGTACTGGAGTAGTTAAGATCATGCCATGTGTTAATAATTTGACACATGTAATGATCTCAATGAGTCCAGTGCACTGGAATACTGGACCAATCCAACAATGTGACATATATGACGTGTGGATTATATTTGTTGATTTTATTAATTTGTTTAGGATTAGTAAACTTTATCCAGTGCGCTGAGCTCTACGCAATTTATAATGCATAACTCGTTGTCTTCCTCTTAAATCTGGTCTTGGTCGTACTCTTTGTGCAAATAATATGTATTACACACAAATACATTTATTGTTAATTAAAGGACATGTTACAATACCAAGCATCGTGATATGGGGAGCACCTTTTGTATGTTTTTTAAGCTGTACGCACATGCACGTACACATTTGTATATATTGTGCGTCATGTGACAAGGCTTGTTACGTGTGCCCATTTTACATGAATAGGATAGTAGAGAATTTGAAATGGATTTATTTCAATTAAAAAAAAAAAAAAACATGTAGAGTTAAAATTGTTCGCATAAGCGGATGATTTGAAAAACAAAAAATTAACTAGGAATTAACATAGACCAAATTGTGATATTAGGGAATAGGGATATTACAAATTAAATATAAATCTTATAATTGATATAACTAAAAAAAAAAAAAATGAAATCTTAATTACATTAACTTAAATGATTATTATTATGTTGTTGAAGTATTAAACACATTAATTATCATATCAATTTATAAGTATAACTTTAATATTTTTCTAATTAAATAAAAATAATAGATACAATTTTTCATATGTAGGGGCATATGGGAGTATATGAGAGAGAGGCATTTCCCTATTTGGAGATGATCATATCGATAGTGGTGGTGGTATGGGGATGAGATCATGATAATGATTGCTAACATGGAGCCTCATTAGTTTTTGTGTATAAGGTTCTATCTTTTGTGGGAATTTCAACCTTTGCTTTGTTGGTACGAAAGAATTCATTTATGGGTGGAACTCATGGAAGGGGGTAATGTTATAGAAACCAAAATTATACCACTTGGGACCCATGCTTACACAAGACAGCTTTAGTCCACCACCCCATACTTGATTGCTAAAGCATCACAGTTTTTTTTTTTTTTCCCTTTGGATTCCTTTGGTACTTCTCCAAGTCATGTGCTCTTTTCTTTTCGCTTTTCCCTTTGGTGATTATGATCATATTGCTTCTTTGTTTATCTTGTCTCAAGTTGTCTAAATATTATAGCATCATTAATGCCAGGGAAGTGATCACCTTGGTAACTTAAAGACACTCTTTTCTTTAAGTATCCACTCATTATATATATATAGATAGAGAGAGAGAATTCTTAAGTTTAGAGATCACTAAACATAAAAAGTTCATGCTAGTGATTTTATAAATCAATTAACCCAACCCAATAGTTTAAACTAAAACTTTTAATTTCTACCTCTTGGGTTCTTCTTTTTTTCTTTTTTCTTTTTTAATTACAATGCTTAGAAACTTATGTGAGGTTTTAATATAACATATAGAGACATTGTCTATCCCAAAAACTTAAGATAGTGAGTTTGCATTAATCAACAATATATCAATCACTTACTTATATTAATACTACATGGGACATAATTATAAAAAAGAAAAAAAAAGACATAATTAGTTACTTATTCACATAGCCAATCACTGGGGTCAGCTCTATTTATTCCTAAGGCACCCAAATGCAAAAAGACCCCATTATTTTGGTTATAAAATACAATATCATGCTTTTATAGCAACTTCAAATATAATATATCTTATATATATTGACTTTTTTTCCCTTCAAAAAGTGTTTAATGTCTTTTAAAAATGCAAATAGAATAAAAAAAAAAAAAACTCATATATTCTTTTTAGATCTCCCTCTAAAAATATTTTTTGACAACCAATTAGCATTAAACCCATTTTTCTTCCTTTTACCTCTAAACTAGTTTTAAATAAAAAATTTATAATATTAATATATATATACTATTTAATTATTTATTATAAGAAAAAATAAGTTATGGATATGATGCTAGATTGTAAACATGTGGAAATAACTATATAACAATATATATATGAATGAGCAAGGTTAATTAAGGATATAATTTTGTTCTCAACTTGTTAAGGTGACAAGTTATGATTGAATCAATATTTCTTTCATTTGGGTTGATCACCACCAACACTGCTATTGTTATGTACCAATCACAACAAGTTATATTAGACTTTTTGAAAAGTTGGTGTCCCTAAACTTATCATATATAAAAACGATGTCAAATGCCACTTAATTATGAGTTTCAGATAGGTTACAAGTTAAAATTTATTTGTAGGTGAGCTCGTCTACTAGTGCTGCGTTAATAGGGAAAAAAGAGCTTACTTAATCTCTTTCGCAAAATTATCTAAAGTTAGTGCATTTTCCCAACTTCTAATAGAAATATTGAATTAACATAAATGCCTATATGCTTATTTTTCAAAATGACACTCAATGCCCACCCAAATCAAGAAAGAGTGAGAGAAAGAGAGAGAGAAAGAGAGCTCTAATAATAATTTTATTCTTAGTAGTAAAATAAACATTGGCCATTAATTGAATTATTTTGATTCAATTATGAAAATACAAAGTATTTTTTTATCATGTCATTAATTTTTTGTTGTTTTTTATATCTAAAAACTCTTTATGAATTTGGTTACAAAAAGTGTATAATAACTTTAAACTACTTTTTTATTGTATTTTACCAAACACTCTGAATTTTAAAACAATTTATTGCAAAAGTTTTACAATTAAAACCCTACACTTTGTTATACCAAACCGTCAAGAGTATTGTAGCTCATCTGTTTAGTAACTTTAGGTGTTGTCCAAATAGAGATATTCAGGGTTCAAATCCCTAATCTCTCCCCAACCATTGAATTAAAATATATATATATATATATATATAAACCCATAAAAAAGGGAATATTTGGGGTAAAGATTACAAAAAGATAACAATTAATTAAAACATCTGATAAAGCATATCAATCCAAACAGTGATCACACAATTGGCTTTTGCCAAACAAAGTATCATTTTCTGTCAACCCGAAAAGCCAGGGGGCTCTATGTTGGTATGATCCAGTGCTTTGATTTGACACGAACTGAACTTAATGCAAGCTGGGCCATGGCTCCAAACTGGCTTAAATTGCTGGGGGCAGTCTAACTAAGGGCCATTTTGTCCTTGAAGTTGGAGAGTGATTTATAGCTTGTAGTTGTTCTTCCATTACGTTTACGTGTCACCAAGGTTTTCTAACTCCTTTTTGAATGCTTACCTTTCTCACTTTCTGATTGATAGTACTTCATCTTCTTCACCCGATTTTCTATTTTTTAATCCTCCAGTGTTTTGGGATCAAGAGAAAAATTAATATATGTTTTATCGGTTAATGTAGGTGTTCAGATTCTCAAAAAGTGTGTCTCATACACATAAGACGATAATTATAAAGAAGTGTCATTTAAGAGTTATCGTAGATTGTTGGTTCGGAGATTTAAGATTTTAAATTACATGAGATCTTAAAAACAATAAACCAACCCCTTGTGACTAACATGAAAATTTATTGTATTGCATATGATGGCAGTGGGTAGCATATAAAAGCAGTACAAAAAGTACGAGTACATGTATAATATGGATAGTATAAGACTAATATGGTAATAGTAATACTCCAACAATAAAGTGGTAATTTAGTGCCAACTTTAATTAAAAAAAAAATAGGGTCGACTTAGTAGGTATGATTTTCTTTTTTAGATATCTATTATTAACTAATCAATAAAGCTAAGGAGTAAGGTTATAACGTTTTCACAATATAATTTTGTTTAAGTGACAAACTATAAATTGTAGAGAATAAAATGGTGGAAGTGTTAGGTCTATGTAAAAACAAATAACAAATTTTTTTTTTGCTAAATAAATAGACTTCGTTGAAATCCAAATAATACCAATTGTACCTCTAATGCCGTGTGTTTTTAAGCATTGCCTTCCTTGGAAATTCCTATTTTCATTTGGGATATAAGCATTATGCTTGGAAAAGAATAAGGTAATTTTTCATCATGATGAGTTACTTTCTCTTAGGCCAAGGGCTTTGCTTGTGGATGATTGTTCAATTCCAAAGGGCTTCTGAATTCTTTTCGTTATTGGGTTTGGATCAGAAGCCCCGTAATTTGAAATCTACCATTGTTAAGTGGCAAGTGCCTAGATAAGGGTGGTTTAAGCTAAATATCAGTGGTTCTTCACTAGGGCATCCGACAAATGTATCGGACTTTCCTTTATTTAGGTGTTATATACATTACAATGTATCGGACTTTCCTTTTCTTTTCTTTTTTTGAGACTATATTTCATCAAGAGATAAATAATTCAATGGGACATCATCTTAAAAATATATCATTGAAAAGTGAGATTTTATGCGAAGGAGAGGTAGATTTTATCCCAATCACAAAAAAAATGGGAGATTCAAATTAATGACATCCACTTCATGAGTTCATGAGGTATGGTCTCCAATTAATGTGCTTACCCTATGTATTGATTTGATTTGATTCTCTTTGGTCTCATTATGCAAAGTTCTATTGAAATTCTTCTACGTTTTTTTTTTCCCTGAGTGAAGTTTCTAGTTTATTCGAAGACCATTGATCAATTTTGATTTTCCCTCTAACTATACTTATGAGGCTAAGGCTATGACTATATAACTAGTTGGCAAATGTCAAAAAAGAAAGAAAAAAAGCAAGGGCACGAACTCACAAAACAACAAAACATTGAAAACATCATCACTATTCACTATAGTGTCAATATCACTCGATAACATCATTATTATCTTAGATCATAGTATTCAAGTAAATTTTGTTGTTGTCATTAATTTATAGATCGTATTCATGATGACAAATGATCACCTAATTGAAACAAATCGTTTATATTTTTTGTGGTAATTCGTTGAAACTAATTGTAATTATCTTTTTTTTCTTTTGGTAATCATTGAAACTAATCCTAGTTCTTAGAGTACCGACACTCTAAAAGTAACGACAAATTACAAAAAGAGAAAGCGATAACATAATTTAAGAATATTAAAATATATATATATATATATAAAATTATTACATTATCTTCATGCTTTAATTGTACATTTTGGCCTTTGATGGACTGAAATTGAAGTGAAAATCTTTGTATTTTTTTTTGGCGATATGTGATGGACAATCATCACGTCATCCATACAGGACTTGCAGTGGTCGTTGGACATTCGACAAGTTCTGAGGGTTTGAGATTTTAGTATACCGTGTAATTTAATTTTTGCTACTTTTAGTACTTTTCGTTGTTGAGTTACCGAGTACTATACGGATATAGTGAAAATGCTTGGGTTCTACGGTTTAGCTTGTGACTGAGTACGTAGCAGTAGAAAGAGACAGGAATCCTAAGATCAGAAACTAGGACAATAATGTGCTTGGTGTTGAGATAACACCAAAAAGAATAGGCTTCCCTTTGTATTAGGATGACTGAAAGGAGTTTGTATAACTGCCTTCTTGTCGGTGCTGCACCAATTCATACAGGTTTGGACCGTTTGGTAGCAATTTGGATGAACAATGTTCTATCAATCTTAGAAGGGAAATCGAGTACTTATTCATCTTGTCCTAATTTTTTCCTAGTCCTCCAGACTAATAGCTAATTGTGATGTAACTAAAAAGAATAACCTTGTTTGCATTCCACTTAATTATTCACGCTCTAAACAATGTTAGATAAATTTGGGAGAATTAACTTAATGGTATTGTCTGGTTTTCATCTAGGTTGCATGGGTACTCTATTTTAGTCTACGTACCCGTATCCGTATTGTATCCGATATCTAATATCCATTGTGTCCCACATATGTTTTTTAAAAAATGATGTATCCCGTATCCGTACCCGTATCCGTGCAACTTAGGTCTTCATCATAAGAAAAATCAGGGTTCAAATTCTTTCATCTCACTTCTCGTAACAATTTATTTATTTAAAAAAATGTGGGAGATGATTTTTTTTACCTCTTCATATTATGCGTCAGAAAAACAGTAGAACATAAAAGATGGCTACCAGCTATAATATTTAATGACTGCATGCGCAGAGTGGTCCAATACTATTTTTCTTGACTAGTGGATGTGTGCAATCCAAGCTCATCCATTAAAGTCATAAAAACCATGCTTCATAATTGTAAGTTTCTCGCTTGTTCTTTTCTTTGTGGACTGTAATAAGACTTATAGTCATTTATACCAGTCCTGACCTGCAATCTTGGACGTTACGAATGCACGTATTTGGTTCACATGCCTTGCACTTTAAATGCCTCACGTACACAGCTTTAACCACGTTTTGGTTGGTGTACGTAGTTACAACTTACAATATATATATTTTTTTAATCGTGTAATCTCTCACCAATAACTTGTATTGTGGGACATTTAATGTCGAACACGAACCTGTGATGTATAATGGAGCCAATAGGTCAATAGGTCAATAGCTGGAGACTCGTTGTCCCTGTTTCCTAACTAGCAGTGAGCATTGTATGGTTGTGGACTTTGTAGTTGTACACTATTAATCACAAAGAGCAACTTTGGGATTTTTTGCAACTTTAGGTCTGTAACAACCGGCAAAGGTGATTAAAATTGTCCTCCGTATCATGTAGTCTCGTCCAATCACACGTTTCAATGATCATAGTACATTTTTTTTGGATTGAGATTTGAGACTTGTCTATTCATCAGAAAGAAAAATCTGTTTTTTTTTTTTTTCAACTCAAGGCCCAAATGGGCATGAGACCACGATACATAGCATTACTTGCCTATGTGCTAGGGAATGTCACAGCCTCACAGATTGTATTTCTATTTCTGGTTCTTTGGGTTGGGCCCCTCAGTTCAAAGATATTGAGCTTTGTCTTTGGGTTAAAATATCACAGCCTAAAAAGCCAAGTCAGCCTTTTAATTTGAGTCCAGCTTCGTAAAACCCAGATTGAACAAGCCCATAGGATTGAATACCACTTGGGTTCTGAGCAGATAGGCTCATATGGCTAATTTTTTAATTCCTTTCTGGGCCCATTAAATCATAGGCCTCTTAAGAGTCTGGGCCTTGATTGATATGTTGGTTTCTCATTCTAGGCTGGGTTGGAAGCTCTAGTTTATTATTGAATATGTCAAGGATAGAATCATTTGCACATCTTTTATACAAATTCCTTATTCACACCTTTTATTTGTACTTTTAATATCAAATCCAATTGTTACGTTTGATAACTTTAACTTAAATAGATTTTGGAAGCCCTAACGTTGATAATGATGGGAACAAATAGGGGTTTATACTTTATATTGGAGCATGACATATCATAGGAAATTTATCAGTGACATATATCCAGATGATATACTTGAGCTTAGTCCTTCAAACCAACAAATAAGATAAAGAAAAACGGATTAGAGCTTGTTATCTAAATGATATTAAACTGGACAACAGGTTTAAATATTGCAAGCGGTTGTAGTTTTGTATGTTTTTTTTATCAATAATTTTGTATGTTTGAGTGTGGTTGGAGTTCATAAAGTGATGCTAATGATATTATAAATTTTAATACATAAATTTTACAATATGATGTGTCACCAATCACATTCATTATTACGTCAAGTTATAATAAAATTGATAATAGTTTTGATGTTTTCTTCAATGTTTATGTCATTAAACTATAAGAAGGATCTTTGTTCTTTGTTAAAAAAAGGGTAACAAATTCAGGTCTCATATTATATATCCTGAAACAATCGATGAGGAGGGACCTCCTAATGCAATTGAACAAGACTAGGGTAAGTATGACAAAAAAAAAAAAAAACCTACATAAAGATTTTTTCCCCCTAGCCATTAGGTATGAGTCGTGCACCCAATATCAAACCGTCCAACTTTTTAGAACTCATTGAAAGCAACTCCGGCCTAATCCGATTTGGTTCAATTGTGAATAGACCCATTGGCCATCACCAATTATTAAAAATCATCTTCTTTCTTAACTTCACATTCACACTCCTCTACTGAATATACTTCAATAGAAAGTGACAATTCCCCACTACCACTGGTTCTACTACTTACAGAATGACCTTTCCAACCTACACTCATTTCCAGGTTTTTGATACTTGGACTCAAAACAAAAGCCTGTATAAAGCATTGATTTTGACATCCATTTTCTAACGATTGGGCATTTAAAGTCAAATATTTTACATGGTTATTAATTAAGCACAAGATTGTCATTTTCAACAAAGATTGTCTCTCAATGTGGTGGATCAATCCAGTAGCTATGTGATTCAACACAAACAAAGGACTTATGCTATGCTACTCAATTGTAAACAGTATGCCCCGCTTATGCCAGCCTCACTGTCACAATTATGCTACCCACTGAATGGTCAATTTGCTAGACATTGAAATACTTTTTTTGACCAAGTGAAAAATAATGTACCAAGATCTTTTGGGGGAGAAATAAATAAAAAATTGACACACTTATCAAATTTTACTTGGGCAACGAGACCAGCCCGTTGGTTTGGTGTTATAGCCAGTTGAAAGTAGGAGGCAGAAGGTCAAAGGTCAACAAGAACAGGCAAATATAATTATTGGATATTTTGATCCGTAGTTAGGCATGTCTTTTAAAATTATTTAACAGCCTAAGCCAGTGATTATGGGTTATATATTAAGTGCTCTAGGCAAAAAGAACTGTGAACCTGTTTTTGGGTCTAAAATTTGAACTCACACACCAAAAAAAAAATGTAAGGTTCATAATCAAGTCAAAGGTCCATAATGAGGGTAGGGTAGGGTTGGCTGATTATCTTGACTTCCATCTCTATGGCCCATCCAAAAGTTCTTACTACGGGCTTAATCATGAAGGTCTTTGAAGAACTAAGCTGATAACAATTATTCAAGTTACAGATCAATCTTTGTAGGACCATTTTTTTCTACCCTTTTTAAAGGGTAAGTGGTCTTTTCGGCCCACTAGTTTCACCCTTGTCGATTAGAAAATATCGAAATTTTCCTTTCACATCTTCACAAAAGCCTGTTTGGTTGAACAAAACATTTTTATGGTTATGATCTTCTCTTTCTTAATCGGGTAAAACTTAGATACAGTTTCTTAGGTTAAATACATTAGGTTTCTTAATTGAATTCAAACACATGGTTACATTAATCAATAAAACACAAATAATGTTATCTTTTTCAAGAATATTTAAAT
The DNA here is from genome assembly GCA_907173295.1 of Fagus sylvatica. Taxonomy (NCBI): domain Eukaryota; kingdom Viridiplantae; phylum Streptophyta; class Magnoliopsida; order Fagales; family Fagaceae; genus Fagus; species Fagus sylvatica. The sequence goes on along the minus strand of OU015764.1, from coordinate 34,644,993 downwards.
TCAATGTATTAAAATTCAACTAAAAACCTAATGTACTTGACCTAAAGAACAATACCTAAATTCTACCATTCTCAATAATATATTCGCATGGCTAGTAGAATATGATTAGACAAAAAGAATGACACAAAGAACAACAAGAAAAGAAAAAGGTAAAATAATAAATTCTCTTACACTTTTTGCCCACTTTTCAAGCAAAATAATATAATTTTATTCTAGTAATAATTTTTGTAAATATTTTTCATAACTGTTCATATGATATTTTGTAATAAGTACATAATGAAAAATCATGCCAATTGTCAATTCAAGTAACGTCATTTCATGTAGAAGTTAAGTTACTCTAACTTATCGAAGAAATTATGAAAATATTGTGTAAGAAAAACATTCTAACTTTAATCAATCTATGATGCAAGCTGCTTTATTGAGTGAGTGACTATGTCCACAATTCTTGACTATCATGCACATGCTATTAGTCCTTTTTGCTGACCATTCCAACCGCAACCATCCATTTATCCTGCGAGTCAAAACTGAAGTACATCTTTTAACACAAGCATCCCATCGTTTTATTAGTGATTGTGAAGGTAATAAGACAGGTCCAGTGGCATACACCTTCTTATGTGAATTTTAATTTCAAAGGTCGAATCTCAAAAAGAAATAATTGTGAAAGAAGAGCACAAGTCTTACAAAAAAAAAAACACAAAAGCAAAGGTTAAAGACAAAACTGATCAGGTTAAAGACAAAACTGATCAGGTGAAACAGAGCAAATGGTGGAGACTTGCTTTGCTTTCACGTGGGTTAGTGTCATTATAACCCCCACAACGGCTAACATGATTGAAATCTTCACAAAAAATAAAAATAAAAATTAAAAACAATAATCAATTAAAAATTAAAAATTAAACAAATTATATTAGTTGTTAAGAAAGTATTATGGAGATAATGGACAATCATGAAGGAATATTTTCTCTACAATTTTCCATTAATCAATCAATAAATCACATGAATTTACAAAAGTGACCCCCAATCACTAATCACTCTTCCATATTTTTGTTTTTTGTTTTTTGGTTTTTTTGCTTGAAATTTGAAGTGCCTCCTCTTTCTTTAACATTGTTGATAGTTCTGGCCTCGACTCCAAGTCTCCAATCTGAACCAGGGACGACCCGGTGGATAACTCGCCCACCCATTTTGCCATCACCTTAACATTCTTCGGAGCATTACGTAACACAGTATACAATAGTAAAAAAATATTAAAAGTAAAAGTAAAAATCCAATAAATTAGTAACCCAAAACCCCAACTCGGTTAATTAACTCGGCCGAGTCACTTGCTTTTTTTTTTTTGCAAGTATAAACTCGGCTGGCTACTTCTTTTTCTTCTTCCCTGGAGGCGAGCTAACTCGGAGTGAGTCACACCCGGGTCAGAAACAAAGCGTTTTCCTTTTTTTTTTTTTGTTTTTTGTTTTTTAATGTAAGAAGCACCAACTAGTGTTGTCTTGTCTCACCAGATAGTTTTGTCGGCGATACCATGAAGCAACGGTCGAGATTCAGGCCAGAAATCAAGGTTGTTCCGGATGCCGACGTTGCAGTACCTCTGAAAATCCTCGAGGTTCAGAAACCGGGTCGAGTTATTATTACCCGATTCGGATCGCGAAATGAAGCGGAGCACTTCCTCGAATAGCGACTCGTCGCATGGAATCGCTAACGGGCCTTGGTTACTGAACCCGTACTCCTCTTCGGCTTGGACCAGAAGCTTCTTAAAGACAGGGTGGTTCAGGTACGTCGCGCGCACAACGAATCTCGTGCAACTATTGCCCACGCAGACCGCCACGTGTCCCGAAGGTACATCGGATGGTATCCGATTGGCTGACAAGCGAGCCTTGTTACGCCACCGTCTCAGCATTTGGCGGAGTCTCACAATGTGACGGATTTTGCTGCATTTTCCGAGTCCAGCTGACATTTTTTTTTCCTGAGAAAGTGATGGAAAAAAAGGGAGTGCGTTTGGTTTTTGTGAGTTTGGATTTTTTTTTTTTTTTTTTTTTTCTTTGAAAATGTGAGAAAGTTTTGAGGGATTTGAAGAGTGTGAGATTCGAGGGTTATATAGAGATGGGTTTAGGAAAGTGCCATCGGTTTTGGAGATAATTACAAGGTTATGTCTCCTATTTTCATAGCAATTTTAAAGGACAGTGATATGCTGACTGTAGGTAGATTTAGAGCATTCCCAACCCATATTTTATCCATTTTCTATTTTACATACTTTTCTATTTTAACTGCTCACATTTACAAAATATTTTATATCTCATTCTCTATTTTACAATACATTGTATTAAAATAATTTATAATATTTTTAAATAACTTTTTTTTTTTTTAGAAACTCTCCTCTCAGTCTCCCTTTCTCACCTCAATCTCAAGTCTCCTCCCCTCTCAGATCACTTCCTCCTCTTAAGCCGTAGCACTGCAACTCCCTGCCTCTTCTCAAAACTCAGATCGGCTCCCCCAAGCCAAAACCCAAAACCCACTCACGGCAACCACCCAAACCTACCACAACCCATGTCGGCAAACCCAAACCCACGATACCCACGCCGGCAAACCCAAACCCACCACAACCCATGCCGGCAAACCCAAACCCACGCCACCGAATCCCATAGCAACCACCAACCCACCAAAACGACGCTGTCCTCAAACAACCACCTCCACAAATTGGGCTGCCGTCGATCAGAGAGAGAGAGCAGAGTAGAGAGAGCCGTTAACTTGAGACTGAGGGAGAGAGAGTAGAGCAAAGAAAGAGCAGCGCAGAGAGGAGGAAAAAAAAAAAAAAAAGAGAGGAGGGAGGAGAGAGAAGGCAGAATAAATCAGAATAAAAAATGTATACAAATTGCTACAGTAAACATGTATTTTTAGATGTTACTATAGCAATGTGTAAATGCAATGTGTAAAACCCATGGCTGGTTGGGAGGGACTTTTTGCCATTTTTTTTTGCTATAGTAACATTTACTTTAACAAAAAATGCATTTTAGAAGCTGGGTTGAGAATGCTCTTATGTTGGATTTATAATGTGCAACTATAAATGAAGTTGCCATCCATATTTTGGCCTCTTTTTTTTTTCTAAATAATAAATCTTGGTATCGAGGGACTATTGTATGATGTGTATGTAGTTTTTCCGTCTCACATATACAGTCTAATTACAATGAAAAAATCATTTGGAGACGATTTTAAAATACTCGTTAGAAGTTTCAAATCTAAAATATCGTAGATTTCAAGAAATGCTGGTTGGCTAAAGATAATAATAAGTTGCTTAAAATGAATAAAAAATGATGGCCAGTATGTAATTGTTGTATATGATTTATGAAAAGTAGCAAATATTTTTAAGTATAAAAAAAGAGGTGAGGTTAACTAGGAAGAGTTTTTAAAAAAACAAAACAAACAAGAAATGAGGCTGATTTATCATGATTTATGTTGTACATGTAATACTTCAATTACATATGCACGTTGTCGTGTGTGGAGTGTGAACATCAATGTAGCAAAAAAAAAAAATCAAATATTTTTTATTGATATTGTTAGATTTGAATTTATGGTGTTCGCTCCATAACAATTGCTCGTTATCTTTAGGTTAAGACACCGATTGACTTTTTACGTAAGCGGAATTTGAAGCTAAATCTTTTATTTGATGATAACAAATTTTACCAATTTTTTTTTTTTTTAAAAACCGTCATCTTCAATCATAATAATTCATACTCGGGAAAGGCTTAGGTCCAGTGCACAGGAGCACTGGACCCGTTGAGATATTTTGTACACGTCAAGTACACATGGATGTTTCATCAAGCTCATGATATAGAGTATGAAGGGAGCGGCTTGGGTCCAATGCACAGGAGCACTGGACCCGTTGAGATGTTTTGCACACGTCAAGTACACATGGATGTTTCATCAAGCTCATGATATAGAGTATGAAGGGAGTGGCTTGGGTCCAGTGCGAGTATGAAGGGAGTGGCTTGGGTCCAGTGCATAGGAGCACTGGACCCATTGAGATGTTTTGTACACGTCAAGTGCACATGGATGTTTCATCAAGCTCATGATATAGAGTATGAAGAGAGTGGCTTGGGTCCAGTGCACAGGAGCACTGGACCCGTTGAGATGTTTTGTATACGTCAAGTGCACATGGATGTTTCATCAAGCTCATGATATAGAGTATGAGAGAGTGGCTTGGGTCCAGTGCACAGGAGCACTAGACCCGTTGAGATGTTTTGTACACGTCAAGTACACATAGATGTTTCATCAAGCTCATGATATAGAGTATGAAGGGAGTTGCTTGGGTCCAGTACAAAACATCTCAACGGGTCCAGTGCTCCTATGCACTGGACCCAAGCCACTCCCATCATACTCTATATCATGAGCTTGATTAAACATCCATGTGTACTTGACGTGTACAAAACATCTCAACGGGTCCAGTGTTCCTGTGCACTTGACCCAAGCCACTCCCTTCATACTCTATATCATGAGCTTGATAAAACATCTATGTGTACTTCTAATAAAGTGTTTTGCCTAAAATCAATATAACGGGATAAGGTGACAAGACAATTGCTTCTAAAATAAATGTTACCTTTTTTTTTTTAATCTCCGTTTTATGCACATTATTGAAAGAAATTGTATCGTTGTCGAGTTTTTGATGCATCTTCATACTCCTCCCCATCCCGAGAATTAAAAAGACATTCAAAAGTGTGCATATTAAGATGTCCCCAACCTCAATCAGTACGTACTATTAGTGTAATTCGTCCTATCCAAAAGAAGGACTAGCCTTGATGGAAGTTTATTTCAATTATTTGTAAGAAAGTTCAAAATGCAAGCTTATGAATATTTTAAACCGAGGGAGTGACAAAAGTTCCTACAAGGCTACAATTATTATTTTAATTTCTAGGTAAGGAAAATTTCAGAATAAAGTGCAGGAAAAAAAAATAGGGGTTATAACAGACACTATAATATACACAGTTAGAGTGGTTCATAGGGTGAAATGTTAGAGGTTCAAGCATGCATTGATTATTGGGGACCATTTATAATACTATTCTCTTATAAGAAAATAAAAAATGATTCTAGAGAAGAGCCATCCCTACCCAAAATAATATATTAATTAGGAGAAAATTTAATTACAAAATATTAAGTTTCCTAATTGATAATTGACTATGTTGATCACTAAAACACATGAATAATTATAATTAAGTTTGAAAAAGATCTATTCCGTTAATCAATAGAACCATGTAGTTGATTTCAATTAACTATTTAAGAAATCCATCTAATTAAGAGGCCGTCCTTTCCACTGAGGTGAAACTGTGAAAGCCTTTGTAAATGGTAGTCAATCCATTGATGTCAAATTGTCAAAAGCTTCTAAAGTGGTAGCAGTGTACTTACATGAGAGGCCGTGAGATTAAAATCCTAAAACACAAACCAATTTGTGGATTGACGAACTAGTGAAAAGGAATCATACAATTTGGTACAAAAATGCAACCTACCAAATCTTATCTCAAATCTATGAAGATTATCAAAACAAGTTAAGCTGACATAATTGAAGTTTTGATTTTTGAGTTCGATACTTAAAAGCTTATAAATATTTTAAAATAATTTAAAAACATTGTAAAATGAATATCCCAGCAAGTGTGGTACCACAGTCCATGCTGCATTTTAAAATAACCTAAACCTTAGCCATTTGCATTTTAAACCGTGAGCATATCTCGAAACTTTGTGCTACAAACCAACCATTTGTTCTCCCTAGTAGTTTTGAGATGAAGATCCCGAGCAGTAGTTCACATTATTCAATATTCCATACAACAAAAAAACAAAGTGCTTTTAACATTTTGTAGTTTTTTGTTTGGTCTCTTATTTAATGGTAAGAAACTTTAATCAATCAACTTAACCGGAATCCACAACATTGTATAATTTGAAATTGATAGTACAAAATGGACATATCATATGTGTTTGTTTTTGTTTGTTAATTAAACATAATTTATGTGAATAATTTGGGTTGCTAGTACTAGAACTACTGAATAATTTTTCCTAGAACTACTTCTCCGCATGCTGCAGCCGCTGAGACCGAGAGAGCAAAGCGTGCGGAGAAAAAAAAAGTGAGCTGTCCGTGCGCCGTGCACGATGCTTTTGGCGCACGAAGTGAAAGTTGAAACTGGAAACCCACCCACATGCATAGTTGGAACAAAATGTTTCTCTCTCTCTCTTTCAAGAAGTAGTTGAGTCCATTGAAGATGCTTTTTGGTTCTCTCTAAATTTTTTTAACTCTCTCCTAAAGGCAACGATTTTGTATTCTCCAAATCTGACAAAGTCCCATGTGCAAGGATGCCCCATCTTTCCATTTAATTAAAGTTCCCAAAACAAACAGCCAAAATTCTCCCTCCTAATCACTCTTTTGCCCATATTTGAGCATCCTACCCAATCAAATACTATCAGCTTATATTTTATAATTGCAAATTCGAAACCATGACATCCTAACATGTGGCACTTAAAGTGAATATCAAGATCAATCATTTTCATTATTCTCACTCCCAAAAGATTTTTCCAATGTGTAAACCCACTATTAAAACACTTTAAGAAATATGGTCAAGATGGGCCAATTTGGATCCATGGGTCCACGTGCATGTTATGCAATTGCAAGGTATGGTGCATCCCCCCCCAAAGCGTCCCATTAGCATAAGATAAAATACCCCACCTGCTAGGATTTAAGGATCATAACATTTATTTGATTGTTCGATTTTTGAACCGAATATGCCTCCAAACAAAATCTAGAAACAATTAAAAACGTTGTTAGGAAACATTGAGCTATAAAACCCTTCATGTTAGATGCATTAATTTCATTTGTTTTGTTTTTTTCTTCAAATTTAATTTTCATGTTCCTTGTTTCTATTCAGACAAAAATTGTAAGCAGATTTGGGGAATATATGCAGGATTTATGGAAGGGCAATTTCAAAATTATATGATACAACCATGGCCACTTTCAGGTAACTACCTTACTAGCTTGGATTTATTATCCATTCCAAATCAAATATGTAAAACAATAATTTAGGTACACCACATTTACCACAACACAACACTTAACATAACCTAGGTGGAAGTGATGTTGTTCTAATCACAATAAACCATGTTAACAGTTATGAAAAATATTGTGTTCCTAATGTTAACAGACATGTATGAAAAATATTGTGTTCCTAATATTAACACATGTAAAAATTTTGACTCTCTAAGGATTGGGTCTCACTTTTTTTTGCAATGACGTGACAACAATTCCATGACTTATTCTTTGGAATATCTATCAAATCTTAATCATTCATCTATTATTATAAACTATATGCTAGCCTATCACACTGCAAATTTTTTTTTTTTTTTTTTTCTTCAAAGAATAAAATAGCCAAAAAAGAGAGCAGTGAATTTGCAACATAAATAGAAAATGATTGAAGAAGACGATAATTACCCAAAAATAAGATAAAATTAACTAATGCAGGAAAAATTGCTTCCAACTCCTAATAGAGATGGTATGCAAATTCTTAGGAAATGAGGTGTAGTCTCATTTTAAGTAAACAATATATTTATATTCCAAAATTGTTTAATTATTTCAAAAAATGATATAAAATAATCTTTGGAATAATCAATTTGTTTCTAAAGTGTTTAGTATGAACTGTTACAAAAAAAATTATTGCGTTTTAAACTAAATGTGTAACTTTCTAACTATTCCAAAACTTAAGTGTAGAAAAATACAATGTTTTTAAATTAGATTTGCTTTATCATTTTTCAAATTTATATACCCCATAGTTTCTCAAAATTCCATGTGCGGGTACAGCTTCATTTTTAACTCAGTTCTCTAGGAAGATCGTTATCCCACTTCACTTGCACGTGCTGACATGGCATCATAATTCGCCTTGGGAGGCGTTACAAAGGGGTCCTTGAATGAGACCCCTTAGAAACTTGAACCCCTTCAATTGGGTCAATCAGAACCCCTCCAATTGGGTCAATTGGATTATATTTTATGTGCTGCCAGAGGAGAAAAGGACATATAGTTGGGGCCTAAGGGAAGGGACTAACTGGTACTTTTTGAAAAGACCGTCTACTAACTGAGCCGCTTTTTGAAAAGACCGTCTAAGTTCGGAGCCGCTTAGTTGTACTCAAATGTGTCACGGGCCTCACGGACCCACCGCCCATCAGCTCCTTCTCGTACGGCTAGTTACAATTTTTATTATTTTGTGAGTTTAATGGTAGAACTTTATTGACATTTGGTAAAAAAACATACAAAGCAAACAGACCTTGCTTTCATGATAATGATACATGTAACTTATCAAAAAAAAAATGATAATGATACATGGGCAGCAGGTACACAATTTGTCTTTAAAGGAAACTAGTTAGTAGTTACATTGCCTAACTTCCACTGGGGTGCCTTTACACGACCAGTTCCAATTTTAAATTATCAAGTAAGAGACAAAAAATACGTATTTATTGCACTCACACCTTTATTTAAGTAAAGTTTTTCAAATTAAGTAAATTAAATTTTATAATTGAAATCAAACACATGATTATATTATTTAATAAAACACAAACAAATAATGTCATATTTTCTAAAAATAAATAAATTCAATGTAGTTTTTTTTTTAATTCAATTAAAAAACATAATATATGTCACGTTAATAACATAATAAATCATTTTTCTTAGATTTTTTTTCCTTGCTTAAAACTTTTATTTCTATTTCTCATTTGTGGTGTAATCACACTTGTTTCTAGGCAAGAAGTTGAGGGAAAATGATAGAGAAGTAAAGGAGGCATGGAAAGCTGTTAATTGCTTTTGGAGGGTGCAAAGAGGACGTGTTTTGTCCATAGTCTAGTTTTTTAGCAGAAACTTTTTGTTGGAAGTTCGTACTAACTAACATTTATTTTCGAAAATCTCTTTATCCTTGTCATCCACTAGGCATTATGGTAATTAACGTGGATTAAGTCCGACAATTTTGTTGTAATTAAATAAAAGTTCTATTATTCCCTAGCTGGCACATGCTAACCTAGTTTAGAAATGTCTTGTCAGATTTTTACTTTGGATTTCTATCTTACCCACTTTCGGTGTTATGCAATGCATACCAACAAAGTGCTTGGACGCTGACACGTCTTGGGTGCGATTCTTAGATCACTGCCATTGTGATTTGTCTCTTTCCTTCCTATAGCTGGAGAGTGACAAAACACTAATTAACGACAACAATGGGGTCCTCTAGCTGAGCTTTAATACTCACAAAAGTTAGCCTCAGAGTTCTTTTATAGATTATTATTTAAGTGTTAAATAGCGAAATTCACATGTTGTACAAAGTTCAAGATTGATGTTCTCACGTATGCATGTGTATTGTGTAGCAGTGGCGGCTCCAGGAAATTTTTTCAGAGTGTTCAACGTTCATTACAAAACTTGAATATAACATCACTAAAAAAAAAAATTACATGAAATTTTATAAAATCCTTCTACAAGTCTTCGAATATAACAACATCACTAAAAAAAAAAAAATACATGAAGTTTTATAAAATCCTCCTACAAGTCTTCATAGTTTGATATCGTTGCATGATAGCTTCATTATCAATGCTATCAAATACATCACTTTCAATGTATGTAACCAAACAATCATTCATCCATTGATCTCCCATTCGATTGCGCAGTAAATTCTTTATATATTTCATTGCTGAAAAACTTCTTTCTACTGTTGCAGTCGCGACAGGAAGGGTCAAAACTAACTTCACAAGCAAATAAACTAATAGATATGTGACATCCTTCTCCGTCTCTACCATCTTTCTAGCAAGCTCATCAATTCCATTTAGTTCTATAAACATGTCATTAGATTGCAAATCAACAATGTAATTCTGAAGTTGAATGTCAAGTGCCATTAAATCTGACTCAGAAAAATCATATGGATATAACTCTGCAAGACGAATCAACTTTTGCTTATCAAAAGCACAAAATAAATTACTAGGATTCAAGCAAGCCATACAAAATTAAACAAATAGACAGATTAATCAAAATTCCAAACAAACAATTAAACAAAATAACACACTATCAGTCTATCACAGTATCACTACAAGACAATTAGACAAATATACAGTAATAACATAAAATATAAACTATCAAATAAATAAATAAATATTATATTAAAAACTAAGATTCGGTCAAATATGAAATAACTAAACAACTAACAAAGGAACAAAACAAGTAGTCAAGGCTATCAAGTAGTGAAGTAGATAAGATCATAAGAACAAAATAAGAGAGGAAAAGAAAAAAAACAAAAAAAACAAAAACATACCAGATCTGAGAGCAGAACCGGAACGGGCGAACGGCGCGTGGTGTGACCGAGCGGCGGCGGCAGCAGCAGCCAGCAGGCGTGAGGCGGTGCGGTGAGGGACGGTCTGGCGGTGGACCGGTGGTGGCCTTCGCACTTCGCAGCAGGGGTTTCAGCTTTTGGGTTTTCTCTCTCTCTCTCTCTGACTCTTTGTCTCTCAATTCAACTATTCAGAACAATTTGGGATTTTTTTTTGTTTTGTTCAGGGCACGCTGCACGCACACCGCATGCGGTAAGTTTTGGATTTTTTTTTTTTTCTTGAATAGAATAAATTTAATTAATGGGCTGTTTCAAACATTTGGGTTTAAACAAGTTATTATTTGGGCTTATTTTGTATTATGGGCTTAAATAAGTATTGTTATTTGGGCTTTTTATTTTTTAGTATGATAAATTGGGTTTATTATATAAAGGTATTCACAAATTATTTGAGGGTGTTCACAATTTTTATTTGAGGGTGTTCAGAATTTTTTTTGATAAGGTTATCTATATAAAAAAAAAAATTTCCTTTGATTTTTTTAAAAGTCAGGGTGTGCAGCTTTAACGTAGAGCCGCCCCTGTTGTGTATATGTAGCACGGTCGATCGTGTCGTGTATAGCTAGCAGTCCGCCATTTTATTAGCTGAACATATATATGATCACAGGGTGAATATGATTTTGGATAAGCTTTCTTCAAGATATGCTTCACGATTTGTGTCAGAACATTGCAATACAACGCACATTTTAACTTCAATGTACTCATAAAGTAGAAATTTAGTCAATTACACGTGCAAACACTACTAGAGGAGGATACTAACGTGATGAACTTAATATAAAGACATCAATTTGCCTACAAAATACTAATAGAACGCAAGATTGACTCTTACTATTATTTTTGTTATTAATTTGACCGGTGACTGTGTTCAATGAATTTAGGTTCTTACTAATAATATGAATTTGATTAAAAAAAAAAAAAATGATCGGTGCTACGTTCCAAAATAAGTTCAGCTGTAAAATATGACTCATATGTAGGTTGAATAAAATTTTCAAAATACATTTAAGAGAGAGAGAGAGAGAGAGAGAGAGAGTTATTTATTGTATGCTTGGCAGAGAAGTAAAATTAAACTCAATTTTGCTAGATTGCTTAGGAAATAAGTTCTATTTGATTATGAGGGTGGAGTTGAGAACCACATTGCTTGTTATGGTCTGAGGCTGAATTGGATAAATTTACAGCACCAAATTGCGTTCCCATTTGCAATCAATCAAGATATGGTTCTTGGTGTTTTCCTTGAAAATGTAATTTTTAAAATAGCTTAAAGATTTGGCCAAAAATGGTTACTTTCACTTTAGTTGAGAAGTAGAAAAAGCCTACGTCCACACAAGACAACAATATTTATTGTGGTTTGTCAACTTTGATTTGGGCTAACGGAAGTGCATTCACACGAATATTAACAAAAAACATACAATCACTCAAGACAACAATATTTAACACGATTCGACAACCTCATGCTTACATCTAATTGACAAGATTAATTGATCAGTCTCACATTTCTTGCAGTATTAGACTTCCGTAGTGAATTTTCTATTAAAGTGAGGATTTAATAGCACAAATTGGCGGAGATAAATAATGTAAAAACTTAGTTACATCATATGTATTCTGCCATGGGACTATAGTAATATACATGTGCGGATGTGCCTTTTGACACCATTTCCATTGGTTTACTTTAGCGGCCTATACAAGTTCATCAAAATGCATGACCTATTTGCTTCAAAACTTGTCCAAGAAGTAATTATTTAAAAGGGATATCGACCTTCCCCATTTCTGGTCCAACCTCTTGTCATTGTCATAACAGGGTTGCCTAGTATACGATTAATATACCTTTATAATCCAAACAAATTATACGATTATTCCTTATTTTCTTTATAAAAATGCATAAATGGTACTCATATATATACAAATCCAAGCCAGCTATTGAACCAGCTCATCGGATTGGTTGTTGCACAATTTACTCTCAATCTGTCAGCATAATCAAGTATCGAACAAGTGGGATATATAGGCCTACGTAATACGTAAATCATAAAGTAAGCGAACCACTTATAGTTTAGACTTTAGAAGCACATACTCATAAAGAAAAAAAATAAAAAAAATAAAGACTTTAGAAGCACATAGCAATATTCCATTGAAGAGGAAGAAGAATTTATAGAGGAACACTCATCAAAATATTAGTATTTTTTTTTTTTTTTTTGATAATCATCAAAATATTAGTATTGGTCAAACAGTAACAACAAAATCAGCTCGTGTGGTCCACCTTTGTACCATCGTTATAAAAAATATAGGGTCTAGAGGTGCACTAATTAATGTACACCACTATGATTAAGACCGATTATGATTATGAAAGCACTTTTTTTTTTTTTTTTATGAAAGCAATTGGTACTTAGCTTTCATTTCCTTTTCATAAAGTAAACAATAAGTCTTGAAATACATAAATTTCATTAAAAAAATTCATAATTGCTGATATATAAATTATGAATGATGGATAATAAATTGAAATCACTCATAAGTCTAGATAAGAAATAATAACAAATCGACAACTCCACTATTGTGAAAAATGTTGCACATGTACTCATAAAGTAAAATTGGTGCATCCACATTATGATTATGAAAGAACTTTTTTTTTTTTGGTAAAAAGATTATGAAAGCAATTGGTACTTAGCTTTCATTTCCTTTCCATAAAGTAAACAATAAGTCTTGAAACACATAAATTTCATTAAAAAAAATTCATAATTGCTGATATATAAATTATAAATGATAGATAATAAATTAAAATAAGTCATAAGTCTAGATAAGAAATAATAACAAATCAACAACTCCACTATTGTGAAAAATGTTGCACATGTACTCATAAAGTAAAATTGGTGCATCCACAAACTTTCTTGAGATCAGGTTTTGGAGTTTGATGTTGCTACCCCACTTGTTGATATATCCACAGTGCCTATTAACTAGACTTCTTAACATACAGAACAAGTGTCATTGTCTTATACGTGGTGTGTTTTTTACCGATAATTTATTATTTATACTATTATTATTATTATTGAATAAAAATGACCATTAATTAAATTATCTGGATGAAAGTATGAAAATAAGTATCTATAAAATAAAATAGAAACACTTTTATTATATCCTCTTTTATCATTTCTCAGTTTTTTTTATTGATTTGATTATTAAATGTGATAACTTTAAATTACTTTACAACTATGTCAAATACTAGTAAGCTAAAAATATGGATAAAATGCAAAAACCACTCATGAGGTTTGAACTAATAACATAAACTCTTAATTAAGACTTCTAAAAAATATCCAATTTACCCTCTAAGCGCAAACAACACTTAACATCGTTCGTGCAAAAATTACAAATTTCACAATTATATTGAGGTGGTAAATTGTGATGGGTGTATAATAAAGTGATGTTGCATTGATCACAATCTGACATCTCAACAGTTATGAAATTTGTTGTTTTTGTAACATTCACAATTTGGTTTATTTAGGACCACAAAGTTTTAGAGAACAAATACATAAACAGTGTTGAATGTTTATATTCTCTCTCCTCTCTCTTATATCCTTTTGATTTGTTGCACTCAATCCTTGTTGGAGATATTTATTATTAAAATTTATTGCAGATATACTGCTGATAATAACAGTAAGGTGAGCACCTAAATATTTATTAATTTATTTCGAAGGCCACATAAAAGGAAAGGCATTTCTGTGCAACTAAAAGAGAAGACAGTACAGGTAGAGGTGCACTAGCACGTACAATAGGAACATTTTACAGATTTTTCTAACCAAAGAACCAAACCTTACGTAACAAAGTTTTCCACTTATGCTTTATTTAATTCTAAGGAACAAGGAGTACTAGCTAGCATTCTTGCTTTCATTATGATGTCAACGCATGCCCAGAACTAAAAAAAGCTTTAGCTTGTTCCAGCTTTTCAAACCATAATTTGGACGGTGTAATGGAATCTAACTCCAAAATTTTATAGCCTCTTGGTACAACTACAAACCCATAGATTCTTCTTATATTATACGTCACTAGAGAGTTGGGGAGGTCTGAAATTCAGACTTTGATTAAAGATTTCCTACATGGGTGTTTTTATCTAGGCAAGGCCAGCGCAATAGCCAGCCCATATGACTAACTTTTCGATAACAAACAAATAGAATTTGTTTTTTCCTTTATAAAAAATTAATGTTTGATTTTGAAAAAAAATGGGGATTGCTCATTGATCACTCTCTCTACCAAGAAATCCGTACTAGCGGAAACAGCCCATAGTAACTAGTAAGCTATCTAAAAATGTGTTCAATCATTAACATTTAACACCTTTTTCTATTTGTTTGATCAAAGCATTGAAGATGATAACATAAATATTTGATGAAAAGAGGTTCAAAGGTTGTTACTTTCTTGAATAAGACTTGGTAATCGCATAAAACATGTACTGTTAGCTGTCATGGCAGATGGAACCTTAATTTTTAAGACTGTCTAACAAAAATTCTCTCTCTCTATATGATGATTATAAAGAATTCAAGGATGATAATCAAAGATCAAGCATTAGGGACAGTATGATGCATGTAAGCGACCTCGTTGACATACATGATGATATTATTGCTGAAAGTCCTTGACAAATTTTGGTGGGTGGGATGTCGGGTATCATTCCTTAACTGTTTAATTGTTTAATCAAAACAAATGATTGAAAATGATTGGCATGCCTTAGCAATTAGATTTCGATTATGAAGGGCTTACAATCATCAGTTAAGACTTGATGAGAAAATCCTTAGCGCCGGATATTGTCTTGATTTTTTGACTTACAATGGTAGTTAGGACTTAGGACCATTGTTATGGTGTCATATACACCCTTCAAAGGTCCTCAATCTTTTTTTCTTTTTCTTTTTTTTTTTTTTTGGTGAGGGGGTGGTTTGGAACATAGGGAGATGAAAAGAAGAGAAAGAAAGATTAATGAAATGTACTAATTTTTAATATATTTCAATAATCTTCTTTTCTTCCTCCCTTTAATCTTCTTTCTTCTCCGTTCATCTAAACATAGGAGAACATACTAACATGCCAACAGTCATCCCTACACAAAGCACGAAAGTACATTAGCAAGGAAGTCTCTAACAACAATAGTGCAACATGAACCATTTTACAAAGTCCATTTACACGAAAAGTGGGCTACTTCACTTGCTGACCTATTGGGTCAATAGCAAGTCAGAGCTCACGAGAGCAATTACAACCCACAAATCGAGTGAGGACCCCTTTGGTCAAGAGAAAGCAACATGCTCATAACTTTGTTGAACCAAAATAAGAAATTCTGGATTTGTGATGGATGGTTATCATTATCATATGATACAATAATATGATTAGTGAGATTGGAAAACGAACTGAAGCCTAGGTAAGCTTAAAATTGAATTTATATTTATTGTCGTTTCATGTAAATTGAATTATAAAAAAGCCAAATCGATAATGAAACAAGTAGTTTTGTTGGTTGGTTAATTGGTCATATTTTACTAATGACACTTTTTTAGTTTGTATCCCTGAAGTAGCTTCCCTGTATCAAAATCAAGAAACACTGTTTCCAAAGGCTAAACAAACAATAGCACTAGTGTTAATTGTTTTTTTTTTTCTTCCCACAAAAACCTTGATTCTTCTAAGTATTTTAACATAATAAAACATAAAGTAATTTCACCTGATGGAATTAAGAATGAAATGTAAATGTTAGCATATGTAACAACTGCCTTTCAAGTTTCAACATATTAGTATCCTGAAAAGATCTTTAGAATCTTTTCTCAACATACACACAGAGAGGGAGAGAGAGTGGCGATTGTGAAAGGTAAACGGTAAACCAAACGATTAAAATAAAGATGTTGGGTTCACCAATATGTCCTTTTCTCGTTCACATTTGAAGTGTCAATGTCATTAAGAGAGGTAATTGATACTTCCTTTAAGAATTAAGACAGTACATATAGGGCATGTTACAATGCCGGATTATACGGAAAATTCTGTCACAACCTTCCCCTATTCTTTTAATACTAAAAAACAATGGCTCACATGGGCGTTGGATGCAGATCAGAAATGAGAATCATTCACCAACCCCAATACCCACTAACTCCTCAGTCCTCTTTCAGCTAACAATATACGCATATAGCCTTTAAATTATAAATATACTTATCATTAAAACAATTCTTTAAAGTTCTATATTCTTTTAATGGTTTACAAGGGAAACTAGAACTACTATGGGCATATTTTATAGAAACTCCATAACTGACAATGATGAGAAAAATATTCCACCTTAACATATATACGTATGTACTTTCTATACCCAAATCGCCAATAAATATTATTCATAAACCAACACTAAATCTCCCCAGCTTTATATATATATGTTATAAGATTGACAAAATCTCGAGTCCAAAGCCATTGGTTGTTGACATCTGTCCAATCTAGCTCGGACACATGAAGAACTACAATCCAACACCACGTAAAGAGTTCGAAAAAATATTTCTGAATGTGAACACTAGCTGGGTTGGTTTTGGTCCATAAAAATTTTAATGACCATCCACCATCATTAGAGGCCCGAACAAAAAGTATGACCTCTTGGCCTTTTACATTTGATCCCATTCAAATTTAATCTTTTGAAACAGGTTTATGATAGCAATTGTTCTTTCAATTTCTTAATTTTAAATCCTCAAATCAAAATAAAAGACTATCATGCAAACAAAAATGGATTTTCCAATGGAAAGTTCTGATTGGGTTCCTATTTGAGTATTGAAAAATCTATACTCAAATCATCCAAGTCCTTCTGCATTCACTATTCTTGATCAATCATTTGGCAAGCATGAGTCATAGATGGTTCATAAGGACGACCAATTGGGACTAGGTATCTTGTAATTATCAAACATGGAGCATCCAATAAAGATCGCACCTTATCAAGTATGCTGCTAAGTATGTACTGATAAAAGAAAATTCCATACAATGATACAATACCTTATCAAGTATGCTGCTAAGTATGTACTGATAAAAAGAAAATTCCATACAATGATACAAAAAGCTTTCAGATCGATGGAATTGATATAGTGAAATTACAAGCTTAATTAGGTGAAGAATAAATCAATAGAGACTCGTAAAAACCAACAAAATTCTATGCAATTAACTTTAGCATTAATGCTACAAAAAGCTAAAAGATTACATGATAACATAAAAATTGCCTTGCGAATCACACAAGTACGAGAGAGAGAAAGCACCTTGCACAATGAGGAACCAACAGTCTTTAAGACTCTTCACTAATTCTATGCCTCTTTGACTTCTTGATTTGATTGTCATTGTTCAAGGAATATGCTTGCTCTTGAATTACCAATTCTCCCTCACTTTCTCCTCTTTTCCTTGGACTCCTGCAAAATGTTTTACATTACTATCACAACAGAACTCTTAAAAGTTTTCAAATATTAAAGATAGATCTTTCAAGTTCTAGAACTCAAAGCTCAGTTGAAAACCTGTCAGTTAGTGAAAAATCTTCCAAATGTCTAGCCAACCAACGAATGCTTCCTGTGTTAGCTGGAACTAGAGATCCAGAAATGTGCAATATTTCTTCATCAAAACTGCAAAGATGAATCATTTGTGTAAATCATATCATCCATATATCCATGTGATTTAAATCTAACAACTTGTTTCAGAAAATTAGTTACTCTAGGACAACATGTGTTGGGTTTGTAATAAATAAGTAAACTTATATATATCAAAAGGAACACGCCACTCTAAATAAATAAATGTAATAAAAATGTCACCTCTTGACTAAAAAGCGTATCACGGCTCCAACCTTTATCACATGTCGATTATGAGATCTGCTAGCAAATTGTTCATCACCATGTTTCTAGGACAAAATAAGCCATATCATATGATTAAATCACCATTTGAGCCCTCATAGATACAATATATCGAGGAAAAGGATGTGAACTTTGAAAAGAGATGATGAAGAACAACTTACAATTCTATAATTGAATTCATCTCGAATGTCTTCATCAGATATGATAGCAGATGAAAAACCAAGAACAACGGCATGAATGGATGTTTGCGTAAGTTTCACCACCTTTCCCTCTGAAAGTGACATTATTAGAAAAACAACAAGCAATGTCAACATAAAAGCACACAAAGAACATACAGCTTAAGTTAAATGGGGCATTGCAAAACTACCTAAAAGCATATTTGGCTTCGGAGCGAAAAGTAACAACTTTGCTTTTAGCCTCACAGCAAAATAAGGATTAAATCCAGGAAGAATCTTTGCAATTTTGTCTTGAATTTGGAAGTCATAAGCTAAAACCACACCATTAAAACTTTCACTGAACCTGTAATCAACACCACAATGGCCATATAAACACATTAACAAATCCAGCTACTACATATTCAAAATTCAAATTAGTTCCAAAATTTTGGGGTCAGTTATGGATCCTCAACAAACTAGTCAGGGTCGGCCTCATGTATTATTTTCCGTCATTCTATTCTAAGTCATACATAGTGCTACACAATGGCTATCAATGTACATAACCATAATTACTACATGTATAACATAGAAATAAGGCAAAGCTATTAATATTCAAAACAAACCCATTTTAAAGAAAGCATATTTCACGATAACATACAAAGTTTGCTACTTATTTTCCCATGTTTTCTCTGCAACCAAACAAATTTCAATAACAAGTTCCTCCAAAATCACAACAAAAACAACAACATAGTAAATTTAACATTATCAAATCCTAAAAAGAAAGGAGGGACAGTACTTGAAAAGCAGAGAGCTAAGCTCACGGAGAACCGCTTGCGGAACCTTAGTACTCTTCGAAGGGTGCACGTAAACTACCAAATTGGCATCTGAAACCTTCAATCCCTCCATTGCGTGCTCCAATTACAACTATGGCTTCATTTAGCAAACACTAAAACCTCGTCGTTTAAGATTGGCGGTAAGAAATAGAAGCAACCTTTTATTACTGAAAAGCTATTTAGCAATTGATTTGATAATCAAAGTTCTGAATCGCCGTTAGCTGCAACTTGAGTTGAGCTGGGGAGAGTGGGGGTGGCGGCTAAGAAATTGAGAGGGAAAAACAATTACGAGGGAATGGGTTAGGGTTCTTCATTTTTTGGCCCATATAAATATAGCCCAACTCATATAAATACTTCTATGGCCCAAATGAGAATCAAACCTCCCTCCCCCACTTAAGTAACAAGTTTTGTTTTTTTTTTTTTAACTATTGTTTTTCATTCATAAACTTTGCATTAAATTTGGTTTTCGTCCTTAAATTTTGAAAAGTTCAGTTTGACACATGAATTTCGTCCCTGAACTTTTCTTTAAAATGACGAAATTCAAGTGTAAATTTTTTTTTTTTTCAAAGTTCAGGGACGAAAACAGTACTTTTGCTTCTTCTTTTTTTGGGTAAACTCGTGAAATTTAAATTTAGTCTTCTAGGATGTGCATAACAAGTAGATATGAAAATCATAATCGTTATCGAATAATCGAAAAAGTGTCTTAATCAAATTAATTAATAAGGGCTTCTTGTTTTTGCTGAATATTATTTTTCATTGAAAAAAAAAAAAAAAAAAACTGCAAAAGAAGGGAACTAGGTCCACCAACGTCATGACACATAAGGCAAAAAGCACAGAATAAGAAGGAGGGAATGTTACCTTTAAATTTACATAAAATAACGACAAAAATCACGGAATAGGGAAGAGAGAATGTTACCTTTAAATTTACACAAAAGAGTCCACTTATTAAAGTTATGGGCCATCAAATTGGCTTCTCTAGAAGTATGGACTGCAAACCAAGATGAGAATGAATCAAAACTATTTCTAGAACTATCAATAATATATTGTATGGTCCAATGAGAAGGGGATAAGGTACTTTGGAGAGGTTGAATTACATTAAGAGCGTCTCCATCAAAGTTTACCCATTTGAAGGCCATAGCATTTGCTTCTCATTGGTGGGAGGCACTGCTCACCAGAGGATTCCATAGATTGCTTCTTCTTTTTTTGTTAAATTATAGATTGCTTATAAAAGGCTCTCAAATAGATAGGATTTCCTTGTAATTTACACCAACGTCAAGTTTTCTTTCTTTTTTTTTTCGGTAATGGACCAACGTGTAGCTTATGGCTTCTAGAACTCGTGAAGTCTAAATTTTTCTTTTATGATGTGCATAACAAGTAAATATGAAAATCATAATCGTTTTTTGTGGTAGCAGAGCTCTATTACAAGCACGTAAGCTAAATAAATTTAATAACAAACACATTGAAGTAATTTGAGAATACTCAATAATTTGTGTCAGCTTTTTGGGATTCACAAGCTCTCTTTTAAAAAACTTTGACAAACGGTACCACGAATAAGTTTTTGAGCTTTGGGTCAATTAAATGAGGCTTAAATAAAGACATGGGGGTTGAATTTCAATGGGCTTTTTCAGCCCAATAATTTTTGTGGACTAACTTAGTAAAGGCCTAATGCAAGGTGTGGCTGGCCTTGTATTTATGACCAGATACGGGCATAAAAATACCATTTTTTGGCCTATTAAAAAGAAATGGTAAATATTATTAATTATGCTATCACAATTATATTTGTATTATAAAAAAAAAAAAAAAAAAAATCTACTTTTTTAAGAGCATTGGCAAAGAATATTGTGACTCAACTGACATTTCTTAATGTTTTAAACGGAGACATCTAACATTCAAATCTTTTTTTTTTTTCAACTATCGAAATGTAAACAAATGAGTAAAATTTAGGTATAGTTCCTTAGGTTAGGTACATTAGATTCCTCAATTGAATTCAAACACATAGTTGTATTAACTAATGAAATATAAACAATGTTTTCCTTTCAAAGAATATTTAAATTCAATGTATTTGAATTCAACTAAAAACCTAATGTATTTGACCTAAGAAACTATACATAAGTTTTACCTTTAACAAATTAAATAAATAAATAAATAGACTCCATGCAAGTAGGTAAAGTACCATTTTTACATTAATAAAAGTCAAAATGTCGTGTCTTTTATTAGAACATATATTAAGGGAAACACAAACTCTGGCCAATGACCTAATGTGAGAGAGATAAATGATCAATTGGGTTGAATTAAATTACGTGAAAAAAAAAAAAAAAAAAAAATTCGGAAAGCTTTACAGTTTTGTATGTAACGTTTGCCTTGCAGGCCCGTATGTATCAAGAGGGGAAACAAAAATATGATGTCCGGAATAATTAATTTGGTGGGTAGGTAAAAAAAAATTAAAAAAAAAAAGTCCACAGTATGCCGGATTAAGTTCCTATACAATATTTAAAAGTATTACAAATTTTTCTCTCATAAATTTTTCGCTTTTTGTTTTTTGAATTTTTTAATAATTTTTTATTAAATGATTGAGAAGTTAACTTTTAATCTCAACTACTTAATTAGTATTGGATGTAATACCAATTAAATAGTTGAATCTCAATCCATTACGCCGATTAAAAAAAATCAATCCCAATCAATTTCGAGGATTGGTCATTTTCAATGACTGATAGCTTTGTTTCGTGTAGTCTTTGTCCAAAAAAGCCAAATGCATCTAACGTTAACAAAGCTCATCAGCTCTAGTGCTGTAGTGGTAGCTCAATCACTAGAGTGAGAAGATTCGCAATAGAAAAATGACCTTTTTCCTCTTCCTTTTTTTATATTATCTAAAAGCCCTAAAAAGAGCCTCGAATCTCGGCCCACATTCACAAAGATCAAAGACAATAGAATGACTGCATGAATAAAAGTAATCATGATTAACAAAAGAGAATGTATATATATCCTACAAACTATTTTTTTTTCAAAAAGTTATGCCAAATATGAAATTAAAGTATAGTTGGTTTGACACTAGAAAACAAAATAGAGCTCTTTCTCATCAGAAGGTTCAGAAGCAAATGTCCCCTTACATCCCTACATGTTACACTGCATCTATGTTCCCCTCATACCACGCTCGTTTTTAGGTTCTTTCACTCTCAATTATCACGTCTCTGGGCTCTGGACTCTCTGGACCCCATTCCATTATACACATTTTGATTTTGTACGCATTCATTCACACTGTAAAAAGAAAAAAAAAAAAAAATTCTTGATTATTAATGCTTTTGTTTTGACCCTAATAAAAGGTTATGATCTCCATAATAATATCAATCATTTAATTGTTAATCATGTAAAGCTTCAAAGGTGACCTGACCCATTATCTTTTGAGAAAAAATTTCATGCTTCATAGGGTAGCTATGGTCAGAGTATTTAACTTTATTGACGGGCTACTTTTCACAGTTCTTTCTTTTTTCTTACTTCAAATTCTTAAATCATTGGAGATTGGGGGGGCGACTTGTTATTCAACCAAACCTTGAAGCCAGGTACACGGCATTTGAATGAGTATGATACATTTGACTACGTTTTTAATTTTCACTCTACCTTGTTGACCAATAATTATATAGTGGCAAAAATTAAAAAAGGGAAGATAATGATGAAAACTGTGCTCAATTATGCGTTCAGGATAAATTAAAAAACAAAGTTTATGTGAAAGAATAAAAGAAAGGAGAATGAATCAATAGTTAAAAATATTATTTTTAGATGAAAGAAGAAAAGGGAGGATGATGAAA
This sequence comes from Fagus sylvatica, assembly GCA_907173295.1. Taxonomy (NCBI): domain Eukaryota; kingdom Viridiplantae; phylum Streptophyta; class Magnoliopsida; order Fagales; family Fagaceae; genus Fagus; species Fagus sylvatica. Next base: position 34,622,027 of record OU015764.1, on the reverse strand, counting down.
GAGCGACAAAATTTGAATAAAATTATTATTTTTTCAGTAAAAGCCGAAATTTTATTAAAGAAACTAAGCATGAAACTGTGATCGATGATTATTATTATTATTATTGTTTAATAATTCAATATATGGGATAGGGGGATTTGAACACTAAATGTCTCTGTAAGAAACATTGACAATCTAATTAAGTTACAAAACTTTTGACAAAACTTAATTGATTATGAAATCATCCTAAATGCATTTTGCATTTTTTAACAAGTGGAGTCAAGAATTAAAGTTGCATAATTGTTCATTTAATTTTATTTCGCACACGATTTGAACTCGAGCTCATTACTAAACTAAATTACATATTTAAGTTTAGTTTATTTTCTTGTTGAATAAAGTCAAGCTTGTTCATGAGCTACTTAATTAACCTTTTTTTTCCGTATATAGTAAACATACAATTGGCTCACTTATAGGAGATTAAAAAACATATATATCTCACTTAATTTATCAACTTAGATCTCATATTTTATCGAGCCTATCTTGACTAAACATTATGACTATTTTTTTTTTTTTTTACTTTTACAAATCTATGTAATAATTAATAATTAAATTATATTAATTTGATTAATAAATAAATAATTATTTTTTTACTTATAAAATTATTACCAATCTTGTATTGTTAAAAATTATATATAATTTTTAAAAAATTGACTATTTTATTATTAATATATTACAAATAATAATTTGACATTTTAATATTTAAATCAAATATCGTAAGTGAAATATGAATGCGTCAAGTTCATTTAGAGAAGTTTGAAATGGTTTTTTTATTATTATTATTATTAACTATTTAGTTGAGCATGCATCTGACATGATGTGATACAACTTAAAAATTAAATAAATCAATTATTATTACCTTTAGGCTAAAAGTCCATTAATTTTATTTGACCCATTTAGTTATATGTCTGTAACGCACTATTTCGCAACAGGAAGCACATCAACCAAACTCAATAATGTATATAGGCAAGTAGGCAACCATAGTATCTTTATGGCTTCCGATGTAATTCACCCAGAACCACGTCACTAATTGCAGATTGACATTGTTGTCTTGTGTTGCAGTTTCTGCTCAAAATGCCTATAAGCCTATAACTATCATCAGTCAAAGGATTGATTGGAATTTCGAGAGTTCATAAAGTAATTTACTATAAAATTTATAAAATTCCAACAATCTATTAATTAATGAATAGCTTAAATTACTTATTAATAAACCAATAAGTCTAAAAATAAAACAATTTTCATAAATTTGTTCATAAATTAATTAAGTGATATTTTTCTTATATAATAAATTCGTAAAAATATCATGTTATGAGAAATTAAGAATAGACATTGTTGCATGAATAAAGGATAAAAATTAGTTACACTTCTTTAGATTCTCTAATTGAATTCAAACAAATGGTTGTATTAACCAATAAACACAAATAATTTTATTTTTTTTTTTTTAATATTTAAATTCAATGTATTTTAATTTAATTAATAATTTAATATACTTAATTTAAATAACTATATTTAAATTTTATTTAAGAATAAATTATATATATTTGACATGTGTAGAGGAGGAATGGTGTTTAGAAAACACCAATAATTTGTGGAAAGCAACAAAGCTAAGCCATGTCCCAGCAAAACAAAGAAAGTTAAGCTATGAAATCAATTGATGATACGCCTGATAAGCCAAGGCTACGGCGAACTTAATTTCCAAAGCATCGAACAGCGTGCAGCTTGAGAATCCAATTTCCCACCCCGCGTGCCTACTTAAATTCTGTGTCAGATCTGGACCGTTAGATTCTGCTCCACATCCACACAAAAGTCATAATAAATGCATGCGCGAGGCACATGATTCTCTTAAACAGATAAACACTACGTGGCATCAGGGGCATTGCCATCGCACAAGCAACCATATAAACAAGAAGTTGATGACCTTGACTTGGAAGTAGATTAAGAAGAGATATTGAAATTTCTTTTGATATACAATTAAATTGCATCACAAAAGAGGATATATGAATGCAGGGCCCACTCTTAGTTTGAATTAGCTTACCTTTTACTAGGACAAAACTTATAGAGTGTTGAAATGGATCACGATGAAGATGGTTTAATGTTTTGTTTTGATCATTTTTTTAAAGGGGAATAAATCATTTTTAATTCCTCAAATTAGGGATTTTGGAGAGAGAGGGGTTCAATTTGTATTAAAAAACAACTATTGATTCTCAACTATAATAAGGCGTGAACGACTTATACACTATAAAAGACTAATTACCTCTAATAAAGTCACTAACCCAAGCATTGGAGACCTTAGCCCGGTGTCACCAATGTGAATATTTGTATATTGTAGGTAGTATAGGTAGTAGGTACTTGATCATTGTGTCAAGTATTCTATTGTCATGTTAGTTAGTCACATAATTATTAAAAAGTATTGTTACAAACACAATATTTTTTACGATAATTGAGTTTGTAGTTTTTAATGTTAGTGTTCACTTGGATTTATCACTAACAACGTGATATTTCAATAGTAATGAATTTTATTGTGAAAATCGTTGTGGTAGTAAACTTATTGATCATTAAATCTTCAATTTAGGAAATTTTATATAAGAAATTGTAATTAAGTTTTAGTTGACAATTTTGTATCAAATGTATCCGTGCAAAATTTTATTAAATTCATCTTAAAATTAGTTTATTAAGTCATGAAAACATGAGATGACTCTATTGTCTATTCTCCATTCCGCATCAGAAATGTTACTTTCCCATTGACAAATGACAATTCATTTTCACAATTCAATGTATAAATTCTATTTCTCTTTTGTGGTATTGCATTTGTTGGAAATTCGTACTAACAAACGTTTATTTCGAGAATTTCTTTATCCTTTGTCATCCACTAGGCATTATGGTAATTAACTCGGATTAAGTCCGACAATTTCGCTACAGTTAAATAAAAGTACTATAATTCCCTAACTGGCACATGCTTACCTAATTTAGAAATTTATTGTCAAATTTTTGCTTTGGATCTTTATCACCCACTTTCAGTGTATGCAATGCATATGCCAACAAAGTTTTTGTACGCTGCCCAGTTTTGGGTGCGATTCTTAGATCACTGCCATTGAAATTTGTCGCTTTCCTTCTTACTATAGCTGGAACAGTGACAAAAGACTAAGGACAACAATGGGGTCATCTAGCTGAGCCTTATTAAATACTCACAAATGTTAGCTTCAGAGTTCTGTTATCTATTACATAGCGAAATTCACATGTAGCCATGTAGGTATGTTGTACAAAGTTCAAAATTGATGTTCTCACGTATGCATGTGTGTGGTGTATAGCTAGCAGTCCGCCATTTTATTAGCTGAGCATATATATGTGATCACAGTGTGAATATGATTTTGGATTAGCTTTCTTCAAGATATGCTTCACGATTTGTGTCAGAATATTGCAACACAACGCACATTTTAACTTCAATGTATACATAAAGTAGAAATTTAGTAAATTAATTACACGTGCAAACACTACTAGAGGAGGATACTAACGTGATGAACTTAATATAAAGACATCAATAAATACTAATAGAACGCAATATTGACTCTTATTATTATTTTTGTTATTAATTTGACTGGTGACTGTGTTCAATGAATTTAGGTTCTTACTAATAATATGAATTCGATTAAAAAAAAAAAAAAAATTGACCGGTGCTATGATCCAAAAATAGGTCAACTGTAAAATCTTAATTAGTCTTATGTAGGTTGAATAAAATTTACAAAATACATTTAAGAGAGAGAATTACTTTAGAGTAATACTTTAAGCCCAACAATTTTCATAATAGTTGACTTGATATCTTTTTATTGATTTTTATATAGACCAATCACTGACAGTACGTTATTATTTATTATTCACAACTTATCACTTCAATAATTATGTAATATTTTGTGAAAATTATCGTGTCACATGATTTATTGCAACCATCACGGTGGTAGTATAGTTAATACACCTAAATTGTTATTACTGTTGATTTAGATTAAAAAAAAAAAAAATCATAATTTTGTATTGTATCAAATTTCACAGATGTTACACTCAATAAAAGGTCGAATTCAATTGTCCTTAATTTCAAAGAGAGAAGTTTGATAGCAAACATAATACGTACCTATACTATTTATTGTCGTGAAATTAAAATGTCCAACTTGGTCAAAATCTTTACAACTCACCTCCGCTTAGAGATGGAAGCAGTGGGTCCAAAATCAAACGCACGCTTCAGCAAACAGCGAGACCATTTTGCCCTGTGGAGAAACAATGATAATGAGGTAACCTTTTAAAACGGTGTCGGCTTTGGCTTGGCAGTACATGCTTGTCTGTAAAAATGGTCCATTCCAACCGATTGATCCAAGGCCTTCTTAGATGATGCTTCTCGAAAACATAATGAGGAAAATCTTTTCAGGTGTGGATTCATGTGGCCCAGTATATATAGACATTTACCTGGCTAAATTATTGTCAAAGATATGAATTCTAATGGGGTAGCTTCATTAACTTTGTTTTTGTTTTTGGACATAATAATAGAGACTGATATTATCAGAATTCAGCATTTATTGATTTTTATTTATTTAACAATTTGTTATGCCAATCACTTTTATATTCTACATTATGGAGTATCATTTTTTTTTTCTTCTTCTTTTCATTAATAATAACTTATCACTTAACAAGCTGTTAAAAATGTTTTATTATTAGACTAAACTTGTTCAATCCCATAAAAAAAAAAATTTATTACATTAAATTGCTGTATTTGTTTTTATCTTAAAATGCACATGTTTTTTGAGTTTTTTTTTTGAAAATTAATGAAATGGTAAGATGTTAATATATATATTATTGAATTTATAATTTATGCCGTACTATACGTTTGGTCTTGGAAAATTGACATAGTTTTAATATGGTTCATGACATTTTTTTTCATGTAATTTTGGTTCTTATTTTTCATAAAATGCATTAATGTGGTCCTTTTATTATGACACTGTAATCTTTTTTGTACGAAAAATAATGACGTGTTAACATTTGCAATAAAAAATATTGATATGGAACTATTTAATTAACTATTATGTGACTTAGCATTAAAAAAGAAGAAGATATGCCATAACTCATCAAATATTTGATCATTTAAGTCATTTTCTAAAAATTTTGTGTTTTGATGTGTGTGTATTTATTTTTAATGAACTTTCAAGTTATGTTAAGTGGATAAATAGTTTCACTTCAACACTAATAAAAATCTTTCGATGTTTTACTTAACAAAAGATTACTACATCTTAGACCATTTACACCAAAGATATATGTGAGGAAAGAAAAGCCAAAATAATACTAAAATTATTATAGATTGTAAAATTCTAAAGCTGTAATATACTGAACGTGATTGATGTAACATAAATATGAAAATTAAATAATTTATTAGTATTTTATTTATTTATTTTTGTATTTTAAAATTGGACACATCCGTTTATAAAGTATATATAATTTTTTTTTATAATAATTACAACACGATTCGTACCAATTTTATTACAAAATGTCTACATTACTACATATAATAAATACAATTAGTTTCATAAAAATTAAATAAATACAATTAGTTTCATTTCAATAATATACTAAACTAATGTTAGAGATATTATAATTTTTACTAACTAAATCTTATAAATTAATATCTCATCAATCATATTATTGAAGTAACACAAATCATATATAGTTGTAACATTTTTGAATTTTTATTATTTTTATATTTCAAAAGTAAAAAAATGAAAAAAGAAAACACTATAGCATCATCACTCCTAAAAAAAGAAAAAAAAAGAAGGGCGGTAAAGCATGGAGAAATAAGAAGAGACCCAACAAAGCTACAAGTACAGATCCTCGTAATCCACGTGCTAAAATACGCCACCTTGAAATGAAAAAAAACACCAAAAGAAAAGTCTCACTCTCTTTTCAAAATGAAAATTTTCGCACTCTCTCTCATGTGCTTTTCTTGTACTGCTTTCGTGTTCTCGTAGTCTTGCTCTTGCTCTGCTTTTTTCATTAGAGTGTTAATTATTTATTGAATATATATATTTCCTGACTCTTTTTTTAAATTTCCTTTTTAGTTTATACTTTTTAAAGCTGCAACGAATCATCCTATTACAGAAAGTGTATGCAAAATACACAGCTAGCAAAGAGCTTACACACTCTTTCCCATTTTAAGTAAACAAAAGATAGAAAGAGAAGGTTTTTTTTCTTCTTTTTCGGTGTGTTTTTTTGGTTGTATTATTGATTTGAGAGAGAGAGAGAGAGAGAGAGAGAGAGAGAGGCAAAGCAGGAATCGGTGTGATTAGTGGGGGTGGGGGTGTTCATCGAAAGGTAGTTTTCTTTTGGAAGATAAAAACAAGTACTCGATTATAATACAGTGAGAGAGGGCCATTCACTCATGCTTTGGTCCGCGTGCTTTGATGCAAACTGATGGGTGTTTTTTTCTTTTTGGTTTTTGGGGTTGAGCACTTGAGCCCTCAACTTTGAAGCCCCACCTCTTTAGATTCTCATCAGTCTCTTTTTTGCAGTTTTTGTTCCTTGATTTTGGATTTTTGAGGGTCTTGTCTTTGGCTCTCTGCTTTTTTGACCCTGATTGGATTTATATGTATATGTATATACGTAGTGAAATTTTGAGACGTGGGTGAATGGTAAATTCTTATCTTTGTTAAAGGGAGAAGAAAAAAGAGGGAAGCTTTAGATGGGAAATGAGAAATTGGTTGTGGGATTTAAGTAAGGAGTATTGGGATTTGAGGTTGTTGGTGTGGGTTGCATTGAACATGTTAATGGGGCACACATGATGAGTGGTGTTGAAGAGAAAGTCAAAGGTGGAGGAGGAGGTTTCATTGGTGGAAGTGGAGGAACACACACAGCATGTCTGCTTGAGGACATGAAATTGTTGAAAGAAATGCAGGATCATTCTGGTTTGTTCCTTTCTATCAATAAAAAAAAAAAAAACCACTTTTTTCTTTGTTTTTTTTAGAAATTTTTGGCTCTTCTGCAGACACTCCATAATGCATTAATGGCTTGCTTATTTGGTGAAAGTAGTTTTTTTTTGTATGAAATTGGTTTTTGGTAAAATATTGAAAAATATTTTTACTTATTAAGGATCCATACTACTGGGATTTCAGGGGCCAGGAAGGCTATAAACTCAGAGTTATGGCACGCATGTGCTGGCCCGCTTGTTTCATTGCCTCAGCTGGGGAGTCTGGTGTACTACTTCCCTCAAGGTCACAGCGAGCAGGTTTGCATTTATTTCATTTGCTTTTGAATATTATTGACCTTTAATAAGCTACCTACTCTTTAGCTGCGAATTTCTTTTGCACTTTCTGTTTTTACATATCCACAATTTGCTTAAAAAATTCCCTTTTTATCTCCTGGAATTTCTGTCCTTTTGGGCAACCTTTGAGTTCCTGGTGCATAAACTCTTGTCTCAGGGCTTTCAATGTGACATTTTTTTGTTAATTTCCAAAAGCATTTCTCGAATATAGACAACTTCTTTAGTCCTAGAATACCTGAGGATCTATATCTCGAACCAAGTCGGAGCCAGTGATGCAGTACAAACTTTGAGTCCTTGTAATTGAGGTTGCTAGGAGAGATTATTGGATGGAATGATGGAACTTTGAGCTAGTGGGGAAAATTTTTTGCTGAGTATCTCAGCAACAGAGAGAAGATTAACTAGGAAGGTAGAAGAAAAGAAAAGGGGTCCAAAGTAAAGCCAAACAAACTTAACTTTTCAATTCATGCCATCACTACCAAAGATTACATGTTAGCAAAGCTTGGTTCCTTAGGAAGTACTCATATTGAAATGAATAACAACTAAAGCTCACATGCTAGAAGCAGCCAGCTTTCTTCCCCATTAAGTTGTTTCATGGAGAAGTAACTAGCTCCAGCTCATGTTTCAACCTAGGAAGCATGGATACGCCAAATATGCGTGCTGGATACGTATCTGATACATCAACAGCTTTAGATAATGTTTTACACATCTAAATTGTAAACCTCATGACTAGTCTGTTGTTATCTTATGCTGGTTCTACTATGCAGATTTCTTTGTAGAATTTCAATTTGAGTGATGTATGGCCTAATGAAATTTGAAATTGGTGAAATGATGTACTTATGCTATTGTATGGATTGTGTATTATCTGCATACCTTCTTTCAAGCAAATCATGTATGCATTTCCATCAATTATGTCACACCTACACCTTTTGTGGTTACTATAGAGGTGTTTGAAACTGAGCTGCAAGGCTATCTATCCCACTCAGGGATTAATCCAGGAGGCAGGTTGCTATATCATACAAAGGCATCTCCTTCGAATGATTGCACAAATTGTCAATATTAATTGTAAAGCCAGTGCAGTATAATTTAACTACTGCACTTTTTATTGGAAGAAATTTTTTTATTTAGCGTCTTATTATAAAAAGCAAGATCTCAAATATAATATATTAAGTCAGACTGTGGAGGGCGCGTTTTGGAAATGATTTTCCTGATATAATGGCAACAGCTTCTGTGTTGAATTTTGTTGTTAAATTACCGATTTAAGCATTTTAACTTGCTAAATTACCGATTTTCCCAAAAGCTTAATCTATTAGGAAAGGGTGAATTTAATCATTTAACCATTAATCTAACATAACTAATATAAGTAATGTAAATTTTGTTTCTTGGCACAGGTAGCTGCTTCCACTAAACGGACAATAACGTCGCACATTCCCAACTATCCGAATCTCCCATCTCAATTGATGTGCCAACTTCAAAATGTTACATTGCATGTAAGTGTTTGTCGGTGATTATTTTGCATTCAATCCTCTACATAGAGATATCATTGCAAAAAATATCATTAGAGCATCTATGATTTTACCTTTGCTTTACATTTTTTTACAGGCAGACAAAGAGACGGACGAAATTTATGCTCAAATGAGTCTTCAACCTGTGAACTCTGTGAGTGTAGTTTCTATTAAATAGTGCCTTGATAAAAAAAAAAGTCCAAAAAAGAAAAATAATAAAGAATAAGACTGCAAGAGTTCTTGATGTTAGATGCTGATTCCAATTATGAATTTACCTTTGGCTCAGGAAAAAGACATCTTCCCTGTACCAGACTTTGGACTCAAGCCCAGTAAACATCCAAGTGAGTTTTTCTGCAAAACTTTAACTGCAAGTGATACAAGCACACATGGTGGCTTTTCAGTACCACGCAGGGCAGCAGAAAAGCTCTTTCCCCCTTTGGTGAGACTTTGAACGTTTTTAGTTATACCTTGATATACCTTTTCATGCTATGATGGATTTGCATTTTTTTTTACATATATATTCAAATTCAAATGAATAACTATTCCAGGATTACACAATGCAACCACCAACTCAAGAACTTGTCGTCCGGGACTTGCATGATAACACCTGGACATTTCGCCACATATACCGCGGTGAGGTTGCTGATCATTATTTTGATACTATACTCTACTAGGTTTTGAATTTTAATTAGGGATTTTTTTGCTGAAAAATTAATGTCCAAGTTATTAGTAATTCAATCTTTTATGGTGCAGTATTATCCAAAATAAGTAATTCTGCACCATAAACTATTCCATTCTGAATAGTTTTTCAGTTTATATGTCCACAATGCGTTGTATTTTGTTTTCCTAAGTATATGACCTATTATTTTCTTTTATTTAGGGCAGCCGAAGCGACACCTTCTAACAACTGGATGGAGTTTGTTTGTTGGTGCCAAAAGGCTTAAAGCAGGTGATGCTGTCCTGTTTATCAGGTAAACTCTAGTGCACACTTGTAGGAATGATAACTCAACTTTGTGGTTCCAAGTCTGTCAAGTCACAGTGATATGCTAGCTTTGACCATTTAGCTCATATTTTCATGGTGTATTGAGATTAATATAATTTTTTGGAGCTCCAGATCCAAATAATAATGGAAGTCATCCTAAGCATGGTGCTATATACGTACCAATTACTTGAAGATAATAATGTAGTCAAACTAATATGGAAGCTTTACCATTTGCTTTGGCTAGTTATGTTATAGAATAAATACAAAAAAGAAAAAATAAATTTTCATAGAATGATTGTCTGTCGCTTCTGCGTGTGTGTAACTCCAACTGGTATATATGATATTCTAATTGACGGTCATCATCTGATTGTGCATTTCAATATTTTGTTACAAGGGATGAAAAGTCACAGTTAATGGTTGGTGTGAGGCGTGCAAACCGTCAGCAAACTACATTACCATCTTCAGTTCTATCTGCTGATAGCATGCACATTGGTGTCCTTGCTGCTGCAGCTCATGCTGCAGCTAACCGAAGTCCATTCACAATATTTTACAACCCAAGGTTCACTTAATATGCAATCTTTCACCTGTTTGTGGTTTCTATATTTTTTTCCCACGTTTTTCGATCTTGAATCTACTTCTTGACCTTCCCATGCTTTTGACTTAATTGTAGGGCATGTCCTTCGGAATTTGTCATCCCTTTGGCAAGATACCGTAAATCTGTCTTTGGGACACAACTCTCTGTTGGCATGAGGTTTGGGATGATGTTTGAAACAGAGGAGTCGAGTAAGCGGAGGTAATTTTCTGAATGACTAGATCCTGTTACATATTTATTTATAAGCTACACATTTTGGCTGAAAGAGTTATCATAGTGGTGAATTACTGTTTATATTTGACCATTTAGAATCTAGTGGACAATAAAAATTTAAATACATTTTTCTTTTGCATGACAAAGGTACTTTGGTGCCAGTGGTATTATCTTGGTTCATTGCTTGAATATGCAGAAAAGGGTTGACATCTTTCTTATTTTCTGCAGGTATATGGGTACAATAGTTGGTATTTGTGACTTAGATCCACTAAGGTGGCCTGGTTCCAAGTGGAGAAATCTTCAGGTGGACTAGATAATTACTGATTTAACTAAACTGTTCTTCCATATTAATGTTGCTTTGTTGTTCCTGTGAAGTAATAGAAGCCAGAAACTATTTTGTCTTGTATAATCTAGCAGTTGAACTTCATATTTCTGATAAATTAACAGGTGGAGTGGGATGAGCCAGGGTGTTGTGATAAACAGAATAGGGTTAGTCCATGGGAAGTAGAGACTCCTGAAAGTCTTTTCATTTTTCCTTCTCTGACTTCAGGTCTCAAACGCCCATTCCACCCTGGGTTTTTGGGTAAGTTTATCCTTTTTCAGTGTTTTCTGCTGTTCAAGTTTGTTAAATATCAATCTTATGGTCATTTTTATGCTACCAGGAACAGAAACTGAATGGGGAAATTTGGTTAAAAGACCCCTTATCCAGGTTCCTGATCATGGAAATGGGGCTCTGTCATACCCGATGCCTAATATACGGTCAGAACAACTGATCAAGATGCTATCGAAACGTCAACTTATTAACCATCCTGGAAACTTTTATTCTACTGTTCATCCAGAATCTGCTACTAGGGTAGATCCATTACAAGATGTGAAGGCCATGCAGGGCACAACCAACCAAAAATCTCAGCTTATGTGTTCAGAGGGTACATCTTCAATTCAGCCTCAGTCATGCCTTGACCAACCTGATGCCATGAACTCAAATTCATCATCAAAAGCAATTCTACCTAGAAAATTTAACTCTCTAGCTGAATTAGAGAATCGTACACTGGCTGGAATTAATACTGAAAAGCCAAATTTAGAACCTGAGATTTTGACAGATGAGTTAAGCCAAATGACTACAACAGGAGAGTGCAATGAGGAAAAACTGGTTGCATGCCCCGTAACTCAGAACCTTGTAAACCAGCCAACATTCATTAACCAGAACCAGGAGCCATTGCAATCGCAAACTAGTACGTGGCCTATGCAGCCACAATTGGAATCATTGATGTACCATCCCCAACAACTTGATGTCCCCCAGTATGATTGTACCAATCTAAATGGCTTACTTCCATCCCTAGACCCTGATGAATGGAAATTTTACCCCTCTTGCCAACCTCTTGGTGGAATGTTTAGATCACCTGGACCTTTATCTGTGTTTGGATTGCAAGATTCTTCAGTATTGTTTCCTGAAACAATTAATCCTGCTTTACCTTCAATGGGCCAGGAAATTTGGGATCATCAACTTAATAATTTAAGGATGTTATCCCAAGCTGACCAACTCACTTCATTGTCTCATCAAGACTCACGTAACCTTAGTTGTGTATCAAATTCAAGTGGTCTAAGAGATTTGTCAGATGAGAGCTACAACCAAAGTGGGATATATGGTTGTGCTAACATTGATGTTAATAATGGTGGAAGTACTGCGGTAGATCCTTCTGTTTCAAGCACCATTCTGGATGACCTATGTACGGTGAAGAATGCTGGATTCCAGAATCCTTCCGATTGTTTAGTTGGCAACTTCAGTTCAAGTCAGGATGTCCAATCTCAGATTACCTCAGCAAGCCTAGGAGACTCTCAGGCTTTCTCTCGGCAAGAATTACCAGACAACTCAGGAGGTACATCTTCAAGCAATGTGGATTTTGATGAAGCCAGTCTTCTGCAGAATAGCTCATGGCAGCAAGTAGTTCCACTTGTGCGAACCTATACAAAGGTATGAATTTTATTTAATTTATAAATTTTACCCCCACATATATATATATATAATATATATTTATATATATATATATATATATATATATATATATATATATATATAATCTGAATGAAGTACATCTGAAAAATGTATTTATATTCTAGACTGCCATGGGTTTCATCATTATTTTTCATGGAGAACATGATGTTGGCAAAAACTGGTGCACTGGCTGAATTGGTTTAAACTCTCATGCTTCCAAGGTTTTGACAGTGGCACATTCTTTAGATTAAACTGTCATCTGTTGAATCGTTCAATAAGACGGTTCATTGTTTCAGTTGCTTCCCTAGTTAAGTTATACTATCTCATGGATTATAACTTATAAGCTTTTTCTGTGCTTGTGCCTTGTGTGTATTCGGGATGTGCTACATTTGTGTAACCACAGGGTGATTGATTTGGTTTTTGGCTGACAGGTTCAAAAAAAAGGATCTGTTGGGAGGTCAATTGATGTCATAGGTTTTAAAAATTATGATGAACTATGTGCTGCAATTGAGTGCATGTTTGGACTTGAGGGGCTGCTCAATGACCCAAGAGGTTCAGGGTGGAAACTAGTATATGTGGATTATGAGAATGATGTTCTACTCGTTGGGGATGATCCTTGGGAGTGAGTTTTCTTTCTTCTATTTCATATTCCTCTGCTTAAAGATTCATTTTAGTTGTAACTAGTCCTATAGGATCTTTGTTTTAGACATGCATTGTATCTGTGCAGGCAATTTGTTCGTTGTGTCCGCTGTATCAAAATTTTATCACCTTCAGAAGTTCAGAAGATGAGTGAAGAGGGAATGCAGCTTCTAAACAGTGCTGCAATGCAAGGGACTAACGGCCCCATGTCAGAAGGTGGGCATGCTTGACACTAACTTAACTGCAATGATGTATGTGATTACATAAGTATGATTTGCTGCTATGTTTGGGGGGAGATCTTCAGCTTCTTGGGGCTTGAAATATTCTTGTCTTATATAATTAATATAAACCTCAACCGTTGCTACTTCTTTTACTTGCTTTCGCCTTGTAAGGGTGCAATACTGCAATGTGCTGTTTGACTCTTAATCACCTTTGTAAGAGCATTCTCAGCCCACTATCTAAATGCCCTTTTTTATGTAAAATAGAGAACACTGTTCACCAAATTGCTTAAAAAAACCTCACAACCGAACATGTTAAATAGCTGAAGGTTTTACAAATTGCTACAGTAACATGTAAAAATACAGGTTATTGTAACAACTTGTATATATTATTTTATGCTTTTTTATTCGGTCTTTCTCTCTCCTCTATTTTTTTTTCTTTCCTTTTCTCTCATTTTGCCCCGTCGCTCACTCTCTCTGCTCTGCTCTCCCAAATTCCTCACTCAATCTTTCGTAGACTCTCTTTTTCTCACTCGCATCGGCTCAGGCTCAAGCTCAGTCTCGCTCTCGCTCTCTCTCTCGGTCTCAGTCAACGGCTCTCTCTCCCGTTGGGTTGCTGGGCCATGGGTTTCGGTGGCCATGATGGATTGAGCTTGGATTTGTAGTTTTGGTATGAGATTTGTGGTTTTGGATTGAGCTCGGTGGCCGTGGGTCATCGGTTAAAGCTTTGGCGGTAGTTATGGGTTTGCCGGTATGGGTTTGTGGTGGATGAGTGGATCGGTGGTGGCTCTGTATAGTGTGTGGTGCGTGGGGGAGCCGATCTGGGTTTTGGGGGTTGCAGCGGCGTGGGTATTAGGTTGGGGTTTCTGGGTTGATGGTTGCCGTGAGTCGAGGAGGCGTGAGATTGAGAAGAGGCGTGAGAGAGGGAGACTGAGAGGAGAGAGATAAATGGTTTTTTTAAAAAAAAGTTATTTAAAAAAATTATAAGATTGTTTTAATGAGATATTTTGTAAAATAGAGATTGGGATGCGAGGTAATGGGTTTGTAAAATAGATAAAGTGCTTTTTGGAGAGCTAAAATAGAGATTTGATGCATTTTCGGCTGGCAATGCTCTAAGAACCTTGAAAAACCTGATTTTGACCCTTGCGCGTGTTCTAATTACTAGATTGATTATCACTTATATCCAAAAATCAAATAATAATTATTTAACAGCCATAATGATAAAGCGAAAATAAAGAAAAAAGCAACATAAGGATTTTGATGACGATGTGGAAAGCTTTTGAAGAACTCCTTCAAAAAATAATAAAATTTAGGTACAGTTTCTTAGGTTAAGTACATTAGGTTTTCCAATTGAATTTAAACACATGGTTGCATTAACCAATGAAACACAAACAATGTTATCTTTTCCAAAGAATATTTAAATTCAATGTATTTGAATTCAATTAAAAACCTAATGCATTTGACGTAATGAACTATACCTATGTTTTACCCTTAAAAAAAATCCATTGTAGATAGATTTGTATGTGTAACCAAGCAAAACGATACTTTGGAGAACTTTGGAATTCTCTTAAGTCAGTGAACTCATTGACAAAGTGGTGACAATTAGTGTAGTTTTAAGGAAAGACAAACTAGGCTCTCAATATAGGATCTCAAGACAAATAAACATAGAAGAATTTTCTATTTAGGCTCAAGAAGAAATTTGTTTTTTGAACAGTAGTGGGGACGCGAGTTGAACCCATGCCATGGGGATTGAAATTTAAAGGAGATGGGACTATGGGAGAGGGTGCCATTGGGCTACAAGCCCACTGGCACACTTAGATCTTTGTATAATAAGTTTCTCATCTTAAAAGTTGTGCCTCAAAGTTAATAATAACATTAACTACAACCCTCTTGAGACATGATTTGTTACACAGAAGTTACAATACTAAATTTTAACAAACCGGAAATTAGATGAGGAATCCTTCTAGTTTAACAGAACTTATGGTTAATAGTTATAAAGAGTTATTAAGGCATTGCAAAACATATGGGACAGTATGATTAAGGTGGTTTTTTTTTAAAAAATTAAAAAAGAGAACATATTGAAATTACCAGTTATAAGAGGAGGAATCCTGCAGGGCCGGAAGCATGATGGAGATGAGTGTGAAGAAATGAAGAAAACCAATTTGATGAAATCCATTCCATTTATTATAAGTGAGCGGAATTATCCTAAAATTCCAAAAGATATTAATCTATTGAAATGACACGAAGGAGATTGGTCAAGCAAATGCATCGTTTCTCAATGATACCTTTTTGAGGTCCAGAGTTCGATTTAAAGTAAGAGGATCTATCCTTGTGCGGGCCTGGGAAAAATAGAGAACCAGGCTCTGGCCCATAATCAAAAGGCCTAATAATGTTGCAAATGAGTCATGGTTGAAGATTGGAATCTTGGTTCTCGATTCTCCTAATAAACAGAAAGGAAATAGTTTACTTCCAACCCATTACGTGGCAAGTGAATAGACTATCCACATGTACTTTTAGTTACATGACATTTTTAATAAGTCATTATTTTTTAAAATATACATGTGGATAGTTTATTTATTTGCTACGTAGTGAATTGAATGGGAATTCCTCCAAACCGGGTTGGAGGTAAACCCTGGCAGTTGGATCTCACACACACGTTAAGGAAACCACGGGTCCATTTGGCATTATCATGGAAGGCAGAGATAAATTGTAGAACTTCTGCAATAAAGATCCATCGCTGCAAAGAGTTTTAACATTAAGAGCGCAACCCCTGGCATTGCCTTGACTACAGTAATAAAGTACTTTGAATAAGGTATACCCCTTTTGTAACAAAATTGATAGAGTTTTAGATGTAAGAAATGATAATAAAAACGTTTTGTATTTTTCTACTTTAATCAATTTAATTAAATCAATGACAATGTTTAAATTTTATTATTATTACTTCTCTCTCTCAAAATGGATGGGTATTGCCACTTGGGTATTCGGCCCAGTGGTAATCCCCTCCCCAAAAAGCCCTCCTTTATAAGGGTGTGGGTTCGATCCTCGGAATCTTCAAAATATACGTGTGTGTGAGTTTAGATTAGAATTTCTATCATATCTCAAAAAAAAAAAAAAATGGATGAGTATTAAATGTCATTTAGAAAAATAAGTATGAACATTTACATCAATTCACACTGAAGAGCTTTGACGCTAAATCTTGAAATTCTTGCTTAAAGCTGTTCTACTTTTTTGCTTAGGAGATCCTAGTAAAGTGTATGTAACTTCTAAAAGTGTGATAAGAATGGAAAGCGATTAAATTTGTTCAGAGTTGATGGAAACAAAATAATGTAGCAAAGAAAGGCAGTGTAAATAGTGTAATAGACTCCAATTCTCTTCACCATCCAGCAGAGAGAGAGATCAATACGAATCATATGTAGATGAAAATTGGCATAATGATTGATGGCACCACCACCAAAAAAAACAGAACAATAGCAAAAAGGTGAAGGAGTTATCTGGTCCCATTTCTACAAATTGTCAATTTTGACATCAATATGACTTGACCAATACTCAACATAACGAGTTATTTCTTGCTTTCTCCAGCATTCTCCTATTACATCCTCATAAATTCAATGCGCTCAATTATACATTTCAGTGTCAAAAATAGACAAGATGTTAATATACCTTCTTCAGTAACCAGATATTTAGGCCTCACAATTATATATAGAACTAAAATAGGACTAATGAACAGCTTGACAGGGCATGAAAAACCCATATCCAGCAAGTTTCTCAATATTTCAAAAGATCAGGCATCACCTATACCTAAGATTAACAAAGCGGAGCGATTCGTTTTCTGATTAATTTAACAGTTCACCCCAATTACACGGGATCTTTCAAGTGCGTTTGGACTTTGGATTGACTTATTTACTGAATGTGGTAGATACAATTGTACCTAAAAAGAGTGAGGCTTTAAAAAGCTATACATAAACTAAATAAGCTCCAGAAAAATACTAGACCAAACACATAATATGGATGTTCTGTGTCAGGTTCGCCAAATTTGGTGTACAGTAGTCCATGGCAATCACAAGGCGCTGTGGAAGCTGATAAGGTGACTAACATGCAATATTGATTCACTGCATAAGGCATGGGGTTCTGAATTGACAGACTATGGTTTATGCACTATCAACTCCAGGGAGTCCATAAAGCAGCCAATATTTCATTTATACAAAGATGACTAGTGGATAAACAACAAAGCACTCCAATTCCTGCTGAAAAGGAAAATTGCTGTACGACTAGTTCTAGCATTTGAAATATATTCACCACAGAAATTGTTGGTAATTACTAATTAATTCTTCAAGATCCGAATGTAAACTCAAACATTCCATAAAAATTAACAATGTAAAGTGAAAATTAAAAACCTACCACATAAAAATTGCAAAAATACACTATGATTCTTTCATTTCCTAACAATTGATTGTCCAAATAACCAAGATAGCTACAATCCCCTAAAGTACAAAATAAGAGATATAACCAAGATAGCTACTGAACATATTATGCTTCACTGCTGATTTGCAGTTGGGAAGATAAACAATTGATACACTTATTCTGCTTTTGAAGGAATATCATGAGGATTGTAAAAGCGATTAACTCACACGAATTCTGTGTGAACAAAGATCCCACAGCAAGAGATAACTTACCTCTTGCAGTTTCCTACTGAAGCTCCTGAGTATCATACTCTTACCGGCTTCTGTAAAACCGCAGATAAATAAATCTCTGATTTCCCTGATCCAGCTGAGTCCACCTTCTCCCCCACAACCCATTTCAGCTTTTTATATCCAAACCTTTCAATCAACCTTGTTAATTCCCTTTTCTTCTCCTCATTAGCACAGTAAAAATTATCCAACCAAAACAGGCCGCCAGCCCTCAAAATGCGATCCAAATCAAACATCAAGAACTCCAGTTTCTCAGGCTTTCCACCGATATCCAATCCACTCGTGGCGTGAACCAAATCGAACACACTATCATAGAAAGGGAACCTATGATCTAAACTTAAGTATAGAGGGAAAAGTCCTCTTGCAGCTATGAATTCACTAAAAGGGGCATCAATATTCAATGTGTTAGTGATCACAGTCACATTCCTCTCTGCCATTCTAGCAGCAAATGTCCCAGACCCTCCTCCAATATCAAACCCAATTCTGATCCCTCCAATTCCTAAAGCTAAAACATCATCAATAAGAAAATCATTTTTGCCTCTAGTCATAACAAACCTTTGATTCTCGTACCCATTAACCAAATCAAAACAATTAACACAATCTCTATTAATCAATTTCTTTTGGTTCAAACAATCAAAACTCTTACATCCAAGTCCAGTCCAAGTAACAATCTTATCACTAACAGGTTTCCAAAGAGAAAGAGGAAAAGGGTAAAGACCCACCTTGGGAACAGACTTGGCAAAGCACCTCCTTCTTGGCAAAGGCTCACATCCACGCAAAATCAGCTTCTGGGCAAGGCTCCAATCGTCAGGGCAAGGCCCAGAGACCTTGTAAGTCATATACTGAGACAAAAAGTCCACAGATTTCTCACATGAATGGCCCACAGAAGCCACCATTTCAGTGATCCCAGTTCTAGAATCCTTGCCTAATGGGAGCTGGTGGTGCTGGAGGAAAAGTTTGAGCTCGTTTGGAAGGTTGGGTCTTGAAAGATCGAAACTTTCATAGCCAAAAAGCTCTTTTTCCATCTTGGCCAGCTTTTTCTGTGAGACATCGATCTGTGTGGCGATGAGGGAGACTTGCTCTGATATGAGAGTGATGTTCTTGTGAGTGTGGTGAAGAAGTTGGTGGTTTTGGTGATCCTTTGGGGAGGATGTGAAAGCGTAAAGAGCAAACAGATTGGTGGTGATGACAGAGAAGAGCATCAGAATGTTGACTGCTGAAGAGCACAGAGTTGCTCTTCTGAATCTTGCTGTTCCATCCCCTATTTTCAGTGATACCGAGCCCATCTTGCTTTTGCTGCTTCTACTTCTAAGTCCAACGAGAATGTGAATGAACAAAAGAGAGAGAGAGAAAGAGGGGGTTCTGTGAGAGTGAGATCTGTGAAGTGGAGCAAGTGGAACTGTGGAAGACAAAGGACAAGAGTAGATTAATTCGTGTCATAAAGATTTTAGACTTAGAGAGTTGAGTGTACAATCTTAATGTGTGTACTGCGTAGTGTAGTGTAGTGTAGTGTAGAGCAAGTAAGACAGTAACTTTGTGGAGTCCTGGTTGTTGTCGGTTGTGCACTTGTGCTGTGTCTTGTGAGTTCGGTTGTAAAAGAGTAAAGGGCATGCCTTCATACAGTTTAATATGAATGATTAGCTTCTTCTTTCTTTTTTGGATTTTTTAGAATACAATATGGTTGAGTGTCTTGTAATTAACTCAAGTGTAATTATTATTTGGAAACTTCCGTATTATGTTTTAGGGTGGGTTTGGGCCCGTTTTCAAAGAGAAAAACTGTGTTTTCAGCTTACAATTGTATAATAGACCATTAACAACTTATAATTGTTCAAGGCAATAAAGTTGTTTAATGAGAGATTTAGATTTTATCAGAATTATTAATAATCAAAATAAAAATAAAAATAGTAATAATAAATGTTTATTTATTATTAGTAATTTGATAAAATAAAATTTAAAATAACTTATATAATATAAAATTAATAAAACTACGAATATTACATTTTTATAACAGTATTAAAAATCAATATGTAAATTATAAATAATAAAATGATATAACTTGTCAACTCAATACAAAATTATTGGGATAAGAAATAGCCTCAAGACTTTACAACATCCCAATCCAATCCCACATTAATCATCAGCAATATGATAGAAAGGGCATTTTCTGATTTCTCACGCTTTCACGAGCACAACACAGTTTCTACTAGAAAGACAAGAAATGCTTATAAATCATAGGATTGTATAATAGGACTAGATCTAGATGTTGAAAAAGTGAGATTCCTCATCCTCATGAGTGTCTGTCCACGTGTAAGCATCCAATATATGATGGGCCCAGTTTATTGAAGTTTTAGAGACTCTAGACTTTAACCTCGGTAAAGAACCTGAAAATCATATGGTCAATACCGCGTATGATGAACCCCACAGAAAAGTCAAAGCTCAAAAAAGAGATCCAACTCACACTTGCTGTTGTTTTAGCACCAAGGCCCAAGGCCCAAGGCCAAGGGTGCCAATGCCATTTATATTTGCAGCTTTCTTTGTGAATTGTGAGCATTGGACTATGGGAGGAACCACACAATTTTGAAGGCTTTAAATACACAACATGATTTGAGTCATTTGACCTCAGTGTAAACATGGTTTTGAAATTTTTGATGTTATTATTATAATCAAAAGGTGAGGAAAGGCAAAGACCCAGAAAGACTGGGAGGAGAGAAAGTTTGTTTTTGTTGAAATCATAACTTAATGATGAACGGCCACCATTTGAAAAGGTTAATAATAAATGCAATTATTTCATAATTGCAAAAACAAAAAGAAGTCTTACATTAAGGTATGTATGTGTCTTTATTTTATTATAATAGTAATAATTATTATTATTATTATTTTCCGTATGTACCCAATTTATTTAATTTTAACCCTTTTTTTTTAAGAAAAAAAAAAAAAAAAGAAGTTAAAACACACCCTAAACTTTCACCTGAAATAAAAAACACCCATTTACTTTCAATTTAAAATTTGAAGTCCTTTAACTTTAAAAAAATGTTCCAATTACTCATTTGTAAGACGCTCGTTAAAATTATTAATGGTCACATGACTTAAAAAGCCTCAACTTCAATGACCTATTAAAACTAAAATTCATCTGTCATTTGGTATAGTGGTGCCCCCTCTCCTAATTGATTATCCCTTTATAAGAACGTATGTTCAAATCCCTACAAATTCGATTAGAAATAGAATTAAAAAATTTTGCTAAAAAAAAAAAAATTGAAGAAAAAAAAATCAAAAAGGAAAAAGATAAAGCGGTGCACCAGTGAACAGTTATGCGAGATGTGAAAGCTTTTTCTTATTAGTAGTACTTCTTTTGCTTTTAAAGCTTTTTTCTTTATATTCACACAAAAAAAAAAAGAGAGAGAGATTTGTTACTGTTCCTATTTTTTCAAGTTGAACGTTCAAGCTCCTCTTTGTTTTACATGCTTTGGTATCCATTATAATCTTATTTTGATGAATAATATTTTGGATAAGGTTTAGCTACAAACTAGTTTGTAGTCCGTTTTCTACAATCCACTACGTGGCAATTTATAAGACTATCCACATGTATTATTTAAAGAAGTCACATGACTCATTAAATAAGTCATGTGACTAAAGTATATGTTGATGATCTTATTAGTTGATACGTAGTGGGTTGTAGTGAGCTCGCTACAAACTGATTTGTAATCAAACTCTGTCCTAATATTCCTATTAAATTTTATTTAATGTTAAAACTTATTTGTGAATAACAAAGCTTTTCCTCGTTCCTATATATCAGCTCATGCTCTGTGTGTGGTAATTTGGAAAAAGAAGAAAAAAGAATTTGCTTATCATTGCTTGTTTCATCTTTCCTTTCCTTATGTTGACTATTGTTAATATTCTCAACAAAAAAAAAAAAAAAAAACAGATTGTAGGTTGCACTCTTCAGCTTGGGAGGATCTGATGTTAGAAAATGATGATTCTATAATGCGGAATAAACACTTAAAAATAATCAAAAAAGCTTTGATGCCAAGGAAATAGTACCTCCAGCCATTTGTGTTCCTCACAGTATTGCTGCAGTCTCTCACTAATGTTTGGTACTTCCAAACTCTGATCACTCTCTTTAGATGGTGTAAGACTGAAGGGGATTGAGTGTTGAGTTTGGGGACCAAACTGTAGTATTTATAGCCAAAGCTTCCATTTGTGTCTATATTCAGTTTATCATGGGAAGTTCATTGAACATTCTAGAACATTTATGATATCAAGTTCATAAGGAAGTTCATTGAACATTCTAGAACATTTATGAAGTTCATTGAACATTCTAGAACATTTATGATATTAAGTTCATAAGGAAGTTCATTGAACATTCTAGAACATTTATGAAGTTCATTGAACATTCTAGAACATTTATGATATCATAGGGAAATTCATTGAACATTCGAAGTGGACCACACTTAAGAGCTCAAAAAATGAAGAGAGTTCAACATTCTCCCACTTGGTCCACACTTCTAATCGAATGTCTCATCTTAAATCCATTGATAATCTGTATTTAAGTAATAAATACATGAATCATGGCGATAGGTCCTCTAATGACGAGTATTACCTTCCATGTATTACTATGTATTTATTTCTTAATAATTTCTTAATGAATAAACCCTATGTTTATTCTTGGTCCAACACAGATGAATTTTCTCGAAATTAAATTAAGGTGCACATCAATATGAGAAAAAACATCAAAATTAATTAAGAATTTCATTAAAACAACATTGTCAATACAATGAAAAGCTACATAATGGAACCAAGTCCCATTTTTGCTACATGATCCTTGAATTTCAACGGTGGCATGCCCTTAGTCAAAGGATCAGCGATCATTAGCTCAGTGCTGACGTGCTCAATGACCACTTTCTTTTCTTTAATACGTTCCCTTATGGCTAAATACTTAATGTCGATGTGTTTACTTCGACTCCCACTTTTGTTGTTTTTAGCCATAAAAACAGCAGCTGAATTGTCGCAATATATTTTCAATGGCCTAGAGATAGAATCCATAATTCTAAGCCCAGAAATGAAACTCTTAAGCCATACACCATGTGAAGTAGCCTCAAAACAAGAGACGAACTCGGCTTCCATAGTGGAAGTGGCAATCAAAGTCTGCTTGGCACTCCTCCATGATACAGCTCCACTGGCCATCATAAAAATGTATCCTGATGTTGATTTACGTGAATCAATACAGCCAGCAAAGTCAGAATCTGAGTAGCCAATTACTTCCAGATTGTCTGTCCGTCTATACATAAGCATGTAGTCTTTGGTTCCTTGAAGGTACCTCATTACTTTCTTTGCAGCTCTCCAGTGGTCTAAACCTGGATCACTCTGATATCGTCCCAACATTCCCACAGCAAATGCAATGTCAGGTCTTGTGCAGACCTGAGCATACATTAGGCTTCCGACAGCAGAAGCATATGGAATGTTCTTCATTTGTTCCCTTTCAAGGTCGTTCTTCGGGCATTGGTTCAAATTGAACCTATCACCCTTCACTATAGGGAGCTACACTTGGTGAACAATCATTCATCCGAAATCTCTTTAAAACTTTATTAATATAGGTTTCCTGAGACAGACCCAAGATACCTTGAAATCTGTCTCTATGGATCTTAATGCCAATGACATAAGATGCCTCACCCATATCCTTCATATCGAAATTTTTAGAGAGGAATTGTTTCACCTCATGCAGCAAACCCTTATCATTGGTTGCTAGCAAAATGTCATCCACATATAAAACAAGAAAACAGATTTTACTCCCACTGACCTTCTGGTATATACATTGATCCATAATGTTTTCTACAAACCCGAATGAAGAAATTACATTATGGAATTTCAAATACCATTGGCGGGATGCTTGTTTTAAACCGTATATGGATTTCTTAAGCTTGCAAACCAAGTGCTCACCATCACTAGAGGGGAATCCTTCAGGTTGTTTCATGTAAACCTCCTCCTCTAGATCTCCATTGAGAAATGCCGTTTTCACATCCATTTGTTGCAACTCTAAGTCAAAATGGGCTACTAATGCCAAAATAATGCGCAAGGAATCTTTCTTAGATACAGGAGAGAAAGTCTCTGTGTAATCGATTCCTTCTTTCTGAGTGAATCCCTTAGCAACGAGTCTTGCCTTGTATCTCTCAATGTTGCCCAATGAGTCTTTCTTTGTCTTAAAGACCCATTTACATCCAATGGCTTTTACACCATTAGGCAACTCAACAAG
Source organism: Fagus sylvatica (assembly GCA_907173295.1). NCBI lineage: Eukaryota > Viridiplantae > Streptophyta > Magnoliopsida > Fagales > Fagaceae > Fagus > Fagus sylvatica. The sequence goes on along the minus strand of OU015764.1, from coordinate 34,597,626 downwards.
ATCCCAGACTCCGTTACTCTTCATAGAATTCATCTCTTCCTTCATGGCATTGTACCATAATTCTGATTCTTTGCAACTCATGGCTTGTGAAAAGGACTCGGGATCATTTTCGGCTCCAATGTTGTAGTCAGATTCTTGCAGATACACAACATAATCATCAGGAATTGCTGATTTCTTCGGTCTAGTAGATCTTCTTAATGTTGTACCATCATATTCCTGAGAAGTATGTGGTTCAACTCGTTGTTCAAAAGTTCTTGGCAACGCTTGAACTACTTGATCTACTGGAATGTCGTCAGCAGCTTGTGGAACTTCAATGATTGGTTGTTCAACACCAGTTTGTACTTGAGGGGTGCTGTAAACAATACCCAATCTATCACTTGAGGTGGAAGGTTGAGATTCTGAATGATCATTTTCAGAAACTATGTTCCTGGTTTGATCTCTCCCACTGATCAAGTCATTTTCAAGAAACTTTGCATTTCTTGATTCCACAATCCTAGTGCTGTGAGATGGACAATAAAATCTGTAACCTTTAGACCTTTCAGCATATCCAATGAAATACCCACTAATGGTCCTTGGGTCCAGCTTCTTCTCTTGTGGATTATAAATTCTCACTTCAGACGGGCATCCCCAAACGCGCATATGTCGCAAACTCGGTTTCCAACCTTTCCATAATTCAAATGGCGTTTTAGGAACAGCCTTGGTTGGAACTCGGTTTAATATATACACTGCCGTCTTAAGTGCTTCAGCCCACAAGGATTTAGGAAGATTGGAGCTGCTAAGCATACTCCGCACCATGTCCAATAATGTTCGGTTTCTTCTTTCTGCAACACCATTCTGGTCTGGTGAACCAGGCATGGTGTATTGGGCAACAATCCCATGCTCTTGAAGAAACTTGGCAAATGGCCCAGGTGCTTGTCCATCCTCTGTGTATCTACCATAATATTCTCCACCTCTATCTGATCTCACGATCTTAATTTGCTTACCGCATTGTTTCTCTACTTCAGCCTTAAAGATTTTAAAGGCATCTAATGCTTCGTTCTTGTTATAAAGCATGTAGAGATACATATATCGTGAGTAATCATCTATAAAAGAGATGAAGTATTTCTGACCATGTGAGTCCATGTCTGGACTACATATATCAGTGTGTATGATCTCTAATATGTCTGAACTCCTATTGGCACCTTTCTTGGACTTGTTGGTCTGCTTGCCCTTTATGCAGTCCACACAAGTCTCAAAATCAGTAAAATCCAGAGTATTAAGTACCCCTTCATTTACTAATCTTTTAATTCTTTCTATGGAGATATGACCTAATCTCCGGTGCCATAATTTAGAGGAATCCTCATTAATAACACATCGTTTAATGCCAGTGTGAACATGCATTGAATCATAAGTAGCATTGTTTTGTAAATTAATGCAGTAAAGACCATCAGACAAAGTACCATTCCCAACACAATCAGATTTATAAAATAAACTGAATGATGAACCTGAAAATGTAAAGGAATATTCAAAAGGTACAAGTCTTGAAACTGAAATCAAGTTTCTAGAAAAACTTGGAACATAAAAGGTCTTTTCTAATTTTAAAACAAAACCACTACTTAGAATTAAATAGCAAGTTCCTATAGCTTCCACATGCGAGCCCATCTTGTTTCCTGATAAGATGCTTTGCTCACTTCCCACTGGCTTCCTTAGGTTTTGCAAACCCTGCAAGGAATTCGAAATGTGGATTGTTGATCCAGAATCAATCCACCATGTGTTAATATTTACATTAACCATATTAGATTCATAACAAACAAATGAGGTTGGATTACCTTTGTCCGCAAGCCATTTCTGAAATTTGGTGCATTCCTTCTTCATGTGTCCCTTCTTTTTACAGAAGAAACACGTGGAATCTTTCTTGATATCAGTTTGGGGAGGCATTTTACCTTTCCCTTTCTGATTGGCTTGAGATTTGCCCTTTCCATGCGTTACCAGCATTGCACTTTCACCCTGTTCCATCACCAGTCTCCCTTCCTCTTGAACACACATGGTCATGAGTTCATTAATCGACCATTTATCCTTATGTGTGTTGTATGAGATTTTGAAGGGTCCATATTGGTGCGGAAGGGTGTTCAAGATGTAGTGCACTAGGAAGGACTCCGACATTTCAACCTCAAGTTTCTTCAATTGGGCCACAATATCCCTTATTTGCATGATGTGCTCGCGCACACCTCTCACACTGGTGAGCCTTAGGGATGAGAACTTCATGATTAGGGTGCTTGCTAGTGCCTTGTCTGAAGTGACAAATTGTTCATCAATGGCTTTCAGCAAGTCTTGGACCTTTTCATGCTGATCGACAGAACCACGAATACCAGCAGAAATTCTAGTCTTAATGAACATCATGCTAAGGCGATTAGATCGCTCCCATCGCTCATAAAGCGCGATGTCCGCTGCAGTGCTGGTATCAGTGGGTGCTGGTGGTTCGTCTTTCCTAATAGCATAGTCTATGTCCATCCACCCTAAATGAAGAAGAATTCTTTCCTTCCAGATCTTATAGTTATCTCCCTTAAGGTCAGGGATGTCAGAACGAATATCAGAGAAATTTGCAGGTTGTACAACTGCATAATTATAGATTACATGCTTACGTTAAAAAGAGGCCTAAATAGAATTTCATGCTTTACCAATGTAAATCATGCTTAAAAATTGAATCTAATGACATAAAAATATGCCTGTGGGCTAAAATTTTTAATTCAAGTAGATTCAATTATTCTTTATGATAGAATTTATCAAATATATTCTATCTTAGATTAAACTTTATGATAAAACTATCAAATTATTTACTAAATTCATGATTCCTGTGGGTAAGTCATGAATAACTTGATATTTTATCCTAATTAATAATACAAATATAATAAAAATTCCTGTGGGATAAAATTTATTATATTAAGTATAATTAATTACAATCAATGTCTAATATTCTTTATGTGATCCTGAATCATAATATATAATCTTATTTAATTAAAGATGCTGTGGCTATTCTTTAATTAATTAAAATTATATGGATCACTAGACATTAAATCGCATAAAGCATAAAAAATAACTATTATTGTGCATTATTCTCATAATATAAGCATAAATATTGTATAATTAAGATTATTATGCATAACATTCAATTTCATGCATTTAACTATATATATATACTCATCCAAAAATTGCATGTATTAATATAGAGCAGAAATAATTAATTCATGCAAAACTCAATATGAGCATAAATAAATTTACACAACAATTATCCAAATTGCATATAATAAAAATTATAAGCACAAAGGACGTGGGCCTAAAAACCCACTTCACAGACCAAAAGTGGAAACTAAAGCGAAATAATATAGCACAACAATTGTTTGTCTCTATTTATTCGGATATATATATATATATATATATATATATATATATATTTATATATATATATATAAATATATATATATATATATATATATATATATATATATATATATATATATATATATATCTATTTTATTTTAAACTTTTGGCAAAAACAGAGATAAACAAAGTATCACTAAAACACTAAGGCAGAGAATAAAACCTTGCTCTGATACCAACTGTTAGAAAATGATGATTCTATAATGCGGAATAAACACTTAAAAAGAATCAAAAACTTTGATGCCAAGGAAATAGTACCTCCAGCCATTTGTGTTCCTCACAGTATTGCTGCAGTCTCTCACTAATGTTTGGTACTTCCAAACTCTGATCACTCTCTTTAGATGGTGTAAGACTGAAGGGGATTGAGTGTTGAGTTTGGGGACCAAACTGTAGTATTTATAGCCAAAGCTTCCATCAAGCTTTTGTGTCTATATTCAGTTTATCATGGGAAGTTCATTGAACATTCTAGAACATTTATGATATCAAGTTCATAAGGAAGTTCATTGAACATTCTAGAACATTTATGATATCATAGAACATTTATGATATCATAGGGAAATTCATTGAACATTCGAAGTGGACCACCTTAAGAGCTCAAAAAATGAAGAGAGTTCAACATCTGAGATATACAAAATCACTTGCTAAACTAAAAATGTAAATATCTGCAAAAACACAAAGCTTGATATTCATGATTTTTATCTGACACCCAGAACCAGAAGCCCCTATACAACTAGTTTGCTTAGCAACGACAAACAATAGAGCGTAGAATATAAATGGTAGTTCATAATTTTTTTTTCTAAGGTAGTTGCAGCCAGGGCTTAATTGCTTAAATGAGAAGTCACATGGCTTACTCTCTGTTAGCAATACGAATGGGAGCCTAACAGATGCAACGATTGAGACATTTATGAAAGTTGAATAATTTAAAGTTTAAAATTGAATGTACAAGTCTTTAGGTAAAAAGTTTAGGAGTGTTTTTTATTTTTCTCTAATGGGAGGAGAAGAGATTTAAATCCTAAATGTCTTTCTTTGAAATATAAAAAGTGTCAATTGAAATATAAGATTCTTGGCTTATACTACCAATTAAGAATTTAAGATTAAATTGGTATGAATATGATACATACTAAAAAAAACCATAGAATTCTCATTTTCTTTTAAATTTTGATTACTTTATAAGAAGTAAATAGACATATGACACAATGCAGTTGGCCGTTATGACATTTTTCAACATTAGGGCATTAGCTTTTAATAGAAATTGTTAAAATGCCATTTTACCCATACTTTCAAAACAAATTTCCTATTCTATCCTCCACTTCTATACAATTTTTCTATTTTGTTTTCTACTTTTTCTTTTTTTGGCTATTTCTTTTCATTTCTAAATCTTATTTACATGGCTGAGTTGGTTGGGTATTGGGTAGGTATTTTTAGCATGGATGCCGTCAGGGGCGTAGCTAGAAATTATCAGATGGGGGGGCTAACTCAGTAAGCAGGGCAGCACTTTGGAGGGGCTAAACTTGAATTGGCATGTACCCTATTGAGAAAAATTTAAATTTTGGGGGGGCTTTTGCCCTCCCAAGGAGCAACGTAGCTCCGCCAGTGGATGCTGTCCACTTTTGCGGTGGCTAACTGAGAACTAGGACCGACCTACACGCTTTCTTTTGTGGCGTTGCTCAGAATCTATTGTTACTTCCCTTTCTCACGCTGCCAATTAATGCGTCCTCTCTCCGAAACTTATTAAAAATTTACACTATCGGCACCACTACACCATATTTGTGCATGAGTAAAACTTATGTACAGTTTCTTAAATCAAGTACATTAGGTACTTAGTTGAATTCAAATATATTGAATTTAAATATTCTTGAAAAAGATAATATTGTTTATGTTTCATTGGTTAATGCAACCATGTGTTTGAATTCAATTGAGAAATTTAATATACCTTAATTTAAGAAAGTGTACATAAGTTTTATCCATACACAAATATGGTGTGGTGCCGACAGTGTAAATTTTTAATAAGTTTCGGAGAGAGGACGCTTTAATTGTCGGTGTGAGAAAGAGAAGGGTCTTTCGTTTTGGTTTTATTACTTTATTCAATTAGGCTGTCAGGCCGCCGTTGCTTTATTAGTTAAAGCAATAAAGGTTTGAAAGTTTGAGTAGAATAAAGATGAGTTGAGTCCAATAACAAAAAATACACCCCAAATAAATAAAATGTCCGATGTAAATAAGATTTAGAAAGGAAAAAGAAAAGGGCAAAAAAGAAAAAGTTGTGGAGAAAAGTTCTATAGGATTGGAGGGGTAAAATGGAAAATTTGTATAGAGGATGAAATTTGTTTTGAAAGTGAGAATAAAATGGTATTTTAACAATTTTCGTTAGCAATTAAATAGTGTAAAGTTAGGAGAGTGATATTTTCACACCAAAATTTGAAAAAGTGTGTATGTAAATATCATTTCTCTTAACTCTTTTTTTTTTTTTTTTTTTTTGTGAACAGATTTTTCTTAACTCTTAAGTTATAAGGAAAGTGGATGTAGATTATTCAAAAAGTATGGAGGGAAGTTTATAATTAAAAACATCAGAAGTGATAAGTGACCTTACATTAAATTTAAGGAAAAAGTCACTACAATTTTCCCAATTTTTATTCGTCTTTCCGTGGGAGACTTTCGGCAAAATAAAATAACTATATAAGATGGTGATTAAGAAATAATGTAGGTTTAAATATCATTATTATATTAAAATATTATGAAGATGATGTCAACTGCGTTGGTGGCAGCAGCAGCACACCCTGTTATCTTTTATTTTATTTTATTTTAAGCACACCCTCTTGTCTTTACTGTTGTGTTGTGAAGCAATGTTGTTTTGCAATTATGCAATTCATTGCTCTATATAGTCTAAGTGTGATAAAATTGTTGTATTGATTTTTTAATGGTTATCTTTTGTTTTTGAGTTTTATTCCCGTTCCTCATGTCCTATCTTGATATACTTAACTAATTTAAGAATTTTTCATGTTTTAAGATATCTCTTGAGTTTGAATTTCGATTGAATTTGTTAGAACAGAAGCTCAAATATTATGTTGGAATGGATGCTCTGATACAATATCAAATATAAGAGTGTTAAAAAAAAATAGTTTAGAGAAAGAGAGAGAATAAATACAAAGAGATACTGTGGTTCGATCACGAAGACCTACGTTTACACATGAAAGTCTTTGATAATTACATCTTTACTATAACGCTTGACTATTACAATGAAATCCAAATATGATATATATATTAGAGAAAGCTAGTCTAACAGAATTTATTTAGCTTTTGTGGATTTTGCCGACTTGACTTAGTCAATAAGGAATCCATATACAAAGCACTTGACATGGAAGTTTCCAATGACAACGTTTTTTCTGTCCCATGTGGTCCAAAATAGCGAAACTTGGGGATTACCATAAAGGAAATGACACATGGGTTTGTTGGCTTTATACGTGGATCATAAATCGTAGACTATAAAGATTTGTGGAAACCGCCTATAGGCTGTTATTGTCTTACTAAATCGTGGACCAAAATTAATGGATAATGGATGATTCACTACCAGCTATAGTACATCCACAATTATCTTAGAAGACTCAAATCAAGTTCACACATGCATAATGATGTACTACTGCAGGTATATAGTATTTGCGCTTTGGCTTAAGTCCATTGCTTTCGAGCACTAGACAGGACACGAGAACGACATGAAGTAAATCCAATTCAATGGAAGAAAACCTTTCCAATAGTATACCATGGCGTGTGCAAACTTGCCACTATCACGTGTACCAACTACTATGCAATGCAACTTCTTAAAATTAAATACTACTATTTCAAACCAAACCAAACCAAACCAAATCCCTCTCTCTCTCTTGCGTGTAAGTAGAACCTCTTTTTCCTCAAATTCATCTGTAAAAAAAATGGAGTAATTTGTACCACATAAAATGTAAATGAATGGACAAGATTGAAGACCAAATAGGCATCAACTGATACGGAGATCCTTTTGGGCCTTTCATTTTCCTAGCTAGGACCCGTTGAGGTATCCATTGATCAATACCCAAAAATTAATTATATAAAGTTAAAAGTCTCAGAACCCAAATACGAAAAAAAGCTGATTCTCTACTTGGTTTGTAATTATTCTCTCTGCTTAGAATGAATGCAGAATGCTTACATGCGCAAGAATAGAGAATCATCTCTATTTCAGAATCATTTCAGCCTTGCACGCAAAAACCTCTCTATTTTTTTTATTTTTTTCCCATTTGAAATCTGTCTCTATTTATAATGTTTTCAAACAGTAAAACAAAAAATCAATGAAAATATGCTGACGGCAAGATTATAATCACTCTTTATATATTTATGTGTTAAATAAGTTTTATAGCAAATACGCCCAGTTGTCAATACTCACCGAAACACCTATGTATATATATATATATGAAATCTCACTCGTTCTAAAGCAACAGAGTCCTAGTCCTGTAATTTTTCCTAAAACCCACCTATAAAAACTCAAAAAACCAACCCCATATTTCACTCCCAAATGGCAAAAAAAAAGACCCAATTAATCCCACCTTGGGCAGACTTTAACCCTTTCATATTATCACATGTATTTTCATTTCTTCCCCTCCATGACCAATTGTTTGGCTCTCCTTTCGTGTGTCATTCATGGCTCTCAGCAACCCTTGACACCCTCTTCCGCAACTCCATCCTAGACCTCACCTTGATCGATGAACTCGACGATGAAATCCAACGGCTGAGATTCACTCGTCTTCTCCGACTAGCCATCAATCGGTACCCTGGTTGGGTCTCCATTCATCTTCCCAAGAAGCACATTCTTGGTTACTTTGGTATGGTTTACATAGCCGAGAAAACTCCAAATATTTCAACTGTTATTATGCCTTGTGATGTTGCTTTACATGCTTTGCCGGTTTATGTATCTTTGCCATATTGGAAATCCCTTAAGGTGTTCCGAGCACGGCTTAATCCCAATGAAGGTCTCCATGTTATATCACAACTCAATGATTTTTGCAAAAACATTGTTGAGCTTGGTTTTCATGGAAAAATAACAGAGAAGGAGGTTTCATGTACCATAGAAGGGTTTCCTAGGCTTAAGATTTTAGACATTTCTGAATCTACTTTGTGTCACAGAGCTTTGATTATGCTCTTGGATGGGAAGATGAGGTGTCTTAGGGAGTTAAACATTTTGCACTGCTCAATTGTTGGTGATGATGGAAGAGACATAAATCACCGTAAATCTCATATAGTCTCCACGAAATTCAACAGAGAAATGCAAGAAAAAGTTTCTCAGTTAAAGAGTGTCAAGGTTATACATTGCTTGGGAAACTACAGGAAAAGATCTTCCAAGAAAAAAAATCTTCTATCCCACTAATACTGTTTCATTTGATACTTTACCAATTACGATGGCCATACGTACTTAATACTGTTTCATTTTATATTCTACCAATTATTATCATATGGCCATACGTACTTGTGTCTATTTTTTCTTCCATTTTATGGTCAACTTTTTGTTTTTTTTTTGTTTTATTTATATGTACCAAATCTATTTAATCTTATAGTTCACTTATTATTATAAAATACATATTAAATTAATAATATTCTATATCAACGGTTAAGATTAGATATATATGATATCTAAACATAGAATTCTCATTTTCTATTTTATTATTTTAGAAGAAAAAATATGACATGTCACAAAAAATGAATTGATAGAGCATAAAGTAAAGTGAAATATGTGAGTTGATAGAATATAAAAGACACCATCTATGATGAGAATTTTATCTGTCTTTTGGATGGGAGTCTTTCCGCGAAATAGAACAGAATATTCAAACCTTATATGTCCTTTTTGGGTAGAGAACCATAAATGTCAGTGAGTAACAACTGTTTTAATATAATAATTATAACTAGAATATTATGAAGTTGATAACGACAGCAATGGCGGCAGCACACCATGTTACCTTTACTGTTGTTATATGAAAAGCATGTTGTTTTAGCATTTCATTGATATGCTCCATATAGAGAGTGTGATTGAATTGTAATATTAAAATTTCAATCCCTATCACACCATGTAACCTTTACTGTTGTTTTAGCATTTCATTGATATGCTCTCTATATTGAGAGTTTGATTGAATTGTTCTATTAATTTTTCAATCATTATCTTTTTGTTTTTGAGTTTTATTCCGGTTTTTCATGTTCATTATCTGGATATAACTTCTTTTTTTTTTTAATGTATAAAAACATTATCTAATGAAGTATTAGATGCACCTTAAACTTTGTCTATTGGACACTCATTAATAAAAGTCTTTATAATAACATAGATTACCCTCCCAAACTGTTTGGAGGAAAATTTATCTAACTCACAATGTGGCGAGTGGCGACTCAAACAACCACCCACACTACACAGTTTAGTTACAAATCAATTTGAATGAAATTTCCTACAAAACACCTTAACACCCATTAACTCTCTCATCTTTCACTTTTCTCTCTCCGTCAGCCACCCCCGAAACCATCTCTATCTCTTTCTCTCTCCTTCGTTCCAAGCCATCACTTCTCTCTACCTCCCCCTCCCCCCTCCACTCCCTTTCTCTCCCTCCGCCTTTCTAAAATGATGATTCATAATACTATCCACTTGTATTATTTATATAATTCATCTGACTCATTAAATATCTCATATGACTAAAATACAAATGAATAGTTGTTTGAGTCGCCACATATATATAGTGAGTTTGAAAATTTTTCCTCCAAATTGATTTGTAGGTAAAATTTATTCAAACAAGTCACATGAGTTATTAAATAAGTCATGTAACTAAAAGTACATATGAATATTGTATAAGTGCCACATAATGGGCTTGAGGAATTTCTTCCATCCATCCATGTATACTTTTTTAGTTACATTACTTATTTTATGACTAATATCTTTATGTTTGAATTTCTATTGAATTTATTTAGCTAATTCCTCTTGTAATTGTTGGTTGGATTTGCCGACTTGACTTAATCATGTAAGGAAAAGAAATCAAAAGCACTTGAAAGGTACTTTTCAATGAAACTTTTTTGTTTTTGTTTTCCTTTTGTCTCCATGTATTCCAAAGAAACAGAACTTGAGGATTTAGATAACAAAAAGTCTAGGGACACAATTTTTATGACATAATTTTAGGTGAAAAACTATTAATAATAATAATAAAAAAAAATGATGATCCACTACTCACAGTTATCACGTCACAATTGTGACAAAAGTTGTCACACAAAAAATGATAGCTTTTGCATGGTTGTTTAGACAATGACACTTCTGTTTGTTGCCCTTAAACGTGGACCAGAAATCGTAGGCTCAAGGTATTTGTGGACCCTCTCCAAAAAACAAAAAAGTATCTGTGGACCTAGCCGCATGGCTCATCAGCTGCCTTTGTCTAAAATGTGGACCATCAATTCTTATAAAAAACACATGCACATCTGACATGACAAAAGCATCATCTTCATTCTCCTCGATAGGTGAAAACAGGGGCGGCCGGGAGAGTTAGGTTGTCTAGCCCGGTCTAATTTTGATTGTCTTACTTTTTATTTATTATTTAATATTAAAAAAATAATATAAAGTCTAAATTTTTTTTATACAACAACATAATATTCAAAATCTCAAATAAATATAAAATAAATATTCACAAATACAAACATTATAGTACAATACTCACACAGATCATAATATATTCAATCAAAGTGTAAAAAAAATTCAATAAAATAAAAATAAAAAAAGCAAACAGGTCAGTGCATGTCTTCCCCAAACAAGTAAAGTGTATAAAAACAAAACACAGCCTCATCGATTCATGCATAAAAAACAATTCGAAAAAAGAAAAAGAAAAAAGAAGTCAGTGCACCACTTCCCCAAACAAGTAAAGGGTATAAAAACAAAAACAACCTCACCGATTCACGCATAAAAAAAATTTAAAAAAAAAAAAAAGTCAAGTAAAAAGCAACCATAAAAATCCATAAAAACAAAACCCATAGGCCATAGCAGTCATTAATCCATAAAATTTCAAAAGCATTTGAGAGAGAGAGAGAGAGAGAGAGAGAGAGAGAGAGAGAGAGAGAGAGAGAGAGAGAGAGAGAGAGAGAGAGAGAGAGCATACCGGATCCGGAGTCCGACCGTGACCGTGAGGGCATGAGGCGTGCCACGTGTGGTGTGACGGCGTGTGCCGCGTGCCTTGCGTCTTAGCGTCTGCGTGTGGCGTGCCTTGCGCATGGCGATGGGTCGGTGGCTGGCTGCTACTCAGCTGCTCTTCCTTGTGCCGGTGGATCGATGGTTACGGGATCTAGTGGCTGATCGTGGTTTCAAGGTGATTTGGAGGATTTTTCTAGATTGTGATTTAGGGATTTTTTTTTTGTAGAGTTGTGTTTTGCCAATAATGAGTGTTGGATTGTTTTATTTGTATTTTATTTTTGGGTTTAGTTTTGGTTAGATCTGTTGGTTTATAGCTTAGATCTGTTGGGTGTTTTGTGATTATATTTTATTTTTGCCCATTTGAATATTTTTTTTGCCCTCCCGTGTATTGGTAATTGGTTGATGAATTATGATTATTTTTTATTTTTGCTCTTGAATATTTTTTTTGCCCTCCCGTGTATTGGTAATTGGTTGATGAATTATGATTATTTTTTATTTTTACTCTTGAATATTTTTTTTGCCCTCCCGTGTATTGGTAATTGGTTTATGAGTTATGATTATTTTTTATTTTTGCCCTTGAATATTTTATTTTTGCCTTCCCGTGTATTGCTAATTAGTTTAAGAGTTATGATTATTTTTTATTTTTGTCTTTGAAATTTTTTTTTGCCCTCTAAATATTTTTTTTGCCCTTGGTTTATGATAATTTTTTATTTTTATCCTCTGAATGTTTTGTTTTTGCCCTCTACTAAAAATTTTATTTTATGAATACAATTTTTTTTTCCCCTGATGTATATGTATAAATTTTTTTTTATGTATAGTATAATATTTTTTTCCCTTTTGGTTGCCCCCGGAGAGGGGTTGCCCTAGCCCAGGGGCTTGCTGGGCTTACCCCAGGGCCGGCCCTGGGTGAAAATATCTACTAGCGTTAGAACTTGGATCGTTTCATTGTCCTTTTAAAAAAAATCCATTACTATAATTTAAACTATATAATTTTGATAATAAACAAATTAAAAAAATAGTTTTAAAATTAATTAATTAAACATAAGCTTTAAAAAGTAACCAAATAAACTTTATAATTTTAAAGCAACAAATTAAATTCAAGAGTTTAAAAATAATAATAATAACTCTAGAATGACGTTATATTTGAAGTTTAAAATAGGTGAAAGATTATTCATCATTACCATATACTTATTAAAATGTACATTTTCTAACATTAAAGTCAAAAGGAATTTAATTTCTAATCTCCTTACAAATTAGATTAGAAATAGAATTAAAATTAAAATTAAAATTTCTGGGTTAAAAAAAATCAAAAAATCAAAAGGAAAAAGATAAAGCAGTGCAACAGTGAACAGCTCTGCGAGATGTGAAAGCTTTTCTTCTTTTTTTTTTTTTATATACATGTGAAAGCTTTTCCTTATTAGTATTTTAGTAGTACTTCATTTGTCTTGAACTGTCATCGTTGCCATGCCAATGTCAATAATCTTTCATCTCTCTTATAAAGACCATTGAGTAACCGTGACTATACAGTCTAGATTCCCACAAGTATATTCAGAAAAGAAGAAGAAGACGCAAATATAAGAGAGAAAGAGATTTGTTACAGTTCCTTTTTTTTTTTTCTAGTTAAACGTCTCGAGTAAGCTCCTCTGTTTTACATGCTTTTGGTACCCATTATAATCTTATTTTGATGAATAATATTCCTATTAAATTTTATTTAATGTTGAAACTTATTTGTGATTAACAAAGCTTTTCCTCATTCCTAAATATTTGTTCGTCCCACCTATTTCAACCCAAATACAAGAGCTGAGATATAAAAAATAAAATATTATAAAATAAAATAAAAGACTTATAGAATTCTTCCATAGTTACAATGTGACATCACAAAGATTTGGGTTTAATCAGGTCCTCTCCAATGACCAAAATGTTTAAATATACCCCCAAATTAGGCCTAGATAGCACACATCATGGACTTCATCAAACGTGGGTGTGTTGAACTACCTTGATTACTGAAGAGGATCAAAATCCACCCCCTGAGAAAGAAAGAAAAAATAATAAAAATAAAAATTATTGGGGGCATTTGTCCCTTTCATCTTCATTATTCTTTTCCTCACAAAGCACTTGAATTGATGATTTTGGGTCCTCCTTCACTTGCATGGATGACATCATTGTCTCACAATCGAAGTAGCTCTCAATTTTGTCTAGTGCATCCTTAGCTGCCCTGTTCATTGCTATGTCTTTCTTTCCATACGCGGCCTTCCCAATTAAGCTGTCCCCAATATAGACTTTAGCAGTTTGGTCATTTTCCCATGAATCTGTATCAAATCTAAACTTCAATCCATTCTTCTGGCATATCTCTAGTAGTGTTACCACAGGGTTCTCTCCAAGCTTTTCCAAGGTAATGAAGGGCTCCAAAACATCCTTAAAAACCTACAAGATGATAAACAGTGTAACGGGCAGTCAAGTGAGCACATATATGAACTTATGAAGCCCAACATCAATTGCTGGATAGCAACAACAATAAAATGGTTAATAATAATAGTAGAGTAAAATTCAGGTACTCTTTTTTAATTTCAATATATTAGGTTTTTCAATTTAATTTAAACATATGAATAATAAACATTATTACATTAGATTTGTTTTAATGTAATGTATATAGTGCCACGTCAAAATTTTAAACAATACAAGAATGTGTGAGATATATTTTTATATTTATAATATTTATTTCAATATATAAAATATGGATCTTTTAAAACCAAGAGAATCTTTATCTTCACGTGGCATGTGCTCTAGAAAAAACCAACTTGGTTTACTAATTTTAAGAGAAATCAACCTCTGAACTTTCTAGTCTAAATTTATAAAAGTAGCCTTACTTTTTAGACATGTACTTTGTCAGGACGTTGATGATAATGGAGAAAATAAGAGGATTTGAAGAGGAAGTACCTTCCACACAGTTTCTATTGAATTGCTATCGATGAATACAGCCCCTATTGCGGCTTCAATAACATCAGCTAGGATCTTTGGCGCAACAATGAGGCCATGGGAATGCAAGGGATAATCCTCCATTGCTTTCTCAAATTCTTGAATCTAATAAAAGTTTACATAAAGTTAATTGAAAAATCAACATATATAAATATGCATTTCATTGACTATCAACCAGTAGATAAGTCTTGGTTTTTAAATTAATGATTTTTGAGGATATACGACTGAATTAGTAAAACATTTGTCAATAATAATTAAGAGTTTTGTAGTTTAATAATATTATTTAGTTTTTAAATAATAATGAATTTTGCCACGTAAACAAGAATTATAAGAGCAAGGTTACAAAATGACTAATTTGATAGGTTTACAAGTTTTTTAGAATTAAAAATCATATCGAGTTTTATTTTAATTCTCGAAATTTGAGACATTCTATTTTTAATTTTTAAAAAACTTTAAATGTACCAAATTAGTCTTTGCGTAACCTTATTGTTCTAACAGAGTAGTGCCACATGGCTTTGTCGAATTTTGTCACATAAGTAAGAATTATAACGACAAGATTATAGAATAACTAACTTGGTATTTTTATAATCTTTTGAGAACTAGAAAAATGATACTTCCCGATTTATTTATGAAAAAAAAAAAAAAAAACTTTTCCAAAATTTAAAGACTAAAATAGAACTTATTTCAAATTTTAGAGACCAAACATATATTTGATAATTTCATTAATAAGCCAAGAATAAAATAAGAACATCAATGCTTGACTAAGGACAAGTTAGTTTAAGTTTACATCAAATTAATATAATTTCCCATTTATGTTTTTTTTAGCCTCATCTCTGCTGTAGTCGCCATAAGGAAATGTAGACAACATTAGAAGTCTAAAAGTATGTTTGGTGAGATTAAAACCCCTTGATTGTTAGCACTATTAACCTACAAATAATGTGAAATTGTTCAGAATGACTTACTTGTTGCTCAAGCATAGGCTTCTTGTGATGTAGAAATCGGTGCAAACCACATTTGAAAGCCACACGTGCAAGTTTTTCATTATCAGTATTATCTGAACGAAGATAAGTGAGCTTCCCAGGAGAGAGTTTTGGATATAAGAAGGAATAGTTTTCTTGTCATTAACAAGTTGAGTACAGAGTCACCAACAAGCTCCAATCGTTCATAAGATACCTGTTTTTCTGAATATTTATCTGAATTGTGGAATGAAACATGAGTAAAAGCTTCCAATAATAAGCTTTTATCTTTAAACTCATATCCTAGAATCAGCTCAACTTCTTCAAGACTTGGTTCTTCTGAAACCACCTCAGACACTGTTTCCTCCAAATTCATGATTCTTGTAAATTGTAACAAGCTAATTGTTTTTTTTTAATTCTTTTATTTCATACTGCTACAGTGCTACATGAGCTTGTTTATATTAGGCAATAATAGTTTTAATACAATCAAATCATATAGATTTAGTAAATAAAACTATTTGTAACAAATCTAAAAAGCGTGAAATAGTTTTGATGATTGGTAATAGCCTTCAAGTGATTTTTAATAACTCAGATCTGCATGCGTTTGATTTATTTTTTTTTTCTTCTTCTTGTTATTGAGTAGTAACTTACTAACTTGTATACAATCCAACAAAAAGGAATTAGAGTCACGCCCACAATAAACATGCAATGTGCATGTCATTATGCGTATTTGGTGATATTAAATTTACTACAATTAATGTTATCCATGTGCTGTTGAATTCTTTCCATTGCTCACGCAGTATGTCTGTCTACTTATTCATCAAAATTTTCAGATTCTTTCTTTCTATCTTTTTGGTGAGGATTTTCCTAATAAATAATTAAATTTATTTATATAAGTCCTAATAAATAATTAATAGGATTAATGATTTAATTTCTCTGTATGATAGTTTGGATAATGGTTTAGAAAACGCATTGGATTAGATGTACAACTATCCATACATTTTAGTTGCCAATAACTTGCTCAATGGCTAGTGCTTGGATGCTAATGAAAATAAATATAAAGAAAAAGAAAATATAAATGCAAAATAGACATTTTTTATTTACAAGAGAGAAAGAGGGGAGAAAGAAAAATCAAGCTTTTGGAGATGGGACTCCAGGTATGGAAAATGCATCATCCTTTTATAGTCATAAAGGAGGAGACAAGGTGGACAAGTGTTGCTTTCTTCTTAGATAAAGACAATGTTGAGTCTTGATAAAAATAGTACCTCATGCATATAGTGTTTTATGCAAACACGCCTCGTGCATGGGCGCTTTTTAAGTCCATTGATGTGGGAAATACCAAGATGTGGGTGAAAGTAATGAAAGTAAAATGATAAAACTCCTTTAAAACCAAATTCTTCTTGGATTTGGAAAGGTATTTGGGGCACCCAAGAGTTGCTCAAAAAACGTGCTTTTTACTGAATCAATAGAGGCTCATCGGTAAATATTTGGGAAGATCTGTGGATTCCAACTGCAAGATCATTCTCCTCCGCCCTCAGAAATCCTTGCTCTTTCAACATAAATTGGGTTAGTGAACTCCTTGCCCAGGATGGAAGACAATGGGAGCTGGGAAGATCTCAAACCTGTTCACTAATGAAGAAGTAACAGAAATCCTGAAAATCCACTTACCAGTGATCCCTCGGTTGATAACTTCATTTTGACCCCAAATCCAAATGAAAAAATCTTGATTAAATCAATCTATTTGCTAGACTAGAAACTAAGATTCGAATCAAATTCAGCCAGGCACGTCTTAAATTCAATGTTCCAACTTCCAAATCCCTGAAGTAGGCTGCCCCTTAGTAGTTCAGAAATAGAAACATCAGAACATTTATTCTTTGAATGTCATGTTGCTGTTATAGCATGAGAAATTCACCATGGCCTCTCCAAATTGAGAACACAGGTTTAATGGGTAATATAGAGAGTAAAATGGGTTCTAAATAGTAAATACATCTGGGAATTCACGACGAAGAACACAAGTTCACCCTATTCACCTCTATTCTGTATGACCAGATTTGGTGGAGTAGAAACAAGAATTTTTTAAAAATGAATCCCAGCCTCAGCACGCTATCTGACAACGTGATAGACGGGTGTTTCCCTGAAATGTTCTGTGTCCCACATGCTTTAGTTAAAATGAGAAGCAGAATGCAAAATCAAAATTCTCATATTTGAGTATTCTGACTTTTGCTTTAGAAAATGAGAAATGGAAAATGCATTCTGTACAGAATACATTTCACAATTCCCGAATGCCTAACCAAACACTACGCTGTTTTTGCAAAATGCATTATGTGCCTAGAAAGGCATTCTCATTTCTCAGTAGAGATGCCAAACACAACCGTTGGCACATGAATGTCAACAGATATGTAGAAAGATACGTTCACATTTATTTCCCACTTGTACGATTTTATACCCTGAGGATCAATTTCTTTACGCAACAATCTCGAATTCTCAATGAAGAGTCGCTTAACCTTTCAAAATCTAGAATAAAGCATGACCACCATACAAGGAATCTTATTGGGGAAAAAATGCATATGCTTGAACAATTATGCCATTAGCCGCAACAAACTAACCATCTGCCATTCATAAAAGGACATCATACAGGTGTGGGGAGGCAACAAATACCCAACAGAGCATAACAAAATAAAAAAATCTTCATCTTATAAAAGAACCATAAGTGAAGCTCTCTCTCCCTGGCTCTCCCTGCCAGTAGTGCAAAATGTGACTACCAGGCCCATCAATGATGAGCCTTTGCTTCAGCTTTCTTATGTGACTTTGCCTTTGCCTGGTAACATATGGAAAAAAAAACAAATTTAATAATTCCATTGGCTGCCATCCATATAATAAACCAAGCTTGAAAAAAAAAGAAAGAGCTTGGATTTATCTCCAACATTGCAATTTTTATAATAGTATAAAAGTAAGAAAGGCTGCACATGAAAAATAAAAAATAAAAATCTTTTCAAAGACACTCATAGAATGTAAAGTAAACAAAGGCTTTTGGAAACTGAATAGGTACATAAATGAAAAGTACTAAGTGAGCTCCCAGCCTTTTGATTTAGCTTCAACCACTAAGTTTGAGAGTGCTTAGCAATTAAACGGACAAGATAGTGGCGGCTTATATAAGCATCACAAGCAAAATATGAAAAGAAAGTATGCAGTTAAGAAGTGTTTGGATAAGTCTGACAAATTACATCAAGCTGTTTATAACTCTGTGTGTGTGTGTCTGACACTGTTAGCACGACCATGAAATTTTTTCAACCTATGTTTTAGATTGTTAGTAGCCTATGGGTCACACCTTATATATAAGATCACATGCATCTCCTAAAATATCACACCGCATATATATTTCATACTTATTGAGACAATAATTGGCCCATGCATTGATTGAGTCAAAATGATTCTCTCTTTTTTCTTCTTCACTGTTATTTGCTCTCTTCAATATGAAAGGGCTTTTCATATTAGCACATCCAATTGTTATTGTTTACTCTTAGTTCTCAACCAAAGTTGCACCACACTTATAGCATGTTGAGTTTGACATTAAGAATGCAATGCAGGTTGAGTTTGACAGGAAAAACTTGGACCTGGGGAAGAAGAAGACTAAGGTAGGACCCTTCGGATCCACCCTTGGATAGTAAACCCCAGATAAATGACCTTACCCTCTAGAACCATGTATCGAGTAATCCAAGGAAAACTTCTAATAAGGGTAGTCTAAATGATGTGTTATTACACAATTATTAACAAACTACGAAGAATAAATACTTCAAAATAGCTGTTGTACCAAAACCAAATATGTATTGTGTCACATATGTTATGATACATTTCCTTTAATAAGAAATTTTTCCTTTTCATGGATACTTATGACTTATCTAGAGCTGGGAAGGATGCTTAATTACTACGGTTATCAATATAGAGATTCTTGTGCTTTGAAGACAATACAATATATTGCTCTTAAAAAGCAAATCAAGCTCCTGCAGAGACTTCAAATCACCATGCTTCCTAACTTGTTTAATTTCCCCAAGCTTCAATTCTTCTTAAAATAATTGTTCAATAAAATTGAATCATTTTGACGTAGAGCAACTCAACTTTGGTAAGGCTTATCTCGGCAGTCTAAAGTCATATAATTGAATCTTATTCACACTTGGCCTAGCCCATGAAATATACAAAAGGTACATCAGCATTAAGTACTAAAACATTTGGCAATTTTGCTAACGAGCATTAAGGAGGTCCTTAAAGTTGTTTTCAGCTCAAGTATAAAGCTGAAATTCAGAGCATTATTGAAAAAGCTCAACAAGTCATTGTTCAAGAGAACTTTAAAGCACTATTCAGTGTAATTTTCCAAACACTCAAAACGCTAAAGAGCTCTTCCGTTAAAGCTTTATATCGCTACACTAGGAATTCTTTGAAGAACATTTTAATACTATCTCTATATGAATGAATGATTCTTTCTTAGACTTTTATAACTTTGATTAATTTTCTAATGTAATTTGCTGTGAAAGATTTATTATAATCATCCATTGTATATTCTTGTCTTTCAATGAAAATTCTTATTAAAAAAAATACCCAAATATCATCAACAAAAATAAATGTGAACTACATAATTGTGATCTAGATCTAACACGAAAGAGAGTACGTATCAGAAACCTAAAACAGTATTATTTCAATGAACAAGTACCTGGAGAATCTTAAGCTTCACGCTTCCATAGACTACACCAAAAGTGAAAGCGGATACACGAGCCACCTACAAAGAAAAAGAAATCAATCACACTTCGAATATTGAAATTCAACCGAAAGTTACAAGCATTTGATAAAAATGAGTTACCAGGGCGAGAGTGCTAGTGCCAGAATAAGGGCCTGGAGGTGGCGTCATCGGTTATCGGAGAGTAAAAATGGGTGGAACTTTTCCTTGTCCAAGTGCCTAAACCCTAATCAGATTGGATTGGATTTATCCTTTTTAATCTTTTTGTGTGTGTTTTAGATCACGCAAAAGCAAGTTTGTATGGGGATCGGGTTGAAACTTGAAACTTGGAAAGCAAATGATGGTCTCATCAAGGTTCGGCCCACGAACTATCAAAACCAGAAAATTAAGCCAGCCCAATTGGAGTGCTCTGCCCATGATTATTGAACGTGGACCCCAAGAGAAGTGTGGAAATTTTTTTTTTTTTTTTTTTTGAAGTGGGGGATTTGAGCCATAATTCTGAGTTACAATGTCGACTTTGTCAATTGGAAGAGTTGGGTTGTGGGTAAGTCTCAAAGTCTCACTTTTCATATCAAAATTACTAAAATAAAAAATAAAAAGTTTATCATTTTGAATCCATATTGCATTTGTTTTTAGTGATTCAATTTTTTTTTTTTTTTTTTTTATAACTATATTAGATTTTGATTGAGAGAGTTTTCTTAAATTGTTTCCTTCAATCTTTTACCATTTGTTTCTTTATTATGTGAGCATTTAAGTTTGATAAGTTTATTTTTATTTTCTTATAAAATTTTAGATTAATGGATTTTAAATATGTAAAGAGCATGGTTTATTGTTTTGAAATGTGCTTAAAACAAGAAAAATTTCTTCCAAAAAAAAATTTGTAATTGAATCTTACTTCACAACAAGTTGGGGTAACTTGTGAATTGTGGTTTTAAATAACAATACAGTCGGTACATTAATAGATTTTTTTAAATAAAATCTAAAGCACATTTTCAAATGTAGAAAATCATTTAGAAGAAGCCTTTCTGTAGAATAAGGAAATATCAATTTATTCCTATAACCCATCTATAAATAAGAATATTTAATCAGTAATATTGACAAATTCTTGCAGTGCCCAAAGAAAAGAAATATGAGAAATCATATTCCTTGCTTCAAGTTGTGATGGTGGGTGTGATCTATTTTTGTATTATATATATGTATATATTATAGAGAGGTGTGTGAGGTGGCAAGATATCTCAACTTCTTTATGAAAATATAGTGACATTTGTTCTTCTAAGTTCTAACAGGTTTTCAGAGCAATAAAACCAAACGGTGGCGATCAGAAAAGAAAACTCACCCAATTCCACGAGAGAATTCCACAGCGAGCATGGGAGCATCAACTTCAACGGAGCAGCAAAAGGTTTCGGCCGAACAACGAGAGGTCGAAAACCAAGCAGCTTCTACGGGAGCTCTTCCTATGCTCCGCAAAGCTTTCTCCAACCTTGCAGATCCTCAAACTAATGCAATTCCTCTCAAAAACCTTCAGGTATTCAATAACCCCTATTGCCTCCAAATTTCAATTCATTTTTCTATTCCCAAAAAACCCATTTCTTTAAATTCAATTCCCTAAATTTGTGTTTGTTTTATTCTTCAATTTATGTTTTTAACATGTAAAGTCAATGTGTTACAGCAATGCTTCCACATAACTTATAAAAATTCAGACTTTGAAGCACCCAACATGCCCAATTCGTTTCCTGTGTTATTGGATAATCTAGGTTCAGCAATTGTTGATCTATTTTTTGTTACACAAAAAGAGGGAGTGAGTTGGGTTGAGTTTGTTAGAGGTTATAATAAATGTTGTGGAAGAATGTCGGCATCGATGTCAATCAATACATTGCTTAGAGTGTATGCTACAACAGTGACAAAAGCGGGTCTTCCTATAAAATTGGAGTTTGATTCTGATGAAAATGGTGATTGTAAGATATGCGGGTCGGTTTCGGCCAATGACGTGGTTATGCTTCTTTGGATGTGTTGGACTATGTGGTGGGATTTTAGAACTTGGAGAATTTCCAAAGAAAGAGGAAAAGAAAATCCTTGTCTGCCGGATGTTAGTCATATTGTATTATCGGCTGTAGTATCGTGCGCCGAAGGTGGCAGTGGTTCGAATGTGTGGGATTGTGATGTCTCAGGCTTGGAAGTTGAATTTCCTGTGGGGAAGTTTTTAACATGGGCCTTTAAGACAGTGCTGAGCCTCCCTGATTGCTTTACACAATTTGTCCATGCGAGACTCCAATACTTTCTCACTCCAAAGGTATTATATTTCGTCTTTGAGTTTGAAAATCATTGAACTTCATGATTTCATAATCACATTGTCTTGCATCTATCTGTAGTAGCATTGTGTATATGATGATTTGCATCACTATGCATCTACCTGAACAATGTGAACTTTGTAGCTAAACTAATGGGTGACAGATTCTTAAATTAGTTTCTCTAAACAGGAATTGTTTTTTCCTTTCCAAAACAGAAATGGATTCACTGTCAGGATTTTGAGTTTATTTTGTCCCTTTTGCATTTGCTAACACCGTTACGCTTTCACATATTATACAATATCGTGACCGTCACTTTCATTCTTTTTAATAATTCTATATAGCATTAATCATCTTCAACCTTAGTAAATTTAGTTGGTTGCGAGATATGAATCCAACCAAGCAGTTTTTGCAATTGGCAGTCTATTCTTATCATAAAAACTACATATTATGAGCTTTCTTCAGT
The DNA here is from genome assembly GCA_907173295.1 of Fagus sylvatica. NCBI lineage: Eukaryota > Viridiplantae > Streptophyta > Magnoliopsida > Fagales > Fagaceae > Fagus > Fagus sylvatica. The sequence continues at coordinate 34,574,636 of OU015764.1, read as the reverse complement.
ATGATTATTCTGGAAAACAATATTTCATTTGGTTTAAAGGAATCTTTGTACCTTTGGTTTATCTTTCAGGATGAATTGGCATCTTCAAGTTCATCAGTACGCAATATGCCCTCAACTAAGTTATGCAATTCTAAACTTTTAACCTGTGGAAGGGCATGGGCAATTTCCCTCACACTGAGAAGTACTATGAATGAAGAGATCTTGCGATTATGCTTTCCAAGTGATGGTGACGGAACAGATGAAAACCTTCTTTATCAGTTTGTCATCTTACCCATTGATCTTTTATTGACTGAACTATTGCCTATAATATCTTGTGCTGGTTCCTGCTTGACACTTTTGATGGTCTATAGAATTTCTTAAATACAAATGGATGTTCCATATGAGAAATAAAATTTAATTTTGAGTTGACTGTTGCCTGAGGTGTTACTTATAGTCTTCTACCATTTGGCTTCCAGATTCTGTCAAATAAGCAAAGTTCTGTCCAATTATAATTGGATTGATAGATACATGAGGATTTCTTTTGGTTTCAACCTTTATGGGACTTTGCATTTGATTTTTTGCTTATCCTAGGAATATGGGGCTGGCAACAACAAACAGCCACCAGCTTAGTTATGTTAACAACCAAATTTAAATTTAGAAACAGAGTTTTTAGCAATGGCTTCTTAAAATTGGTCAATATGTTCATGATGCCCCACATAAGCGGGGGAGCCTTGTGCACTGCGTACAACATTTATTGTTCATGATGCATAATTCAATATTATATTCATGTATTCTTCATGTTGTGGTTACAACTTTCACAGAAAATTTTCTATTATAGCAACCTTTGTATTTGGCAAATATTTAGGAATCATGTGGTTTGCAAATAATATTATTGCTTTCGTTTTTTGAACTTCTCATTCAAATGGGTGATAAAATTTAAGTAGACTAGGATATCTTACTTCATACTTTTTTAGACACAAATGCATACGTAGAATTGCTTGTTTAGCATCTATTTGCTACTACTTTGTAGGTCATCTCTTCACGGGAGAGGCTTGAACAGATTCTGGTCTAAAATTGAAGGATACAAAGGTCCATTGCTAATACTGGTTTCTGCAAGTAACGGAGATTCTCATGAGGGTAGCACCGATGTTAAGAAATGGATCATAGGTTCACTTACACAGAATGGTTTTGAAAATAGGAATATGTTCTATGGAAGCTCAGGAAGTCTATATGCTATAAGTCCAGTCTTCCAAGTGTTCTCATCTACTGGTTTGTAACATAGGTCCATTTCCTTTCTCTTTTTTTGCCAGAAAAATCATGTGTCCAGTTAAATATGTAATCATTTACAGGGAAAGAAAAGAACTTTGTGTATAGCCACGTGCATCCTACTGGTAAAATATATGAGCCACAGCGAAAGCCTGTGGGAATTGCATTTGGAGGAACTATGGGAAATGAGAGAATCTTTGTCGATGAAGATTTTGCTAAAGTTACTGTTCGCCATCACGCCACTGACAAAACTTACCAACCCGGTTCCCTCTTCCCAGATCAGGTACAATCGTAAGGTTGCAATGACTTGCTGCACTGTTTTGAAACCAATATTTCAATGGATTCAAGTGTTGGTTTTTAAGTTATTACAGATAAAAGCACTGGATCCAAACTGGTTAACTTTTGCATGTTGGTTCTCACAATTTTTTGTTTTTCATATGCCATTTACATTATTTCACCCTATGCCTGATTTACATACTGTGTTTTCCCTGCCTTTCAACTTGAATTGATGTTACAAGAAATTAGAATACTTAATGTGATTAGATTCGATATCTTATCTGATATTTTTCTTTGTTGACTGATAAGATAAGCTAAATGTATCCTATCATGCATACTATAAAGGTTATATTGGAATTTACTAAGAAATGTGGTCCCCAAAAGTATCCAATCTATGTATTGGCAAGACCATCTTATACCACTTGCAAAGCTTCATGTCACGACCCAAGGAAAGCGCTAGCTACATTTGCACTATACACCAAAAGAACTAGTCAAGTTACAATTAGGGTTCCTCGTAATCATTTATATAATCCAATTCGACCTAGTAAACACAATATCTAATCTATTTTAGGCATCACGCTTCACTTTATATTTACAAATGTGAATTAATAATGTATTCAGGGATTCCTACCTGTTGAAGCTTTGATCTCAGAAGTGGAAGTTTGGGGATTAGGTGGGAGTGCAGTTAAGCAAGTGCAGAGTTCATATAAGAAGAGAGAAGAGCTTTTCACTGACCAAAGACGAAAGGTAACCCACCTAGATCAGATTAAGGCATCTTGTATGCTTTTGAATTTGGCATTTGAAAGGTGATTGTAAATGCCATAAATCTTATGTTTGTTCACTCCTCTTGCAGGTTGACTTGAAAACATTTGCAAGTTGGGATGATTCACCTGAAAAGATGATGATGGACATGGTCTCTGATCCCAACGCAGTTCGGCGGGAAGATCGCTAAGACTGTATGGGTTTAAGCATAGTACGAATGCCATGTTTTACTTTTGGCTGCTCAGGTGTATTAGTATTTACAAGATGTAAATTAGGCAAATGATTCTCCAGTCTTTTTATGTTGCTAGGAAGTGGCTGTAAAGAAAATTTGAAGAGTAAAAATGACCAAAGCTTTGTAGGTTTGAAATATACAATCTTCTTGATACATATGTTAGGTTAATGTAGTCAACCGCTGCAATTGTGTTGTATTGTGCTTATGTCCATCGGCCTTGTACAGCTAAATAAAGGAGCTTAATAAAGACAAACAGTATTGTCTTTTTCAAAGACAATTAAATTCAATGTAACTATGTGGTTAAATTTAATTGGAAAATCTAATGTAATGCACCTAATGAATTATACCTAAGTTTTGCCCTATTATTATTGTTTTGGATGATAGATGTGAACATCTGTTATATGATTATTGGTTTTCAAGTTCTAAATTAATTTTAGAACTAAGTTTTATCGCTGGTATCTCTCATGCTCCAAATAACTAGTCGCCAAAAACAAATGCAACCATGTATTCCTTAAAAAACATTTATATGAATTCCAAATTGACTCACAATTCGGACATGGAGGTGATGATCGTTGATCGGGCCTGGACATTTGCACTCTCTCACTCACACTCCCCGCAATACGACCCTCTAGTATCACCTTTGGGGAACAGATTTATTGCAAGCCAGCCCAGAGGCCAAGTATTGGGGAGCATTCTTTATCTTGGTCAAGCATGTAAATTCAAATTGGTGCATAGGAAAAAGCAGACAAGCTTTTCTTTGTTATCTACCATAAGCATTTTTAATGAAGTAACTTGGCTTTGCTTATACCGGGCCTTATTATGCACACTACAACTCTTTCGTTTATCACTATAAGAGGATGAATCAAAGGAGCAAAGAAATTTATAAACATCCGCTGCTTTGCAGCTCAGCTCATACAGTGAGGATTCAATTAAATCATTGTGATCCACCCAATGCATCCATGGTGAAGCATAACAAACATGCTAGCAGCACAAAACAAAGAATAGTTCAACATCATGTCTACCATATGGCACTTTCTTACCAAAACGAAATGTTCAGTTACTGTGAAGTAAATCTGATCACCACCATCCATAATGATCCCAAGCTATATGTAGATCAGATAAGATACATTTACTGCTTCTTCTCTTCTGCTTTCCTCGGCTGGAAGAAAGGGCACATTCATAGCATTAGAACATATATAAATTATTAAAGATCTTGTGAGCCATAACCATAAACAGCAGCCAGTTTCATGAAATACCAAATGATAATTCTCACTTACCCACAAACACAGCATGCACGCAACAAGCAAGATAAAACAAAGGTCTATCCTATACTATCTAAAGCTATACATATGCAGCAGATACAGATCTGCCAATCAGAATTGACATACCCACCCAACAAAACGGAAAACAGAAGCAGAAATTTCCCATCTAATAGTAAGCACTTTCTGCTTATGCAAGGGATTATAGTTTAAAAACACATGCAATTTGAAGACTAAACTTCTCACATAATTCGATATTTAAAAAACATAGCACCACTTCTTTGTAGGACACTTAGATTGGATTGACATTTCAGACATGTGAGGACATGATGGTCATAAACAACAGTTTAGGACACTTTCCCAAAGAATCCATATGCAGAACTATGAGGGTATTATGCATCTTTGAGAACACAACCAATACATGGTCACTATTCTCCTAATTCTTTTTACTACCTATTATTCTCTTGCATGCAAACAAACACTTATGAAAACATAAAATCAAAAAGATACGCGTATTAACCAATTCCTTACTCCTGGATTATGGGAGTTAGCCATGTCCAACACCATATGACCGTCTCTATACCAACAATTGTTTGCAATTATATAAAAAGGAGGGTTCAACTTGGCTTTGAAGAGAACAAAGGCTAATGGTTGAATGTGAAACCCATCAGGGGTTAAGGCATGGCTCATGAGAGTCACAATTCATCATCAAGTTCTCTTACCCTTCTTTTTAGTTTGGTGCTAATGGGGGAAGGAAGTGTCTGAGTTGATATTATGAGGATTGACACGTACACACCCCACCACATGTGCAAGAGTTCTACTTACATGTGAAATTCTTTCCAAGGGTTAACCTCCATTAAAATGCTAGAATATTGAAAAGCAAGCTTCAGATTAAAGGATCAGGTTAAATTTTTCTGACAACGTGATACCTAATTTGTAAAAGTTTATCTACAAATGCTAAGTTTTAAACGAAATATCAATCCGGAAGTTGGATGCATGTAAAGGAAGCTTAAGAAAATACAACAAAAAGACAACAGCACGCAAGCCTGCAAACTACACAGCCTGTTACAGAAACGAATTCCTCACACCATTGCTGAGCATATATTTAAATTAAAATAAATTAACCGTCTCAACAGCCTCAACTCCTGAAATAGTACTACTAGAACCTATCACACAAGTCGTGACACTGCAGAATTAAGCAAGCAAGGTTCAAACACTTCTGTAGTTGTTCTTTTCTTTTCTCTTTTACTCAGAAACAATACCCATATTAAATCACTCAGTTTCTCTTCAACTTAACATACCACACATACAACAAGCTATTGTATAGATTAGAAATTACAATCTCTGAATTATTGAATCCAAGACACGTATCATACAATCAAACGCACACCCATGAAAGACTAATAAACCAACTATTACGCATCAACGAAAAAACAAGAAAATTGCTTTATCAATGGGAAATGACAAACATTGTTATACGAAACAATTAAATGTAGCCAAACAAATTAGAAATGCAACATTAATCCCTACATTGAGAAATAAAATTCATCCATACCAACTGTTCGACGAAATGCCTCAACCACAACCCATAGTACAAACCCAAAAATGAAAGACAACCCATAAATCTTTACAGCACGGAGAATACAAGTACTCACCTTGGTACCAGGCGCGAATTGGTGGATCTCTTCCTCGGGGATAAGAACGGGCCAAGCCTCGCCAGCTTCACGAAACATTTGCTCGGTCTCGAGGAACTGACCCTTATCGAGAATCATAGTCCTTATGGTCTGGGCCGGGGTGGATGTGGCGTCGTAGACCTCTTCGACTCCGTTGACGAAAGTGACGGTGATCTGTGGCGGGTGGTCGTCGGTTCGGCGTTTCACCTGGACTTGACAAGCCGGATTGGATTCTTTGGCCTTGCGAGCGTTGCACTGAGCTAAGAACTCCATGCACGAGGCTGTGCGTGGGTCCAAGGCATTGAACTCGATCCGAACTCTTGATAGGAACTTCAACATTCTTACACACAAACACACACACTCTCCCCTGCTGAAAGATGAAGGTAGTGTAGACCGGCTTTAAGCCTTTAGGTGAGTTTGGGTTTTAGGGTCCGTTTGCTGTGTCAATTTCGTGGAGAAAACTATCAATTTTTAAATGAAAACGCAATAAAAATGATGTTTGCCTTTGCCCTTTTTTTTTTAATTTATTTTTATTATTTAATTGCAATTTTAAGAAAAAATGTTTTCAAATTTAAAATAGTTTACATTTAAATCGGTTTGGATGAATCACAATTCAACCTACTATATGTCACTTAAATAGACCACCAATATTCTCCAAATCGATTTACAAATTGCAATTCATATAGTATTTTTGTTTTTAAATCGTCTGAAAATTACGTTTTTCACACACTTATATAGTGCTTTTTAAATCAAATTTAGTGGACCAAAATAAAACCAATCGAAGGTTTTATGGGTCAAAAGTGTAATTTTGTCTATAATATAATACTATTAGATTTGAATCTCTTAGGTCCATTTCATGATTATTACTTATGGCCATCAAACAGTTTTTTCGATAGGTTTAATTTGACTCAACTAACAAAGTCTCTCGTTATCGAATAAGGTTCGTGTAGAAATAGGTCAAATCTTCATTGTGTATAGAGTATAAACTACTTATTTAATTATCACTATTAGGTAAAATCCATTTTGATCAACTATTTAGCATGTTAATTTAATACCTTAATGTTTAAGATCAAGTCAATTAAATTCCAACTGCCACCATTTTTCCATTCCCTTAAAGCCTAAGGTCTTAATCAAAAAATAGGACTATATTGACTTGATTTTAAAAGATAGGATAATTTGAACTTTTAGGCAATAATTTTAAAAATCAAATTAGTAATTTATTTGGCATTTGTAGAATTCAATCTCCATTCCCTCGTTCAACCACAATTGTTTATTATTTTTTTTTATAAATGTTCTATGTTCATTATGTAACAATCCAACAATTTCTACAACTCTTCAAAGAAATTATTTTGAAAGGTATCTTCACATCCTTTTTCATCACAACAAAATTAAGAACTATTAACATTAGAATCGAATGTTTGTTTTTGCTAATTTTCTTTTAATGAAGAAACATGCATGGTTGGCTTGTTGCTCCCTGCCAAAAAAAAATGCGACAGATGAACAATAAGAGCTTGTTACAATTTGTAATGAGATGTGTTATTTCCGCACTAAATAGTGTTATTTCCACTCTATTGGGGGAAAATAACACTATTTGGTGCTGAAATATCACTTGTTGATGCAGAATAAAGCATCAATAAGTGATATAGTGCGGAAATATCATTTGTAAACTGCAAAGTTTACACCTGGTCAAAGATAATTGAATTATACAGTCAAATAATTTTGCAGAGTATCTTCAGCAAGATGCGGGGATAGCTCAGTTGGGAGAGCGTCAGACTGAAGATCTGAAGGTCGCGTGTTCGATCCACGCTCACCGCAATTAATTTTTTTGCGTTATAAATGGATGGCTTTTTGAACACCTGTAGTCAGTCCCACATCGAAAACCTTAAGAGGATACCAAAGGTTTATAAACGTAGTTGATCATTTAACAGTTACCACGGATCACGAGACGATGTGAAGGGGCCATTGACTAAAATCAGGCCCAGGAAAGTCCCCGGGCCGCTTTCTGCAGAGATGCACAGCCTCGGAAACGAGGGTAACTTCCAGGCCTGGGAATTCAGTTGCCTTAGTGCGACGGGCTGAGACAAGTGTGGATCCTTAGAATTCCCGCCGAAGTAAATTGGCTGATGAAACACAGTTATTCACATGGTCCATTGGACTAACTGAACGGGGCTTACGCTCTCGTGGTCCATCTTTTTTTTAATTTGACTCTTTGCATTCGCCCTATAATGATAAAAAATATTAGTTTAAATCATTTGACAACTCTATGATAATTCTTCTTTTGCTAATCTACTATAAGGATACTAGATACTACTCTATTAGAACCTTATAATATATGATTCTAACAGCGAATAGGATCCTTCACCTTTATCAATTGACGTCTTTCCGCATTGTTTGGGCGGAGTTAAGTAAAGACTGGCTACCTACAAAGTATATGATAATCCAGCACAACGTCTACGTTCAGTTTAATGTAACATGAAGAAAAATTGCTTTCGCATTAACTACTATCCGCGATTGATTGTCACATCAAAGCTCTCACCAGAAATCAAATCTTAATGTTCCACGCAAGAAAGAGTAAAACGTAAAAAGTTAAAACAATTTGTTGATAAAACCAACACAAAAAAGAGAGCTAAAATATTGAGCTGCATAGGCCCCATCTGGAAAATGTACATTCAGGAGTGAGACTAACTGCTGATCTCCCTATCCACTTTCATTCTCTTTGCATTTTGCATCTCTGGCACACTACTACTACTACTACCTCGCTGCTGGATTGATGCATCATGCTGATATGAACAGTTCGCTCCATGACGACATCCCCTTGAACTATTGAAGTATATGCAAGGCTTCATTATTTTGGGTCTCAAATCTCTTGATTTGTTGTTATTTACTAATTCCTGGTTTGCACTTGACTGGTGACTCTGTCGATTACCATATTGTGTAAGGGTCTCTTGTCTTTCTCCTCCATGTTGTTGAATCAAGCTCTTGTAATAGTTGATGTCCTTTGTTGGAGGACCTCCAATGGAGGCTGGAGAGGAAACTGGAACGACTGTATGTGGAGGAAGTCGTGGATTAGGAGGTCCCATTCCAACCCCATTTGGCTGATGGTAGAAAGGTCCGCCTGATACAGAAGCTGATGAGGGTGTACTGGATACTGTCCTGTCAATGTAACCAGGAGGTTGATCTAATGAAGCCACTGGAGGTGACCTTGGCTTCAGTACCTCTGTTGTGTTCGTGGCTGTTCCATAATCTGTAACCAATTTCTCAATCATTTTTGGGTTGCTTAGCAGTTTAATGAGCAATTCCTGGTCAATCAAGTTTCCATGCTCATTGCTCTTCATGATTGCATTGAAGGCGGCAGATGCAGCTGCTGCAACATCAGGTTCTGCACCACCAGCCATTCCAGCAGCTGGCTTCTGGGTAGCAGGGTTTGTAATGGTAGGTAAACTACATTGGGATGGAGATGGAATTCCAGAAGCCAATATTAGTGGCTGTTGGCTTACAGGAAGACTAAATGGTGTTGTGGAAACAGATGATGAATCTACTGCCGCATCTTCATCTTCAACAGGAGTAATCGGTATCAAAGGAGCTTGCCCGTCATTGTGACTCAAGTCTACTGCATCCACTGAAACAGAGGGGCTGTATGGAAACAAGAAAAGCAGTTAAGTTCAAGGAAGAGTATTTTGAACCCAAGAGAAAAGGCTTTCCAATGCAAGAAAAGTATCATACTTTGGAGGAATGGCAGAGGGACGTGGATAAACAGCTTCAAGTACTCTCATCTCCCTCTGATTTTGAACCTCGCTATCTTTGCTTTCTTCCCCAGCAACCACTTGCCAAGCGACATTCAGCACAAACTGTTGAAATTAAATATAAAAAACAAAACAAAAAATAAGGAATTATAAAAGCAAAGTAATGTCTTAAAAGTGAAGCTTTTATTAAGGATTTTTCAGTGGCTTATTTTAGTTTTAAATAAAAGGAAAATTATCAAAATAAAAACTTCCCAAACTCTCTAATTTACCTGAGGAGGACATCTCCATTTGATTATAGGAATTTGGGACAACTTAATCTGCCAATGGTTAGCAGGATAAGCTCCTTCAAAGCCAGGAGGCAGATTATCATCAGACCCTGAACCAGTTGAATGCAGTAGCAAAGATGTCTTTGGTTGGAGGTGATCTTGACCACCCAACCCAACTTGTGCAGGCGATTCCTCAGATAGGAACAGCTTAACCTGTTTATGGGAGAATATCATTACAAATAGGATAATACTACTAAACCAATAGTATCATTGAATGCATAATCCTTATTAAATTTTACTAAATCTGTCAAGCAACTAAAGCTTTGGTACACAGTGAAATAGCAGTGCAGACATACTTCAGTAAAGAAAATTCAGAAGCACTTTTTCCCTAAGCTTGTTTCAAATTTATATCTGACTTGAAATTTAAAGTCAAAGAATATATACAAGCAAAACAAAAACAAAAACAAAAATCAAGGACAACCTAGAGGGAAAAAGAAGAAGAAGATTTCAAAGCAACTCTGCCAAAAACCAAATATGCATACTATGACTTCACTTCATCGCACCCATTTAATTATGTGCATCTTGACCCTGTCTAACACAGATCACTCCGACGACTATTGCATATCTCAATTCCAATACGTTTCACTTAAAACCATTCATGATTGGGTGGGGTGGGGTGAGGGGGGGGGTTCTCTATATGGACTAATATAGCACGCCAATTGCTATCCATAGCAGCTACGACCTACTTGTTTTGGACCAAATCTTCGACATTGACCCCATGAACATAGCCCTAAAGGAGGAAAAATCAGAACAATAACCTCCTCATAAACAAGACAAAGATTCAGATGTCAACAGTAACTGGGCAATGCACGTTTTTCAGGATAATACTGCTTGACTGGACATTTCAGGGATCAGCTTGATCCCACGCACTCCAGGGAACTGTAGGCAATCTTTATACTCTCAACCTCCAGGGAATTGATTGATAAACAATCTATTAAATCCCCATAGTTTCTGGAGGAGACATTTCAGTGTCTAAATTGCCACAAGTAAGTTTCAGTCCCTTTGCCACTGGACAAACAAACGACCAAATATCCGAACTCTCTCCACCATTGGTTCAAATTTTACATTCGGCAAGCATAGGAGCTAAACCAAACCAAACCAACATCAAAATCCTCTCCTCCTCAACAAATATAAAAAGAAAATTTATATGACCATTGGGTCAATTCCCCTGGATTAACAAGGAAGGAAATGTATACTATCATTTGGTCATTTCCATCAGGCAAACAAGATTGGATGTTTTCATGAATCCTAGACATGCTGAGACAGGATTCGCTTAAATATACTAGTGACCATTAAGTTTGGGGCTCTTTCTGCAACATTGGCATTGCCATCAATATTTTGGCAAAAAATTTCTAATTGGCAAGGGCTCATCCTCTTTAGCAACTGAATCTGATGCCAGAGCTGTTTAAAAAGCCTCTGATCTGACTCTGTACTTCTGGATCCCCATGCCGGACTTACTAGCATTGTGGACAACTACTGATATCCAGTCAAGATTAAGGATGCATCGTGGGTCAGACACTCCGTAAAGGCACATTCATCTAAATGATTGTCCAACCAAGGACTTCAGTCACCTTTCAGTCTGGTTCTTTTGCATGCCGTAGCAGTGAGTCTGTAGAAATTATCATAGTGATTATTGGCCATCCCATGTTGGAAGCGACTGAAGTCTTGGACTAAGCCTCCTTTTCAAAAGAAAGAAAAAGACAACTTTAGAAGGGAAAAATAAGAAAGCACTGCTAAGTTGCACCACTCCATACTAACGCATCAGCATGGACACATTAAAACTTTTGCAGCAATATAGAACTAAAGGAATAATAGATCCACTGATTCTTCAACCTATAACACAGAAGCATATTCTATAAATTGTCTTCTTCTTTTTTAAAAAAAAGAAATGAATGTAGAGCTGCAAATAAGGAAAACTATCATAAATACATCACTTACACAGAGACTCTCAAAAGCACTTTATAGGAGTAAATCTCATCATGGGACAGTTAACCATCACGGGACAGTTAAGTTAACCATCTACAAATACAACTACATATGGAAAATTGCCTAGCAAGTAGTTGACAAGTAGCCCCGCCGTTTGATGCATGTCCAATGAAAAAAGAAGTTGACAAAAAGATATGACTATGGGATAATCACCCACATGGAAACTAAATCTTAGGTTCTTTGTCAAAAGATCAAATGACACCAACACCTCAAACAATAGGTGTCCACTAAAGAACATGGGTATTCAAGACCAAAGGATAACAGTCAGCAAAGCAACTGCCATTACTAGGTACCTCAACCAATTGAAACTAGATGTTTTGTAATCCTATCACCTATTAGGCATATAGGTTGCATTTCAAAATACTAATGCAACCACAATTCCACAAAAACACAGTGAGTAATCCAAAATAAATACACACAAACAAAGTGATGTTCAGCTTATAAACACTTTTAATGAGTGTGAGACATTTACATAACAGGCCATATGTAAGGTTGCATGCAACCAACACAAAGTATTTTTTTTATATATATATTTTAAGTGGGGGAGGGGAGGATTCAACTGGACGTCTCCGTTGGAAACACCAGAAAATGCCATTTGACCTAAAGGCCATTGCAACACACAAAATATATGGGAAAGAGTGCACTAATACAGATCATTTGAATGTAAACAAACAACCTTCCAGTGGAAGTTTTTTCTGAAAACCCTAGTAATTGATCTAGAAAGAAATGATGCAATTTTATAAATACATTTTCTGCCACTAAGCTCTACCTAAAGTGATAGCAGATGACCATATCTAGTATAGCATATTCAACTTATCTTAAAGAACAAAAAACTCCCCCAATCATAACTTAGCATAGCAGATGACCATATCATTTCATACATTTAACTCCTCTAGTTCTCACTTGATCCTCTAGGACCTTTGCATCGATTTCTTATTTTATTTTATGTCATCCAATATGGCCACTTATCCATCCAACATGCTCATTGCAGCTTCAATATGCATGGAAATTTTTTTGAACACCTACCATCTTAAGATATGTTTTTTAGTATTCATATGCACAAAGTGAAATATCCTTTTTTTCATATGTTCTTTGAGAGCTTGTAGAGGAGAAACTCCATCTTCAAAAAAAATGTTTCCCTGCAACAGTTTCACAGCATAACTTTTTGTTTTTTTGATAAATAGTTTCACAGCATAACTGTGTACATTTCAAGGCATTTCCTATTTGTTCACTTATTGATTGGCTTTCAGTTTACAAGTTGCTCATATTTGTTACATTCAAGGCATTATCCACAGACCAAGTTTCTCCTTCCATAAATTCAGCAATCTGCTTCCCCCATCTCCTTCCAGATATGATTCATGTTAGCAACAAAAATTATAAATGAGGTTGGTGTAAAGCTAATCGATATTAATTAAAATTAGCAAGGCTTTTCAATGATCCAGAGTCTATCCTTATTTTAAACTTTCCCAGCTTCTAAATTTGCAGTATTAAGGTTAGAGGAAAAGGGAGATTGAAACAAGGGGCTGACCTAGTACCATGGTGTCTTATGTTGCCAAAAGGAGTTTTAACATTACTTGTCATTAGTCTAGAATCTAGATAATCTATCAAATATACAACTTCAGGACCTAGAAAGATATATCTCATGTAGTACTCCAAACATAAATCCCCAATACCAATTTCCTGTTGATTACTTTAGCTCTACTTCTTATATTGATCTATAATTTCAAGCAATTTACTCAACAAATATCACATAAACATGGAAAAAGGAATGTAATTTATTTTCAGCATTCAGATTTCAAAACACTTGTTTGCAAATCATTCAAAACAAAATTCCTCCTTATTCTCATTTTAGCATTTCAAAGTGCTTTTCCATTCAAATGCAATCCAAAAATCAATGCTTGACTTGTATAACACTCTCATTGAAACCATTTCTTCAATTGCCAAACTCAAACAATACAAGGCAATTCAAAAACAAAACAAAAAAATAAAACACTCAAAAGTCAAACCCAATGAAACATTATCAAGAACATTAAAACTACATGCTCCACAACAACAAGACCAGTGAACCACACATATCAAATAATGACAAATAAGTCCCCAAAGAATTAGATCAAATAACGGCAATGATAATCAAAGTAATTACATTTACATTTCAAATAACGGAAATGTTGAATTAAATTAATATCAATTTTTAATTAAACAATAATTAGGTCATTGGGATTTTGAACTTGGTTACTGATATGCAAATTTATTCATTTTAATTTACCTGACAAAGGTTTACATCTGAAGCCCAAGAAACCCTTTTCGATTTGTGCAATCCCCGCATAATTTACAGAACCAATAATTTCTCAAAACTTCTTTTCCAAAGCTCCGATTTCCCAAATATATGTTTATAATAGTTTCAATTTCGATTCCAAAAAAGACAAAAACCCCACTCTCACTCTCAGATTCGAAACCCTACTTTATATATAGACTTACCACTTCCTCAGAACCCTAATTGTACGAAATTTACACGATCGAATCGCAGAGACAGAGAGACAGATCGAGCATCTACTACTACTACAACTATTTATTTAACAAAGAGAGAGATCCATGAGAAATGGAAAAACCTAGATCCTCCGCTTTGGCTTTCGCTATTTCTATATATCTTTCTTTTATTATTATTCTTTATTATTTTTTTTTTTTTAAACATTTATGTCTAGGTTTTGTGATGGTTTAGTTCACGCTCTTATAAAGAGCGTGGAGTTTTGGATTTACTGGAGTGAAGTGATGTTGAGAGTCACGCGCTGGAAATGAAAGTGGGTCTTGATTATTAACCTTTGCTTCCTTGTAAATTTAGGCGAGATTCTGACCACAGTTTTTATTTTTTGAGTAGAACGATGATAAGGACCGTAACTGATAGAAGGTAAAGCTAAGGTGCAGTCAACACACAACAGCCACTGGTCGTGTGTGGCAGTCTCTTCTCGCCACGTGTTATGGATTTTTCTTTTCTTTTTTTGGCCATTTATATTTTAAATTCAATTATTTAGAGATTTTTTTTTTAATTAATTCTACACTTTGAAATTTTTTAAATTTTAAACTATAATTTTTAAAAAATATTTCAAATAAATTTCTGTTAATTTTCTTGGGGTATGTATATGCATTTATGCACAAAGACCCCTAACTTTTACTATGTTTCTTAACTCTTTTTTTTTTTTTTTTTGCTAATTTAGTACATAAACTACCATAAGTCCATAATAGAAAAATTATTCAATGGTCCAATGACCCCTTTTGTCTATATTAAATCTTTTTTCATCAAATCATTTAATAAATAAAAATAAAAAATAACAAAAAGGAAATAATTTTGTTGCAACAACATAAAAGTTTAAAAATATTAGTACAAATTTTTAAACGATTTGGTGTAAAAAAAAAAAAAAAAGCATTAAAATAAATAGATAGTGGACATAATGTGTCTATTTGCAATATTACCAAATTTTATGTACTAGATTTGAAAATAGAAGAACAAATTAAATAGATCTTATTGTAACAACATAAAAATTCATGAAATCTTAGTTCATTTTATCTAATTCTCATCGATGAAAAACTACATTGTTTTTATTTGGAATTCAATAAAACAACCTCATTTTCGAACGAACATGTTAAAAAAAATTAAAAAATGAGATAATTGAAACTTTTTTAAAAATATATAGTTTAATTTTAAGAATTTGAAAATATTAAACTGATTATTTTTGTTATTTACAAATAGATCATGCATTAGGACGGGAAGGTTCTAGCTAGGCTAACAAAACAAAACAAAATAACATTAACCTCTTGGCAACTCATTGGATTATTTTTCATTGGATTTTTTTTTTTCTACATAGTTGACCTCTTATAATTTTATAATTATGTTAGGTGAAAATTATTTATCGAAGAAATTTCTCCTTGATTTTTCGTAAATGACAAAATTATTTAAATCTACAAGATTTCCAGTGCAAACAAAAAAGTTATACCGACAGCTTTTCAATTAAATAATTGAAGAATAAAAGATTTTTTATATGATTCTTGCGCAAAGAACTTCACCGAACTTTAACATAAACGTAGCGTATGGGAAAAGAAATCAAAGATTCAAAGATAAAAACTAAAAAGTAGTAAACCATTGTTCAAATGAGAAATTTCTCTGAATATTTAAAATCTATATTAACAGTCAAAAGACTAGGCCTTAGATTAGAAATATAAAGACTAGAGTCAATTTCTAGCCCCTTAACTTAACTTAGGGGTGTTTTCATTTTGACCTCTTAACTTCAAAAATTTTCATTTTAGTCCTCTAATTGGCTAATTCTATTTAGTTATCAAATTGCATATTCTGTTAATCTTTGTTAGAAACCCTCTATTAAGTGCCTAATTGGACAGTTGACGTGTCATTTGATATGGATAAATTTGACACGTTATTAAAAAAATATAAATTGACATGGGTCCAACTCATTGGATGATTTTTACTACAAAGTTTACGCACTTACAATTTTATAACTATGGTTGTGTTAAATTTTGTTCTTGTAACTTATAGTCTTAAGAAAAAAAAAAAAAAAAGCACTAAACACAATTAATTTAGCAGTGTAATTATACATCATGGAACGAAATTGGTACCTCAGGAAATTATTAAATAACATTATATTAATTATAAGAGGGTCAGGTCAACTGTATATGAAAAATTATTTTTGTAAAATTTTCTTGCCTTCTGTAATAAAGATATCAAAGCTCAAATTGTTAAAGTATAATATGCGCCGACTTTTCCAGGAAACTGTTAAAAGTTAAAACAACAAGAATCATCTTAAGAATTTTTAAAGATATTATAAATTAGTTTTTTTTTTTTTTTTTTTTTTCTTGGTCAGATAAAATAGTTTTGTATTGGGTCAGGCCGAAAACCATCAAGCTAAGCCCACCAGTTGAATATTTAAGGCTAAATTTCAAATTACACCTTCTAAGTTTGGTTAAAGTTCAATTTAGTCCTCTAAGTTTTGACCATTTCAATTTAGTCCTCTAAGTTTGGTTAAAGTTCAATTTGGTCCTCTAAGTTTTGACCATTTTAATTTAGTTCTCTAAGTTTGATTTTGTTTCAATTAAGTCCTTTAACTTTTTATTTTTTTCACGAATTTTTTTTATAAATAATTTTTATTTGTTTTTGTTTTTAAGTTTTTGAAACAAAATCAAACTTAGAGGACTAAATTGAAACGAAAACAAACTTAGAGGACTAAATTGAAACGGTCAAAACTTAGAGGACTACATTGAAACCAAACCAAACTTAGAAGACTAAATTGAAACGGTCAAAACTTAGAGGACTGAATTGAACTTTGACCAAACTTAAAGGGTGTAATTTGAAATTTGGCCAATATTTTAATTAAGCCAGATTATAACCCAGCCAACCTGGCCCTCAGGCCCATGCCCTTGGTCGTAGCCTTTCTCAGAGCAGGGCTAGCCGAACAAATTGCCTAGTCTATGATTACTAATATTTCATCCCTATGTTTGTGCAAGTGTTCGTCACTTGGATATTCGGCTCAGTGGTAATTCCCTTCTTCAAAAAAGCTCTATCTCTCTATGAGGATGAATCCCAGAATCTTCAAAATATACATTTGTGTGAATTTAGATTAAAATTTCTATCATATATAAAAATAAATAAAAAAATCTCCCGTGTTCTTCGCCTTTAGACAAAATCAATTTAGGTTGCAAATTAAGTGAGCCGTTCATAAATAGCTTAGGCTCGACTCATGAAATTTTTTGTTTACATTCGTTGATTTAGTAAATAAGTCAAGCTCAAGTCTAGATAATAAGTCAAACTCAAATATGATAATGTGTTTTTGAAAAAACTCTTGAGCTTATCAAATTTGGCTATTAAAAGAGCCTTAGGAGGCAGAGGAGCAAGCTTCAGAATCAGTCCTAAGCTAAGCTTATCAATGATGAAGTTGGTTAGGCATTCCAACAATTGTAAGTCACTACACAGTTAGCGAGAGACCCTTAACACTTCACAACGATGCCTGTGACATTCTACCAATGGCAACTTTTGTCGATAAATCCCATGAAACCTCTCTTCATAGATTCATCAGCATACAGTACGCATGCAATTGCTGAGATCGGATTTGCACAATCATAACGGAAGTGTTTCTGAAATCTCAAGGGAAAGAGTCGTAAACCCAAACATGTACACAAAAATGAAAATTTCTTAATATTGAGACCAAAGCGGAAATAGAGAAAATCCAATTTATTACAATAACATTTTGGTAAAAGCTTTCAAAAGCTCTTAACCTTGTAACAAGTAAAAACATCTTGTAATGCACCTAAATAATATCACACTCACAATCTTGTAATTCACCTAAATAATATCACACTCACAATCACAGTTAAACTTACATAATACCGGTGAAGAATTTTTTTTTAAAAAAATTAAGAAAAATTGTAGTGATAGTAGTGGTAATTTACACGAAAACCTCACTCAGTTTCATATATATAACCTCCCCACACAAACCCCCAATACCATTCATAATCCATGGATTAACTAATGCACAATCAAAGAGGAAACTGGTATACAAAACTAAGTAGCTACCCGTCCAGCAGATCAACAAATGACTCCAACTTGCCCATCTAGGACAGGTGATCCACCATCATTTCCATTGAGGCATGTGATCACTTCAAATGTCTCTTCACCTCTGCCATTTTCTTTCTGAAAAAAATAAAAGCAGGATCAAGCAGTAAGTCACCAAAAGTCTTAATGCAGAGAATCTACTTTGTAACTTCTTACATATTTTTTTAAAATAAGATTTTTACTTTGCTGTCACCAAATAATGAGTGAATTCCAGAGGCTCAAGAAAACCTCTGCCAACTGTGCCTTCGCTACTGCGCTAGAATGGCATCAACACATGCCATGTGGCTCAACTAGTGGGACACATTTGAATAACATGTAGAGAGGACCATACTATAAATAAAGAACGCAGAACAAATGGATTACAGGTTGGAAAGATGGAAAAAGAAGAGTACTCAAAGGATGCACACCAGCAAACATGCTGAACCAAGAACAGGATTTAATGCATGTCGTCGCAGTAAGGTATGTGTCTCAACAACACAACCCACCAAGGCCCACGCCACCCCATCCCAAAAAAAAGGAACATCAGGTAGTTACACAAACACTTGAATTACACATCCAACTTTTTTGAGTGGGGGAAAGGCATTCAAAGTGTCGGAAAGTATGAAAATTTTATTTGTACCCAAAGTAACAATTGTATAAAGTAGATGATGCTGACAATAAGCTAATTTTGTCAAATCAAAATGTTAAGCACATATATTGGCGAAGAGTGATTATTTTTATTATCTTAGATCAATAATTCATATGGGAAAATTGAGGAGGAGGTGGCTCATACAATAAGAGCAGGTGGATGAAATCGGGAAGTACATTAAGAGTATTGTGTAACCCTAAAATACCTATTAAGTTAGAGAGAAAAAAATTATTTAGGACTCCTATAAAACCATTTATAATCTACTGTACAAAACATCATATTTTTAAGAAGCAACATGTTCATTAGCAGAAATGAAAATGTTAGGGAGTAAAGTCATTTGTTCAGAGGTACTTCCTATTGAAGAAAAGACAAGAGAGATACTTAAGATGGTTTGGCAATGGGCAAGGGATGCACCAGTGAGAAATCATGATTTAATTCAAGTTGATAGAGTGAAAAAAGAGGTGGCAAACAAAATTATGATTTCAAATAGGATAAAATGACAAAAAAGAATACATGTGCTGACCACATTAGGTTGATGAGGATCCATGGTCCGCCCCAATTTAATTGGGATTAAGGCTAAGTTTGAGTTAAGTTGAATATATATTCACAAGACTTGAAAATAATCCATATAAGGAGGTCTAGAGAATACCATGCTGATAAGTACCATTTCCCTTCGCACTTTGCAAGGCTTGAGACATCGACCGCTGAACACGTGGAGACCCTTGCCTCCCATTTGCACCAGGTAAGGAATGTCTCTTCTTGGTATAAATGTCTCGGTCTTGCACATCTGGACTTGATCTTGGAGAGTTATTTGCTTGGAGCTTGGCTCTTGCAGATTCTGTGGCTTGCATGAAATGGGGAAGAGAACTGTTAGTATTGCTCTCTGCTGGTTCTTGATCAATAGGGTCAGGCCTTGTTGAACCAAAGGAATTGCGTCTCTTCCCATTCTTCTGATCTTGAGGCAATCGTTCCATACTACCTCTTGAGCCAGAATCATGATTTGGATTCGAAGGTGATTTCTTACCTCCTGACAGGGATCTAAGCTTTTGGTTGGATCCACTCTTATCACTTTTGATCCTTTTCGCTTTCACAGATACCTGACTAGAAGGTGTCCCATGAGATTCGGGCATGGTTATATGGCTTCTGGGAGAAGCTTCTGGGGATGACCGGTATGGTTGATGACCTGTCTCAGAGTTCAGCTGTCTCTGCAGATCAGATGCATCATTCTCCAGCTTAGGCTCTACCGGTGGGGTGTCCATAGCCACTACTAAATTTACAGATTCCCCATTGACATCACCAAGTTTATCCGGCTTATCCAAGACAAAGGGAGATAATTTAGATATTGAGACAGTAGATTCATCCTTGGATTCAACATCTATATTTTTCATGCTGTCAGGATAGCAAATTCCTTCCTCTAAAACTTTGGCTTCATGCTCACACTCCGTTGCTCCAACTTCAGATCTATCAGGTGAATCGAGGGTAGAAGAAATAGATAGTTCAGTGCCACATTCAGAGCCACCAACTTGAGCCCTTGAACCAAGAGGGGTTGAATTTTCTGCTACACCGAGCTCCTTTGTCCTGATTACAGTATTTGCTCCAGACAAAATTGTGTCTGTATGTGATTCAACTTCAGCATCTTGATGGGCTGAACTGATTGATCCACCTGAATTGGCTGTTGTACCTAGCTCTTCAAATTTCGAATGGGCAGCAATAAATGCAGGATTGCTTGGCTTTCTTGATCCAAACACAAATTTCTTCTCTTCAGTGTCCAGCTGTTCTGAGGCAAATCTTTTCATAGAACGTTTGGGTTGTTCAGTTTCTGTTTCAGGCTTCACAGGGAGAGAATTGAACTCCACTTGAGAATTTGAATCTGCTTGAGTACTTATAATTGGAGGTGAAATCATGTCCAACAATGTTTCCTTCACATCAGATGTACTTGTGCTTTCAGGCTGAGGCTGCTCTAAATCATCTTCTGACAAAGAAGAGGTAGGATTATATGCCTGAAATTCGAAGTTGTGGGGATCATAAGTAATCAGATTCTCTTCGCTTTCAGATGGCACCAGTGATTCCCTATCGTTGGACTCCGCATTCTTTGACTCAGGAAATACTTCACATGGAATGTTCGTTTCAACATGAGACACCAAGTTCTCAGCCTTTTCTATTTCCTGTTGCTCTGTAATTGGCTCTGCATTCTTTGACTCAGGAAATACTTCACATGGAATTATAGTTTCAACATGAGACACCAAGTTCTCAGCCTTTTCTCTTTCCTGTTGCTCTGTAATTGGCTCTGCATTCTTTGACTCAGGAAATACTTCACATGGAATTATAGTTTCAACATGGGACACCAAGTTCTCAGCCTTTTCTCTTTCCTGTTGCTCTGTAATTGGCTCTGTTTTATTTGACTCCACAATATTTGGTGAAGAAACAGACATCCACCTCTCCAACCACTTCCAAGCAGAATCAGGTTTAGAAGGATCACACTTAACATGGATAGATTTGCTCTTTGGTGCTGATTCCAACAGCTTTAATCGAAAAATGAATCAATTTAGTCAGGCTATACAAGTGTAAGAATAAATAGCCTGAAAAATAGGTAAAAAAACAACAGAAAGAAATACCAATTTGTCATACCTGGCGGGCAAACCTATTGCTTAGCAGCTTCTCAATGGAAGTGTATGTCATATTAGATTTTGTTACTAATTTTTCCTTCTCCTGTAAAATGGAATAACCAGGCAAGGTTGTCAGAAAATGCGATAACAGTAATTGTTGCTTATCAAAGTATAAGAATACATTGTCTAGCATCTTGAACAATGAGCTGACAACAAACCAAACTCCAACAGTCAACAAGATTCAGTAAAGGGTCAATCATAAATCCCTAACCTACGTCATGATACTCACCACTAATGATACCATTGATAATTTGCAACACTTACATGAACATTTTAGACTCTAAAGCAGAGTAATGATACCATTGAGTTTCCAAAACATTATTCAATCTATCTTTTCATTCAAGTACTACGTAGTAAGGTGAAGGGTTACAGGGCCATTATCCAGCAATTATGTGAAATCCTGGCAGTGCTTGATAGATGGTGAATGCATATGATCTGCAACAAGTCCATTCTCTGCACAATCACAAAAAGCATCTTGCTCTATGATTTTTTTATTTTAGTTTATATTGTTGTATTAGGCAATATGTGCATGCCTGCACAAATCTTTATTAATCTGCACACCCTTTCGGAGAGCTTCTTTTTCAACCTTAAAAGGGTTTGCTATTGAAACCTCGCCCCCCCCCCCTAAAAGTTTGCTAATTGAAAGAGATTTACACTACCAACACTTTGAGGGCTCTTACCTCACACCACCATTCCTTAACAACACAATTACCAGATCAATCAACATGATGGTTGGACCGGAACATACCAGAAACATCCAAGAGTTTGAAAATTATTATATTGAACAAGCAGATTTTGAGGCACTAGTTTTTTTTTTTTTTCTGTTTATTTCTTTGGCTAGAAAGATTTCAAGATATGGCTATTGTCAAACCAATATGAACAAGAATACCAAATAAAAATGAAATTTCCAAATCAACCATATATGGTTCAAATTTCAAAATATACTTTGTAAGATTCCAGTAGCATTACCCAGGTTTTTGAACTATCGTTATCCTTCTCAAGCTTCCCACCTAATTTACTTTCTGGATATGACCCTTCTAGAGTCAGACGAGAACGGCGGGCACGAACAAGAGCTTGCATTTTGACAATGGCTTGAACACAACGTAGAGTTCCCACAGCATGACTCCGAACCAAATGCCGACGAACAGCAGCTTGCAATTTAACAACATTCTTAATCTTTAACAGCATTCTCCGACCCTGGCAAATGGTTTTTAATAACAAGAAAGTAAGAATGGGCACCAACCTAGTAAGTTCTGGACCCATACAGATTAGACAAAGAGAATACCAGAAACCCTCTGATAGCAGACTGGATGACAATAACAACAGACTCCTCCGGGTATACATCAAGCTTACTTTCATTTTCAGTAGTAACTACTGTCTCAATTACTTTTGTTGGCTCCGCTGAAGTCGACAATTCAATTACTTTTGGCTCCACTGAAGTCAATAACTCAAGTACTTTTGGGTCTGCTGAAGTCGACAACTGGGGTTTCTCATCTATGGATTGTATCACTGAGATTTTCTCCGGAACATTAGTGTTGACTGGTTGTTGATAGTTAACATTAACAGCTTCGAGGCTCTCCTTATTTCCAGAGGAAGGGGTTTCGGATATAACAGTGTTGCTAAGCACTCGATGCCTGACAGACCTCTTCCGGAAACTCCACCCACGTTTGTCACTTGAACCCTTGTCCTGGAATGAAGCACAAATAACATCATTCAACACAACACACACACAGAGACAGACAGACAGACAGACAGAGAAAACTTTGACCACCCTCCTCCCATAACTCTCTACAATTATGACATCAAGTTCCCTATCTACATGAATTATGACCTTACAACATTGCAACCTCTAACCCATGCTTCACTGTAAAATGGCTTCAAGAAACTTTACAATAGCAGGAAGAAAAAAAATGTTCTCAAAAAGCCACATCATTATAAATCCGCCACTTCATAATTTACAAGATCCGCAAATGTATCTCGTCAATTGAAAATAGTATGAATGAATGAACCCATTTCCATCTTTCATCATATCAATAAATCCTTAAAACCCATTGTTTTTCTTCCAATGTGATTTCATTTGCACCTTCTTCTTTTTTTCTTTCTCGAAATTATCGATACCGCATCAACTACATCCTGCAAATTAAACTTCCAATCATCTTTACTTTCTTTCTTAGTACATATATTATCACATTGAAAGTAGAAACATGATCAACATAATGTGTTTCACTATTCATCAACCTTAATGAATATGTATATCCTACTGGCCACTTCACATCTAATCAGCCAAAAAAAGTACGGAGATCTTTCATTATGCATTGCGATCTCAAAGTTTATAATATCGTTGTAAACAACAATTTGTGCTAAACCAACAAATAACTAACTCCAAGAACTTAATTAATCATTGTAAAAACAGTCTATGTCCAAAAACAATACTTAATTATTGAATAAACCAAAGCACAAACAACAAATCACTCAGATCTTAATACGAAAAAGAAGAATTCAAAAGCTCAGCTTCAACTTAATCACACAGTTGCACTAAAACTCAGTTTGATTTAATTCCAGAGTTCACAGATCTTGAATTAGAAACTTTCCTTTAGTAGCATTATGCAACCAATGCATCAGATACAAAATCAAACAAGTGCATCAAATCCCTGATTAACCAAATCACAACAGAAAGTCAACGAAATGCTCTGAAAACCAATCAAATACCTCAGAGACGTCAAGATCATCTTTCTCCGCTGAATCGCTACCGCAGCTGATTATTTTCAAGCATGAAGTAGATTTCACCATTTTTCTTCTCCTCAGGCCGTCTCTCTCTCTCTCTCTCTCTCTCTCTCTGTGGCCAGCAGGACTTTACTTAACTCTCTCTCTCTCTCTCTCTCTCTCTCTCTATCTGAGACAACAAAGCCGCCTTGGAAATTGTTACAAAAAATGTAAGCTTAAAAACACGGACATATTTAGCCAAAAAAAAACACGGACATGAACTCAATCCTTAAATCTAGCTAAAGTCTAAACTTGGTGTCCGCGATTTAACGGGTCCGTTTCGTTGGCTCCAGCCCCCTGGTCCGTTGATAAAGAGAGAGAAAAAATGAAAAAGGCTGTCAGACTCAGATCTCTACGCTTTACTTTTTTTTCTTTTTTAAATTTTATTGGAAATGGAAACAAAGATTATCTTTCTTATCTTATCCAGACGTTTGTTTGAGTCACGAGACAGGCGAGAAATTACGTTTTCTAGTAAATTTCGTGGTTTACCGTGTAGAATTATATTTTTATTTGTGTCGAATTATTCAAAGTTACCGTTTTGTCCATCACATTTGTTTTTGTGCTGATTGGCTTTATGAGTGATAATACAGTTATTATCTAATTTAAATTTTAAGTTTTTTTTTTTATAAAAAAAATTGGAGATTTTACAAATTAACCATAATTTATTAAACATCTCAATTAAAACTTTGATATTTATGGATATAATTATTTTGTTACAATCCACTACATGACAACTTATAAGACTATTCACACATGTGTGATTTGTTTAAAATACATATCGATGATCTTATTAGTTACCACATACCCTAACTTGTCATTTGAAAGAGAGTTGTTGGAAAATTCGGCCCTGACTTCTCTTATTTTAGACTTAGCTTTAAATTTCAGTTTATGCATTTTTAATTAGGTTAAGTAAGATGCAAACCATGCAGCACACGTTGTGGCTAAGGTTGCATTCTCACACTGCCTTCATTTTTATCGTACTAAGGACAATCTCCATTCTTTGTTAAAGAGGCTTGGATTAGAAACTTATTCATTCTTCTTCCATAATGAAACTCACACTTAGCAAAAAATAAAAAATAAAAAATAATGGGTGGGCTGTAATAAAATGGCTACAAACTGATCAAACTTTATTCGTTACTTGTTAAGCTATGGCTCCGTTTGTTTGGAAGTAAAACGTTTTCAGTATTTTCGGATGTTTGGGACGCTGTAAAACCATGGTCAACGGAAAACGTTTGTAGTTTGACCGGAAAATCCTTAACAAAATTTAGGAAAACGGTTTACGGAAAAATTTTCCGTAAACCATTTTCCAAAAAATTTCACGCGTGTTTCGTCCTTCGTCTCCCTCACAGCAAGCCTCTGTTCTCCCCGAGCATGTCCTTCGTCTCCCTCGCAGCAATCCCCTCCCCTCTCGTCTTTTTCTCGCGGTGGTTATGACCGGCGTGACTGTGTAATTTGCGGTGGGCTTCGCGGCGGATCTGGGTTTCGCGTGGGCTTCGCAATGGGTAGAGGTGGGTTTGGGTGGTTGGCAGGGGTGGGTTTGTTTTATTTCCAAACACACCATGTAGAATATTTTCTAATTTTCCTAGAGTGCAAACAAACACCGGAAAAACAAACATTTTACTGTAAAAGATTTAAAACATTTTACGGTGGAGAATGTTTTACATCGAAACAAACGGAACCTATGTAACGAAAACTATACTTCTTATACAGTAATACTAAAGTGACATTATATAGCTTTTATAAATTATTTTGTCAATTTTTTAAATACAAAATAAAAAGATAATTGAGGAAATTGTGTATTTTGATATTGATATAGTACCAAACATTTATATTGTTCGATGAGTTACAAGCCGTTTTTAATAAACTTGATACTAATTTTAGCATTTTCTTTATTTTATACACTATCTTGTTTTGTCCCGATGCTTACGATTGTAAAGCTTTATTGGTTTTTAGTCTGGTCCACTACCTAGTACTTATGATGGTAAATGTCTTGTGCTGATTTGTGTCGTATTATATGATATCTCATACGACCCAAACTGTATGAAAGCTGGGACAGGGATTGAGAGGGGCAGAAAAGGTAGCCTAGATTTAACTGTTCATTATTCGTAATTCTTTTTTTATTATTACAATTAGACTATGCATTTTTTTCGTCAATTGGAGAATAAAAAATGTAGCTCTTTTTGTTGCTAATTATCTATAATTTGCAACAAAACAAAAAGATCAATCTAATCTTTAAGTTATAATTGACTTCTATTGTTGCTAAACTAATTGATTAGCATAATAATCTTCCAACAGTGGACGATAAGGTCGTTGGTAGGTCTATGCCTTGAGTTGAAAGGGCACCCTCACTCGCTATCGATTGTTGACCTTGGCAAATTTAATACTTGAGAAAGGTATCCGAAACTAATTTCTATTATTAGTTTGACAACAAGTGTCATGTGTTAGATGAGGTTATAACTTATATCCACTACAATGCTCAAATGGGGATTTTACTTAACTTTAAAAGCGTTTACCTTCATTTTTAACTCATAAACTATAAAGTACAAACCATATGAAAACGAAGTGCTCTAATAAAAAACAAACCATAAACCATATGGCTATGGTTATTTACATTGCTCACATGTAAGTTCTTCGCCAATTTTTAATTTATCATTAAAAAATTTGTTACTTATCTTTCAATAATTTTCTTTAAGAATAAATTATGAGGTATTTATCAGAAAACAAACTCCCTTACCACATTAGCTATAAAACAATAAAAGTACTTAAATTATTTGTAATATGCATCAATGAAACTGAGAGGATAAGGACTCAAATATATAACAAATCAAGTATACAATGTAACTAAAGCGGAATTATGATTCTTGCCCAAAATAAGATCGCAATAATTGTTGTATTTCATCTGTGGATGGTTCCAAATAGATAAATTCGTAAGCATACAACTAACTTGTAATGCCATGCATACACATGGACGCATTCAAAATAAACATATTTAGATACCAATTAAACTTTTCGTACATAAGTTAAATACTATTAATGTTCGTTTTTTAATTTTGGTAACTATTAAAAAAAACCTTGTAATTTGAATCAGATGTTTGGTCGCTTCTGGTGGGGTCATCATGATAAGAAGAAGAAAGCTCATTGGATCAAATGGAGTAAGCTGTGTACACACAAATCTAGGGGGGGAATGGGTTTCAGGGATATCAAAGCTTTTAATCGGGCCTTGTTAGCAAAGCAGGGGTGGAGGTTGCTTCAGTATCCGAATTCTCTGGTGAGCCGTGTGTTTAAAGCTAAATACTATCCGAGAGGAGACTTTTTAGAAGCTGGGGTTGGAAGGAGACCATCATATGCGTGGCGGAGTATTACTTCGGCAAGAAGTGTATTGTCTTTAGGGATGAGGTGGCATATTGGGAATGGTAATTCGGTACGTATTACTGAAGATAAGTGGCTACCTTTTTCGCTGGCTAAAACTCCTTTCTCTGTTTATCATATTTTGGATAAGAAGGAACGGGTTTCGATGCTTATTAAGGAGGATTCTAACACGTGGGATGTTGATCGTGTTGGTGCTCTGTTCTCACCCTGGGAGGCTAAGGTTATTTGTAATATCCCCCTTCCGCCTAGTCGTAAAGGGGATCGGTTATTTTGGAATGAGTCCAACTCGGGTTTGTTCACGGTGAAGAGCGCTTACTATTTGCAGCGTAACCGTGAATTGGTTGATGTGGTGGGTGAGAGCTCTCAAATGGATAAAGAAAGGAATTTTTGGAAGTTCTTGTGGTCTCTATCGCTTCCTCCGAAGATTAAAGCGTTTTTGTGGCGAGCTTGTACTGGTATACTGCCAACCAATGGTCTTTTGTGGTCTCGGCATATGAGGAGGGATGGGTTATGTGAATGCTGTAAGCAGGAGGTAGAGTCGGATGGTCATGCTCTTTGGTCTTGCATGGTGGCAAATGATGTGTGGCTGGAATCTAAGCTATCGGTGCATAAATGGGATCGTTTTGTGAATTGTTTTTTTGATCTTATGGTTTATGCTCGATGCCGGCTCAATGTGGAAGAGATGCGGTTGTTTTGTTGTCTTGCATATTTTATTTGGGGCCAAAGGAATTTAATGGTGCATGAAGGCAGAGGTGTTAATCCGGTGGCAGTGGTGCATCGCGCTCGGCGTATGCTAGCTGATTACCAAAAAGCTTGGCATGGTCTGGTGGGTGAGGTATCCAGGGAGCGTCAAGTGCTAAGGGAAGAGATTATTGATGCAGGTTGGATCCCACCTGGGGAGGCGTTTGTAAAGGTGAATTGGGTCGTTTTTGTGGAGCTTGATTCTAGTCATTGTTTTATGGGGGTTGTGATTAGAAATCATGGGTCTCATGTTATGGGGGCTATGGTTATGAAGTTGCCTGAGTTTCCGAAAGGGATTCATCCTAATGTGAGTGCTGTCATTCAGTCATTGATTTGCTAGTGAATGGGGGTTCAAGATATTATTCTTGAAGGTTCTAAGGTTTTTTTTGCCTTCAGTGGGATCAGTTTTTAAGGGGCTTTCAATTCAGGACATGTGGAATGAGGAGGTAAATATATTGAGTCATAAAATTCTTTCTCTGTTTCTGTAAGCTCCAAGAAGTCAAATGTGACTGCTGTGGCCCTGGCCCGGTTTGGGTCTTCTGTACAAGAGCCAAAGACTTGGGTGGAGGATTTTCCTGTTGAGATTAGGAGTTTTTTGTAACGTTTGAGTTTCAGTTGTAATTCTTTTTGGTTCATTCAATAAAACTTTTCTACTATTATTATCAAAAAAAAAAATGCTCAGCTTTAGGAAGGAGAAAATGTAAGCTCTCAAAATTTTATGAGGTAACATTTGAAAAAATCAACAACAAAATTAAATACTTTCATTTCATTTCATTATGTATTATATAGATATAAATATCTTTTTTTAACTATTGGTCATCTCAATTTTTATCTATAAAATCGACTTTCCCCCCTTATGTATTAAAAATATGCATGCCCCCATCGTCTAATTTTATGTTAAATCCAAGCCAAAATACTAATATTTTTATAGTATATTAATATATAATGATAGATTTTGAGTATTATGACAGAAATTGACAAAATAAATAAAAACATTTCGTTAATTTTGTTGGAATTTAATATAAAATTAGACAATGGGGTATTTGCATATTTTCAATACATAAAAGGGGACATTGTTTGGTTTTATAGATAAAGGGGGAAATTGAGATAGACCCAATAGTTAAAGGGGGGAAAGTGCAATTTCCCCATATAAATATAAATTAAGTTTCTCTCAAACTCAGCATAAATATTACATAAAAAATTCCCCCTTATAATGTTTCAGGACTTTCCCTACCGTTGTGCAACCCTCTTAGGACTCGTCAAAAGACTACATGCTAAAAAACATACTTGAACACAATGTGATCATGTATAATTAGTGTTTTCTTTCTCATCAATGATGAAAATAGCCACTAAAACCTTCAAAGGTCCTAAGGACAATTATATAACATTTGATCATTACTTCATGCAATATAAATTAAATGTTATAATGTAACATCTTTTTGGTATCATTTCATGTGTTTTATATGCAATGTGCACCAGATAAAACGTGTGACAAAGACGTGTTAAAATCCTGAGGAGTAGCTTAACTAGTCCGGCCTTAGGTATGTTTCTCAATGATCACTAGTTAAAGTTCCCTCGAGACCACCTACCCAAACATAGCATTGCACCTATCGTGGTACACGTGCTAGTAGGGTGTTACGTATTCCCTTAAGATTAGTTGAACTGCGTATATTTACGGGAACGCTGACCCGAACATCCAAAGTTATAAAAAAATAAAAATTGTAAAAGTTAAAACTAAAATGGATAATATACAATGACAAAATACCAATAAAACGATCACATGGCCATGGCCACTATGGGTAAGTGGTCCATAACTTTGTTTACTTTTTTTGTTTCCTTGCTCACTTTATTAGCGTCTCTCATTAAGCAAATGATGCAATTTATCGTGACTTTAACATAATTGAGTGATAAAGAAATGGAAAAGAGACAATAGGGGTAGGGGGACCCAACTCAACCGGTCCTTTCCATGTGGATGTAGGGACTATTAGGAATCAATAAAAACGGTGGCTTATGAGGAAGCAAAGTAAAGCAATGAAGGTTGTCTGAGTATCTTTCTAAGTTGTAACAACTATAAGATAAGCCTATTTCAACAAAAATAAATAAACAATGCTACCCATCTAACCACAAACCAACCCCATTTTGACAGCTCTTTTGCCTTCACTCGCCATGTGGGAGTCCTACGCCACTCTGTATCCCAAATTATCAGCTTTAATTTGCACGAACAAGGCATGCCATTAGCTATACATACTATACCCATGTTTTAGCTGCAGTGCCGCAAGTGGGATGCCATGAACCTGTCACGTGGGGTAGCACTAAAATTATGCTCAGAGGTTGATCAGTTGGAGTCGGACCTACTCAAAACTCGATGGACTTTTGGTTTGATTTATTGGCACATAGTATAGTATAAACATGGTGTGGTCCAAATTTGGATTACGCTTGTCTTTTTATACTCTACATGCATGTAAAGTATTAAGATAATTAAAGATTAATAACTATTTTATTTTAAAATTTTTATATTTTACATTTTATGTTTTTCAAACATAGAGAATATATAATCTAACGGTAAAATTTTCAAAATATTAATCTAATAAAATGTTATTAAATAGTGTAACATTAAGTAAAAATTACAATATATATATATATATACTTGTTCTTGACTCATCTATATATTAATAACATTGGATTAATATTTGAAAATCTCACCGTTGGATTATTCGTTCTCATTATTCTTAAAATACACATCAAATTATGTGTTACTAAAATGTTACTTACTTTCTGATTCATAAACAACTCATGTTCTATTTACAAATTTTAAAATATAAAAAACTTACATTTTTAATACATTTCATGATTGTGATAATTATTGATCTTTGATCACCATGAAATTTTGCAAGCATAGAGGGTATAAGAAGAAAATGTAAACCACCGTTAGATTTGTCAAAACATATATCCAATCCAAAATTATTAAGTGGTGGTGGTAATAGTACATCATGCTAATACCGTAATATCATATAACCCCATTAAATATTAGAAATAGACTTCAAATAAATTTGAATCTTGATTTTTCTTATAAATGAGAGCAAGCAATGCAATTGATCTTCAAGGCTTTTGGTTACTAGGAGGTGCCAACCAGTTAAATTACAGGCTCTTGGTGAGATAGTTATTAATCTTTGATTATCTTGAAATTTTGCAAACATGAATGCAAAGCAAATGCAATATAGCAGTGTATTTGTCAAAATGCATATTCAATAATAATAATTAAAAAACTATGTTTCTATATCTAAAGCTCTTTACCCTCACTGTTCATTTTTCTTTTTTTTAATCTTTGCCCGCAGTTCATACCATCAAACTAATACTTAAATTATTTTTGGATTCAACCGAAAATTCGTCCACCAAGTTTAAATTATTGGAGTTAGGCAATGTGCCATCACAATCAAATGGACAATTTACAACCTTTCAAAACTTATTTCGAATCCACCAATCCAACGGGGTATAGCATGTGTCAATATCCATGTCAAACCACCTCTTAAAAGGATTTGGAACAAAATTTTATTCCTGTTGACGAGGACGTGCTTCATTCAATCCACTAGACCAGCCAGAACACTGCAATCATTGAGAATTTTTTAATTATGTGAATTTGGACCTTGGAATGTTTGAGAGCCTATAAGCATCAGCCTTTTCTATAAATACCTCTGGCTCCGATGTTGGTGCTGCGATCTAACTGGTTAAGGGTTATAATGCTGAGAATTCTTTATTGAACTCTCTTATCCATTCTTGCAGGTCTCTTTAGAGAGTTTGGAAGAGTGTCAATTGATCAAATTCCTATTGGGAGATAAACAGGTGTGCTGACCCTCTTGCTAATACTGAAGGATTTTGTTTTATTACATATTTTTTTAGGGTAAATTTGCACTATTCCCTTTTAATTGTTAGTTGCAATATTCTTTCTTTAGTTTAAAACATAGTAATGACTACCCTTATTTTTGTGCAAAAAATAAATTTTTTTATTTAAATTTTTTTGTTTAGACACACACGTTAAGAACCTTAATATGTTTTAATAACAAACACATCACATGCATAATGATGACTTTAATAAACGCATTCGATGCTCAATGGTGGCTCTTCATATTGTGTGTTTGATATCTTTTGTGCATATAATGTGTTTGTTATTCAAGGGTAACATGTGGGTATGTACAAAGTTTTCAAAAATGGAAAATACTAATGAAGCACAAAAAGATAAAAAAAGACATTACTACCTTTTAAACTATGTTTTCTAATGTGTGATATTTTTACGTACTATAATTTATTGCTTCTTTCACTAGGTTACTTATGTTTCTACCCCAAAAAAGAAAAAGATTAAGCACCAACACGACTTATTTGATTATTTATTTTAAATTTAAATATGCTTTTGGTCCTCCATGTTGTATTTGGTATCAACTTAGGAGTGATTATTTAGTAGTTCTAGACTATAAATAAATGCGTAATCTTCCTCTCACATGAATGGTGGGTCTCACAAATTAAATTTATAGTATGACCCACCACTTTGTGAGAGAGAGGACTACACATTTATTTATAGTCCTGAATTACTAAATAATTTTTCATCAACTTAGTCCTTCTTCTTCTTAAACATGTTATAATTTTAATTCTCTCTTTTGAGAATAACACGTTTTAATGTTACCGTTGTTGTCATCGAGCTCACAGCTGTAGTTGACGTGGCTGAAAAAAATGCTTATGTGTCACATTAAAGAGCTTAATTAAAATAAAACAAATATTTTAACTTGCTTAGTTGGCAAATAAAATAAAATAAAAAAGAAGAAGAAAAAAGCCATATCAATTAACAATTAACCCACAAAACAATAAAATAAGATATTCTAAATAAATTAGTCCCCTTTCCTTTCTTCCGTTTTCCTCCACTTTCTTCATAACCAAACACTAAAAAATCAATTCAGAGAGTAGATCAAACACATTAGTTATTCTCATTGCATACCCTTGATTTATACTCTTTTTTTTTTTTTAAAATCTTTTTGTCCCTTTATTAATTTTTCTTTTCCTTCTTCACTGACCATTCTCTGATCATCTTTTTTCTCTTATAGTTAAAATCAAGTTGGCCAGCTTGAGCGCCTCATTCGACTTCTCAATGTTGCTTGCCCATATTTGAAATAGTGTAGTTGAAGCCACCACCATTGACTTCATGATGTTGTCATTATGGACTCTTTCAGTTTGAGATGGGATCTTGCTCTCAAATGTGTTGGGTACGCGATTGGGATTTCCATGATTATTTGTCTTTGTTTTTGTGTTGGAGAGTTGAGAGTTGAGATTAGGATTGTGAATGTTTGGGTTTGGGTTTGGGGTTGGGGTTGTGTACTTGTGTATGAATGCGACTCATATTTATTATTATTTTGAAGTTTGTGATTCAAATTTGATGTTTGTGTATGTGTGTTTTCTTGTGTGATTCAATCTTTTAGTATGTTTGTTATTTTACTACCTAGGCATTTAAGTTTTTTCAGGCTAATGGATTTTAAAGAAGAAATGCATAAGGCTAATTGTTTAATTGCTCAAGTAAATTGCTTTCTTGTTTTGATTTGATCTTAAATCGTTTAATTTAAAAAAATGCTAAAAGTATGGGCTTCTTATTTTGATCTTATCTTAAATTGTTTTATGACCGTTTTCGTTGCCAAGAAAAATGGAGGGAAATTGCTTTATGTACCATTTAATTTAGAATATTTGATTTTATTGTTTTAAGAGTTAATTTTTTTAGCTAATGCAGTTAGTTTTTTTTTTTGCCAACTAAGCAAGTTAAATATATATATATATATATATATGTGTGGGTTCCAGTTAGCTCAACTGGTAAAGTCTTTTTGTCGAGTAAGGGACCTGGGTTCAAATCCCGCCTACACCAAAAACCAATTGGTGTCTTGGCCTGATGGTAAGAGCAACCATCATGAGCGGACGCCATAGGTTTAAATGCTATTATAACTATATATATATATATATATATATATATATATATAATATATATATATATATTTTAAAATTTTCATTAAGCTCGTTAACATGTCATATAAGCCCGACAAACTTTAAGAGCCAAATGACAGGTTGACAGTAAAGCTAACATTTAGATATATTTAAATAGACTAATGACTAAATTGTAACCAAAAAATTCTGGAGGACAAAAATGAAATGTACACTTAAAATTGAGTACCATAAGCATATTTGAGCATTTATTTAATACTAAGATAGATATCTACCCACTTTTATTAAGACCCCTTTTTTGTTTTTTTGTTTTAACAAAGACACATCCTCCCAATGTTGATTGTGTGTGTCATCTACTCTTATATCTTAATAAATAAATCGAGATGCAATTGAAGCCAATTCAATCCTTCCTAAAGCATATCAGATAAATACTGGATATTGATTTGGATAGAATCGGATCGTAGCTCAAATGCTCAATAGATTCAATTGTTAAATCGTATAAGTTAAGCTATTAATTCTTTAGCCAAAAAGAAAAGAAAAGGTTAAAAGTTAAAACTACTAATTTTTATTATATTTCGTTTAATAATATTAATTATTTTGTAAAAGCATAGTATATATTCAACACGTCAGAGGTAATAATGCTTTAGACAATCTTAGAGTTGGAGCTATCACAAATGAGTTCAGACTTAAGACCCATTTCTAATTTTTAAGAATACCTTACACACATATATGTATAAACTTTTTATGGAACTGATTTCCAACATACCAACAATGATTTGAAGGTTTATGCATGCATTATATTTTGCAAAGTTGCGGAGTCTCCATCCCTTATCTTATTCTTCCATCAATGAAGACACCTACCTCTAATCAATTCCATTTTTAATTCAACAACAACGTTTTTTCTTCTTAAGTACTACTCCTTTTCTAAGTAGAATTTAGAAACCCCATTTAAAAGGAGGGAGTGATAAATCACAATCATCAGAAAGGGCATTATTATATAGTCATGTCTATTTCTTGTAGGTGGAGAATTATTTCAACAATCAACTGGCACTTAGGTACAGCGGCATGCATATGACTGTCTACCATTAGGGCCTCACTTAAAAGTAATTTTTGTGGAGCCCTTGTCACATGGGAAGCCACCATGACTGTGAAGCGATAAAATGTTCCTTTCAGAATTTTTCAGCAGGTATTACCTCTAAAGAGAAGCAACAAAATCATCAGAGGCCATGACCCCATGGGCTTTTCTTGGGCATGCTTTGCCATGTTAATTTCTTCAAAAGGTTGTAGCCATAGTCACCTAGTGTGATTCACATGATAGGCTGAAAATAGTTAGTATTGAAAATGATTTAATTCTTACATGGATTGTCTTGGATGTCCAAAAGTATATCGGCCAAGTAACAAGAAAAGAAAGTGTGAGGGTCCTAAAATGATTCCATTAAGTATATGTGTAGCTTTTTCTTTGCATTTTTTTTAACTTGTGCTAAATAGACAAGACAATCATCCTGCCATCTCAATTTAGTGGTAGACATGCACGGAAAAATAATTATTGAACGTGATAAGAAAAATCAAAATTCAGACTATTTATGCTTTTATTCATATTCAATCATGATTTTTTTTGGGGTGTGACGTTTAGAATATACCTTTGGCTCTGTTTTTACTTTGGGTGCACAATAATATTGTCTGTTGGGGTTCAAAAAAAGTTATCCATTTGGATGGGCCGGCTTTAGTGCTACATAACACAGCCATGAGGATGGGCCGCCTTATGCATTCGTCGTTCTTAGAAGTTTGGCCCAAACTCTAAGATCTGTTGTGCAAGCCTTCTAGTACCACCTCACAATCCTCACTGTTTGGGGTATCTTATTTGCTAGTAACATAAGATACTTTCTCCCCCATCGTGAATTCTCACTCAACCTAAGGGCATGCAATCAATGTCTCACACTATGTGGGATTTATGAGTGTTTGTTCTATACCAACTTTGAAAGATAGATTGTTTTGGAGCTTGCTAACCATGAGGAGGGTGCTGCATATATGGATCATACAAGATACTTCTCCATCGTGCATTAATTCTCACTCAACCAAAGGACTCCTAATATGTTGTACATTAGTTGTATACAATCAATGGCTCACAAGCATAAGTGATCCCACACCATCTAATAAGAGAACATTTGCTGATTTATTTTTCATTGTCCCACTTCTTCACTATTGGATAGAGATGGAAGTGCCAAAGTAGTTCGTGTTACCCATATAGGTGCTTATTTTAGGTGAGTTTCTTTAATTTTTTTCTTATTCTAACTACAACTATTTTGTACGCAAGGGAATTGAAAACAAAGTCCGAATCTAATATTGGTCAAACTTAGGTGCAGACGGGCTGGCAAAGAAAAAACAAAGTCCAAATCCCAAACGCTCTACTACGTACCTTAGCCTAAAGCCTTCAAGCCGTCAATCTTGCATTCCTTTAACACATGCAAGGCCCATGGAACGAGGGCCACCGATGGGCCTAGTAGTACTGGATAATGAAATAGAAGTAGACTCGGCAATTTGGGCATTGGAGATGAGAGTTGTTGGGCCCAAATGTGAAAAATTTGGTAGGAGATGTCAATGCCAGCCCAAGCCTTTTGGTGAGGCTGAAAAGCAATGTTGAGTCAGAACTTTGTCCCCCCCTCCTCGATCCCTGCAAAAGAAAAAGATATGGGAACCCATAGATTAAAAATGTAATTTTTTAACTAATACTTCTAGGTGTTTTCAATAAAATAAAAAATTCAAGATTCAAATTTTCCATTTTTCATTTCTCAATTATTGAATTTTTTTCTTTATAAATCAAGCAATAACCTTTTCGTAAAGATTATTTTTTCTTTCTTAATCACGACAACATCAAGATGTTGAAACCCTTTAATTTTAGTTTTGACTTTGCTTTCAAACATTATGACAGCAATAACTAATAATACCATTTTTTCTTTAATGAAAAACAATGTGATGCCTTAAAAATAAACTTGAAAATATATTGTTTTAGACTTGAGAGCCCTACTTAAAAAAAAAAAAAAAAAAAAAAATTCTTCTTTCGTTTCATCGCTGCAATTAATGATGGCCTAAACTAATGAAGACAAAAACAAACTGCAATTACTAATCATAGAATTAGAAACGTTAACTAAAAAATACTAATTTTCAACGATTATTGTTGCTTTTAAATTCAAATCAATGCCCACTGCTTCATCAGCTGAGTCACGGCTTGAAAAAGTTGAAGCGCTAACGCTATCCGCAAATGCAAAGAAGAGTTTGACGAGAAGTAGACTAGTGGCAAAAGAGAAAAAGAAAAATCTTAAGACAACGACTCGAAAAAGTAAGAGAAAGTGGAAAGAAAGGTTAAATTATACTAAATCAATGCGCTACAAAATCTATCCGTAATATACAAAATCTTTTCTCTCTCTTTCTTTCCACAATTTATTTTCCATTATTATTAAAGGCCTCTATTTCTCGGAAATCCCATTCTATTCCTTTTTATACTTTCATTTCGATTTAGGGTTTCCTTCTTCACACTTCATCTGCTTCGTCTCGCGAAGCATCAAAACCCTAATCCCCCTCACTCCCTCCGATCTCTTCCACTAGCCGTTACTCTCCGTTTCCCGCCTAATTTCAACTCCCTCTTAACCGTTCGATTCAAACTAACCGTTAGATCCGCCATTTTTGGTTGTTTGTGTTTTTCTTTCAAAAAAAAAAATTTGACCGTTGGAAATGGCTGCTGCGGTGGAAGCGGAGAAGAAGGTTGAGGTGGGAGAGGAGGAGAAGGAGAAATCCGGAGAGCTCTTGTTCTGCGGTGCCACGTGTTGGGACACGATTGGTCGGCGCAAAGGCAACGTCGAAGGCAACTTGGTCTCTCCGACTCGGCTTCGTCCACTCGTCAGTGTTAATATTCGATTCGTCGCCTCTGGTTGCGGTAAAGCTTCTCAGTTCTCAGTTCTCATTTTTTGAATTTAGGTATTTTGAGCTTTATTATTGCATTGGTTCTGATTGTTGTATGATGTTTTGTGTATTGATGTTTGATATAGCGTCGTGTCATTGCGTGGCGTTGGATGTCGAAGGGCGCTGCTATACGTGGGGGCGCAATGAGGCATGATGAATGAGACTTTAAACTTGAATTTTAATACATACATGTGTTGTTTTTGTTTATTATGATTAAGTCAATGATGGTTTTGGTGTGCAGAGGGGGCAACTTGGTCATGGAGATACGATTCAGCGCGATAGGCCGACTGTAGTTTCTGAACTTCTAAAGTGAGTTTCTATTTTGTTGATTGAATCAATTTATTGCACTTCCATATTGAAGTTTGATGACTGTATCTAGTGGGTACATAATCGAAGTATCTAATGTAGAATAGGCTTGAATAGGAAGTTGCAATTGGAACTAAACTATTCAGCTGAAGTTTAGTTCTGCCATTTTAAGATTGCAGAGAAATTTGCCAATGAGCTCTAGCTCAACTATCTTGCGTGTGTAACTTACCAATAATAATAATAAAAAAAAAAAGATGGCAGAGAATTTGATAGTCTTATGAAAAGCTGACAGATATGACTCGTAGGTTAATGATGCTTGTAGCTAGACTCTTAGGGTCAAATCATTGAGTGATGGTTATAATGAATGTTCCATTAGGGATTTGCATTTTCTATTGTTACTGTGTTCTAATAGCACATTTGGTATTTTTTACTTATTTATTTATTCAATCATTGAAGCTGTTATTGCTTTGCCTTGAAGGTACAAAGTTGTTAAAGAGCTGCATCGGGGAGGGCTCATACAGTAGTGGTTACTGAAGATGGACTTTCCCTCTCTTTTGGCTGGAACAAACATGGGCAGCTGGGTTCAGGCTCAGTACGAAATGGTAGGTTCAGTTTTATGAATTTGGTTGTATGAAATATATAGGAGCTTGCATTGCAAATTTGATTTTAATATTTTTTGCTAGGGCTAGTCACTTTGAGATCTGCTTAACTATTTGTAGATTAAATAGGTAAAAGTTTACTTCATATGAGGCTGGGTGCATCAATATCCCCAAGTTTCTCATTCATTTTCATCCTTTTGTAACCCGTGGCAAATCTATCTCATTTCAAGCTGAAGTTGGTATGTTTAGGACAGTCTAGGAATTGCATGAGGAATTAACCCTCTACTCACTCTGTATAACATCATGTCATTTCAATTTGAGGGTCTATGGGGAAGTGTGATTGAGAGATGTATAATGTGCTTTTATCCAAGTTTCACTTTGAAAATTATATTGAATGCAGATCCTTGAATTCATTTTTTGGGTTAATTTCATATCTGGATCTAATTTCTCTACACTGTTTACAATATCTTGTCAGCAAATATCATGTAATTTATATTATAATTTTCCTAACAATTTTTTCGTTTTTGTTGTTATTGGTTATGGCTTGTGGGAGAACATGTAATCTCGTTAATGTTCTTGAATTTGTTTCTATATCTCCATGAAACATCCTTTAGTAACTTACAACCAGCTGCTTTACATCGTTGCTTCATTGTTTGTAGAAATCGAATCATCTCCTGTTCGCTGTCTTGTGTCTGAAGTAAAAAATCTTGCTTGTGGGGCAGACTTCACCGTGTGGTTATCTTCTGTTGAA
This sequence comes from Fagus sylvatica, assembly GCA_907173295.1. Classification (NCBI taxonomy): domain Eukaryota; kingdom Viridiplantae; phylum Streptophyta; class Magnoliopsida; order Fagales; family Fagaceae; genus Fagus; species Fagus sylvatica. The sequence goes on along the minus strand of OU015764.1, from coordinate 34,534,771 downwards.
GGAGCTTCTATACTGTATGGTTTGTGGATACATTTGGGTTTTTGTTTTCTAGGGTTGTTTGGCGAATTTTTTATATGGCTTTGTGGTTCCCAATTTACCCAGAATACTTGCTGATTTGCAAACTGTTTGTTGTTTCTAGGACCGCAGGTCTTCCACAATATGGACAACTTGGGCATGGAACGGACAGTGAGGTATGCTATTATGTTTCTCTGTTTATTTTTAAGGGTAAATTACTTTTTTCAACCCTAAACTTTCACCCCATTCACAATGTCTCCCCATGCTCTCAATTTGTTCGATTGCTACTGCAATTTGAAAGAATTGTATCAATGTGTTCCCTGTCGTCTAAATTGGGCGTTAAATGAGATGGAAATTCGGTGTAATTACAAAATTGCCCTAATCGGTTGGAATGAAAAACCACAATTTCTTTCTAAATTAACTCTCAATTTAGACAGTGGGGGTATATTGATATAATTCTCTCAAATTGGGGTGTCAATTGAGTAATTTGATAGTTTTGGGGACTTTGTAAATGAAGTCAAAGGTTAGGGTGGAAAAGTGTAGTTTTCCCTATTTTTAATATTCTCCCCATGATCTTTTGACAACTTGACACATAGTTGCTACTTGTCAGGGTTATGGGATGACAAATGCAATTATTTCCTTAAGTCTTGGTCATAGTGACATCATTCCTTACATGTATTTCTATTTTGTGTTTTGTCAACTTTATACTTGGAGGTAATATTTTTGGGTTAAACTTCTGTGAGTGCATATAACTGCGGAGTACTCCTAAAAGTTTAATGGTAGTAAGTGGTGCATGGTACCAATCCGATATCTGTATTAAAATTATAAATCTACTAATTTTTCATTCTGAATCTCTAGATTTTTTTTTACCATCAAGCATTGGAGTGTTTACATATTAGGCACTTCTTTTAGTTGTATTCTTTTTTGTTTCCACCCATATTCTCCTGATTCCTTTGTGTAGTCATAGAAATGTAACCTTCTGATCATATATTTTCTTGGAAATTTATGAAAGACAATTCTTTATAAGAAGCATCTTGAATCCTTCAAAAAGTCTCAATCGTTTCTTATAGGATCTCCCATGATGTAAGAAGCTTTGATACAAACCATGAGGGATGAAGTTGATGCAATACAACAGCTTCTTAATGGGAAAAAGAAAAAAGAAAAAAGAAAAAGAAGCTGATTCTGGAGATGCTTATAATGGGCTAACAATAGGTTTGGATTTAGGAAGTAGGCTTACAAAGAATAAATGATAAATAGTTGTTTTAGTCACTGTGAATGCTCATTACAGAGCTATTAAGGTACTTGAAGCTGTGATGACGCCTTAGCATTAAAATCATTGCTGACATTTGAAGCCTCTTAGATTGTGCTTTACCTAGTCTGCTGTAGTCCCTACCCTGGATAAAAGTGTCATACATATTTATACACAGACTCACATAGAGACAGAGGGATACACTGTACACATACACGCGTGCTCTTGTCAAGTGAGACTTGATTTAGTATGAAGCTTGACATAATTTTGGATGTGTCTGCAGTACAATACTAAAGACAGCTCAGTAAGGCTTGCTTATGAAGCCCAACCACGCCCTAAAGCAATAGCTTCCCTTGCTGGGGAAACAATCGTCAAAGTTGCATGTGGAACGAACCATACAGGTTGTTAATAGCATCTGCTCCCCCCTCCCCCTCTCCTTTTCCTCTTCAAGAAATTTTCCATTGTTATACTTATTGATTTGTGTACTTTTTTTGTTTGGGCATACAGTGGCGGTTGATTCAAATGGATTTGTTTACACGTGAGTGCTTCTTCAGTGTACTCAGTGTGAAATAGCATTACCCTTCTCTTTCTTCCTATTAATTTGGCTTTATATCTACCGTTGATGACTATTTATTTTGTCAAAATATGCTTAGGTGGGGCTTTGGCGGTTATGGAAGGTTGGTACTTACTATTTCAGATTGTGAATGAATTTTCTAAGACTTGATTGTTTTGTGTAGTTCCATATCTTATCCATATCTTATGCATGTAACTCCTTGGATGGTGTAGACTCGGACATAGGGAGCAGAAGGATGAGTGGCTCCCTCGTCGTGTTGACATTTTTCAGAGGCACAATACTTTACCTCCTGATGCAGTGCTTTCAGCTGGTTCTGTTAACTCTGCTTGCACTGCAGGTATTTCCTACTCAGTCCTGTGTTTCACTAAAATTGTTGGATGAAATCTGTTACTTATTTCTCTCATATAACTACATTATCCTCTCTGCTGTTGTCTCTTTATTAGATGTCTGCTTGAAGACACTCACATTTGTCATGATTTTTTAACTTAGATTAAGGTTGAGATATGGTTATGCGTATGGCATTCCCTGATTTAAAGTTTGTTGTTACGGAAGCTTGTGAGGTGGTGCTTAATGCCAACTGAGAAAATAAAATGATAAATAGAGGAGTTTGAACAACACAATAATACATTTCATTATTAGAATTGATAGAAGGCAAGTTGCTCTACTACCCAGTCTTGGATCTTATTATGTAAGTGTATGAATGGACAAACCCATCAAGTAGACAATCATGTAGTGCATACATGTATAGGATCATCATGTTGGTTACCCACTTATGCCACCCCTTCTCTGATTTGTTTTTGTTTGACAGAGTGACGTAGGACAAATTGGGGAATTTTGTTTACTTGTGCTTGTGATGGCCTAATGTTTGAGAGGATTTGTGGATCTAGAGTTTAAAGTTGTAGATGAAAGGGTTATGATTCAAAATTGGCTAGGTTTTGATGAGTTTTTATTTTTTTATGGCTATTTGATAGAGAAAGAAAGTGAGGTATTAGGGTTTTGATAGGAAAGAAGAAGGGCTTGACTTGCGGTTGTAAGAGAGAAAGAACAGAGCTAATTGTGTGGTGTTCAGGGGTGCTGTATGAATAGTACCACAAGAAAGAGAAGAAGCAAAGAGAGAAGAGAAAGGGAGAAAAGAACAATAAAGCCAATGTGCCTCGTTACTCAAACACTCAATATTTTATTAATCAACTCCATCTCCTTTGAATTCATTGAGCACAAATATATAGTAGGACTCTTTCTCGTACTAGTAGTATTAGGATTACTAGTTTGACTGGTAAACTAAAAACTTAATAAAATACTAACTTGGACTCAAAGAAAATAAAACCTAAGATACAAAGGATCTCCTAGAAAATTCTACACTTAGTAAGTTAAAACCCAAATAAAAAACTGTTTTAACCTTAGAAGACTCATAGTAAGACCTTTAAAACCACAACTCTTACTTTAATTCCACTTCACACGTGGGCCCCATAAAATAATTCTTGAATATGCAAATTTGCAAAGTAATAGCAAATCAATCTTGCATGGCTGCATCAGAGAGCTAAGCATTATGGTTGGTCTCTTTAAAAAAAAAATATATAGAGGAAAACTTTCTTATGGAGTCAAGAAGGAATTTCTAATCTACTATAAGCATGGTAATGCCGGGATGCAACATGTCTACATAAGGCAATTGAATCGGCTTTAGTTTGGCTTTGTATATTTTAAAACTAAGATGTTAAATTGTATTCTATTTATGCGATCATGCTCCTCTTGATCAATAGAAAGACAAGTACCAAAATGTTGGTTTTGCTCTTGTGGTAACCACTTGGATTGATTCACATGATTGAGGGTGGTTTAAAGTACAGAAAGGATGTGACTAACCATTTTGGGCTCCTTACTGATTTCCTTAAGACTGAATTGCCTATTAATACAATGCATCACCTATGTTCCTTATTTTTAAGTTAAATAACTATGTTGTCATTGGCAGTTAGCCAAGCATAGTTGGGATTATACCTTAGGATTGGTAAGGTGCTACTGTGAATGAGCTCTAGCTCAAATGGCACCCTCCTCTGGACCTCTGCCCATTAGAAACAGTGGAGGGTAAGTGCATGGATTCAAAACCCACTGGGTGCAATAAAATAAAAAGAATTGATAAGGGGCTCCTGGTTTGTATTGTAGATTGTAAGATTACTTACTATGCATAATGAAAAAAGAATAAGAAAAAGGAAATAGTTATATATACAAAGGAATATAAAAATAACGTTCATTGGAGAACATGTTCTCTGTGAACTTTAGTAACTGATCCAAAAAAAGAAAAAGAAAGTTGTAGTCCCTAATTTCACATTTTTGTGTTTTTGTTACAGCCTATGCCTTTTACAAATTGGTTTTTGGTTTATATTTTGCTTTTAGCTGGAGGGCAGCTGTATATGTGGGGCAAAATAAAGACCACCGGTGATGACTGGATGTATCCTAAACCTCTCATGGATTTAAGGTTCTACTCTGCCCTGTGATTTTGTTACTTTAATTAGTAATTTCTTTTTTCTTTGTTTCCTTCAAAATCTATGGTTGCCGCAGCCAGCACGTAGGTGTTTCTTTTTGATTCTTTAGAAAGTAATTTCTCTTGCCATTCATTCTGCCTTTTTTTTTTTTTTTTTTTTTATAATCTATTACTCTGTTGTAAGTGTTACAAGTCATTTGCTTTTCTTCTCTTATTTTCTTGGTTAGATTGTGCTTTATGTTGTTGAGTCTTTTAGAGTGCTTAATGACCATGGCACTGGTTACCTGTTTTTCTTATCATTTTCATCATGAGTCCTATTCTTCCGTCCTTTTCTTAGTTGTCTCTTCTTTGCTTATTGATTTTTCGATATTTGATTAAGTCTTGATGGGATATTAATGTTGGTTTTGGCTTCTTTAATCTAGATTTGTGGATCACACTTTAATTATAAGCCTCTGCAGTTGAATGGTTAGGAGCTGCTGTAACTTCTCTCCTCATCAGTGGGAAAGGGGTGATGCATCTACAGATACTCTTGCATATTGTGGAAAATTTTCTGCATGCTTTGGAATGATTTTGAATAACATGCTCTCTGTTTTCTTTATTTTTTAAAGTACCCCACAGCTTGTTTACAAGTCGTGAGCTTTTTTCATGGTATTTGACCTATTACAAACTTAGACCTTTTCTTTCTTAACTTCCTGAGCAATGGTTAGAAATTACTCCGTCCTGTAAATTATAATAAATGTCTCTTGTGAAAAAAAAAAAAAAAAGAAAAGAAAAAAGAAGGTATTTTAAAGAACAGCATTTGACACCTTTACAACAATACAATTTGTGTGTTTTGTCATGCTTACCTTTATATTTTTTTATGGAGTTATGTTTTAATAAATGACACGTTTGGAAGTAGGGGGTAAAAAGGGAAAGAAAATTTAAGTGTAACTTCTTGACACAAGACATACATTATAAGTCAAGAAAGTGGAATTGAGACACATAATGGGACAAGCAGTAATAGGTTAGCACAAAGATGGATCTCAAACTCAGGCTTGTATTACCATTCAAATGAGACTTTACCACAAGGACTTTAGGTATTCTCTCTTGAATACCGAGTTTAGAATTCTTTTTTAAATTTCTATTGGTAAGGCTTGATCCAAAGACCTATATCAACTCAACCCATTTTTCTTAGTATGAATCATGCACTGGGGACAAGGCAGCAATGCAGAATCAAGCTAGGTACTTTGTTAATAGAATGAATGTTGTTACATCCCTATTTTTACTTGATAGTTGTTTTTGTGCGCTGATAATTTCTTTCAAGGTTTATTTAGGAATTTGGCTTGTCTTTATCACAAACCTTGGAATTGTTGATTCTTAAATGCTGGTGACTCGCTGTTGAAGCACATCAGAGACCAGTTGCTGGCTCAATGCTGGATGCTTTCCACTATGCTGTTTTCTTTCTGTACCTAAAACTGTCCTCTCCTGCCAGAATCATCTACTTGGCCTTCAACCTGGTTGTTCACTTCCTCCCTTACCCTTTGGATTTTGTATTGCCTTCAGCTTTGCAAGTGTCCCTGCCTGATGGCCTTAGTCACTGGTTTAAACCCAAAGGGTTCAGTAATATAATTTCCTTTCTTCCGTCTTCAAACTATATAACTCTTCCAAGTTACTGAAGGGAAAATTTTAGATTGTTTTGGTCATATTGTTTTTACCAGGTTTCTATGCTACTTGGCATACTGCTTAGATAATTTTCCTTTTTCTGGGTTTTACAGTGGTTGGAATATACGTTGCATGGATTCAGGCAATATGCACCATTTTGTTGGTGCTGATGCCTCCTGCATAAGTTGGGGCCACGCACAACATGGAGAGCTGGGGTTTGGCCCTAATGGGCAGAAGTATGTGTTTGTCTCTTTGAATCATAAATTTTCTGAAGGATCCCCATCTTCTCTCTCTAAGTTTTGTGTCTGTTTTTGTTTCTGCTCCTTAGATCTTCTGCAGTACCCAAGAAGGTAGATATTCTTGAGGGCATGCATGTCATCAGGTGGGTGTTTTAGTTTTTTATTTATTTATTTATCATTTTTACAGTTGTACCTATTGGATATGACAAGAGATTTCTTTTTTTTGCTTCCCCCCTTTAGTGTTGCATGTGGTATGGGCCATTCCATGGTGATTGTTGATAGAACCAATGCTGGTGATCGACTTGATCAGGTGATTATTCAAAAAAGCATTACAATCCTGTATTGGAATTTTAAAGTGCTCTTTGTTTAATGTTGTGGTGTTTTACTATATATGTATGTTTTGATTGTAATGCCTGTTCACACTCTTCGTCAATTCATCCTCAGTATCTCCTAGTGACGTTTGAGTTCTTTTTTAATTAAAAAAAAAATTCCAATGAGGGTTAACTGACACTTACTCCCCTCTCACATGCTGGGTGGAGGGTGAGGTCATGGGCTCAAAACCTATTGGGTGCGTGTGTAACTTACCAATAAAAAAAATGCTCATAGGTTGGGGATGAATAATGTTGCCTGAAGAATTTCGTTGTCATTTAGGTTTCAGGAGTGAAATCGTTTTTGGAGAGAAGTGCCTTGTATTTTTTTTGGAGAATAAGGATTCTGATATGGTATTTGCTTGGAAAAATCTGTTGGATGAAATAAAAATCTTCTTAAATCCTCCCCCCCCCCCCCCCCCCAAGTAATGGCACTGATCTACTTTTTATATTTTTGATGTGTTAGCTGCTGCTTTTTGTTACAATCTTTCAATAACACAGGCAAAGCAGTTATTAATTTCTGATTTATTTTTTTTTCCCAGCTTGATACGTATGATGGCAAAGATTCTGGTGAAGGTATGCTAATGTTAAGGCTGTAAATATCTGGTCTGATTAATCGATGGAAGAATTCTTGTCATTTACATGTTTTGGACCAAAGTAATATTTGTTTGAGGCTAGAGGGACACTCAACAATTTTTGACGAAGTGGGTAATTTTATTATTTGTAGTTTTTTAGGGCCAGATTTCTGCCTGGGCTCCTCCTGGGGCCAGGCCTGTAAACTTGGCTGTCTAGAGTCCACGAATCATCTAGTAATCTAGGTTTCAACTTAACATGAAGCTGTGGGAAAACTGGTTACTGAACTACTCTTGCTGCAGGGAGTGAGGAACCTGAGATCAAGACTGTTGCCAAGCAAACTACTAAAAAGGGTTCTGCTAAAGCTGCTAATAACTCCAATAAGAGGAAGAAGTCCAAGCATTCATCTGACTCAGAAGATGAGGAGAGTGATGACGACAGTGAAAACGGTGAAGAACAGGTCAATGGGGAGACAGAAAAGGAAAGCAAAGGTGGGAAGGGTTCTAATGGAGGTCGAGGTAAAGGTGCTGCTAAACCCGTGCGTGGGCGGGGCCGTCCTCCTTCTGCAAACAAAAGCTCACAGCCATCTCAAGGGAAAACCGGTAAAAGAGGAAGGCCCCGTAAGTCATAAGTTGCATATTCCCTCCTCAAATTCGAAATTTTTCGAAATTTTGTCTCTTCGTAGAGAAATGTACTTTATAATCAGTTGGCCACTGTATTTGTCGTTCTTTTAATTGTTTTTTTTTTTTTTTCTTTTCTAACTCTTCATCTCACTAAAACGAGCTTGCCTAATTGATGAAAACAAGCACTAACATTTCATTTTGAGGTTTGGGAAATTTAGAAAATGGCGGTTTCTACTATGTTCTTCTGTTTCTATTTTTAATGATTGATTTACATAATTTCCTGTTGCTATTACACTCTTTTCTTTTATTCATTTTGTCCCCTCCAACCCAATTGATTTCATGTATTATTAGTTAGAAAGAAGGTAATGCATTGGATTGCGAACTCTGTGAATTTGTGCCATCGGGTTATTGTTCTTAGAAATGGAGAGAAGAGAATGGGTTTTATGCATTTCTTTTTATATCTCTTACTCTCTCCTCTAATGGCATCGAACTTACGAAAATTTGAATTTGGAGCATCAATTGAGAGTAGAGGGGCTAATGCTTGACTTCCTTGCCCGTACTTGGTCAATTTTGAACTAACTCAAGTGTGCCCGTGCCATTAGTTTTTCAGTAGAATGATAAATAATGAAGCATATTACAAATTATACATGTAGGCTATAGTTCTCCATATTGACCCGCGTCTAAACGAAAAAAAAGTTAATAGGTATATATATATATTACCCGCATCTAAAAGAAGCATATTACTTTAGTTTTTCAGTAGAATGATAAAAAGGGAGAAAAAAATTTATATATATATATATGCGTTTTAAATGAAGTAATGCATTGTTTCCCAAATGTAGTTTGTAATACACATTACTGTGTAGGTATGTGTATTTAACCCAACTTGACGAATTGGCAAACACTCGTGAACTTGTAAAGGCCATTATATATCCAACCAAATTCCAGAAGATATAAGCTGAGGAAGCTCCTCAATTCACTTTTTTTTTTGGCAGCCCATACTGTTTTTGATGTTGCTATACCACCGAGATAAATCCATTGCAAAGGAATGATGTTGTTTCCTCAAATCCATCCATCTCATTTGATCCTCTATTTGGTGAAAATATTACCTTCCCCTCCTTTGGCCCGTTGGGTTGCCTTTTTAATTGGGATGGATCACTTACTATCTCCTCCCTTCCCACTTGGGTTGTTGACTTGTTGTAGTTCTTAACATAGTATCCTTATTACTTAAAAATGTGTTCTCTAAATGAAACATTCATGGTTCAAATCCCCTCACCCCAACCATCGGATTATCAATCAAAAGGTGCTAACAAGTTGAACTACAAGCTCTTGACTCCATTTATCAATAGAACCCACCCTTATAAATAATATGACTATCATTCAAGCAAATTTTAAAAATTGATATTATAATAAATAATTTCAATTTTCATAGCACGCTACTTTATCATAGTTTCTCCCAACAAATACTACTCTTAGAATGAGGTTGCAGCAAACAGAATTCTTAAACAATATCATCCATGGTTAACATAACCCATTCAGCCATATCATATCCACTAAAATGAAATGAGAGTATCAATATGTAGCCAAAACTATCTGTATAAGTCAGAAAATAACTTTTCTTGGTTCAAGCTCAGAAGAAAGAACTAAACAAAGAGTTTAGCTCCATTACATCTCAACATAACCAACCAAAAAAAATGACTAGGTTTAATAAAATAAATAATTATATATTCATAGATTTAAAGAGGCTTATATACGATTGCACACTACCTGTATTTCAAAATAAGTTAAAGACACCATGCAGTTTGGATCAACACTATCTAGCAGTTGGTTGGCCAACCTACTGGTTCGCCTCCTCAGCAGTATCACCATTCTGCTTCTGGGGCTGTAGTTCATTATGATGAGGCTGCTGTGGCTGCAGTTGTGCCCGCTGTTGCAGTAACTGTTGTTGCTCCGGCGACAAATGGTAAAGCTGCCTGGACTGGGGGTGCTGCAGCTGAAACATCTGTTGATTAATGGAAAGCTGCTGAGCCATGAGGTTCGCCAAGTAGCCTTCCCCACCACACTCTGCTGCAGTGAGCCTTAAACGCTGGACTTCTGCGGTCAAGGTCTCATTTAAAGCTGCAAATCAAAAGCCAAAACAGAAAAATATATTAACCCAAACACATCCCATACCAACAGCAAGAACTTGACATATCATAATCAACCATGAAAAGATGATATTAAACCAGACCATTAAATTCCTTAAGATGAGAGAAGGAAATTAAGAAATTATATATCAATAAATGCAAGACTAGCAATGAACTGATCCAGTGCATGTTTAACGACTTGCATTGAAGCCCACACCATCATAAAAGGAACAAAATTTGCTGAAGATATTCATGCATGAGACACATATTCACATACTGGTACAAACTGGCAAAGTAAGTTGGAGATATTCCCACAACAATATCTTGATGGCTATTATATTATTAGACTTCTAATTTACATCTCTCTTTTTTGGTGGAAGTGGGGAGGGGTTGGGGAAACATACGGTTGATACAGGAGCAATAAAAATTCACAATCCAACTCTTGATGATGTGGGAGATGTAAAATACATACTCCATGGTTATCATTATTATCAATATTTTTTTAATGTAGGGAACCATTCTAAAGAAGAGCCCTTTGGACTTGTCTCCAAGTAGTAAAACCAATGGACAACTAACCCCACCAGCCAGAACAAGTTGCCGTAATCCAGAAGCATTCACCCCTGACTGGCTAAGTAGTTTATGCTCGTGCCTCAAAGCAATAAATAAATATAATAAAGGAAATATGTTGGTCCCAGCAAGGCTCAAACTTGCGAACTTTGGCTCATAAGACATACTACATGATTATTTTTCTAGACAACATAGCAACATCAATTAAAAAGAGCATGCCTAGTTATGCTTTTACTGACACTAATTAAGACATTAAAGACTCTCTTGGATTTGTTAATATTGTAAGACATTTACTAACAAGAGATCTTAACTATAGGTTTCTTTTCCTTCCCAGTACCAGAAGACCTTAAGAAAATTATACATATTGAAGTTTCCCCCCTCGTATATAAGATTCACAATAACAAAATGAAGCAACTATATCCTAGTTTGTCTATGTTCATTCAAATATACATGAATTATTTATTCTAATTGAATATATCAAGAAGTTCATATCCTAGGAGAAGGGATTGAGCAATCCATAGAGAATAATTGAATAACAAAACAGCTTTAATATTGTCCAAGGGAAAAAGAAAAAAAAAATCACAGGAAAACAGCAAAGTCAGAAGTTTTCATATACTAAAGTAGTAATGAGATGAACTGGCAAAGTGAAATGAGTAGCTAGAGTCTAGTAGGAAATACAACAAAAAGAAGCACTTTGTGGCCTAGTCTATACCATGGATTCAAATTAGAAGACCACCACTAGAAAACCAGGAGAAATGTTTATAAAAAAAAATGTTTTCTTAAACAGTTCATGCTTAAATTTAGAGTAGTTGACAAATTTTTTTGTTTGATAAGTAATTTTCATTTGATAACATCTTGTAGAAATTAGAGTGTATGGTGCAAAAAATTTTCTTTTCTTGAAGTAAGTAAATGGTGCAAACAATGAAGGGTTGTTTCAGCTGACTAATATAGAAGAAGCAGAAGAAAAGGTATTGGTGCAAATATTTGTTTTCATAAGTATGTAAAAGCTGCAAACAATCAAGGTTGGTTACAGCTGACTAATATATAAGAAGCAGAAGAAAAGGTATTGGTGCAAATATATTTTTTTTTGATAAGCACATAAATTTCAGCTGACTAATATATAAAAAGCAGAAGAAAGAGTATACCCACCATCTTTGAGTTTGGACTCTTGTTCCATGGCCTGAAGGCGAAACTTCAGCTCCTTGTTCTCACTCTTAAGTGCATGAGACTCTCTCTGGATAGAAGTATAGAAAACAAAACCAAGAAAATATAATGAATATGAATATAAATTATAAAAGAAAAAAAAGAAAGAAAAGGAAATAAGTACTAATAAATAGTTGATATCATAACCTCAACACCCTAGATACCGACCTGTAACTTTGTAACCTCCGCAGACAATGTAGTGTTCTCTGTCTCTAGAGTTTGTGCCTTCTGTTCTAAGTCTGCAGTGTGTCGCATCTTCCGGTCCTTGGAACGGGCAGCTGATTGACGATTAGCCAAAATCCTGGAAGAGTAGGTCATTAATAAGCAAATTCACTCAGTGAGACATATGTCGCCTATAATACACCCAAAAAAAAAACACACACCTTTTGGCACGTCTGGGGTCTGATAGTGCAATCTCAGTCAGTTTTGCATTTTCCCTGATCTTTCGCAGCTCAGTGTCACTGAACTCAACATTTCCAAACTCCGCACTGAAATTAGCTGAGTTCCCATCTATTGCATTGCTAGGCGATTGTTGACCCACCCCAGTTCCCAACGGTGGGAGCTTTGGTGATTCATCATCAAAATACAAACTATCCATATAACTATCCATTGAAACACTTCTCTGGTGTCGAACAATAGGTTTCGTGTCTCCGCCAGCAATTCTCTTTCCTTCCCTACTCTCATTAGCAAAACTAGAACTTAAACCCTGCAAACTGTTTGCATAGCCATTTATGCAACTTTCCACTTCATTATCGCTGCTATCACATCCATTCGTCTTTGAGCCACTGGCTCTGCTATCCAAATCCTTTTCCTCATTACCAGATGAGTTCATTTTATCAATGTTGTCCAAGTCCATGTATGCATTGAACAAGTCATCAACAACTTCTCCCTCCAATTTCCCCTCACCTATCCCATCAGCAATGTTATTGCCATCCCTATCCCTTTTCAAGTCCCCTTTAAACACCAACTGGATTGGCTTCTCAACTCCCATGTTCTCTCTTCCAGAAACTGACCGGTCCAAAACTCCCCGATTCCCAATGGGAATCAATTGTGGTGAAGATTGAATCATGGCCGAGAACCCTAACGGAAGATTATCACTATTAGACCGCCGGTGTCCTCTACGAGGTGGAAGCCCCTCACCAACCCGAAATGCATTACCTCCATTTCCACCGGGCAAAGGAAGCTGCTGGACATGAGAATTAACCACACTTTCATCCATAGACACGTCCGTTGCAATCGGGTCGGACAAAGAGCTCATGGAGGGTAAAGGGCTCAAAGGGGGCAAACTATCAAGCATAAAAAACGAAGGTTGAGACAGAGACCTAGAATGGGAAGGCCCCGGACTCAAACTCTGTGAACCCGGTTGCCTCCCAACCGGTCGGGACCCCGTAAAATGCGGATATTGCATCGACGAAACAAGATTATTAGGGTGTGAGGGTGGTATACCAGGTCTCTTAATACTATTGTCACTACCAGGACTCAAATTTTGAGGCAATTGACGCACAGGCACACCCTTTTGAGACCCATTAAAATTTTGCACATCAAATTGATTCTGTAGTTTCAAACCAAATGTAGATTGAAGCCCTTGCATAGCACTTCCATTTTCATTAGTCCCACCCATCTCCCTCTACTACTAAACCTTCAATCCAAAAAACCAAAAACAAAAGCAAAAACAAAAACAAAAAACCAAAAACCCTAAGTACTGCTTTATATAGTAATCAAAGTATCAATCTCTACTAATTGACTAAAACCCAATAATCTAAAAGAGCAAAAAAAAACAACAACATAGAAATATTAATGGATTCATAAACTAGACCCTACCTCTTTCAAAAAAAAACTCACACACCTTCAGTGATGGATTGCGTTATCAAAGAGCGAAGACAAGCACAAAGTTTATGAGCCAAGTGTGGCGGTGATATCCATAACCAAAGACGAATAGGCTTTGGGGGCAACACTTGTATGAGTTTAAGAAAAATCAGTATTGCCGCTATAGAATTACACACACTATTTTATATGTTTTTTTTTTTGTCTTTGCTTTTTTTTCTCTCTCGGACAATGTTTTATTAAAATGAGTTAATACTATGTATTCGGTCAATAATATAGGAAAAGAGCGTAACGTGAAATCCGCGTAAGGATAACGAGATTTTGATTTTGTTTGTGTGTTTACGCGGATTCGTGTCTATGACGGTGTGTCTCTCGCCTTTATCTCCGCCATTTATCGAGGGGTTAAAGATAAAAAGATATGAAAAATATAAATATTAAATTACTTGAATGGAAGGTTTTAGGAGCAACCTCGTTTGAATTACCTTAGCCGGCGTAAGTCGGTGGATATGTAATTAGAGTGTTCAGACGGCCAGCTAGATAACGCGTGGGATTGTAAGTAGGGTTTTAAATTTTTTCAAATTTCTGTTTTATTTATTGTAAATTTCAGTCTTGGAGTTTGTTTTTTTGTAATTAGTTCGCTTTTGGACCGCATAATAAGGAAAAATTGTATTTATTACACTGCCATCTTTTTTTTCTTTTTTTTTTCATTGACTAAAATAACAATCATGTGTAAGTACATAGACTAAAATAACAATCATTGACTTTGCAATCATGTGTTTGAATTGGAGAATTTAATATACCTAACCTAAATAATTGTATCTAAGTTTTATCCAAGACTATAAGAGTTTTTTTATGTTTGCGGGGAAATCTCATCATATATTTGATTATAATAAATGGATATCTGTGTTATGGTATAAGTCTTGAAATATATATATATATATTGATGAGATTTAGCCCTATTATATTAATATCTAAAAATTATTTTGGGAAAGATTAAAAAAATATGTAGTTTTATCTTTGTGGCAAATTGAACTCATATTTATAAATGTGTCATTTTGAATTTTTTATTTTCATTATTATATTACATCAAATAAAACCTCGTCTATAGTGTTTTTAAATTTTTAACAAAATAATCAAAGCGTGGGGTTTTAAAATTTAAGTGATACATTTTTAAATTTGAGATGTTAAGTGTCATAAAATAAAATAAAACTGTAATAAATAAAAATACCCTTTTTTTTACAATAAATGGAAGAAAGAAGAACGATAAAGTTCTTTTTAATTTTATAAAATAAAATTAAAGAATGCCATCGTCTCTATAAACCACAATATTCTTAACATGAATACTAATTAATTATCTTCAATCATTTGACAGTTTGACAATATTCAAATCCACGAATTGATGACTTTTTTTTTTTAAAGGTAAAAGACGATCAAATATTATTAAGAAAACTCTACAAAAACAATTGGAAGAAGAATTATCGGACCCCCCCAGACAATCCGCAAGAACAATTGACATCATTCAAATCCACGAATTGATGATTAACATGACTAATTCGCATACGGTGATGGTAATAGTTAATAAGCACCAAGTCCACACTCATATGTCTTGTGTCAAGAATTGTGATATGAAATTAGAGACGTAGGCCTTGTGTTAAATTATAGTAGTATCTTAAGTTGGAAAGGATTGAGAGGACATTGTATTGATGTATTCCGGAATTTTCCATCTTAAAATCTCTTCATAATCCACGATGATTTCATCATTGTTGTTTCTGTCTATTGAATAATCCTTCTTATTTTTAAATTTAATTCTTTTATTTTTTTCTGAATAAATAGTAGAATGTGATTCGTTTATCTTGTACACACTACATACTATACAAATCAACATATGTTATTTATAAATCGTAAGTTGCAACAAAGTCATTCATGCCAATAAAATATCTTACACCGTATATAGGTTATTTTGTAGTACGGGTGATTCTTCATAAAGAGAAAAACTCTTGTATAGTGTGTAGTAGTGTATGTTATAAACCAAGGCCTTGTAACCATGCTCTAAATCCCACCCTTCAACTATTATTATTATTTAAAATGAGAGTTATAATCTAATGTGATAATGAATGTGATTAGTGTTATTTCAACAACATAATAAAATGATATTTTATTCGCATTAGACCATGCACCCAATATCATGCGTCATCTATTCGACACGATATGGGTAGGGATAAGGTTCAACTGATTTAGTAGCTACACAATGAATGCTTGAATCGGGAACTTGAGTCTTCCCTAGAAAGTGTACTCATTGTCATGGAAGTAGGCATCTCCAGGGCAAGTAATTGCAAAATATCTCATCCACCATTGGAACCCTAAGACAGACGGAATTTCGGATGTGGTAAGTTACTTGCCTTGAGATGCCTACTTCCATGAGCAAGCCTTATAGGGAAGGCTCATGTTATGAGGCGATAGTTTACTATGAATGAGATTAATCGAGGAGGGGCATGTCAAGAATTTTCCCAAAATAAGAGAGACAAAGGCCTTATAATGAAATTCTACCATCATTGAAATTATCGGCTCCGATGAGGATTTGAGCTTAAAGTTGGATTCCATTTTTTTAAAACGCATACGAGGGAGCCATTTGAGGTCCGTTAACCCTAGATCTTCATACTAAGACATTTATATTGTAAAGAAGAGGCTCCATAATATTAAATTGGGTCCGGCTAACGAGTGTTATGAGGGTACAAGTTAAGGTGTATTTAATATTCAATTATGAGCATTGATAAATGTTTTTTCAAACAAATACTATACTTGTCAATAATTTATTGGTTTGCACACACAAATTCACCATGGTTGTTTATATTTTTCTTGATACGTGCACAATTTAATTTATTGAAAAATGTTTAAAATTTTTTTTAGAGTATTAGTTAGTAAAACCCAATCCAAAAAAGGGACTCACACATTTTAATTAGAGGTGAAGACCCACGAAAGGGTTGAGGATAGGGAAATCATTGAAGTTCCCAAAAAAAAAAAAAACATAGCTATACAACCAAAATTACCCACAAGGCCACAATACATAGTGAAAGGAGTCAAATAACTTAAAAGGCTATACAAGCATAAAACACCTTCTTAGATCCAAACAAATGTGTCACGTGGGATCATCAAACAAAAAAAGTCCATATTGAGCCCATTGATTTACTCTTATAGCTATCCTAGCCATATTTCAAAGCCCAAAGGGTTAATATCTCATCAAAGCCACACCACCATAATGATATGCTTCACCGAGAGGACGTGTTACCACAATACTTGTCTGTGACATTGTTTTAGTCACCTATCTTCTCACATACCATAGCTCTCATCTTAAATCGTAGCCGTCGGATCAAGTCCCCAAACATGAATTACCATTAAAAGCCCCCCCTCAAGCAGCTTTATAAACCAAAGCATTTCACGCTTTCATCAAAATCCTCTATAAACCCTAGCTCTTCAAATCGCCGTTTCCCTTGGCCCCTTTCGATTCACACGCCTCTTCTTTTTCTTAATTCCTATTCTAATTTCATTGTTGTGTGTGTATGTATATGTTATATATTTGTATCTGGAGAGTGCGAATGATGAATATTTTGAATTGTTTAGAGTGCTCAGACTTTGATTTGGGCATAATGATTCAAAACATTGAATAGGAAGATCTGATGCCTCTCCTTTTTCCATTGTCTAATTTGTTTATGTTTTGTTTTGTAAAAATAGCATTGTGAATGAGGAACACATGAAATTAACAGTTATCCCTGACTGAGTTTTCAGTGCTGATATTTCATATATTCTGACATTAAAAAATATTTTCTAGTTTTTACCTTATGTTATAATTGTATTGTCTATGTTTATTCAGCTTTATTTTCACAAATAGCCGATGATGAATATCTTGTGGTTGACAGAAATGCAAGTTGATTATAAACTTGCAAATTTGTTGAAATTTATGAACTAGGACGGTCTGAGGCTTTGCTTTCCTGTCTTTTTGAAGTGGTTTTAATTATCGTTTTCAATAAGTGATATCTTTTCTTGGTGCTATTTTTTGCAACATTGGGGGATTTATATGCAATCTCGTTTTTGTTTTTTGTTTTTCTGTTAACTTAATCATCCCTAGTATCTACAGTGTTGTGAATGATGAGGCAAATATCTATACAGTTATCCCTGTCTGATGCTTTGATGCTGACAAGTTGTATTCTGACACACACTGTAGGATATACATCTCATCCTGTTTTGTTTTCCTCTAAATGTCTCCTTTGTTTTTGTTAAAATTCTCAGTTTTACATATAATAATGTTTGGTTAGTCGATTTGGTGTTTCAGAAAATATGGATACTTTATTGTTGTATATTACTTGTATAAATTTAATCTTTTTACTTTTAGGAGATTGTTGCCTAGATTTATGGGGAAATTGTGTGCCAATTGGATTGTGCCTCCAACTCCTTGCCCAATTCTATCATCCATATCACTATGCCAGCAGTTGGGAATTGAGATTGAAAGAGAAACACGTTATGAAAGAAATAATTTGAATCGGTTATATGCATAATGTCTACATTTGATTGTTGAGGGAAATAATGCATAAGATGATTATTATTGGTGGAAGCAATGTAAAAACTGGATGAATTTGGACAAGGAATACTGTAATGTGGTGTCACTCACAACTGATAAAAATGTGTTAAAAAAGTTTAAAATGAATTCACTCAAATATGGCATCCAAAGCAACTAATGGCCATTTTAATGGTTTTAATAAAGTGTAGGACCATCTTAAATTCTTAATTTTTTCATTTACAAATGAAAACAAGAAGGCTTGTTTTTTGGTTTAACGTGAGTATGGCTAAACTGTTCAATGAAAACAAAATCTATTTTAAATCAACAGTTCTTTCATAGAGGTATAACAACCTCATCAACTATCTAGACTTATAAGTTACAAGTACATTTCACTTAAGATGGATAACAATTAACGGTTGCTAAACCAAGGCTGGCTTTTAAAGTAAGATGAGAAGGCTTTTTATCCTTTATTATGTGAAGAAGGATACATAAGGGGTGAGAGTGAACTAGCCGGCACCTGTACTTCGTTCTGCTGTACCAATTATCAAAGTACTTTCTTTTAATCCATGGCTGAATGGAAACAATTTGAAGATGCATCATACCTGATCACTAGATGCTATTTCCCTATTTCCTATTCTTCCATTCATTAGAAAATTTACTAGTCTACTTGATTGTGATGTACCGATTTGTACCATGCTTAGCCCAGTGGTCCTTCAGATCAACAGGAATCGACAGATCATGGCCTTCTGCAGCGAGCCGGCTGAGCAGCTTGTTAAAGGCACTTCCACTCATCTTTCGCCCACCAACTCGTGCATGTCGTTTGTTGGGCACTGCTGGCAGAGGATACATTGACATGGTGGTTGTGCAGCATGAAGATTGCCACCCACCATTTCCCCATTTGTAACACTGTCTTAGGATTCCGGTGCAAGAGCATACCGGTGCAGGCATGGTTGACTCATCAAATACAACCTGATTTAACCCCAAGTCCTGCCCCTTCCAATCAGTCTTTGGACCCCCTGACTGTCTGTTAAGATCATCGCCTCCACCACCCATATCCTGTTCCTGTTCACTCTTCCAATCATTGGACTTGCCAAACATGATCTTATTTAAGTCATCACTCTCCCTCTTAATCTTCCTTGGAGGTCTTGAAGCCTTCTTATCAGATGGCATTCCTTTGGTTTCCTTCGTTCGTTTAGCCCGTCGTGACTTTGCAGGCTCAGAAGTAACTTGTGATATTGCAAGAGCATCACTTGTGTGCATTTCCCTTGTATTGTAAGAAGTCTCACCCATGTGGGGTACATGATGTATGTGCTGCTGCGGGTGGTGTATGTGCTTCACCCCACGTGAGATTTGACATCCTGGTGGGCATGACATATTACCACTGGTCAAGGAGTTTTCCCGGTATTGAAGAGTGGCAATCGCATTGTCACGTTCCAACATGGCATTATTTCGTTCTGCAATTGCTGTATCTCGTTCCAGCAATGCCATATCTCGCTCTGCAATAGCTGCCTTTTTTTCAGCAATGGCCAAATTTCTTTCTTGAACAGCTGCATCTCTTTCAGCCATAATGCCCATTATCTGTTTCATTGATGGCTGATGCTGCATCAGCCACTGCAACAAGAACAGAATTAGCAATATCATCACCCAATGTATTTACAAGGAAAAACATTTCTCATTCACACTGTTCTATGTATTTTGTTTGTCGAAAATTGCTTCTAGTACCTGACTCTGAGCTGCTTTGTACTGATCTGCTTTGTGTCTTCCATTTTCACGATGCCCTCCATCATCCATCTGAGATTTACAAATGGCTATAACAGTTTCAAACTTCCACTGTAAGTGCAACTCTCAGTCAATCAAGCACAACACTTTATCCAGGCTACAGATCCTGTATCTCAAATAAAAGAGACAAAAACTGTTCATTTTTTCTTTCGGGACATGTGTGTGTGTGTATAGGCGGTAACATATTTGGAATTTAGAGAGAGAGAGATTAGTACTCCTACGGCTTAACCATAGGCAGATACACACCAGGAATAGAAACCCATGCTGATGTAAAATACTCTGCATAAGAAGCAAATCATACATAAATCTTAAAACATGCAAGGAACCCAATGTTTAAGACCAACATGCTTCCATTAACTATGTCCCACAAGGTGCAAAAAAGCAATATTGAAATATAGAAAAACCAATATGATAAACCTGATGCACAATTTAACTGTCAGAAATACCTAGAAACAAGAGTCTCAGAAAGCGCATATGGAATGAAAATATTACTGAAATGTGCTTTTAGCTAAAACATGGATGCAAGTAAGGATGTCGAGCTAAAGTAGAAATAAGAAGTGCACAAGGAAACAATATTCAGGAATCAATAATCAACTTGAGCAAAAAACATGCAAGTTCATAGCACTAATTAGTCAAAACAAAAGTATGCATATCTCAAACACATCACTTTACAGTTCGTGAAAGGTTGAGGATTTTTGAAGTTTAAATACTGATCCTTTGTATGAAACATGACTGCACAGCATATCTTAGGTTGTAGTATATCAAAAAGGGAACTGGCCAAGTAAGGGGACGATATGAGCTAAAAAGATACCAGCACACTTGGTATAACCTTTTTATTGGATGATATGAGCAAAAACATTATCTCATTTTAGAGCCCTCAATTTGACTATGCTTTGTTTCTATAGAACATACTGATGAAAAACAAGTCAAGTATTGCTAATTTTTAGTGTGCTCTTTACTTCTAGATTCTTGGCATTTTATGCTTGTGCAAACTGATGTTTTTGAAACCCAATTAGATTTATCACATCAAGTAAAAAGCTTCCTAACACACACACAAAAAAAAAAAAAAAAACCGACGGCAGGAAAAACAACCAATGAAATCAATCAAAAGAATTATCACATAGGTAAGATGTTCAATAACAGCATGGCCAGTTCAATGCATTACTCATTATGTGCCAGTCAATCCTAGCTTAATTCTCAACAACACTTCCACAGTAGTAAGTCATAGTTTGATCCTCTAAATGACTGTAACAATAGCAGCTTGTGAGCAATAACAAAACATGCGCAATGTGACTGATCCGCAAACCATAATAGTGTGCCAACACAATTACAGACACACATTGATTTATGTAAAATGTGCAATAACGTTCCCCCCAAGCACAATACTGAAAAATCAAACTATTCCTAAATCAAGTTTTGTGAATGACGAATGCCACATATAGTCAACTAACATTAGAAACCCCACGGACCACATTTTCTGCAGAGTCATCTTCATGAACAGCATAAATACATATTCCCAGAACCCAAAAAAGGGCTTATGATTTACAATTTGGCAACTCTAGTAATAGTCCGAAAATGATCGATTTTTTCGCAACACACTATTCGTTAGGCACACTACAAAAAAATCGCACTCTAAGCAAAAACCAATCATCATCAAGTTTCAAACTTCCTTAAAATTTAACTGAACAAACAAAGTTCCCACCAGTCAAACTTACAAAAACAAAAGTACTCTAAAAAATATCCACTCCTAAGCTGAAAGCTAAAGAACCAAAAAACAAAACAAAAAAAAAAAAAAAACTTTTTTTAAAAATTCATTTCTTCACTACCAGCTTTAATACAACACAAATAAAACCCTCTAACAAAGCAAATATCAGTGTATCACTTGCACAACGCAACCTCAACCAATACAAACAGAAACCAAAATTAGTTACAATTTCTCTGAGAACACAAATCTTTGTAAATAACCGTGGTAATAAAACTAATACTGATGATCAAAGAAAGAAAATTAGTAATTCACATGAACAAGCTAAAGAGAAATCGAAGCTTACCAGAAGAGCAAGAGTGAAGAAGATTCGGAAGAGAAAAACGAAGACAGAGAAAACCTAAGTTCAAGGATTAAAAATTTGTGGAAGCCAGAATTGGGACAGAGAGAGAAAGCAAAAGAATTTAATTTTTTTTGTTTTTCCACTTTTTCTCTTGGTGGTTTTACATGTCCCTTTCTACATTTTTGCTTCGACTGTTCCTTGTTATTTTATAGGTACTCACAAATATACACAAAGAAACAAAGTAAGAAGGGAAAAAGCTGTCTGAGGTGTCTTTGTATTATGGTACCGTGAGCTTGCACTTTGTCCATCTATTTTGCATTTCTTGCTTAAAGATTGACTAATTTTGACTCCTTGTATCGTTGTTGTACATCCGTGGCCACGAGCGACAAGTTTGCTTGTTGCCTTGTAGGCGTTTTCTGTTCCGTTGAAACATGTGGATATTATGAGTCACTTTGTGAAGGGGCCAATTTCAACTCTAATTAAGTTTAGTGACGTACAAGTGACCAAATGAAACTCGTGAACGAAAAATTATTTAATAGTATCCGACTACAAATAATTGATAGGTTTTACCATAAGTTAGTGGGACCAACTATTCATATGGTGTAATCTACCATTTATGTGAGAGGAGGATTACTGACAATAATAATTCATAATAATAAAAATGATGTTAGTAACGTAGAAGTGACTAGATGGAAGTAGTGACTAGTGAACGATAAAAATCATTTTAATAATGAACTCTCTTTAGACTTATTGTTTACCATTCATAACTCGTCAATTTAATATGAGGTTTTCATTTTATTTACTAGATAAATACGATAAGATTGGAAGGATTTGTTTCATAATTATTGCCATTAATTATTATGTCTAAACATACGAAATTTGATTTGAAATCTCGGATCAAGATCTTGTGAATATGATGAAAAATTGAAACTTTTTAAGAAGTAATTTTTTAATCTTTGTCGTCGGTTCAAATATTATTAAAAAGATAACTTTTCATTAATGAGATTAAAAATATTGCACGATATTTCAGTCCTTAAATCTATATAAAAAAACTTTTACCAATTAATGCTACTAAAACCTTTGTTATTAACCACGGAGATTAAATTAAGATGAAATTCAACTAACTGACCTTCTATGAAAATCTTTTAAAAGGAACCGTACGACCTGATTGTAGAAGACTTTTTGGCTTTAATTGTTAGCATCAAGACATGTTGATGGAGCTATACATGTTAGAGCAACTCCAGCAGTTTGTATAAAATTTCTCTACTCTATCTCTATATTTACACTATCAGCGACTCTCTATTTATTTTTACTCCAGCAGTACTTTCTATTTCACTCTCTACTCTATTTAAATATACATTTTTATTATTTTACCACATTTAAATATTATATTTTTTTTACTTTTCTTCATTATTTTTTCGCATAAAAAATACCCAAATGCCGTAATCCTTCCCACCCCGCCACCACCACAACCACCGTAAATCAACCGGAGCAACCAAAAACTACCACAAATCACAAATGAAATTTCTCAGCAACCAAAAACCACCATAAATAAAATTTCTCAGCAATAAAAAATAACCAACCAAACAAATCCCAGCCAACCCACTCCTCCAGCCGAGATCGGCACGGCTCCACCTCCAGACCGTTGGGATCGGCACGGCAAGGCTTGGCCAGCGGGGTGGAGTTCGTGCTTCACGGCGTGGCCGGCGGGGTGGAGTTCGTGCTTCATGGCGTGGCCGGCGTCTCTCCTTCGCGGCGTGGCCAACGGGGTGGTTACAGATCTGAGAATTGGTGGTGGTGGTTACAGATCTAAGAAAAGAGCCACGCCGTGGGTCTCTCCTTGGTGGTGGCTGGCCTCACTCACGGGTGGTGGTGGAAAGTCATCTGAGAAAAGAAAAAAAAAAAATTTGGAGAGTTGGTTTTATATAAACAAAGGAGATGGTGGTTTCACGGAGAGCACAGAGAGCACAGTGAGAAGAGAGAAGAGAGAAGAGAGAGCACGGAGTGGAGTGAAGAGAGAGAAAAAAATCAGTTGAAATGAGGATTTCGGAAAAAATAAACTATTTATATTTGGTGGTCCCGCATGCAATTCTTTTATTCGGATAGAAAATGAACAGTAGCTTTTCATTTGTGAAAAGCTATTGTTCATTTTCTAAAAAAATTTGAAGACGGAGTGTTAAAATAGACGACTGCTGGAGCGTTTTTTTTGGGTTTGTTCCCTATTTGTAGAGATACAAAGCAGTTTTAAACTACTGCTGGTGATGCTCTTAGAATAGAATATCTACAAAACTAAATATTTGGTAATTTACGTATTTATGTTGTGAAGGTGAGCGTTAGACTTTAGAGCCAGAGGCAGGGTGGTCCTTTTTTAATTCAATAAAATAAATGAGAGTAGACCAATTCTTCCAGGGGATCCAACCTAAAGTCAATCTACTCAATGGGTTCATTAATGTTTGAACTTTTAAAGAAGGGTAAAAGTTAAGTACAATTATGTTCTCCAATTGAATTCAAACACATGGTTGTATTAACTAATAAAATATAAACAATGTTATCTTTTTCAAGAATATTTAAATTCAATGTATTTGAATTCAACTAGGAACTTAATGTACTTGACCTAAATAACTGTATCTAAGTTTTACCCTTTAAATATTGGATTAAGTTAGGTCCAGCCATCCATGTTGATAAAATCCAAATCTAAATTTCATTAAGATTATTATAAAAGTAACCCGACTCCACGCGAGGTCCGGGCCTTTAATTAGACTTGGGCTCAACCTGAATACCACGACTTAGCTAAGACTTTGAGTTGGGTTGCTCTCAAGCTGAGAGTTTTAACAAGCTTTAATGGTGGAATCCCACTCATGCAAGTTATATGAGGATGAAAAGTAAGTACTTCATTGCATCTAATCATTATAAAAAGATAATTTAATTGACAGGAACATAAAATTATGGAAGCCTAACTGTGTCACAAGGCTCCATTTGGAACAAAGAAAAAATAACAAGATGTTAGGGTGTACATATTCACCTTCTATTTTTTTATATATAAATATGATAGAATTTAAAATTTATGATGTTTGTTGTATGATAAGAGCATCTCCAGCATTGCTTTTTATTTTATCTCCACATGTAGAGAGTTATTTTTTCAACTTCACTCTTAACACTACTCTCTATTTTATCTTTATTTTTATTATTTTATTTTAACTTTTTTTTCTCTCTTCTCATTTCTCTTTTCTTCTTTGTTCTCCACTCCGGTGACCCACTCCACCGTCCAAAACCCAGTAACCACGCTTTTGTTGTTTTCTTTGACCCATTATTTTTTTTCCATGGGAGTCTGAATAAAGTAATAAAAACCCAAGACCCACGGCAAACCCACGCCCACGCCGAGATCAACCCACGCCCGGATTGCAAACCCACGCCCACGTCGAGATCAACCCAGATCGGCACTGAGACAAAAACCCAAGCCCACCCCGAGCAAAATCACCCCGTGCTAGAAGCTTGAGATCAACCCACGCCCACGCCGAGATCAACCCACACCCAGATCGGCACCGAGACAAAAACCCAAGTCCACCCTGAGCAAACCGAAGCCTAGATCGCCGCTGAAACCAAAACCCAAACCCACGAACAAACCCAAGTCCGTCGAGATCAAAACCCAAGCCCACCGTCAACCCAACCACCACCAGAAAATCAACAAAGGAGAGGGGAGAGCTATGGAAAACAGAAAAGAAGGGAGAGCTATGGAGAACAAAGAGAGAGAACGGAGAAAAGAGGGAGAGCACAGCGGAGAGAACGGAGAAAAATGTGAGGAGGGAGAAAAAAATCGGGAAAATAAAATGAAAGGAAGAAAACAAGGTTTATATAGCCGGTTATAATAGAATAAAATAATGGATAAAGAATGAACAGTAAGTCTTCAGAAATGTTTTTTTTACTGTAGCACTATAAATAAATGAAGAGCTAAATGAAGAATCTGTTGGAGCTTATTTTTTAGTTTTGACTTTATATTTGTAGAAATACAAAACAATGTTGAAGCTGCTCTAATTACATTTATCATTAGATTAAGACGTGAATGAATTTTTTTTTTTTGGCTGGAGGAAGGAATTGAATCCTAATCACTTTGACAATAAGAAAACTTAAGAGGGAACTCACTATATTGACACTTTTACTTGATTAATATATTCACACTTAGAAGTAAATAGATATGACATTGACATGACCCTAAGACTTTAGTTTGTCCCTATTACCCTCGTTTTAGACTGGAAGACAGTTCCAAGGGCACGTAAGTGGTGCATAATCTTTGGGTCCTCTAATGGACCACTGACATTTATTGTACGGCACCTCTTTGTGACGTTTATCATCAAATTTTACCCAGCAACGACTAACATAAGGCCAGGGGGGGTACACCGTACACCACCCCTGAAATTTTAGAAAGTGTAAGGCTTGGTGCAGTGCACAGGAATATTAGATTCGTTAGGATTTTGCCACGTGTTCAGTTTTATACCGTTTTTATACACGTGGCAGCATCTCAACGGATCCAATATTACTGTACACACCAAGCCATTTCCTTTTAGAAAAATTTAATAGTATATTAATATAACTATCCCAAGTCGAAAATTTGGGCCCAAAAATTTATATGGGACCCCTTATAAAATTGACAACTGGTCATCCAAAATTTAAAACTAGCTCAAAGAATCAAAATAAAATGGCACCCCATACCTGCTGTGATGACTCATACTTGAAACAAAAACAAAAACAAAAAATCTCTTTTAACGAACAAAATAAAATTAAAAAACTCAGCCAATATAAATAATCGTGAGTCGTCCACGCCAATAAGCCCAAAACCTTTGCAGCCCATCCACGCCAATTGTAGTTTTCAAAAAATTATCAAATATATATTTTTTTTGATAAGTAATGAGAACTTTTATTAAAGAGAAGAAACTCTTACTAGGTGCATAAAGTATGCACCTAGCAGGAGGAAATTACACAGGACCTGAAGTAGAGTTGCAAGAGAAGCATAAAGAGAATACAAAGTCAGCAAGGGACTTTATCAAATATTTTTAAATTATGCTAAAAGAATCAACCATAGAATTTTATTATCTAAAATAAGGTTAAGTACCATTTTGATAGATCATAAACGATTGAGTTGAAATATATTAAAACCTGTTATTTAATATATTTTCTTCTATTTATATTGTGTTAAATATTGAATAGATGTTAATTTTATTTGTCATATATTAATTTAGATTAGAACTTTAGTATATTTCTTATTCTTGAATAATCATACTAGTTTGATTCGAGCTTTGACCTCGAAAGATAAATCAGTTAGAAATCAGGAATATATAGAAGAAAAAAATTATGATATTACGGACACATAATTTGTTTTTGAATTGGATCAATACTTCCAATTATCCAATTCAATGAGTATGAGTAAAAGATCCATGGATAAATACAAAAGGGAGTTTTTTCCTAATAATAGACCAATGAGAACGTTAAACTATGCAAAGGATTGAAATAAAAGGATGGCAATGAAAATAGAATACACCCAAATGAAGGCATTTCTTCATAGATAGGAATTAGGATACATCTACATGTTTTCTCAAAGTTTTTTCCCCTCATTATCTTTATCAACATAGGCAACAAATGGAAAACAATCATTCATCATTCTTCACTACAAATTCAACGTGAAAGCCATAGTTATACACGAGATATAATGTTGACAACAAAAGCAAAGTGGGATTTAGAGCCTTTACTTTGAACCTCTAATCTATGCTTTCCTTCCTCTCAATACTTGACCGACTAAGTATGAGTACACCAATTACAATGAGCAGGGCACCTGCAAACCACTGTCAAACATACCTCCTCATCAGAACTGCTTTCTTAGTATTGCACTTAATGTTCTGAAAGAGAATCAAACTCCCAAATAAGAAGAATAAAAAAATACAAATTAACAATCACTAAGTAATATTATCACTTCTAATCAATAGCAAGTGTTGGCAAGTCCAGTGTTCAAGACTAGACAGCAAATCTGCAGAACCCTGGAAACTCCACCAGTGACTAAGTTAGGAAATAGCATCTTAAAATCAATCATTAATCACCACTTTATGTGATTTTGAAGATAACTATCATAAAACGAACGGTAATTTTGATTGAATAAACTAAATAATATATATACACATGTATTTTATTATTATAGGTCCTCTCAAGCAAACCAACAGCATGATTTGAGCCCATGCATGGGAAGCTTCACACACTCAACAGCATGATTAATCATCTCATATCAAAGGCTCTATGTAAGACACAAAAGTGCAGCTCTCTAAACCAAATGCCTATGCATCCTTCCATACTTCACTCTACTAGTCAACATCTCAAGCACCATTCAGGAAATAATTATGATGGATCCCTAAATGGAGTAAACACCAAACTCCCTAGTGAAGAATAGTGTAAGAACAAATTATCTTATAAGACTTGGTCAGAGGATAGCTGCTCATCCACGATAATAGAAGTCAGTGTGTCATATACGAACATCACGGATTTGCAGCAACTACATAAATAACCTAGGGCATTCTTGCCTTTCGCCTAAGCATTTCAGCAGCTCTCAAAAGCCAAACCTAGTCTAGGGAACATGTTTGTTCATTTCCACACTTATCACCATGATTTTCCCACAATTTAATTTACAGTCGCAACTAGAACAAGTTATCGCGCGCATTCATCATTTGCATACAAAGAAGATAGCTTTGCATGTAAAACATATTAAATTTGTTGTTGAAGCAGCCATGAGCTAATAATCTATTGTATACCTGAAATGACAATGCTTCTTCAAACAAGAAAAATCCAGCTAGACCAGAAGAGAGGAAGTTGGTAGCAAAGTTCGTGACCGTAGCCTGTAGAGATGAGAGAGCTTTAAGGCTGTTCACATAACATCCCCACATTGTCACATTGAACAATATGACAAGACCAAATCTAACAAACTGGTTGGAAATGAGACAATAGTTAGATATCAATACATGTCAAACAAGAGCGGAATCAATAAATCATAAATAAATAGACAAAGAAAATAAGAGGTATCTCCCATATTTGTTCTTGTTGCTCACTTCATGTTTGTTGAATTGTCTCACATACATGAACTATATTGCCTATTCTTTGACCATATATAGAAATTAAAGTGAAATCCAATGAGATCGAACAGAGATATGTGACGCTATATGAAGGATACTGTAAATAATGAAAGAAGATCAAGGAACGCAACGGATCTTCGGCATATGTGTGTGATAATAGGTGGAGCAGTGGTCCTATGTTGGAAAATGAGAAAGGTGAATGTACCTGAGAGGTGAATAGCTTTGCGGAAATGGCAGCAAGAGCTGCGGTGAGGCCGGCTGAGAATGCCCAGGCGTATCCTTTTCTCTTTCTAGCATCCATCGCAGCATCAGATCAGACATTCGGTTTTAAGAGATTCCCCCACAAGGCCACAAGGTCCTGGCTTAGCTATGACTTTTATAAATTTTAGGTTAAATGACAAAATAGCTCCAAGTGGTCATGACTACTATCAAATTAGTCCTTAACTATATATATATATATAAAAGTGTTGGATGTAATATGAATGTGATATTAGATCAACCCTAGGAAAATGAAGAGAAAAATTAAAAGAAGTCGACACGTTGTCTCAGTGGCTCGCTCGAGCGGAGGTCTTTGCTTGAGCAAAGCATGAGCAATTTGACAAGCGAAATCTCGAGTGGACTATTATGGCCAAAATGCAAAAAGACCTCCTGGGGTTTTGGTCAGTTGCAAACTGACCCCCTAGGGTTTTAATTTCGCATTTGAACCACCTGGGGTTTATGGGTTTGTAAAATTAACACCTCAAGTTTAGTTTTCTGTTAAAGATAACAGGTGACTGTGAGAGAGAGAAAAGAAAAACAAAATTGAGAGAGAGCCGTGCGATTGAAAGAGAAAGAAGTTTCTGGGTTTGATCCCCGAATTGAACCTGAACAGCGTTGCTCCGGCGAGCCTCAGGGCAAACAACTTGGATCCGGAGGCCTTGCCCGCTCCGCCTTGAAGCAAAGGCGCGTTGATCTGGGAGGTTGGATTTCCGGCTTTGGCGGAGGAGATGAGCTTGAAACGCACGCGCCTGTCCTCCAAGTATTGGTAGAAGACGGAGATGATGAAGCAGGCGAGTAGGGTGAGGGAGTAACTCGTCCATGACGTGGTCTGCCACGAGTCCACCAGGAGGGTCACGTTCTTCCCCCAGTAAAAGGTCATGTGCATCATCTTCTCCGATCTTTCTTTTTTTTATTTTTTTTTTTTTTTTTTGTGAGCCGTGGGTTTCGCTGGTGGGGTTTATCTCCGCCCATTGTGGGCTTCGCTGCCCCTCGTGCGGTGGCCTCCGATCGTCCACCTCGGCACCAAAGCTGTGTTGTGATTGGTTTTAGATCTGTGTTGTGGTTGTTCAGATTGGGTTGTTGTAATGTTGGAGTTGTGTTTTTGATTGTTGAATGGGCGGGTCTGTTTGTGATTAAGCTTTGTTGGTGTTGATTGATCAAACCCAGAAACTTCTTTCTCTCTCAATCGCACGGCTCTCTCTCTCAATTTTGTTTTTCTTTTCTCTCTCTCACAATCACCTGTTATCTTTAACAGAAAACTAAACTTGAGGTGTTAATTTTACAAACCCATAAACCCCAGGTGGTTCAAATGCGAAATTAAAACCCTAGGGGGTCAGTTTGCAACTGACCAAAACCCCAGGGGGTCTTTTTGCATTTTGGCTGACTATTATTGGAGCAAGATATAGGCGATATTTCGGGTTGATTCAATTTTTGAAAAACTAGTTATGCTCTCACTCGAGCTAGCGAGACAATTGCCGTATGTAAAAATTCTACAGAGGAACAAGGGAAAATAAGGTATTTGAGTTCCTAACCGCTATAACAGTCAAAATAACGTTTTAGAGTGTTTGTATCAAGCAAAGTGACTTTTCAAGTGAAAATCATTATAAAATTTTGGCTACCACAACCAGTGAATAATATCTGTTTATCTGTAATTCAAATAAAAGGTACATTATAAATTCATCAATAGCATGTTGCTAAGTCTTCAGAATGGAAGTGCAAATCAGAAATTTTACATAGACACCCCCACAATAAATTGCCTACCTTGCTATGGCAGTGCAAAAACGTCTGACATCACAAAAATAAATGTGCTAGTATAAATTCCTTCATTTTCTCCGGAAATTGCAACCCCCTCCAACATAAAGAATTCTCACATGTAACTCACCACAATAATAAGCATGCCTTTTCAACTAAGAAGTGTATAAAACTGACTTAATATAAATAACCTAGCAGGGAATCAATCAAATAGAACACACAACGGTATAACTTAGCAGGGATACGTTGCTTAAAATTGTACTAAATTGGATTCAAGGGGTGTTACATCATTGACTCCAAAATATATCCAGGATCTTGCTCAAAATGAAGTTATGTGCATCAGTTTACTTAAGACAATCCAACCAAGCTTTCTTCCTAGCATTAGACGACAAACTCATGAATGCCTCTCTCCATTCTGCTGTACTAAATTTTTTTATGGCCAATGTGTAGGTATTCATGTCAAGATCACCAAGGCTCTCAAGTGCATTCACACAGTTGGGAATGGAAAATTCATCGCGTTGCTGCTTACGTTTCTCCTTTTCCTTCATCCTGGCTACCTTTGCTTCCAACATTAACTTAGTTTGCTCAGCAAATGCCCGAATTGCATCATTCAATTCACTAAATTCATCAGCTTTCCTAGAACGCTTCCTACCCTTTGCCTCTGAACGCATAGGACACTTCCCACTACGTTTGGTGCGCTTCTGACTCACTTTCTTCTCATGGTCATCTTGACTATCAGAATCCACGTCAATAAATGCTCCATTGCGATACGCCTCGTCAAGCTCACGCTCCTCATCTGTGTCTGGCGCATCTTGGGTAGAGGCAAACGCCATAAAACCCATGGCAATTAATTTGTTGAAGAGAATTCCCAACAACTTATAGTGTTCACAACCTTTCTCTCTGAATCTCTCAGCATCAGGGTTTGCCTACCACCAAATAATAACAACGAAAAATATGCAACTCCAATCAAAATTTAACAGACCACAAAACAATGAATGTAATGTAAGATACAATACTTACATAAAGGTAACTTTCCCAGACTTCATCACTTGCAGTAACAGAGTTTGTCTCACCATGCCAAACAAACCCATTTTGTTGTAGAAGTTGAGAAAAGACACGGTATTTTTGCTTCAGCCTATTATATTTGGCCTTAACTTGTTTCAACTTGAAGGATTGCTTACTCCGTAAATTCAACTCTTCTAAAATTTTGCACCAAGTTTTAAGTTTGAAAATACCCATTGGCATATTTCCTTTGTGCATTTCCTCCACCATAATGTCTATAAACAACTTTTCAAGCCTTGCAGGCCAAAGCTTAGCGTCTTCTCTTGCATAAATTCCAGTCCCCATCTACATTTATAAAATATTAAGCTCACTAGCACTATGACAAAGTTGATTATTAAGCCTAAGTCATTCAATAAAATTATAGTGTCACATGGAAACTGTAATGGAATTTTTTCCACACAGAAATATAGTTTATTTGTCCCCTGTACTGAACCTGGTTACCCTTGGATGACTACAGCATTCAGCAGAGGAGCGCCTCCCCCATGCCTCGAACCAAAGACCCTTAAGTCATTTGCATTCGGGACATGAGTACCATCAGGCTAGTCTAGCCTGATGGTACTCATGTGCTTGAACCAAATGACTTAAGGGTCAAGGGTTCAAGGCATGGGGGACGCCCGCTCTAGGGCGACAAATTAACAATATTCTGTGGGCGGATGCTGGGTCGCTTTGGCACCAGGAATCCCAACCCACAAAAGGCGTTTTTGTAATGGAATTTTTTCCACACAGAAATATTGTTTATTTGTCCCCTGTACCGAACCTGGTTACCCTTGGGTGACTACAGCATTCAGCAGAGGAGCGCCTCCCCCATGCCTCGAACCAAAGACCCTTAAGTCATTTGCATTCGGGACATGAGTACCATCAGGCTAGTCAGCCTGATGGTACTCATGTGCTTGAACCAAATGACTTAAGGGTCAAGGGTTCAAGGCATGGGGGACGCCCGCTCTAGGGCGACAAATTAACAATATTCTGTGGGCGGATGCTGGGTTGCTTTGGCACCAGGAATCCCAACCCACAAAAGGCGTTTTTGTAATGGAATTTTTTCCACACAGAAATATTGTTTATTTGTCCCCTGTACCGAACCTGGTTACCCTTGGGTGACTACAGCATTCAGCAGAGGAGCGCCTCCCCCATGCCTCGAACCAAAGACCCTTAAGTCATTTGCATTCGGGACATGAGTACCACTCATGTGCTTGAACCAAATGACTTAAGGGTCAAGGGTTCAAGGCATGGGGGATGCCCGCTCTAGGGCGACAAATTAACAATATTCTGTGGGCGGATGCTGGGTCGCTTTGGCACCAGGAATCCCAACCCACAAAAGGCGTTTTTGTAATGGAATTTTTTCCACACAGAAATATTGTTTATTTGTCCCCTGTACTGAACCTGGTTACCCTTGGGTGACTACAGCATTCAGCAGAGGAGCGCCTCCCCCATGCCTCGAACCAAAGACCCTTAAGTCATTTGCATTCGGGACATGAGTACCATCAGGCTCTCGAACTAAAGACCCTTAAGTCATTTGCATTCGGGACATGAACCATCATGTCCCGAATGCAAATGACTTAAGGGTCTTTAGTTCGAGGCATGGGGGAGGCGCTCCTCTGCTGAATGCTGTAGTCACCCAAGGGTAACCAGGTTCAGTACAGGGGACAAATAAACAATATTTCTGTGTGGAAAAAATTCCATTACAGAAACAACCATTCACATTCATTCAACAAGAGGCATTAGTAAAACCTTAACATATACATACACCAAATAAATACTACATAGTTTTGCAAGTTTATGTATATTGTTACATTGAACTAGATTTTTTTTCTAAATGAAATTTTTAGAAGGCCAAAAGCACAAAAAAACACTTACAAAGAAACCATTCCCAACTCACAAACTCCATACCACAAAGTAATCTTAGAGATCTAAAATATTTGTTTAACCCCAACTGAGAAAATACGAAACACATCAAATATATAGCTAGAAGAGCAAAACTTTACACAACAATTTGATCGGTTGATGGAAGGAAGGCTTACCGCCGGTGATGGGAGGAGAGAGAGCGATAGAGCGGTAGCGGCGCACTTCGGAGAGGCTGGATGATATGCACAATAACGAACTGGGGGCTGGACAATGTAGTGATGTACTTTTCCGCAACATTCTTAGAAAACAACCTAATAAAAATTTGAACACAAAAAACGAAATACACAAACCAAACGTATGACGCTTTTCTGTTTTTTGTTTTTAAAAACTATTTTACCCATCATTTCATTCCCGGTAAAATGATATCCTTTTATTTTTTTTGCTACTCAAATGATATCCTCGTTACAATTTTTTTTTTTTTAATAAATGATAAAAGTGATTTATGAATTTGAATGGTTTCAATTCGTGTTTTTTTTTTTTTTTTTTTTTTTTAAGCGGGATAATTATCAATTGAGCTAAATATAACTTATTTAAAAAATTATTCTTATAAATGAACTTCCCTAATATTATTCTACTAGTCGCAAACCTGTGCGATGCATAGAAAAATTATTGAAAATAAAATCTAAATTAATTTTGATTCCTTTTACTTTTTTATTGATATATATATATATATATATTATATATTTTTGTAGTTCAAAATGTTGTAGGCAAGATCGATAAAGAGACTTTTACGAAACAGATTTATGATAGATCCTACTTTTTGGTTTAAAAAAATAACTTAAGAAAGTATTTACCATATGATAATTAAAATTTAATATAATGTAATTTTTCTTTTGGTATAAGTTGAATATAGTCTAATTTTTATAAAACACGATTCATGTTTATATTTACCATATGGATCATATTTCCATCCAAAAATAAAATAAAGGATACTTAAAATAAGAAGAAGGACAAATAAATACATGGACACATGATTATATGATCAAACCTAAATAATTTTCATAAATCCATCCATCTTTCTTCATTGCCAGCAACAAAATTAAATGAAATACATAAGAAAAAAAAAAAACTCTAAAAATCTTGATGAAAATTGATAATTATGATTATTATTAAAAGATATTTATATTGTGTTTATATATGGAATATATTTTAGTATTAGACATTAATTATGATTGTGTTTTATATATGGAATAATATATTCTTATATTAAAGAAAATATGATATGTCAAAATTCTAATGGAAGGTTTAATAATAGAATAAAATTTAAATTCAATTAGAAAATATATATTAAAATAATGAGGTGTAAAATTGTGAGATTTTAAAAGCTTATGTGGCGCAACATGATGAGGTCAACTAAAAGTCAAAAAGTTTCGGTTTTACATTATAGTATAGATGTATTATTATTTTCCAGCATTATTCATATAGTGTAATTAAACTTTGGATAAGTCATTGAATTTCATTATAATAAAAGATAAAACTCGGGTACAGTTTCTTAGATTAGATATATTAAGTTCACTAGGCCAAATGCCTAGTGGTGCAGCCCCCTCCCTTGATCCTCACCCTAAATAGTGTAGGTTCAATCCTTAACTTATACAAAAATTAGTGTAATGTGTGTGTGAGAATTTCTATCATCAATTCAAAAAAAAAAATAGGTACATTGTTTGAATTCAAACACATAACTGAATTAAATTTAAATCAACAAATTCAAGAACTCAAATACCGAGCAATAAAATATAAATAAAACTCAAGTACAGTTTCTTAGATTAGGTACATTAGGTTCCTTAATTGAATTTATACACATAACTGCATTGAATTTAAATATTATTGGAAAATATAATATTATTTGTGTTTCATTAGTTAATGCAAGCATGCAATCATGTATTTTTTTTATATATAAGTATGCAACCATGTATTTGAATTCAATTGGAAAATCTAATGTATCTAACCTAAGTAATTGTACCTAAGTTATTTCAAAAAAAAAAAAAAAAAAAAGTAACTATACCTAAGTCTTACCCATAAAATATAATATTTTAAAGAAAAAGAATGCCACTATGCCAAGCCATACAACATATGACACCATATGAGAATTAAACTTCACTAATATTATCCATTTTGACTTATTGATTATGCTATTGCAATCATATGACACCATATCCCTAATTTTCCTTTGATTTAAACTCTGAACACAACCCACCTATTATTTACCCAACAAATGGTTCCACTATGTTTGTTTGCACCATAGCAATATCAGTATATCACTACCACAAATCTTTTGAATCTTGTGGTGTGTAGTGTAGGATTCAAAGGTAAGGTAAACGCATGGAACTGAATGTAAAGTTTAGAGCTAGTTTGAAATCTGTGGATACCCCAAACTTTTCGATTCCTCCTTGTAACGTATTATCCGCCTGTGAATTATGTGAACTTGGTTGCTTTATCTTATTTACTTCCTCTATTTGTGTCATGCAGTATTCAAAGACAAGACAAACACTTGGGATTGAATGCAAAGTTTAGAGCTAGTTTGATGTGTGTAGTCCTATGTATTATTGTTTGTTGGTGTTTATGCTCCTACCTATTTGTCTCCACCATCCCGATCATTCCACAAGGATTGAATGTAGAGCTTAAAGTTAGTTTGAAGTGCGAAGTCTATGTATTATTGTTTGTTGGTGTTTCTGCCACTACCTATTTGTCTCCACCATCCCTATCATTATGACACTCTTAACTTGTGGATGCACCTTCATTCCGATTACAATTGATAGCATCTATAAGTCTATTAGGATTAGTGTCAAAGTGAAATTTTGATTTAATTGTGTGTTGTTGTCAGTTACGAAAACAATAATATGTTTTATTTAATAATAGCAGGTCAATGGCCATTGTTATTTTTTATTTGATTCACTCTAATGTTTAGGGATCTTGACTTGTACCTATTCTAAAACAATTTTTACCACAACTAACAAACGGTACATAATGGAAAAAAAAGTAATAGGTTTTTATGAAAATGATGGTCCATTGACATCGCTCACAATTTCATGTTTCATAGTTGTTTTGTTATAAAAGCTGTGTACTGTTGTTGTCGTTTTTTTTTTAATGAAAAATGCGTAATTATCTTTTTTAATTATCAATTTTTTTTTTTTTTTTTTATCTAAGGTAAAAAAATATATGATGGGAGGAAGATTGAGGTGAGAATTTCGTGAAACGTGGCCATTATGTGAAGTCCAACCGTCGTAATTGACTCGGAACGATTAACCAAATCCGAATCGGGTCCAACTGGATTCAGAGACCGTTTCCAACTACAAAAATTGTCCGTAGAGCACGTGTTATTCATCTACACCGTTAATTTACGTTGACACGATGTGAGTCACCTCGACCACGACTCACCCTATTTCATCTCACAAAAGAAACACAACTCGTCCACGCTGGCAATCCACATCGTACACACAGCCACCAATCACATACAATCTTCTTACATTAAAGCCACCAATCAGAGAACATCACTCGGATCGAGGCCTTTTCAAAAATTCCAATCCCTCTTCGAATGCCGTTATAGACTTGAACTCCACGTTCCCCCTATCCCCCTATAAAATACCCGTACTTGCATCTTCTCTCTCATTCACAATTCTCATCTCAGATTCTCTCAGAAAGTCCAGAACCCCAAAAGCCTCCCTTCCTCAGTTTTGTGATCTCGATCTGAACAGAGATGGCTCGTACCAAGCAGACTGCTCGCAAATCAACCGGTGGAAAGGCTCCAAGGAAGCAGCTTGCCACTAAGGTAACCCTTTTTCTCTTTGTTTTTTCTTTAGAAACAAACAAGAATTAGGGTTTCGAAATAGTCTTTGTTTTTGTTCTGGGAAATTGAATTTTGTTCTTATATGTGAAGGCTGCAAGGAAATCCGCACCCACAACTGGTGGAGTCAAGAAGCCCCATCGTTATCGCCCTGGAACTGTTGCTCTTCGGTAATTCATTTTTTTGAAAAATTTCCCAATTTTTGTGTTTTGCTATTTCTTTCTTTTCAAACCCTAATGCAAATTTTTTTCAATTGAAACAGTGAAATCCGCAAGTACCAAAAGAGTACCGAGCTTTTGATCCGCAAGCTACCCTTCCAACGTCTTGTTCGTGAAATCGCTCAAGACTTCAAGGTGTGTTTGGCTACCGAGAATCTTCAAGAAAATTCCTCTTAGATATTTCTATTCGTTTTTCTTATATCAATTTTCTGTTTTTGTTTTCCAGACGGATTTGAGGTTCCAGAGCCACGCTGTTCTCGCACTCCAGGAGGCTGCAGAGGCATACCTTGTGGGTCTCTTCGAGGACACTAACCTGTGCGCCATCCATGCCAAGAGGGTCACCATTATGCCCAAGGATATCCAGCTTGCAAGGAGGATCCGTGGCGAACGTGCTTAAGCGTTTGGTTTTCGGATTTCGTTGATTAGATCATGCTTACTACTTTTGTTTTGTATAGTAGTTAAAAGGCTAGGACCTTGGCAAATGCCTTAAAAGTTTTTATTTCTTTTGTTAAAGACATGGTTAGATTTCTTTTTACTGCTATATGAATTCAATGGGATTTGAATATTTTATTCCTTTTTATATTCTTGTTCTGTTATTTTTAATAATCCATGGCGTTCTTGTTGTTTATCCTTTCAAATAGCATAGTAGTAGATTGTGGAATTTTAATTTCTGGATTTTGTTAAATGGGTAGGGGAGATAAATCCAATATTTTCGTGATTCATCACAATGTGATGTGGGTGAATTCATGACGATTATAGAGTTTGGTTTTTAGACAATTTTGTTTTCCGGATTTTTATCACTACAAGATCATTACAATTGTTGTGTTAATGTTTCTTCAGTTTTAAAATATATTGAATTTTTATATCGCTAGAGAGCCAGACAGCTCCGCACATCTTAAATCAATAAATGGTTATATTGTATATATTTTGTTCTCAACTCTTGATAGTTGTTTTAAAATTGTTCTATAAAATGTCTGTCAATATCTAATGAATTGAAAATATATAAACATAACAGATGAAACTCTTGAAGTGGAGTATGAGTTCTGTTTGTCATACTCGAGTTAGTCCACGGCACAACGTTTTTTGTTAAGCATTCCATTTAAACCTTTTCATGCGTAACGCAAATCAGAGAATTTTCAATAAACACATTTTCCTTTAAACCTGTTTTAACAAATGTTCCATGAGCTTGAACTCTGTCGCAAAACCACGTGTAAACTGAAACCAGAACTTCTTCTCGTATCCGAGACATGGTTGGTAAAGGAATTGGTTCCTACATCCTAGTCTGACTGTGAACTGCTTCATAAGGACCAGCTTGGCAAAGTGGTGTTGCGATTAGGGACTATTAATCTAAGATTAAGAGGTTGACTGGTTGAGGAGCACTTGAGCTTGAAGGATGTATTAAATCGGCTCAACCAACACGGTTTCCGATTTTCTTGATGCGTAGTGCAAGGTTTTCTATGGATAAACATTTTCAATCTCATTTAGGCAATGCAAGGTTTTCTATGGATAAACATTTTCAATCTCATTTAGGCAATGCAAGGTTTTCTATGGATAAACATTTTCAATCTCATTTAGGCAAGGGGGATATTGTTGGATATATATGTGTGAGTGAAAGTCTTATTACATGTAGTAAAAGTGAGAAATTAATATAACATAACTGAGTTTAAACCTATAGGTTTAAGTGTTTTTTGGATAAAGTGATGTCTTTATATGTTATATTAATTTTTCAAGAGTTATCTCAAGCTGTCATCTTCCTAACACGTATCACTAAGTCAGGTAGAAGAGTTGCCTCTTTGACTTTGATATTGTACCACGTGGACCCAAAAAAAAACACTAAGCTATAATGATAGTCAGATTTTAATTGACATTTAACATGTATTCTGTTTAGGGGCAAGACTTAGGTCCCATCGAATAGTAAAAGTGGGATGGTCCCGTCAGTTACTTTTATCCCTTAGATTTGACGGTTGAATTATGGTCGTTGGATTTGTTTTAATTAGAACAAGGAACCAATTGGCAACCGGTTCTCTCTCTCTCTCTCTCTCCTGTTGCAGAGACCAACTATGCCCCCAGGTTCCTCTTCTCATCTTCTTTATAATGATTATTTTGGTGGTTTTAGAGAGATAAGAATTTTCGTTTTGCCTAGTTACAAGCTAGGGCAACGTGGGTTAATTTTTTGGATTGGGCCATCAAATTTTAGATGGACTAGGCTAGTCCAATGCGAATGCTCCAAGTGTGCTACATCACAACTGTATAAATGAGAATGAAAAAAAAAAAAGTGTATCACATTTTCCAACGTTTCAATTAACACATTTAATTTCTTTTTGTTTTTTTCTTTAATGATTTTTTGGAAAGTTCATTTATTGATTTTTAGATGTTAGAACATCCCATTTTTGCAATAATAGGTTACATAGTAGAATTAAAAGGCGTTTTATATGTTTCAAACTCACATGGTTTGGAAATATATTTAAATATAAACTAATTACCAAAATTAAAGCCATAAAACAAATAAATAATAATAATTCAAAAACAATAATCTATTATCTTTAAGAAGAAACTTAAATACAATTCCTTTAGTGTTATATCTTAGGTCTTCTAATTAAATTTAAGCATGTAGTTGTGGAAGCTATAACAATACATAAGGAAGGCTAATTTTGCTATCCATAATGCAAAGTGATGTCTCTTGTGTAATTGGGAGGGATCAACCTCATCTCATCTGTGCTTGAGTTTTGCTGGGGTGTCATAGATAGAAATGTGGATTGTGCCCTCCATGTAATTTGAGACTGAAGTAAGTATACATATATTTTAAAGATTGTGTTAATTTCATTCCTTTTGCTCTCAAACTCTAGAGCAATGTTCACATATACAGAGGGACTATATGTATAACACTTATTTCCAACAACGAAAGCACGTTATAGTATGAGCAATGTTATAGACATAACATATTTCACAATTGCTGAGATGTCAGTTTTTTATTATTTCTCATTCGGATCCACGATTGACATCACTTTATTATCTATCATTTACAACTTAACACATCAATAATTATGAACTTTTTTTGGTGAAATTTTGTGTCCTTGATTGATTATTATTATTATATTATTATTGTTGATTATACACGTGGTTCACTGTCGAAAATAAGAAAACCAGCATCAAATAGTAGTGGTGCACTCTTTATACTATTGTAAATTGTCATAGCTTGAATTATACAACAATCATTTTCATTGGGCTTTTGCCTATATTCTTAGAGCTTGTAACCGTGTAGCTCACAACATGGCCTATTGGGCTTTGAAATGTGCACCCTGGGATCCCTGACAATCTATTTTCTTCTCTTTTGGGCGATTAATCAGGAGGGAGATCAAGGGAAGGGGAATCCACTGGCCTTGTTCTTTTCTTCTGTTTGCTTGTTCTAATGAATATTATTCACACCTCCAAAAAGAAAAAGAAAAAACAGAATAATTTTCAGCGAAAAGAGAAGAATATAATTATTGTTGATATTTTGATCCTATTCTAGTACAAACAGTCGCTGTATGCCTGTATGGCACTAAGTTTTGGGTCAAATCCTAGCAGTGGGAATTAATTACTTTTATCCCCATTTTTTCTTAAACCAAACCTCAGTCCTACTCAAGGTCTATTTATTATTTTGTATTTTGAGGGCTTTGTTGGAGGTGGGGAAAAGAATACAAAACCCACCTATATTTTTTTTCTTTCATAAAATCAATTACCATCTTGCAATTTTTAAGACATTTTTGTACATTTTAGGATATTTTGCTTATGTAACAGAGGGTCTTGGGATCCTTTTTAAATTTTGGGTGTAGATGCCTTAGGCCTAGGCATTGTGCCGCAAAGTTGGAGCTTTAGAGTATTTGGGGTTCAAAGTGAAAACTTTGAATAGAGCCTTTATTTTTGTGACTAAAAAAAATAGACATTTTTAATTATAGACTTCCATACAATATTATGTATAAGAATGTCCTACTTATATATTAAGGGGGGAAAGACAATTCCACTCCTAATTCATACATGAAAAGAGGAGACAAACTCATTTATCCATGTAATGTGAGACTTGGACTCTAACACTGTGTTGCGTAATATTTTTGATGTAATGATAGACCTGAGAATATTATCAGGAGATATCGATCTTGTATGAATAAGGGTTGAGGATCGCACTGTAAAAGAAATAAGATACTCTTTAGAGGTGGTGGTGGTATATGCCGATCACCCTCTGAAGATCAAGTTAGATACTTGTTTTAGGGTTCGGGAAATAACAAAGTGTATAAGCTTTATATTGAACATGCACATACCTCTTTGGTTCTCACTTTTCTTCTATTTATAGAGAGTTTTATCCCACTTGGTAGTCACCAGCTGTGAGGTACTCACTTTGAGGATGATGTGACTCGTGACAATCTTTGAAAGATTGATGTGACGTTAACTTAGACACAGCATCGGCTGTCTCCTTGTGCATTCAATGAATTTGGCTAGACTGTCACGGGACGGGCGTCTCGAGGTTTGTACTCGGCAGGGATTATTAATGCCCCAACCACCCTATTTAATGCTCCTAGGATGACGTGAACATCCGCTCTCCGCTTTTAGAAAGGCGTTCGTTTACGAAGGGAGGGAGGTGTCATCCGTTTACCCCAAGGTGCCCGGTGTCCGTGTAGCTCAAACTGACTGGCTCCTGTTATTGTCGACTTGAGGAAGCCTTGGTGCTCCTGTTCTTTTTTGATGACCCTTCCTTTTTCTCCAATGAGGCCTTGGTGCCTCTGTCCCTTCTTAGTGGATCTTCCTATGCCACAAAGGGAATCAATGTTGGTTCTAGAGAAGACAACCTCATTGTTGAACACCAAGAGAGTCAATTGTGCACCAATTCCTGTTATATCTGCACTTGTTAGCCCAGACTCTAGTGTTGGTCTTACTGCTACTAAATACCCGTTGTCTTCGTCATTCTGAATGAGCCTCTATAGGGAAAATAATTCCTCACACAAACACTATATATATAACTTCAAAAAAAAAAAAAAAATTGAGCTATGGGGCATTCTTTTTTATAAACGGGGGTCTTTTTTTATTTTTTTTTTATTTTTTATTTTTTATTTTTGGGTTTGATGAGATGTAAAGTGATCACTTGGTTTGCTTAAAGCTCCAACCGGCCCAGATAGATCTATGTTGGAGACGTAACTGGCTACTTGACAGAGTGCATTTGGCCGGATCAAGATCCTCTAGAGTTTCTAGGGTACTCTACCACATAGAGTTTTCTAAATCCTAACCTTTATTTTTATAATAAATGGTTCAGATTATGTCACGTTATCATTCTACTAACAAAATTCTTAAAATATTGGGGTTAATGGATAAGTGTTAACACGTTAAGTGATAAAAAGTAAAACCCAATATTTTAGGGATTTTATTAGTGGAATGATGACGTGCCATAATCTGAACCATTTATTATAAAAAGAAAGGTTAGGATTTAGAGAACTCTATATGGTAGAGTACCCTAGGAACTCTAGAGGATCTTGATCCCATTTGGCCCGACATTTTGGTGGAGACAAAGATCTTGCTAGCTAACGGCTATAGGAGGCTAACGCCAGATTACTCTTATTAAAGTTTTATAGATATGACTCTAATACCATGTGTAGAGAGAGCAAATTAGATTGATATTCATCTCATAAAATTGTACATTACAGAGTTTTTATAGGGAAACTTAACAGAATTCTCTAAACAGAATTCTCTATTACAATTCTAACAAGACGAAGTTACTTAACCTGTAAGAGTACACAAACTTACAAATTATTAGATTTTACAATAATTAAAGCTTGAACCCTAAGAGATACACGTTGAACCCATGATAGATTTAACAAGGAAAAAGCCACAGCAATTGGAAGTTTGTTCCTTACAAATTATTATGTTTTACAATAATTA
Source organism: Fagus sylvatica (assembly GCA_907173295.1). Classification (NCBI taxonomy): domain Eukaryota; kingdom Viridiplantae; phylum Streptophyta; class Magnoliopsida; order Fagales; family Fagaceae; genus Fagus; species Fagus sylvatica. Next base: position 34,490,937 of record OU015764.1, on the reverse strand, counting down.
AAGCTTGAACCATAAGAGATATATACACGTTGAACCCATGATAGATTTAACAATTTAAAAGCCACAGCAATTGGAAGTTTGTTCCTTACAAATTATTATATTTTACAATAATTAAAGCTTGAACCCTAAGAGATACACGTTGAACCCATGATAGATTTAAAAAGGAAAAAGCCACAGCAATTGGAAGTTTGTTCCTTATAAATTATTAGATTTTATAATTAAAGCTTGAACCCTAAGAGATAAATAGATTTAACAAGGAAAAAGCCACAGCAATTGGAAGTTAATATGTTCCTTGTGGGACCAGCCATGTGATTACTTAAATTCTTCAAATGCCAGAGTCTTCATAGTTTTGCATGAATCCAACATATTTATGAACTGTGATGGAGCCAGGTAGAATAGGAACTAAACGACAAAAGGGTTTAAAATGACCAGTTGATTAGTCACTTTGTGGTGAGACAAGGTGTTCTGAAAGTGTGGGACTAAAAAGATAGACCCCTACTGCAACAGTGCAACTCAAAGCCTTTACGAATCCATAAGACTATCCGTGAATTAATTTCAATGGCTAAATAACCCGTGAGATTCAAACTGCGGCGTTTGACAAAAATTACCACTCTTAATTATTTTGTTTGGAAAATGAAAACATGTCCTACGCAGCCATATAATTTGTTAGTTATTTGTTGGGAATCAGCCGCATGTTTTAACCTACGTGCGTTGGGGTTCAAATCTCACTATTATTGTACGGACATAACTTAATGGTAGGTAATCTTTGTGATCTATTACATTTAGGAGTTCAAAAGTTGTGAGTTCGAATAATAATAAATCACATTATTGTCTATATGTGTCCCATGCTATGTCAAATTTGGATTCAAATGAATCGGGACAATGATTGCACCTACGAATTTTTTTTTTTTTTTACTTATCAAAAAATTTGTTAGTTATTTGTTATGAGCCTTTGTAGTTTTTTTTTTTGTATAGTTTCTGTATAATTCCAAATTTCCAATATTGATTTTATAGTCACCGCTTTTTTTTGGAGACAATAGTCACCGTTTTTTAATATAACTTTTTGGTCATTCTGAAGGTTGTCGGTAATTATTTTTTGCTTTTTGAAAATTTCAGTTTCTTTTCATTGTATATTGGTGCATGCATGCATGCATGTGACATCAAGTATATTGTGAATTATGCTTATGCTATATGGATTATAACTGGAATCCGAGTTGTCGTTTATTTTGTCTTTTAACTCTTTTATTTTTTTTATTTCTTTTATTTCTTTTATTTTTTTATTTTTTATCACACAGAGAACAGTGGACCACGCGGAGCTTGAGTTTTCGTTGACAAAAACAGGTCGCAAGGTTTCACCCTTACTTTGTTTGACTAAGAACCCACTTGTGCAAGGTGAACTGTGGACTATGGTTGTTAAAATCGAGATTTTATCTTGAATCGTTGGGAGGGTTTTGTAAATCGAATCGTAGATTGGAATCATATATCGTAAGATTTTACGTTCGTAAATAAAAAAATAAAAAAATTTATAATTTATAACATATGTTAAAGAATCATTGAAAAATAAATAAGTTTTGACATAGAAACTTATAAAAGGCAATAAGTCATCAACTACTAAATACCAAATGACAAATTTCAAATTTCAAACTTTCAAGTTCTAAGTTTTAATACTACATAACCACAAACATACATAATGTTCCAAATAATAACACTACACAAATAATAATGTTTCACAACCATTTTTCACAATGGTAATTTTGTGACAAAAGTAACACATTATTTATTGTTCAACGTGAATAACCAAGATCTTCATTGATTTGATGAATGTTTTCCTCTAATGGGAGACCTTCACCATAAACAATAATTTCATCCATGTCTCACTCAGTTTCAGAGTCTCACTCTCTCTGTACTTTTGTTTCTGTAGTCTATATTCACGTGGGAGACTTACCACTTTAGGGAATTAGGGTTTGTTTTGTTTTTTATTTTATTTAATGGGCTATTTCAGTATTTGAGCTACTAAAATATTAAAAATCAGCCCAACACAAGGCAAATTCTCATTGGAAGCCCAAAAAAGAAAAGAAAAGAAAAAGTAAAAAACCCGAATAAACCTTGTGCAGTAGAATCATATAGAATCGGAAGAAAATCGGGATTTTATAGACTTTAAGATTCAAATCGGGATTCTATGAAGATTCTACCACCTCTAAGATTTAGTTAAGATTTGAATCTTTTTTATGATGTTGAATCGTAAAATTGTAAGATTTTAAGATTCAAATTAGGATTTTAACAACAGAGCTGTGGACCCTTTGTTTTGGTTATGTAGACATTTTTTTGATAATATGTACATATATATACTCGAGTCGCCATAATATTATGGAGCTATCAAACAATAATGAAAAAAAATGACGTTTACAATGTTGTCCGCATTATATATGAGTGTGATATATATCCCTCATGTGCAAATGTGCAATTTTTGTAAACATGAAACGACGTGCAATATTGATTCCCTAGATGCATACAAAAAGAGAGTATAAAGTACAAATAATAAATTAACCATATGATAAAGAGATGATAATAATTGTTTCACACCATTTGAAAATTTTAGTTATGAGCTTATAATTTGTGGACGTTAATATTTACAATTTGTGAACATATATTCATAGTATGTTATCTGTGGATATAATACTGTCATCTCTAGGTGGTGTGTATGATGTTATTTAGGAGTGTGATACAAACATTACCTGATAATAAAGTTTTTGCTTTCTTCATTCACTCTACTATTGTTTGCCTTTTTCTCCCTGAAACCAGACTTTATAACACTGCTAGCTATTGTTGGCTTTCCGTTCGTTTGAGGAAACATAAATGGCCTCTTTCAAATGATAACGTAGTGCATAATTTAATATAAGCTAGGCTTGAAGAAATATTAGCAGCGAATTGAATAAAAAAGTATACGGTTTACTGAACTTATTTAAGTTATGTACAACCTTTTAAAATTTTATTTTATTCTTAGAAAAATTATTCAGTAATCCAGGATTTTAAATAAATATGTAGTTCCCCTTCTCACATAGTGGCGGATCCTACTATGAATTTAATTAGTGGAACCCACCATTCATGTGAGAGGGGAAATACATATTTAACTATCGAATAATCACTCTCATTTTTAGGTATGTGACAATTTTGTCATACTTATTTTTTAAGTTCAATAAATCAATAAAAATAAATCCTTAAAAACGAGCATGCACTAACTAGATCGATGCTACTAACTTTGGAACAGTTAACTTGGCTAATTAATGACCATCTAATGTAATGTTATCAGTAGAAAGCCTTAGGTTATAGTCTCTTCTTTGACATTAGTTCCTTAAAAGTTAACACAGAATCTTGAAATTAAAAACACATCTATTTTGGTTAACTACTGCATGATTTATTGCATTCAATTCAATATGAGAACATGCCTAGTGAAACAACACATTACTCATGACTCATCCATTTCATTTTGCTGGTTTATGGATTTAAATATCTTTAAACAAGTTGAGGGAAACAACTACTTATTTTGCTGGAAAAAAAAAATCAGATCTGCAAGATTTCTTGATAGTCATCATAGGGAAGGACGATGCTGGAAGTTTCCTAGCTCGCTTGGCCAGTTGGCCTTGATCGGACTTTTTCGTCTTAAGCATGGATTATGATGGATGCTACTATATGATGTTTTTGCACCTCTCGTTTTAGCTTTAGGCACATGTTATAAATAAATTTATCATCTCCATTTTACTCAAAATTAATATAACCAACAAAATAAAAATGGTTCCTTAGCCTATGCATTCTCAAGTAATTTTTTTCAGTTTCTACCATGTCATCGTTTAGTAAATAAGTTGGTCACATATACAATCATCGTCTACCAGCTGCTTTCTGAGGTGGCTTCTTGCCTACACGCAATGTATATATATACAAAAAGTCCCAACGCATGCACGACTTTGACGTTGACAAAATATTTAATAAATAAGTTAAAGGTCTCTGCTAAATTAATCGTGTTAAGAAAATGATTGCGACAAAAACCAAATAGCTTGCTGTATTAGGAAAAATATTAATTTTTAAAACCCTTTAACCGTGTCTAATTTGCATCATCGTTATCACTCGCTATATCATAATCAAATCTAACTACGAATTTTACCAGGAAATGATTACAATCTCATATTAACTTTGCCCCTGAAGTTAATGAAGCCTAATGTATGTCTACACATAGGCTATGCTAGTGGATTGCTATATCATTAGTCATTCAGGTTACCACCATGAAAATTCAAAAAACTTCCTAGGCCACCAATTCATTTCTTGTTCACTGCAATTAATACTAGTACATAACAACGAGGTAGTATCTTGTGATAACAAGGGAGCTAGTATCTTGTGTAATCGCCTAATCAGTACATATAATAATCTCTTTTATAAGGGTTGATTTCATTAAATGTGGGGTTAACTCATATAAAAATGATGTTACATATAATCGTTATATAAAATACATTTTCATAACAAAGGTGACATGTTAATCTCACACCTCCATTGGTCATGATAGTATTACCCTCTTAAACAAATTCAGGCATAATGTAGTAAGAGAAATTATATTTCCAAACCAACTTTTGTTATTTCCGCACCCATAATAACAAAAAATGGTGTGAAAATAACAAAGGCCTATTGTAAAATTCAAACAACTTCCTAGGCCACCAATTCATTTCTTGTTCACTGCAATTAATACTAGTACATAACAAGTGTGGTGGTATATTTTGTAATCGGCACATGCAATAATATCTCTTTTATAAGCACTGGCGGAGCTATAGCCCAACCAAGTTTTTTTTTTTTTTTTTTTTTTTAATAGAAAAAAATATATATATATATATATATATATATATATATTTATCCTAAATTAAGCAATTTAGCTCAGCCAAGAATTTTTTTTTGCAATTAACCCACCCTAAATATTTTGCTGGCTCTGTCCCTATTTATAAGGGGTGGACTTCATTAGATGAGAGGTTGATTCATATACAAATAATGGGCTGTGTCCCTATTTATAAGGGGTGGACTTCATTAGATGAGAGGTTGATTCATATACAAATAATGTTATATGTAACCGTTATATAAAATACATTTTCATAACAAAGGTGACACATTAATTTCACACCTCCATTGGTCGTGATAGTATTACTCTCTTAAACAAATTCAGGTATAATACAGTAAGAGAAATCATATTTCCACATCAACTTTTGTTATTTCCGCACCCATAATAACAAAAATTGGTGTAAAAATAACAAAGGCCTATAGTAAAAACAAAAAACTGTGAGACAACAAATTATTCCCCGCGACAATAATACAAGTTTCACAGGAAATTTTGACATTGAATCCAAATCTATAATAGTAGTTAGTACCAAGTAAATTTACTAAAACAACCTCCTATCTATATATTTTGTAGTCTGGCAATCGGAATTTTATACCAATAAAAAAAAAAATCAAAATTCTTCGGTTTGTCACTTGATTTGGACCCATATGCCCTCGCTGGGAATATCTTGATGAACCACATAGAGAAGATAATAGCCCGATGGTGCAAAAATTCCTGAACGGGGTGTCGTGACTTGAACTTCATAAGTTGATTTCCCAAGGTTTGTCACTTTTTCTGAACCAAGTACCAGCAGCCTTTGATTCATGGAGAAGGAGTGGGTACTCAAAGGCGGTGCCACCATTGTTACCGAGACCAAATTTTGTGCTAGTGTTGCTGTGACTGTAAACCGAACCACTAATCTTTGGGCATATCTAATCTTGGTTTGAGAAGCAGGTAACACAATTTTTGGACGCAAATTTGCAAATTGTGCATCCAAATAAGAAGGTAAAAACGCTTCTAATCTCAATTCTGTAGGGAAAGCCACGTCAGCAAGTTCATAACCAATGTGAGGGTTGCTACCACCAACAAGAACACGACCATCTCGAAGTAAAATTGCAGTGGAATGGTACATCCGAGGAATAGTGGTCGGGTTTTGCAACTCGAACCGTGAACCAAGCGCGTTATTGGGTCGGTAAATAACCGGATTAAGAACCGGGTTTCGCGCTGCTTCCCAACCAGCTGTCCCTGAAGCCGCGCCGTTTATGATCAAAACGTTGCCGTTTGGAAGCAAAGTCATGTCACCCATGACTCTCGCTGTAGGCATTGTCTCAATGACCCACTGTGGATTCGGGTCGGTTATTTTAATCCGGGCACAAGTATTCAACGCAGTTACGAAATTACCCTTTGCGACCTGAGTAAAGGAACCTTTTTTTTTTTTTGATATTGGAGTAAAAGAACCTTTGGGAGCTCCACCACACACCAAAACCTCAGCTTCAACAAACCGTGATTGTAAATTCTTCAATGGAAGCAACACCGCCGAGCCAGTACTCGGATAACACCTCGGATCCCCACCTGGGATTGCCGGGTACGTCTTAACAATTTTGTTGTTTGTATAATCAAGCAAAACAGCTCGATTATTAGAGAAAACAAACAAATTGCCATCCACGTTAAGAAACACAAATGGGTACAAGTTGTTTTCAATGCCAGCATCATTGGTTTGAGCAAGGAATGGGAAATTGATCGTGTTAGTAGGACCATTAGTCTTGGGATAAAATTCATAGTTAAATTGTCTTCTCCCACCGATGATGATCTGGCGCCCATCTGGCAGAATATGATTGGTGGCGTACCATCTTCTAGCCGCTAGTCCGTTTTGTATTTCTTGCCAATTACATGTAGCACAAGGCTTGAAAAGCCTGACTCTACGTTCACCGTCGTTGAATCCACCGGTTTGGACAAGAATTCCGTCCGGCATTACAGAGCCAGAGGAGCACCAAAAATCGGTTTGGACGAAAAGCGCTCGGAATGTATTAGACACGGTGTCGTATTCGGCTGAGTGAGCAGTACAGTCGACTTTCAAAGTAGCTTCGTTTGGGTCATTACGACATTCTCCGTCGGGTAATGAGAGGTTTGATCTGCCAAAGTCAGTGCGGTCGAAAATAACGACACGGTCGTTGTTGAGTAGTTGCATGTGCATGGCTGTGATTCCTATGTTGTTTTGCAAAAGTTGCCACCGGCCACTGGCGGCGCCGGTAAGTGATGGTTGAGCAATCAGAAGGAGCTGACAGAAAATAAAGGAAAGAATTAGAGTTGGTGTCATTGTTGCTTTTTGTTGTTGTGTTTTGTTGCAGTGTTTTTCTGAGGATGTCCTGCTTTTATAAACCCTTGTGAGGGGAAATAGACGAAGAGATATGTTCTCAGTTCCCACAGGCATGTATGTACTCGCGTGGACGGCCAAGCGAAAATAAAAATTTTAGTCTTTTTAAAAATAATAATAATAAATTAATGATTTTAGAAATATTAGATGCTTTAGAAGAATGAGAACAATTTATTCTGGACACAAAATTTTGATTGTTGGCATGATTGTTCAAAGTTCAAACCACATGCAATATACGTAAAAATGAAACGACGTGCAATATTGATTACCTAGATGCAGACAAAAAGAGAGTATAAAGTTAAAGTACAAATAATAAATTTACCATATGATAAGAGACTAATAATTGTTTCAGACTATTTGAAAATTTTAGATATATACTTAAAAAAAAAAAAAGGGATTTATAGGTGTAATCATTATCCCAGTCCACTTGAACCCAAAGGCTTCGTTTGGGAGTTTAGAAGGAAATGGAATGAAATTGAATGAATAAATTATCAGGGAATGGAATAGAACGGAATTGAATGGAATGAATTTAATGAATTGAATGGAATGGAATGGAATAGAATGGAATGAAATGAAACGAAACTAAGTAATCTTGTTTGGATATTTTAAAATAGATGAATGGAATGTAAGTAACTTTTTTTGGGAGTAATATTAGAAGAAATGGAAATGAATCATTTTATAACAACATTACTATAATACCCTTTATTTTTATAAAATGTAGAATTAATCTATAGAATAATACTATAGAATTACCACACCATATATGACACCTCGTGGTGTCACAATAATATTATAGAAATATCATGAGAGTTTATTTCTATTTTTCTGGCCCTTGCTAACAAAGAAAGAAACCAGTACAGGACAACAGGTGATATAAAATCCGTTTAATCATAAACAAGTACAAAATCTAAGTAATATAAACTAAAATATAATCCCAATAAATGGAAATTCGAAATTCATTGTCCACAAAATAAACTTTTAAAAGAAAATTGACATTGTTAAAGGTCCATGCATGATCATTTAGAAATACAATATTATAGAAATACCATAGAAATTGAGGAAAATAAAAGGTCAAATCTATAAGGATAATTTAGGATTTTACAAAACTACTAAGGGCATTTTGGGACATTTGGTGAAAAAATCATTAAACTTAAATCCATTCCCTCCTATTCCTCCCAATTTTGGAGGGAATGAAAATTTGGGGTTTAGAGGGAATAGAGAGGAATGAGTGTTCCATTCCATTCCCTTCACTTAAACTTCCAAACAAGGGAATGGTCTTTTCATTCCTTTCCATAATTCCCTCTTACTTAAACTTCCAAACAAGGGAAATAAGAGAATATTCTTAAAATATTCTTTTTTTTTTTTTTTTTCCATTCCATTCAATTCCTTTCCCCTCTCCCAAACAGAGTGAAATTTGACATAGCGTGGTGTACATCTAGACAATAATAAAGATTACCACTACTCAAACCCATAATTCCTGAACTTACAGGTATAATGAATCATGAAAATTTCTTATCATTAAGTCACCTCTACATATGATAGTGATGAAATTCAAACCCTTGTCCACGTTTTGAAAACAACCTCAAATCAATTGCTGAGTTCAAAAAGATAAAGAACAAGGGAAAATTTTGAACAGGAAGTCCACTACTACAAGCAATGGGACAAGGATAACTTTTTCGTACGTTTTAAACATTCTAAGCATTTCTTTGCTAAACCTTTACTTCAATATTTTGCTTCTTCTTTTTCTTTTTTCTTTTTTTCAAACGCAGTGTTGGCACTTGGCACAACTCACGTACACAGAATCTTGACAAAATTATTAAAAAAGACGTTAAAAATAGTTTCAAAATTAGAAATGGTCTACATTTTTTGGTTTTCCATTGAAGATTGGTGCTTAAGGGATAGAAGGGAACTAGAAAATGATTTGGTTGTTACAACGTTTCTATCAAAAGCATCAAGGTTCAACTTGATGAAGTAAGGAGACTAGACAGGGCCACTCTTCAGAAGTCTCTAGAAAATGATTTGGTTGTTACAACGTTTCTATCAAAAGCATCAAGGTTAGACTTGATGAATTAATGGGACTAGACAGGGCCACTCTTCAGAAGTCTTATCTTTGGCCCTTGGCGTATCTTTTTTGAATTCTGTATTAATAATATACATTGCTTCATATGAGCGTTAAGAGCATTCCCAACCCATTTGGTTGTATTCTCTATTTTACAACTCTAAAAAGTATCTTTTCTATTTTACTACTCATTTTTATATAACAGCTTCCATCCCATTCTTTACTTTACAAAATATCTTATTAAAATAATATTATAATTTTTTTAGAAAAACCATTTTTTATCAAAACCATTTTCTACCCGTACCCATCCCCACCAGCACTACCCGTACCCATCCCCTCTGGCACTATCCATCCCTTCCTAAACCCAACCCAGCAACCCACACCCAAACCCAACCCACGCCGGCGGCAAACCCAACCCAGCAACCCACGCCCAAACCTAACCCACGCCGACGGCAAACCTAACCCAGCAACCCACGCCCAAACCCAAACCCAACCCAGTAACCCACGCCGGCGGCAAACCCAACCCAGCAACCCACGCCGGCGGCAAACCCAACCCAGCAACCCACGCCGGCGGAAAACCCAACCCAGCAACTCCGATCGCTCTCATCATCTCCATCGTCCGATGATGAGTCCACAATTTTCAGATTCTTCGAGTGAGAGAAATGAGGTTGCTGCCGTGACAGAGGAGAAGAGAAAAAGCAGTTTGGGCGGGGAGAGAGAAAAGTGGAGAAAGAAGACTGTGAAGATATATTATTTTAATAAATACACAACGCTACAGTAACGTGTATTTTTACACGTTATTGTAGCTTTTTGTAAAATGAATCTCTATTTTACATGTCCGGTTGGGATGCGTTTTTGAGTATTTTTAGCTACAGTAGCATCTATTTTAACAAAAAATCCCAATTTACAAATCCGCTAGGAATGCTCTAAGAGACTACAATTCAAAGCTTATTGTCCACGGAGTTTCTTCACGTGATAGATACCTTTAGGAAAAGACTGCAAGTTTGTTATGAGAACTACATAAAATAAGGATCAGGCAAATAAAAATTAAATATATTAGTATCCAGAAAAAAAAAAAAAAATAGTAACATGTTAGTAGAAGAATTTACTTGAATTTTTAAGTTGGTCTTTAAAATTTAAAACGTTACAATCAAATCTCAAAATAATTTTTAAAGCTTTTAATGTTATTAAAACAAAGGATAAAGTTTACTTTTTAAACTGATTTGGAGGAAAATTTATTCAATTATGGAGACTTAAATGATTATTCGCGTGCACTTTTTTTTTTTAATAGTTACGATAGCATTTAAATCTATGGCGTCCGCTCATGATAGTTGCTCTTACCATCATGCCAAGACACCAATTGGTTTTTTATGTAGGCGGGATTGAACCCAGGTTCCTTGCTCGACGATAAGAGACTTTACTAGTTAGGCTAACTGGAATCCACGTGTGCACTTTTAATTACAAGACATTTATAATAAGTTATATGAGTTGATTAAATAATATACGTACATGATTTTATGAATCGCCACATAATAAGATGGAGGTGATTCCTCCATATCAACATAGAGGTCCAACAAAAATTGACAATTTAATATATATTTTATGTCATTGCTAATGTGAGTAGGTAACTTAGTTTAGAAATTAAGCTAACTGATTTTGTATATCATATCATTGATTTATAGACAGAATTTTCCTTCAAATAGGTTCGGAGAAAATTTTCTCAAACCTTAATAGTCATGTGGTTTGTTTTAATAATTTAATGAGTGGCATGAATTAATAGGTGGATAGTCTATAAAACACCACCTAATGGGTTTAAGGGGATTCTTTTAATCTAGTTTGGAGAAAACTTTGTCATTATTTATTAATCCATTATATTCATATAGATTTAAAAAACCATAAATATGAGAATCCATCATAGTCATTTTGTGCGTACATACCGTGGGTACCATGGCATGTTGCATGCATGCCAGTTGCAGGTAGCAAGCAAGGGCATGCTATTTGTAAACATAAATGTACGTAGCAGAAATATAAACACCATTGCTTATGTATACTAACCAATATCCGGTTGAAGCAACAATGTTATATGACTCTTGGGGTTGCTTTACGTTGTCCAAAGCTAGCCTTCACGCTGACTAGCAATCCAAACCGCAGCCTTGTTCCAGCTTGAATATTCCACCACAAACTCAATGCTCGACGGTGCCGTTCTCTACTAGAGAGATACAAACAATCTCCACAGCCTAAATGTCTCACTAACACACTGTGCACACACTCAGATAGTCTACCATCTTGCTCATATGATGAGGTGTATATATATAGCTCCCCACCATTAATGAGTTAATGATAGTGGAGATGAGTAATAGCCCAAAGCATTACTCCTTTGATAAATGCTTGGTTGTTACATTCTTCTGAAACTGAAATCTGGAGATGGAAAGGCATTCCCACTTTGGGTGCCCCTTTACCTCCCTCATAATTTCTTACATCTCCCACTCACACATTGTGGGCATGACCCTACAATGTACCTTTGAATGTGTTTTCCATTATGTTCATACTGGCAAATAGGCCGTGCGACCATCAAGCATACATGTAATAGTATTATGGGAGCACTCTACCAAATCCTTATGGAGGATCAGCATAGTGACACCCCTAAGGTATCTCGTTATGCCCCAGACTCATTCTAACACATCGAGTCAAGTATTTCTAACCCCTCTTGAGTCCAATTACTCAGAATAATACTTGGCCCATCACAAGTATCATAATGTACTCACGGTTATATCGTAACATAAAACTCTATAACCTGTCGACAGTGAGTACTTACTCAGTGATGTGTTACAGAATAGTCTTCCTTTTGCCCTAATGTCATTTAACTTCAGTCCAACTGCTTTCCTAGCAATATTCCTTTAGGCCGTATCTTTCATGGCCATAGGTAACAAGCCAAAGTAGCAAACATCAAAACTTCTGCTTCGTGACATAATCAAAAGTAACCAAGGGCATAAGTAGAATCTTTAAAGAAAGATCCATGGGACTCACACGGTGAAGAAGCAGGGATCTATTCTTTCACCTCCAATTATGGTCGACTAAGCACATGTATTATGAAATACATGCTATGGTGGAGTTCTCTTAAGAAAAGAGCGTATGTCTAAGCTCAATACACCATACAAATCTTAGTCTAGTCGTTACTCAAGCATCTAACTCGAGTCCTTAATTTACTTGCCACCACAGGCATCGAATTAAGTTCTCGTATCTGGCTAATAACAGGCTACATGGATCGTGGGTTATCCTTGTACGGTCCTATAAATAAATTATAGACCTCATCTTAATCAAAACTAAGATGACGCGTAACTGTGTTAATCATCTCTATTTGCTATATAAGCATCAAGGAAACATAATGTCTCATCTCTTCTCGCTACTCAAGCACTAAAGGCGATCGCTCGTGTGAGTGAGCCGACCTAAGCCTGTTGACATACCTTTTGTACCACAGAACTAATCATATGGTATACATGTGTGCTAACATACATGTGATATCATAAACTGAAATTGAATAACATCATATGCATTAAAATATATCCCAAAGGAGTACAATAATGGTTTACTGAAAAACAACACAACATTACAATCTACGTAACCCTAAACTCCTAACATGAGCCTAAAATGTGTCTCTTTCTATAGGCTTTGTTAGGGGGTTAGCTATCATACGTGTCGTAGAAATGTGTTTCAGGACCATCTCCTTATGCGTAATCATGTCACGTATGTAGTGATATCGTATATCGATATGTTTGGTTTTTCCATGATACTTGGGGTCCTTAGCATAAGCAAGTGCTGCTGTGCTATCACAATGAATTGTCATAGGATCTGAAGCATTCTTGACAACCTCAAGATGATGGAAGAACCTCCTCAACCAAATTGCCTCCTGAACAGCTACCGAACAAGCTACGTACTCTGCTTCCATAGTTGATAAGGCTATACAGGGTTGTTTCTTGCTACTCCATGTGATGGCACCATTATTGAGCAAGAAAGCATAACCAGATGTGGATTTGCGCTCATCTAGGTCACTACCCCAATCAACATCACTTTAGCCAATCAGGCACAAATCCGAACCCTAATAACATAGCACATTGTCCATCGTCCTTTTAAGATATCTCAATATCCTTTTGACTGCTTTCCAATGAGCAAGTCCGGGGTTAGATTGGAATCTGCTAGGTCGAGTACACATCGTAGCATACATCAAGCTACCAATTGCATTGGCATAGGGAACACGAGCCATCGTTTCTTGTTCATCTTGAGTCTTAGGACTCATGTTCTGGCTTAAGCTCTCATTTTTGGCAATTGGAGTATCTATGGGTTTGCAATCACTTATTTGAAAACACTCAAGAACTTTCTTAATATAGGTTTGTTGTGATAAACCTAAAATTTTCTTTGAGCGATCCTTGAAGATTTTAACTCCAAGGATATAGTCTGCTTCACCCATGTCCTTCATCTTAAAGTTAGAGGACAACCACTCTTTAGTGGCGACAATTATCTCCGCGTCATTACCGGCCAATAATATGTCATCGATGTACAATGACAGAATAATGAAACTTCCTTTGGACCTCTTTATATAGACACAGTGATCTTCTACGATCATCGTAAACCCATTCGATAGAGTGGCTCGATGGAATCTCAAGTACCACTGTCTAGATGATTGCTTCAAACCATATATGGATCGTTTAAGCTTGCACACTTTGCGCTCTTGACCTTTGGCTACGAAGCCAACAGGTTGATCCATGCAGATTTCCTCATCTAGTTCTCCATTGAGAAAAGCTGTCTTAACGTCCGTCTGGTATAGTTCCAAATTCAAGTTTGCAAGAATGGCCAGAATGAGGCGAAAAGGTTTCCTCGTAGTCAACACTCTCCTTTTGGGTGTATCCTTTTACCACTAGTCGAGCTTTGTACCTTTCTATTGAACCATCCGCCTTGCGTTTGATTTTGAGAACCCATTTGTTCCCAATTGCCTTTTGGCCTGGCGGTAGATCTACTAGATCCTAGACCTGGTTAGTCCTCATAGACTCCATTTTATCATCCATTGCTTTCATCCATTTATCACTAGCAGAAGATGAGAGAGCTTCTTGTACTGTTCTAGGCTCTTCATCATCTTGTGAAGAAACCATGAAAGCTTCCCCTTCAATCTCAAAGCGACGACGAGGAACACTTCCACGTTTACTTCTACGAGGCTGAGGTTGTTGTGAATCTTCTTCTAGTGGTGTGCTCCCACTAGGTTGTAAGTCACTCCCACTGTCCCTAGTAGTTTCAAGAATTTCTTCCTGGTTCTCTAATAGGCTACTTGGAGCGCCTTCATTTGGATCCATCATTTCATAAAGTGTCAAGTCTTTATCAACCTCACCTCTACTTGGGAATTCATTCTCAATGAAATCTACATCACGTGATTCCACTTCAGTTACACTTCCATCAGGTTGTTCACCTATCAATACATAACCTTTGGAATGCTCAGAATATCTGATAAAGATACACTTCTTTCTTCTTGGGCCTAATTTCCCATATTTATGGGAAGTATCATGAACAAAACCTGCTGAACCCCATGGTCGCAAGTTACTTAAGTCAAGTTTCTTGCCAGTCCATAGTTCATAATAGGGGTAGGCATAGGTCAGATGGGTTGGGTTTGGATGGATTTTTTTATCCTACTCGATTGAGTCGGGTTTGCAAAGCCCCAACCCATTGACCATCCATTAAGGTGGTCGGATCGGGTGGGTCGGTTGATCAGCTTTGGTGGGCGGTTACGGTCGGGTTTCGCAGGTTTTCAATAGAAAATCAACCCAACAACAAACATCATCAAATTACCGCAACAAAAAACTCACCATAATAACCACACAAAAAAAAAAAAAAAAAAAAAAGAAAATGAAAGCAATCTCAAAGGAAATACAACGATGAGGTGGAATCTTCTTCTAGAAGGTTGTAAGTCTGAGTAGTTTCAAGAAGGTTGAAGGTGGTCCACCGCAGCAAAACCGGCGAGGTCTGGCCAAAATCCAGTGAGATCTCTTTCTTCTTGGGCCTAATTTCCATATTTATGATCATGAACAAAACCTGCTGAACCCCATGGTCGCAGTTACTTAAGTCAAGTTTCTTGCCAGTCCATAGTTCATAATAGGGGTAGGCATGGTCAGATGGGTTGGGTTTGGATGGATTTTTTTATCCTACTCGATTGAGTCGGGTTTGCAAAGCCCCAACCCATTGACCATCCATTAAGGTGGTCGGATCGGGTGGGTCGGTTGATCAGCTTTGGTGGGCGGTTACGGTCGGGTTTCGCAGGTTTTCAATAGAAAATCAACCCAACAACAAACATCATCAAATTACCGCAACAAAAAACTCTCGCAAAAAAAAAAAACAAAAAATCAGGAAATACAAATTGGATAGAACTGACGAAGTTGAAGGTGGTACCGCAGCAAAACCGGCGAGGTCTGGCCAAAATCCAGTGAGATCTCACCAGATCCGGCAAGAACTCGCTAGATCTGACGAGATCGAGAACTCGCCAGATTTGACGAGATCTCGCTAGATCTGGCGAGATCTCACCAAATCTGGTAAGGTCTCACTTGATCTGGAACCTCTCCGTGGCGGTGGAGCTCGACGTGATCTCCCTTCGCCGGGGGTGAAACAGAAAAGAAAATGAGAGAGGGAAAGGGAGATTGATATCGAGAGGAGTGAAGAGTGAGAGAGACAAGATTCCCATGGCGGTGGAGCTTCACATGGCGGTGGAGCTTTAGGATTTTGAAGATTGAGAAATGAGAGCTGAGAGATGAGAGATGAGAGAGAGTCAATGAAAAAAATGAGAGAAAAAAAATGAGAGTTTAGTAAAAAATATTAAATATAAGAGATGAAAGATTTTTTTTTTTATTTTATAAATATTAATGATTAATTGGTTGGGCGGGTCGGGTGGATACCCGATCAAAATCATGAAACCCGTGGCCCGCCCGAAAAAAAAAAAAAAAATTGGTATCAGTCCGTAACTGGTCTCGCGGGCGGGCGGGTGCTCGGTTCGGGCGGTTTGGTTGGGCGGGTCGGGTTTCATGGGTCTTTGCCCACCCCTAGTTCATAAGGTGTGGAAGGTACTGATTTGGAAGGCATTCGGTTAAGAATATAGGCTGCAGCCAAAATTGCATCCCCCCAATACGAAATTGGGAGATTTGCTTGCTCCATTATTGACCTAACCATTTCAAGTAGTGTTCGATTTCTCCTTTCCGCCACACCATTTTGTTGTGGCGTCCAAGGCATCGTCAATTGTCTCATGATTCCCTTTTCATCACAGAGCTCTTTAAATTGCTCGGATAGATATTCATGCCTACGATCAGTTCTAAGAGCCTTGATGCTCTTGTCTAATTGATTCTCTACCAAACTCACATAACGTCTAAAGCAATCCAAGGCTTCAAACTTGTGAGAGATCAAATATACATGACCGTATCGTGTAAAATCATCGATGAATGTGATAAAGTAGAAACCTCCATGCCTTGTCCTCACATTCATTGGACCACATATATTTGAATGGATTAATTGCAATGGAAAAGATGCCCTAGTGGCTTTTCCAAACGGTTTTCTTCTTTACTATCCCACTAGACAATGTTCACAAGTTGGCAAAGTGCCTTTAGCGAGATTGCCTATAAGGCCTTCTCTAGTTAACCTAGCCATCCTTTCTTGCCTTATATGGCCAAGCCTTGCATGACATACAACAGAACTATTAGATACATCATCAGAAGAAGTCAATAAAAAAACTGAACCATCATTATTATAACAGTCAATATTCAAAACCATAAAACCGTCTGAAATAAAACCACTTCCATAATAAATTGTCTCCAAATATAGAAAAACACAATTATTCTAAAAAACAAATCGGAAACCAAGTCTCAGTAAAACAAGTAAAGAAAGTAAATTCCTCCGGATTTTAGGAGCATATAATACATCATGAAGTAACAGAGTGCGACCACCTCGCAAGTCCAGCTTGTAAGTACCAATTCCAAACACCTCAACACTAGCTTCATTTCCCACTGTGATGTTTCTAATCCCAATTAGTATCCGGCGAAACTCCACAAACCCTACTCGGTCTCGCGTTACATGGTCGGTTGCTGCAGAGTCTATAGTCCACACAGGAGTAGAATGAGCAATCATGACATGGCTAGTTACAAAACATAGCGAGATATTAGATTAGTAGTTAGATTCTTCGGCTCAGTGCATTCACGAGCGAAGTGTCCTTTCTTTCCACAATTGTAACGATTCACCTTGGACTTGTCCTTTTTACCTCCACCGTTCCCTTTTGTGGTGCACTTGGTAGTTTTAGCCTTCTTAGGCGTTGGTCCGAAGGGTTGCACTTGTCCAGGAGTATAGTCTGGACTCTTGCGCTTAGGCATAGATGCCCTGCGCGAGTTTGTCTCAGCCATGTATACAGAACCATTTGGCTTGGCTGCCTCTAGGCGCTCAGCTTCAAGTTCTAAATGACGCACCACATTATCAAAACTTTTGATATTTTCATTATGCGCCATGTTTTGGCTCATAGTCTCCCAAGAGCTAGGCAGTAAACGGATCACTGCTTGGATCTGCTGCTCATCTGTGAGGTTATTTACATCTGTTTTGAGCTCACGAATCATGGTTGACATAGCCCTAAGATGCTGTTTCATAGTATGTTTAGAGCGCATCTTATATGAGTCAAATTTCATGGTTAGCCCACGAAGTCTGGTGGTTGATGTCCCTCCATATCGTACCTTAAGTGCTTTCCATAGTTCTTGAGCAGTTGGATACTCCTCAAACTTACCAATGAGATCATTATGCATGCTGCTTAACATGGTAAAACGTGTGCATCGATCTTTCTTGCGCCAACTTTCGAAGGCAGCAAGATCACGGGTGTGTTGTTCAATATCACTTTGCTCAGGTGCACTCAGTGAATGAGTTAAAGTCTCCAAGACTTCTTGTTCATTCAGGACATATTGGATTTTACAGTGCCAAATATCATAATTGTCACCATCCAATTTTTCCCCTTTGTTCAAATTAGCTACAATACCTTTTGAAGCCATTTCACTACAAAAAAAAAATTACATAGGGATATCACACACTTTTTAAAAAAAAAAAATTTGCCGCATTTGATCTAAAATAAACTTAAATAATTATCATATGTCACGAGATCGAAAATTTGCTAAGCTTCCTAATCATCTCTTGCGTCACTAGTGTTAATTACTAAGTTTAATTTTAATCTATTTGCGCAAAAACATGTATATGAGGAAACTTATCTAACTCAACCATACTCCCACTTGCATTTATCAACTCTAAGCATATTTTCACGCAATCATGCTTTGTTAAAAAATAGTTCAATAATTTGTACATATCAAGAATAAATTTCATATTAGGGCTAAACATGCTTCAATGTCTCTTGATATCATACAAAATATTTTTCATACATTTGAAATTAATTTAAATATAATTAGGCATTATTTATATGAAAACAAATCGCATATAACATAATATAGCCTAATTACAATAAATATAATACATGAAATCAATATGTTAATTAATTAAGTTATTTATTTATTTTAATAGCCCAACATTACTTATATACACATTTATGTATTTTTCTTTTTAATAAATTCACTATTTCATGAATTTAAAATATGGCCCAAACATGTATAATTCAATAAAATAATATTTATACATGAATATTATTAATACAAAAAATATATAACAATAAACATTTATTTCGGATTCACATTTGCCAGAGGTGTCTAACACCTCCACCGGAAACAACCTCAGTGGCTGTCACTTTCTTTATTGAGAGTGGGGAAATATTTTTTTTTTCCTTTAAAATTTTTTTTATCATTGTTTCATTACCTTCACCAGAAAGTGTAATTTACTCACCACCATTGGAGTACCGAAACATGTTTTTGACGGCTTGTACATGTTCGGAACGACGAGTGAGTTCCATTGTGGTGGCTGATGAAGAAAACGGAGTATCATCCCACACACGCTACACTCTCCAGAGCCAAGAGTGGGCCTTGCTGGAACAGTGCCATCTTCAACCTCGAGCCCACTCTCTCTCTAAAAATTCCAAGTTTTCACCCGTAACTTTGATTGTTCATAACTTCTTCATTTTAAATCCAAATTTAACTTGCTATATATCGATTTAAAGCTAATGAAGAGTAGTTTACATCCATATAAAATTATGTCACATATAACAAAGTTTTGATACCTTAAAAATTCATCAAAGTTTTGGCCAGATTTCATTATTTTGCTCATAGCTCACAAACCATATATTGTTTGACCACTAAATTTTAACATCATAATATTCTATATGTTAGCTATCACATACTTAAATTTTGTGCCATTTGGTGATCATTTGTGTTAGGTGCCATTGAAGACCCGTATGTGCAACTTATCTCTAAAGCATGCTATCTACTGCATATCATTGCTTACAGAGTGTAAAGAAAGCATAAGACACACAAAAACAACCTAAACATGCTCTGATACGAATGTAAACAGAAATGTAGCAACGGAAATATAAACACCATTGCTTATGCATGCTAACCATTCTCCGGCTGAAGCAACAATGTTATAGGACTCTTGGGGTTGCTTTACGTTGTCCAAAGCTAGCCTCCACGCTGACCAGCAATCCAAACCGCAGCCTTGTTTCAGCTTGAATATTCCACCGTAAACTCAATGCTCAACGGTGTCGTTCTCTACTAGAGAGATACAAACAATCTCCACAGCCTAAATGTCTCACTAACACACTGTGCACACACTCAGATAGTCTACCATCTTGCTCATATGATGGGGTGTTCATATATAACTCCCCACCATTAATGAGTTAATGATAGTGGAGATGAGTAATAGCCCAAAGCATTACTCCTTTGATAAATGCTTGGCTGTTACATTCTTCTGAAATTGAAATCTGGAGATGGAAAGGCATGCCCACTTTGGGTGCCCCTTTACCTCTCTCATAATTTCTTACGTCTCCCACTCACACATTGTGGGCATGACCCTACAACGCACCTTTGAATGTGTTTAATAATGCATGACGTTCTTGTTGTTTATCCTTTCAAATAGCATAGTAGATTGTGGAATTTTAATTTCTGAATTTTGTTAAATGGGTAGGGTGGGATAGAGATAAATCCAATATTTTCGTGATTCATCACAATGTGATGCCATTGAAAAATTATGAGGGTGAATTCATGACGTTAATAGAGTTTGGTTTTTATACAATTTTGATTTCCGGATTTTTATCACTACAAGATCATTACAATTATTGTGTTAATGTTTCTTCGGTTTTAAAATTTATTGAATTTTTATATCGCTAGAGAGCCAGACAGCTTCGCACATCTTAAATCAATAAATGTTTATATTGTATATATTTTGTTCTCAACTCTTGATAGTTTGTTTTAAAATTGTTCTATAAAATGTCTTTGTCAATATCTAATGAATTGAAAATATATAGACATAACAGATGAAACTCTTGAAATGGAGTATGAGTTCTGTTTGTCATACTCGAGTTAGTCCACGGCACGACGCTTTTCGTTAAGCATTCCATTTAAAGCTTTTCATGCATAACCCAAATCAAAGAATTTTCAATAAACACTTTTTCCTTCAAACCTGTTTTAACAAATGTTCCATGAGCTTGAACTCCGTCGCAAAACCACGTGTAAACTGAAACCTGAACTTCTTCTCATATCTGGACGAGACAGTTGGTAAAGGAATTGGTTCCTACTTCCTAGTCTGACTGTGAATTGCTTCATAAGGACCAGCTTGGCAAAGTGGTGTTGCGATTAGGGACTATTAATCTAAGATTCAGAGGTTGACTGGTTGAGGAGCAATTGAGCTTGAAGGATGTATTAAATTCGCTCAACCAACACGGTTCCCGATTTTCATGATGCGTAGTGTAAGGTTTTCTATAGATAAATGTTTTCAATCTCATTTAGGCAAGGGGGATATTGTTGGGTATACACGTATAAGTGAAAGCCTTACATAGAGTAAAAGCGTAGATACTAAGGAATTAATATAACAGAACTGAGTTTAAACTTATAGGTTTAAGTGTTTTTTGGGTAAAGTGATATCCCTATATGTTATATTATCTCTTCAAGAGTTATTTCAAACTGTTATCTCTCTAACACGTGTTAGCACCGTATCTATATGAAGCTAAGATAGCTTCATCACTAAGTCAGGTAGAAGAGTTACCTCTTTGACCAATTGTACCACGTGGACCCAAAAAAAAACACTAAGCTACAATGATAGTCAAATTTTGATTGACATTTAGCATGTATTCTGCTTAGGGGCAAGACTTAGGTCTTGCCAAATAGTAAAAGTAGGATGGTCCTGTTAGTTATTTTTAGCCCTTAGATCTGACGGTTGAATCATGGCCGTTAGATCTGTTTTAATTGGAACAGGGAACCAGTTGACAACCGGCTCTCCCTCTTTTGCTTTTCTCTCTCTCCCTTGACTTCTCTCTCTCTCCTTTTCCAGAGACCAACTATGCCCCCAAGTTCCTCTTCTCATCTTCTTTATAATGATTATTTTGGTGGTTTTAGAGAGATAAGAATTTTCGTTCTACCTAGTTACAAGCTAGGGCAATGTGGGTTAATTTTTTGGATTGGGCCATCAAATTTTAGATGGACTAGGCTAGTCCAATGCTAATGCTCCAAGTGTGCTACATCACAACTGTATAAATGAGAATGAAAAAAAAGTGCGTCACATTTTCCAACGTTTCAATTAACACATTTAATTTCTTTTTCTATTTTTTTTAATGATTTTTTGGAAAGTTCATTTATTGATTTTTAGATGTTAGAACATCCCATTTTTGCAATAATAGGTTACATAATAGAATTAAAAGGTGTTTTATATGTTTCAAACTCACATGGTTTTGAAATATATTTAAATATAAACTAATTACCAAAATAAAAGCCACAAAACAAACAAATAATAATAATTAAAAAAAGATAATCTATTATCTTTAAGAAGAACCTTAAATACAATTCCTTTAGTGTTATATCTTAGGTTTTTTAATTAAATTCAAGCATGTAGTCGTGGAAACTATAACAATACACAAGGAAGGCTAATTTTGCTACCCATAATGCAAAGTGATGTCTCTTGTGTAATTGGGAGGGATCAACCTCATCTCATTTGTGCTTGAGTTTTGCTGGGGTGTCATAGATAGAAATGTGGATTGTGCCCTCAATGTAATTTGAGACTGAAGTAAGTATACATATATTTTAAAGATTGTGTTAATTTCATTCCTTTTGCTCTCAAACTCTAGAGCAATGTTCACATATATAGAGGAACTATATGTATAACACTTATTTCCAACAACAAAAGCACGTTATATTATGAGCAATGTTATAGACATAACATATTTCACAATTGCTGAGATGTTAGCTTTTTATTATTTCTCATCCGGATCCACGATTAACATCACTTTGTTATCTATCATTTATAACTTAACACATCAACAATTATGAACTTTTTTTTGTGAAATTTTGTGTCCCTCTAGTAGTGGTGAACTTTTATTATATTATTATTATTGTCGATTATACACGTGGTTCACTAGCTGTTGAAAATAAGGAAACCAGCATCAAATAGTAGTGGTGCACTCTTTATGCTATTGTAAATTGTCATAGCTTGAATTATACAACAATCATTCTCATTGGGCTTTTGCCTATATTCTTAGAGTTTGTAACCGTGTAGCTCACAACATGGCCCATTGGGCTTTGAAATGTGCATCCTGGGATCCCTGACAATCTATTTTCTTCTTTTTTGGGCGATTAATCAGGAGGGAGATCAAGGGAAGGGGAATCCACTGGCCTTGTTCTTTTCTTCTGTTTGCTTGTTCTAATGAATATTATTCACACCTCAAAAAAGAAAAAGGAAAAAAAAGAATAATTTTCTGCGAAAGAGAAGAATATAATTGTTGTTGATATTTTGATCTTATTCTAGTACAAACAGTCGCTGTATGCCTGTATGGCAGTAAGTTTTGGGTCAAATCCTAGCACTGGGAATTAATTACTTTTGTCCCCATTTTTTCTTAAACCAAACCTCAGTCCTACTCAAGGTCTATTTATTTAGTATTTTGAGCGCCTTGTCGTAGGTAGGGAAAAGAATACATAACTCACCTATATTTTTTCTTTTTCATAAAATCAATTACTATCTTACAATTTTTAAGACATTTTTGTACATTTTAGGATATTTTGCTTATGTAATAGAGGGTCTTGGGGTCAAATTCAAATTTTGGGTGTAGATGGCTTAGGCCTAGTCATTGTGCCGCAAGGTTGGAGCTTTAGACTATTTGGGGTTCAAAGTGAAAACTCTAAATAGAGTCTTTATTTTTTTGACTAAAAAAAATAGGCATTTTTAATTATTGACTTTCATACAATATTGTGTGTAAAAATGTCCTACTTATATATGAAGGGGAAAGACAATTTCACTTCTAATTCATATATGAAAGGAGGAGACAAACTTATTTATCTATGCAATGTGAGACTTGGACTTTAACACTATATATATAACTTAAAAAAAAAAAAATTGAGCTATGGGGCATTCTTTTTTATAAACTGGGGTCTTTTTCTATTGTTTTTGTTTTTGTTTTTTGTTTTTTTTGGTTTGGTTTGATGAGATGTAAAGTGATCACTTGGTTTGCTTAAAGCTCCAACCGGCCCGGATAGATCTATGTTGGAGACGTAATTGGTTAGTTGACAGAGTGCATTTGGCTCGACATTTTGGTGGAGACTAAGATCTTGCTAGCTAGCGGCTATAGGAGGCTAATGCCAGATTACTCTTATTAGAGTTTTATAGATATTAATCGTGTTAAGAAAATGATTGTGACAAAACCAAATAGCTTGCTGTATTAGGAAAAATATTAATTTTTAAAACCCTTTAACCGTGTCTAATTTGCATCATCGTTATCACTCGCTATATCATAATCAAATCTAACTACAAATTTTACCAGAAAATGATTACCATCTCATATTAACTTTTGCCCCTGAAGTTAATGAAGCCTAATGTATGTCTACATAGGCTATGCTAGTGGATTGCTATATCATTAGTCATTCATGCTACCACCATGAAAATTCAAACAACTTCCTAGGCCACCAATACATTTCTTGTTCACTGAAATTCATTTCAATGGGAGGGGATCCTCTCCCTTAATACTAGTACATAACAAAAGAGGTGGTATCTTGTGTAATCGCCTAATCGGTACATGTAATAATATCTCTTTTATAAGGGGAGGACTTCATTAAATGTGGGGTTAACCATATAAAAGTGATGTTACATATAACAATTATATAAAATACATTTTCATAACAAAAGTGACACGTTAATTTCATACCTCCATTGGTATTCCCCTCTTAAACAAATTCAGGTATAATATAGTAAGAGAAATTCAAACAAATTCAATAAATTTCTATCTTCCAATCATCAAAAAAAAAAAATTTTAAAAAGTAAGAGAAATTATATTTATACACTAACTTTTGTTATTTCTGCACCCATGATAACAAAAGTTGGTGTGAAAATAACAAAGGCATGTAGTAAAAACAAAAAACTGTGAGACAACAAATTATTCCCCGTGACTTTATTCAGTTGTATATATAATACAAGTTTCACAGGAAATTTTAACATTGATTCCAAATCTATAATAGTAATTAGTACCAAGTAAACTTACTAAAACAACCTCCTATCTATATATTCTGTAGTAAATCAAAATTGTTCAGTTTGTCACTTAATTTGGACCCATATGCCCTCGCTAGGAATATCTTGATGAACCACATAGAGAAGATAATAGCCCGATGGTGCAAAAATTCCTGAACGGGGTGTCGTGACTTGAACTTCATAAGTTGATTTCCCAAGGTTTGTCACTTTTTCTGAACCAAGTACCAGCAGCCTTTGATTCATGGAGAAGGAGTGGGTACTCAAAGGCGGTGCCATCATTGTTACCGAGACCAAATTTTGTGCTAGTGTTGCTGTGACTGTAAACCGAACCACTAATTTTTGTGCATATCTAATCTTGGTTTGAGAAGCAGGTAACATAATTTTTGGACGCAAATTTGCAAATTGTGCATCCAAATAAGAAGGTAAAAACGCTTCTAACCTCAATTCTGTAGGGAAAGCCACGTTAGCGAATTCATAACCAACGTGAGGATTGCTACCACCAACAAGGACACGACCATCACGAAGTAAAATTGCAGTGGAATGGTACATTCGAGGAATAGTGGTCGGGTTTTGCAACTCGAACCGTGAACCAAGCGCGTTATTGGGTCGGTAAATAACCGGATTCAGAACCGGTTTTTGCCCTGCTTCCCAACCAGCTGTCCCTGAAGCCGCGCCGTTTATGATCAAAACGTTGCCGTTTGGAAGCAAAGTCATGTCACCCATGACTCTCGCTGTAGGCATTGTCTCAATGACCCACTGTGGATTCGGGTCGGTTATTTTAATCCGGGCACAAGTATTCAACGCAGTTACGAAATTACCCATTGTGACCTGAGTAAAAGAACCTTTGGGAGCTCCACCACACACCAAAACCTCAGCTTCAACGAACTTTGATTCTAAATTCTTCAATGGAAGCAACACCGCCGAGCCAGAACTCGGAAAACACCTCGGATCCCCACCTGGGATTGCCGGGTACGTCTTAACAATCTTGTTGTTTGTATAATCAAGCAAAACAGCTCGATTATTAGAGAATACAAACAAATTGCCATCCACGTTGAGAAACACAAAGGGGTACAAGTTGTTTTCAATGTTAGCATCATTGGTTTGAGCTAGGAATGGGAAATTGATCGTGTTAGTAGGACCAGAAGTGTTGGGATAAAATTCATAGTTAAATTGTTTTCTACCACCGATGATGATCTGGCGTCCATCTGGCAGAATATGATTGGTGGCGTACCATCTTGCAGCCGCTAGTCCGTTTTGTATTTCTTGCCAATCACATGTAGCGCAAGGCTTGAAAAGCCTAACTGTACTTTCACCGTCGTTATATCCACCGGTTTGGACAAGAGTTCCGTCCGGCATTACAGAGCCAGAAGGAGCAAAAAAGATCGGTTTGGACGAAAAGCGCTCGGAATGTATTAGACACGGTGTCGTATTCGGCTGAGTGAGCAGTACAGTCGACTACCAAAGCAGCTTCGTATGGGTCATAACGACATTCTCCGTTGGGTAATGAGAGATTTGATCTGCCAAAGTCAGTGCGGTCGAAAATAACGACACGGTCGTTGTTGAGTAGTTGCATGTGCATGGCTGTGATTCCTATGTTGTTTTGCAACAATCGCCAGCGGCCACTGGCGGCGCCGGTAAGTGATGGTTGAGCAATGAGAAGGAGCTGACAGAAAATAAAGGAGAGAATCATAGTTGGTGTCATTGTTGCTTTTTGTTGTTGTGTTTTGTTGCAGTATTTTTCTAAGGATGTCTTGCTTTTATAAACCCTTGTGAGGGGAAATAGACAAAGAGATATGTTCTCAGTTCCCACACGCATGTATGTACTCGCGTGGGCGGCCAAGTGAAAATAACAATTTTAGTCTTTTTTTTTTAAATAATAATAAATTAATGATTTTAGAAATATTAGATGCTTTAGTAGAATGAGAACAATTTATTCTGGACACAAATTTTTGATTGTTGGCATGATTGTTCAAAGTTCAAACCACATGCAATTAGGTGGGTCAACACAGTTAAGTTTTGGATTTGGGTTCTAAAGAGGAACACGGGTTAAGTTGAAACATTTCTAGTAATGATAATATTAATTAATTTGAGTATTGGTGAAGTACTAATTTGTCTTTTCCCATTTTTATTATGGTCATTAATTAAGTAATTTGGGCAGTAGAATAGACTTTAGGAATTAGTTTGCCACTTATTAAATGTAGCACACTGGTTTACACTTTACAAGAGTCGATCTTTGTTTTTAATGTTAAGATATACATGTATGACTTCATCTATATATGTGTCATTATTGAGTTACATTTGGTAGTTCGACAGGCATTGCTCTTTTCAAGTCTCAATCAATGTAAAGAGACAAATTGTAAAAATAATCAATTATAGATTTGAGATAGATTTGAGAAGATTTCAAAGGTAGAAATTCTTGTGATGACTTTTATGCCTTGAAAGTGGCACTATTACTATTCATAAAATCGAAATGTGTCTTAACTCTTGTGGAGGCTCTTTTTTCCACATTTGTCACGTGTCGCCTTGTGAATGATGGAACGTGACTTTTATTATTTGATGGGGATGTTGAGCCCAAAACTCGACATCAGGCCCGTTGATCTACCCGATGGTTGATGGTGCTTCCCTCTTATTTTCTGATCTACTTGTCCACGGTACTTATGGGGAGAGTCACGACAGACTAGCAAGATCAGTACCGCAGATCAAAACGAATCACAATAAACTTGCGGAATTGGTGTCGTAGATCAGGAAACTAAACATGACAGGTTTAGCCTTCACAGTAGCTGATGGCTGATGGTGCTTCTCTCTAGTGCCTTCTGATATACCGGGCCACAATGCTTATAGAGACAGTTGCGGTAGACAGACTGAGTTAATGCCGCAGATCAAATTAATTGCCATAAACTTTGCTTTCACTAGGGGATTTAGTGACAACAACATATGAGCAATATGTAATAAGTAATAGAACTCAGAAGTCAGTGGTCTACTGGGTCATAATACCCATAGAGAAGGCCACGGTAGATTGACAGAAACCAGCATTGCAGATCAAAATTGATCACAATAAACCTTGGATTCACCAGGGCTTGTAATGGTAATAGCATTTAAGAAATACACAATATATTTGCCAGTAGATGAATAACATCAATCCCGCAGATCAACATTAAACATAATAAACTTGACTTTCACAAGGATTTGCCATGAAAAATAACATGTGGGAAAATACATAACAAACCATGGAACTTGGAAGATTTGGGGAGTAGGAAGAGGATTATTTACTGTGCAAAAGTGTATGAATCAATATCATTAATTGGTATGGGTGTTTGGTGGTTGAGTAAGCTTTTTGGCTGTGGCAGACTGAAAGTGTTTCAGTCTACCGCGGATCTGCAGAAAGTATTCTGCAGAACTTGGTTGTCTTCAAGCTTGGAGCTTTGTGAATCAGCTCCTTATGAAGAAATTAGTTTCAGATTGAGATTCCACCAACCCCTTTTTCTTATTTCTCACCCCTCTTTATAGTGGTGTTAACGTCTTGTGGTCTCAACCATTGCCCTCTTAGTCATGGTAATTTCTGTTTATCCGCGGGATAAAAATGGTGGATTTGACTTGTCTGCTGCAGGCCTGATTTGGGCTGCGGCAGACAGCCAATTTCTCATTTCTGGTGTTGGGGAGAGTGAGTATTAAATGCTTGACAAGGGGAGTTGAGGTAATTGAGTTGACTCATACACATTTTGCATAATCAAGTTTGATCTTACCATTTTTGCATTATTCCCCAGCAGATTAATGCTTTTTATGTTGCGGCAGATCAAAAAAGATTCAGTAAATTAATCCCCCTACCTCCAAACCGTTCTTCCTAAGTTTCATGTTGAGGATGAGCAAGGACCACCGGAGTGCTGCGCTGTGGTAGTCGCTGCTCTTGAGTGGTGGCAACCTTGGTGGTCATGGCAAACTTCTTAGTCCTTTTAGTTCTTGTCTCATCACTTTTTGCTTCAGCTGATGCTGCCGTGGATCATTTCGTGATGGAGTCCACCGTGACCAGTAGACAAAGGGAAGGACCAGCTTTCTTTTCATGGTTTCTTGTTTCAGTAAGTTCTGACCTGGGTGGCCATGGCAGACCTCCTGGTCTTTTCGATTCTTGTCTCATCTTCTCCATCACCTTTTGCTTCAGCTGGCGCCGCTGCAGATCATTTCATGACAGAATCCTCCACGACCAGTGGATAAAGGGAAGGACCAGCCTTCTTTTCATGATTTCTTGTCACATCTGGAGCTGCGGTGGACCGTTTTGTGGCAGTGTCTGCTGTGACCACTGGGCAATGAGGAGTTTTAGTCATGGAGGACTGTGCTGGTATCTTGGGGAAGACAATGAACAGTGCTGCATCTGATTGATATGTTGCTTGCCTTGTCTTCTCCATCACTTCACTTTTTTCAGCTGATGTCATTGCAGATGTTCTTCCGGAGGTATCTACGGTGGACTGCTGGACAATGAGAAAAACCAAACTTCTCCAGCAATAATGGTGCTTTGAGATCTGTATTTTGAGTGGTGTCATCTGCTGTGGCGGCCATGGCAGCCTTCCTCGACCTTTTTCAACTCCCCTTTTGTCTTCTCCATGATTTCTTGTCACACTTGGATTTGCGGTGGACGGACTGGAGATGGTGTCTACTGTGACCAGTGGACAATAGTGAGGACCGAGCCTCTTCTGCAATGATGAAGCCTTGAGATCTGCTGCATATCTCGGAAATGAGTTTTTTCTTCATTGTCTTGAGCTCCGTGATGAAAAGAGGGGGAAAATGGGGCTTTCACGTGAGAGCTTTCCCTCTCTTCACTTTGAATTATTTTAAATGTTCTGGTATCATTGCAGCAGACATGAGTTTGGGAATTGAATGGGCTGGGCTTCTTTTTTGGGTTTGGGTTTGATGGATGACTGAAAGCCATTTCTTTCTATATTCTTGCTACCGTGGACCACTAGATTTGATGAGCTTTGGGCCTTTAACAAATTTCTGGACTTTCGGATTTGGTCTGCCGTGGACTGAAAAAATGGGCCTCTACAACTCTTAAGCATTTTTTTAAAAAAATACCGATCCAAATGAGAGGGAAAAAATGGAAATTTGGAATTGTTAGCTCATGCTTGATGAAACCAAAATTAATTTCGATGTGAATTATGGGTGGTACAAACTACAAACACAGTGACCACCAAATAAGATGCGATTTGATGATATGGTTCACTGGTAGTAGTCTTTTTCTTTCATTTAAGTGCTTTTATTCTCATCTATAATGAAGCACAAAGGATTGGGACCCGATCCTAAATGCCCGTGGAGGTCCATCTTTATAGGTTAATGATTTGGGAATAGCTAGCTCCATGCCCTTCACGCATCTGAGTTTCTAAAACTTGATCGGGAGCACGTGCAACTGTGCAAGAAAAAAAGAGGCTTTGTGCAGAGACTATAAAGAGAGAGCTATTCTCACTAATATCTAAACAGCTTTTTCATCACTCTTTCCGTGTCTTTTATTTTTTTAAATTAAGTAGTCTTTTTTTTTTTTTATACTAATTTTAAATTAAGTACTCTTTCTGTGTCTTGATAGATTCTTCTCATCTTCTGTATAGTCGGTGAACTTTTTTTTTTTTCTTTCTTTCTTTGGTACGTTATTATTATTATTATTGAATTTTTGAGAATGACAGACAGGTTATGAGCTATAAGCTAGGAGTTTTGTCATAGTTCTTCTGTTGGAGTTTGGGTCTGGTCATTTTTATTTGTTTCTAGATTGGATGTACTCGCAATTTATGTCTTTGTTTCACATTGCTTGTGATTGACTAGATTCTTTTCGAGGGATAATTAAGTACTTAAATAGTTATATTTATCCTTAAAATAGTCTTTGTGGTTTAGCTCTTTCATTTGGATCGTAAAAGTCCTTTTCAATTTGTCCATTTTCTCTATAGATGTGGGCATTTTTTATTTTTTTGGAAGAAAGTGAGAGCAAGTAAAAATGAAAATAAATAAATGTTACTTCAATTAGATTAGGGTGGTGGGCCATAGTTAATTCCTTAACCCAATTGTATATAGGGGGCTTGGGGCCCAACCTTGACCCAGTAATTGGATTTGGAGCACCCAATAACATATTCAACATGAGACCACATCAAGGAACATGTAAGTCAAAGACTCGATTGCGTTCCAGTGTAAATAAATGATTAGATACGCAGGATCAAGAAAAAGGAATAAAAAACAGATGTTGAGAATTGAGATAAAAAGAAAAATGTGAATGTTTTGGCCCCCGTCTTTTGTGTCTGTTTGTAACGAGGAACTTGTTGGGTATGTTTCTTCCTTTTAATATACTTCTTTTATTGAGTAAAAAAAAATGTGAATACTCTTTTTTTTTTTTCTTTTTTTTTTTTTTTTAGTGACAATAATAAATCGAGAAACAAATCATAGATTGTAATAAGCAGTTTTTGGTAAAAAGTTTAACACACAAAAAAAAAAAAGTACTATTTATAGGTACAGTAAGTCAGTAAGTGGTGATAGGTTTATCATTAAAAATTTACCATTTTCTTTTATTTTTCGATGATTATTGGTCATTACCAAGCCTAAATTAAGTGCTCATATTATAAACTTGTAACTAGTAATTACTTAATTATTTATTGGTATTCCTTTTTTCTTTTTTTTTTTTTTCTTTTAGAACTTTATAAATGGTTCTATCAATATAATTTAGTTAAAGCATCTATTATTCTATTCATGTCTCTATTGATGGATGAAAGCTCCAATAAGGGCATTCACACTAAGCTCCCCAAACCGTATAAAACACTCGAATATAGCAAAAATTTCGGAAAATCGCACCACACCAGCCTCCCCAAACGAGTGAAATACGATTGACGATGAACAGTCGCTCCATGAGTTGGAGGAGCAACTGTTCATCCTCAAAGTATTAAATTAATCATTTTTTCTCTCTCTTCCACTCTTTCTCTCTCTTCCACTTTGTCTCCCACTTTTGCTCCCTCGAGTTGGCGCCAAGAATTCCAGTGCTCACCAGTTGGGGTTTCACAGAATTTAATTTTCTTGGTAAAATTTTCTCAGGAACCAAACAATACAATTTACAAAATAAAAAGAAAAAGTAAAAGAACATGAAAACCCACCGGGAGCGGTGGCACTCGCGTTTGTCCGTGGAGTAGTGGCCTCAACCGGGTTTGGAGATTCAGTGGGTTTCGCCCAGGGAACCGGTGTGTGGGTCCCAGTCCGACTGTGATGATGGGCGGAATTGTGAGTGTAGAAGCAAGCGTAGTGACTTGACAGAGGACTTGTGAAAGAGATGTAAAAACGGAAAGAAAAAGAAAGGGGACGACTTGTGCAGGAGAAGTAAAAAAGGAAAGCAAAAACAAAGGGGAGGGGGGTACGTGGGTGGTGGGGGAAAAAAGGAAAGAAAAAAGAAAAGGGATGTGGTGTACGTGGGTGGTGGGGGAAAAAAGGAAAGAAAAAGAAAAGAAAAGAGGGGATATACAACGGTAGGAGAGGGAAGAGAAAAATGAAAAAGGAAGGTATTTTGGAAGTTGTGAAAAAAATAAATAAATAAAAATAAAATAATAAAAATATATTAAAAAACTGAATAGTAAAGTTCAAATAGGGAGTCTGATGTAGTTGTGCTTTAGCTAAATAAAAAAAAAGTGGGATTTTTAAAACCCATTTTGCAAAAAAAATTGAGGAGAATAGTGTGAATGCCCTAAGTATATGTATTTAAGGCTCCATTTGTTTCGACGTAAAACGTCTTCCGTAAAACGTTTTCATCATTTTCGGACGTTTGTTTCGCAGTAAAATAAAGTCAACAGAAAACGTTTTTGGTTTGACCGTAAAAACCTTCACAAAAATTAGGAAAACGATTTACGGAAAAATTTTCCGTAAACCATTTTCCAAAATCGTGAGACTCAGTCTCTGCTCTCTTTCTCTCTTGCGCCCAACTCCTGCCGAGCCAACCCCAGCCACCCCCAGCCACACCGAGCCACCCCCAGCCACCCCGAGCCACACCGACGAAGCACGACGATAGAAGCGAGTGAGGAGCTGCGAGACGCAGCACGGTGCGGCGAGGCGAGGAGAACAAGCACGATCGCACGAGCTGGGTTTTTTGGTTTTTTTTTTTTTTTTTTTAAGATTCCAGATCTGCTGCCGTTGGGTTTGGTTATTGCCGGTTTTGGGTTATGGTGTTTCCGGTGATGGGTTTCGGTGTTGCTGGTGGTTTGAAGTTGATGGGGTTTGGTTGATTTTTGCTTTTGTGCGGTGGGGTTGGGGTGGGTGTGGGGTGGGTGGGTTTCGGGGTGGGGGTGGGGGTGGGGTTGCGGGGTGGGTTTCAGGGTGGGTGTGGGGTGGGTTTCGATGGGTTGCGGGTGGGTTTGGGTGGGTTGCGAGCGGTGGGGGTCATTTTTGGTGGATTCCGGTGGTTTTGGGTGTGGGTATTTTCTGTTGATTTGTTTTACGTTGCTCCAAACATACAATGTAGAATATTTTCTGGAGCATTTTCCTAAAGTACAAACAAATATCGGAAAAACAAATACATTTTTCTGTAAATCATTTGCATTTGCAAATATTTTATAGTGGAGAATGTTGTACGTCAAAACAAACGGAACCTAAGTAGATATGAAATTTACGTTCTTCTCAAAAAATATATATATATATATATATATATATATATATATATATATATATTGACGTGGGATTACTTAACAAATTTACCTATTCCTCGAATTTTGTGCTACATTGATGGAACTAGGAAGAGGACACTCGAGTATAGGCTGTTTTCATGTCTGAAATATGCCACTGAATGTGGCTTCAAATTTTGGGAACATATTCTCATCACAATGATTGATCTAGCTGTTTTCAACCTTATCAGCTACAGTTTGGAATGTCAAGGACGTGCAAATCACCAGAGGGCACGTCATTTAATAAAAGAAATATTGTTTTAAGTCATTGAAGCTTATCTTTTTTGATAAGAAAATCATTGAAGCTTATCTTATCAAAAAAAAAGTCATTGAAGCTTATTTTTGCTAGAGCCATTGAAGCTTATGAGAATAACGTACACCATGAAATATTCAATGCATAAAAATCTTATAGTTTATCTAAGCTAAAAAAATATTTATCAAAAAAAAAAATCTAAGCTAAAAAAATAAAATAAAAAAAGAGATCTAGAATGTCAAGTTTGACTTGTACAAAGATTTTACGTCATTTTTATTATTATTGTGGAATTAATGTTTCAATCAAACAATTCCAATTGAGTGTATAATATAACAATAATTGGAATGATATGATAATATTACAGAAATAGATGATGGATCAGAAACATTATGATTAATCATAATTGAATGTCAAATAATTGAAGTCAGACCATGTAATTGATGAATTAACGCAATAATAAAATGAAGGATAGATGTCAGCCTTGTATTACTATTACCATGCTGATTTTTTTTTTTTTTTTGGTAATAAAAAAAAAAAAAAAAAATAGGCTCGTAAGTGCAGTCATTGTCTCAATCCACTTGAATTCGAATTTGACATAGCGTAGGACACATCTAAACAATAATAAGATTTATCACTACTCAAACTCGTAACTTTTAGACTCATAGATATGATAAATCATAAGAATTTTCTACCATTAAATCACCTCCACAAACAATAGAAATGAGATTCAAACAGTTGCCGACGTTGTGAAAATGATAGAGATGAGATTCAAACAGTTGCCGACGTTGTGAAAAATGATAGAATGATGAGATTCAAACAGTTGCCCACGTTGTGAAAATAACCTCAAATCAATTGCTGAGTCCAAAAAGATAAAGAAAAAGGGAAAATTTTGAACAGGAAGTCCACTATTACAAGCTATCTCTGAGGGCAAGACAATGTGTAGTGTCTTTTCTTTTTCCTAATTCCGACCCCCATTTGGCGAGTGTCGATCTCGTTTTTCTTTTGTTTCGAGATTGTGAATTGTGTGTGTGAGAACACGTGTGTGTGTGTGCATGTGAGCACGAATTTGGAGTCGCCACCAATCATGAGAAATTTAAGGTGTGATTGGGCACCTATGTCTAATAGATTTTATCTTGTTTAGACATTTAAAGAAAATGGTCTTGAACCAGAGATGGGTTCTGGGGTTTGATTATGCGTGGGGAAGGCGTTAGGCACCCCACGACATCCGTTAAGAAACGGTTACCTCCCTTTTAGTGTTCCCTTTCATTTGCTAAGCCTAGGTTGTTGGTTTTAATTATGTACAAATGCCCCGATTTCCGTCATGCAATGTACCAATGATGGCAAATGCAATTTGACTTCATTCAGTTTTGATTAGACTCTTTATTTCACCTTCCCTCATCTTTGTATTTTTTAGGTTACGGGCAGTTCGATGGTAGGATGTACTTGAAATCCTAACACCAAGTGCCGAGACAAACAATTATGTTTTTGGTGTCATATTTGGGATCTCTTTACCCTTGATTTCCAAGAATAAAGCGGTCCGTCAAATGGCGGGGTTTTGGATGATTAATTCACACTTTGGGGAATTTTAGACCATGATCTTATGGGAGTTAGAACATGTAGAATCCCTTACAACGAGGACACGTACCAGTCACGTCAACGCGTAAGGGACTCATACCATGGTGTCCCAATGCCAGGGCGAGCCGTAGCTCTTGGGTTGCACCAACTTTGTTTATAACGTCCACATTACCATGTTTACTCTTTTTAAAGTTTTCACGACAAAGTGTATTTTAATCACATTTATATCAAAGCAAATAAACAATCAAGCAAATAATCACGGCATGTTCGCAGCACATAAATTACTAAAAATAATTCTAACAAGTATGGGATGATCATGGCATGTTCGCAGCACATTAATCATAAATAATTCAAATGAGTAATCACGGCATGTTTGCAGCACATAAATTACTAAAACACGAGTATGGGATGATCATGGCATGTTTGCGGCACATTAATCATAAAAAGTATGATCACGGATGTTTGCAGCGCGTTAATCACAAACACAAATATGGGGTATGATGAAAATGACAAGTATTACGACATGAATGTAACGCTCAATCAAAATGACAAAGTGTAATTCATGACAATATGATGTATTTTAGGGAAAGGGTCAAGACCTGTGGGTCCAGAATTCGATGCTATTGAAAGACTTACTCAATTTCGATACCACCTTAGGATTACATGAATAAAGCAATTTTAGAAGGGATTAGTGCTATTGAAAGACTTATCTAATCACTTGAGACCGAATAGGACTTATGAGTGTAAAATCGTTTTAAAATGTGTCGGGATTTTCGTGGGTCCAATGCCTTATGGATTTACATGGGGTTTAGTACTATTGAAAGACTTTCCTAAACCTCCAATACCGGTCGGGATTTTCATGCCCACATCAAAGTGATAAAATAGACAATATCTACGACAATGCGGTAAATAATGTAAATAACGGAATTTAAAGCAAAAGATTTTCGTGGGTCCAATGTCTCATGGGTTTACATGG
Source organism: Fagus sylvatica (assembly GCA_907173295.1). Classification (NCBI taxonomy): domain Eukaryota; kingdom Viridiplantae; phylum Streptophyta; class Magnoliopsida; order Fagales; family Fagaceae; genus Fagus; species Fagus sylvatica. The sequence goes on along the minus strand of OU015764.1, from coordinate 34,454,531 downwards.
GGTTTAGTGCTATTGAAAGACTTACCTAAACCTCCAATACCGGTATTTTCGCCCAAATCAAAGTGATTTTCATGCAGTAAATAATGTAAATAACGGAATTTAAAGTAAGGGATTTTCAAATTACAAAGGACTTACCTAAACCTCCAATACCGATTTTCAAATGGGGACGAATAAACAAATAATATTTACAACGCGGTGAATAATGGAATTTAAGACAAGGGATTTTCGTGGGTTCAATGCCTTATAGAATTACATGGTTGTTAATGCCTCGTAGAGGTCTTACATAATCCACCACGACTAATCGGGATTATCACGCCCAAATCACAAGGAAAAAGGAGGAGAAAACAAATAATATTTACAACGTAGTAAATAATGGAATAAAGGGATAAATATATTTAAAGCATGACAGAAAGCGATAAATGTATTTAAGCATAAATGAATTAAAGCAAAGGATTTTTGTGGGTCCAATATTTTATGGAATTACGTGGTTGTTAATGCCTCGTAGAGGTCTCACATAATCCACAACAACCAATCGGGATTTTCACGCTCAAATCACGAGGGAAAAAGAGGGAGAAAACGAATAATATTTACAACGTAGTAAATAATGGAATAAAGCGATAAATATATTTAAGGCATTGCGGAAATCAATAAATGTATTTAAACATAATAGAAACTAGTCGCAAACCTGTGCAATGCACAGGAAAATTATTCAAAATAAAATCTAAATTAATTTTGATTCCTTTTACATCTTTTGTTGATTTTTTTTTTCTTTTCTTTTTTGTAGTTGAAAATATTGTAGGCAAGATCAATAAAGAGACTTTACGAATAAGATTTAGAATAGATCCTACTTTTTGGTTTAAAAAAATAATTAAGAAAGTATTTACCATAGGATAATTAAAATTTAATATAATATAATTTTTCTTTTGGCATAAGTTGAATATAGTCCAATTTTTATAAAACACGATTCATGTTTATATTTACCATATGGATCATATTTCCATCCAAAAATAAAATAAATGATACTTAAAATAAGAAGAAGGACAAATAAATACATGGACACATGATTATATGATCAAACCTAAATAATTTTCATAACTTATTTCAATCTCACATGGTTTCATTATAACAAATCTATCCATCTTTCTTCATTGCCAGCAACAAAATTAAATGAAATACATAAGAAAAAAAAAAAAAGGAACTCTAAAAATCTTGATGAAAATTGATAATTATGATTATTATTAAAAGATATTTATATTGTATTTATATATGGAATATATTTTAGTATTTGACATTAATTATGATTGTGTTTTATATATGGAATAATATATTCTTATATTAAAGAAAATATGATGTATCAAAATTCTAATGGAAGGTTTAATAATAAAATAAAATTTAAATTCAATTAGAAAATATATATTAAAATAATGAGGTGTAAAATTGTGAGATTTCAAAAGCTTATGTGGCGCAACATAATGAGGTCAACCAAAAGTCAAAAAGTTTCGGTTTTACATTATAGTATAGATTATGAATTATAGATTATAGATATATTTCCTTTTCTACAATATATCATTCAATCATACTATAATTAAATTTCATTTGACTAATGGCATTCCAAAACAATCACTAATAGGTGGATATTAATTGGTGGGGTAGATTATAGATATATTTCCTTTTCTACAATATATCATTCAATCACACAATAATTAAATTTCATTTGACTAATGGCATTCCAAAACAATCACTAATAGGTGGATATTAATTGGCGGGGTAGATTATAGATATATTTCCTTTTCTATAATATATCATTCAATCACACTATAATTAAATTTCATTTGACTAATGGCATTCCAAAACAATCACTAATAGGTGGATATTAATTGGTGGGGTATTAATACGTGGATTCCAAAACAATCAGGATATTAATTGGTGGAATAACGGAAAAATGCTGATTCAATTAGGAGGAGGAGAAAATTTAAGAGGCCATTAAGAGAATGGGATGGATTAATCTAGATGAGAAAGAATTAAAATTGGAAAGAAATTTGGAATGGCGTGAATTTTTATGGAGATAGAGAGTTCGATGTGGCAGGATTTGGAGGAGCAAAAAAAGTTTCTCTCTACTCCGAGTTTTAGTTTAGATTGTAGATTGTAGATTCGATTGTACAACTTAACCAAGCAAAAATATTTCAAATATATCTAATTGTATAAAAATTAAAAAATCAAGTCAAACAAAATTTTATATGCAGCTAAATAGTATCAAAAATTGTAAAAAAAAAAAAAAAAAAAAAAAAAAAAAAAGCATTGTTGGTTGCAACAAATAGAGGACTACAACTTAACCAAGCAAAAATATTTCGAATATATCAAATTTTATAAAAATAAAAATAAATAAAATCAAACTAAATTTTATATGCAGTTAAATAGTATCAGAAATTGTAAAAAAAAAAAATTATTGTTTGCAAAAAATAGAGGACTACAACTTAACCAAGCAAAAATACTTTGAATGTAAGATATACAATAAGTTATTGCTCTCTGCTCCGAGTTTTAATTTAGATTATAAATTATAGATATATTTCCTTTTCTACAATATATTATTCAATCACACTATAATTAAATTTCAGTTGACTAATGGCATTCCAAAACAATCACTAATAGGTGGATATTAATTGGTGGGTTATTAATACGTGGAATCCAAAACAATGAGGATATTAATTGGTGGGGTATTAATTGGTGGAATAACAAAAAAATGTTAACTCAATTAGGAGGAGGAGAAAATTTAAGAGGTCATTAAGGGAATGGGATGGATTAATTTAGAGAGTCTGATGTGGTAGGATTTGGAGGAGCCAAAAAAGTTTCTCTCTATTCCGGGTTTTAGTTTAGATTATAAATATAGATTTAAATATATTTCCTTTTCTACAATATATCATTCAATCACACTATAATTAAATTTCATTTGACTAATGGCATTTCAAAACAATCACTAATAGGTGGATATTAATTGGTGGGGTAGATTATAGATATATTTCCTTTTCTACAATATATCATTCAATCACACTATAATTAAATTTCATTTAACTAATGATATTCCAAAACAATCACTAATAGGTGGATATTAATTGGTGGGGTAGATTATAGATATATTTCCTTTTCTACAATATATCATTCAATCACACTATAATTAAATTTCATTTGACTAATGACATTCCAAAACAATCACTAATAGGTGGATATTAATTGGTAGGGTATTAATACGTGGATTCCAAAACAATCAAGATATTAATTGGTGGAATAACGGAAAAATGTTGATTCAATTAGGAGGAGGAGGAAATTTAAAAGGTCATTAATGGAATGGGATGGATTAATCTAGAGAGTCTGATGTGGCAGGATTTGGAGGAGTCAAAAAAGTTTCTCTCTACTCCGAGTTTTAGTTTATACTAATCGCAAACATGTGCGATGCACAGGAAAATTATTGAAAAATAAAATATAAATTAATTTTGATTCCTTTTACTTCTTTTGTTGAAAGACAAGGTTTGGCTATAAACCAGTTTATAGCTCGTTTGCTACAACCCATTACGTGGCAGCTTATAAGACTATCCAGATGTATTATTTAAAGAAGTCACATGACTTATTAAATAGGTCATGTGACTAAAGTACACATAGATGATCTTATTAATTGTCACGTAGTGAGTTGTAGCAAGCTAGTAATAAACCAGTTTGTAGCCAAACTCTGTCCTTTGTTGATTTTTTTTTTTTTTTTTGTAGTTCAAAATGTGGTAGGCAAGATCGATAAAGAGACTTAACGAATCGGATTTAGGATAGATCATACTTTTTTGTTTAAAAAAATAACTAAGAAAGTATTTACCATAGGATAATTAAAATTTAATATAATGTAATTTATCTTTCGGCATAAGTTGAATATAGTCCAATTTTTATAAAACACGATTCATGTTTATATTTACGATATGGATCATGTTTCCATTTAAAAATAAAATAAATGATACTTAAAATAAGAAGAAGGACAAATAAATACATTGACACATGATTATATAATCAAACCTAAATAATTTTCATAACTCATTTCAAGCTCACATGGTTTCATTATAACAAATCAATCCATCTTTCTTCATTGCCAGCAACAAAATTAAATGAAATACATAAGAAAAAAAAAAAAAAAAAAAAACTCTAAAAATCTTGATGAAAATTGATAATTATGATTATTATTAAAAGATATTTATATTGTGTTTATATATGGAATATATTTTAGTATTAGACATTAATTATGATTGTGTTTTATATATGGAATAATATATTCTTATATTAAAGAAAATATGATGTGTCAAAATTCTAATGGAAGGTTTAATAATAGAATAAAATTTAAATTCAATTAGAAAATATATATTAAAACAATGAGGTGTAAAATTGTGAGATTTCAAAAGCTTATGTGGCGTAACATGATGAGGTCAACCAAAAGTCAAAAAGCTTCGGTTTTATATTATAGTATAGATTAAAGTAAGGAATTTTTGTGGGTCCAATGCCTTACGGAATTACGTGGTTGTTAGCCTTTATGGAGTTTCTGTAGTCTAGCTTATAGGTAGAAGCATACACATTTTTCTTTATTGCCCAATGTAAGGCATCGAAGTATAGAGATCGAGTAGTAATGCTTTGAAGTTTATCTAAAATTGACTGACTTCTGTAAGATGGAGCAGATTTACTTATTTACTTCTTTTTTCGTAAGTGTGTGTTAGATTTACTTATTTACTTCTTTTTCCGTAAGTGTTAGTTAGAGCATATATGTTGGGTACTAGTTAGAGATTGAGGTGAATTTTGATTTAGTGTTCATGCTTGCTGTTTGAGACACCCTTCAGCACATGGCTTGTTGTTATTTATGATCTTTAAGTTTTGATCTAGATTCTGACTTTTTTTCCCCATTTGCCTGGATGTCAGGTTTTTGAGTTGTTTTAAGAAGAACTGAGAGAGCATGGGTCGAGGAGTTAGCAGCGGTGGAGGACAGAGTTCATTGGGCTATCTGTTTGGTAGTGGAGAGGCTCCTGCGCCTGCAGAGTTCATTGGGCTATCTGTTTGGTAGTGGAGAGGCTCCTGCGCCTGCCAAAAGTAATGCTGAAGCTGCTCCAAAAGAAAATGTTCCTGAGCAGCAACATCAACAACCAGGTTGGCTGGACAGACATCTTGCTCGATTTGAAGTTTCATTTGTAATACCTGAGTACTTGTACCAACGAAAATTTATGGAAAAACACATCTAATAGTGAA